>CAMQGK010000341.1:9432500-10032500 GCA_947000775.1 Pterois miles
TTAATGTTCTTTTTTTATTAATTTTATGACTATACTATATACTACTATAGCATACGATACTATACCCTGACTTTATGGCATAATATTCCAACTTTTTAGCAACATTTTTATTAGAGATATTTCTATTTTTGGTATTTTTTTTTATATAAATGGTATTTCTACACCTTTGACATTTTATGGCATACTATATCATGACAACAATTATGACTTTTTATGACTTTTAAGGCATACTATATCGTGATATTTTTATGGCTTTTTATGACTTTTAATGAAATTTCAATGGCATACTACACTATTACTACTAGACATTTAAGACATTTTTATGATTCTTTTATTATTTAGAAAATATTATACATCTGTCATTTTTATGCCAGCTATACTATGATGTTTTTATGACCAACTATACTCTGACATTTTTTATGGGATATGACTCTTCATGTAATTTCTATGACATCCAGTACTATTGACTTATTTATGACATTTACTTATATGGCTATGACTTTTTTTCATGGTATTTTTATGACTTTCATGAAATAAAATATATTTTTATGCCATTTTTGTGGAATTTTATACTATGATATTTTAATATTTATATGCCATTTTATAGCACACAATACTAATGACTTTTATGGCATACTTGCTATATGTTTGACATTTTTATAACATACTATACTGTGAATTTATTTAATGACATTTTATGGCATTCTATACTATGATATTTTTATGACATTTTATAACTTATGGCATACTATAATAAACTATGATATTTGTTAAGACATTTTTAGGGCATTTTATACTATTGTTTCATGAATTTCAGTAAGTTCATAACGCAGCTAAAGAGGCCACTGAATTTAAAATATATCCTAACATATACAAAACATATCCTACATCAGAGCTTCAGCAGAGATGTCGTCTCAGTTGGTCTGTTTAATGTAATCTTCTTCCTAAATGTCATCTATTGAAGCTGCAAGTGTGACAAATAAAAGCATCTGCCTTAACATGAAACACAACTGACAGTTAATGTAAAAACCATACAATGACAGACTTTTATAGCATTTGGTTATATAGTCATGCAATGCTCCACTTTCCAGTGTTAATGCTAGTATTCATAAATAAAATGACAAAGATGTGCAGGATTTGGACTTCCCTGAAGACGGTTCCATAGTTCCCATGGATCGTGAAAACACTAGTTCACCAACAATTTCAAGCTGAAATAAAAAGTGGATATTTGCACTGATGCAATACATTTAATTTAATTTCCAAATATGTTGTCCCAACAGAGGTAGAGGAGGGGAGGTGACTTTGGTTGATAGTTGTTTGTTTCTTAATCTGTGGCAGTGGCACACACTCAAACCTTTCCAATATGCATAATTTGAACACAGCTAGCACAACATGGGTACCTTCACTTATTATTTACTGTACATCTACCTACATGGTATTTGTTTGTGTAATATGGTCTAGAGTTATTCCAGTAATCATAATGCTGTAATGAAATGTGTTACAGACCACACAGGGGTTAATTAGCCACTGTAGAAACTATCAGTATAGATCCACAAATCTTTAAATCACTGAGTAAACTGATATGACATTTCTAGCATATTTCCAGCTCCTGCTCACCAAGAGCAGCGTTACAGTATTTAAGCAGCTGGTCACGACAGAAATAGGAGCATCATGTGCTGTAAATTAAAACTGCGCCATGAATAATAAAACTGCTGCTAAAAATGTTACACACACACACACACACACACACCTTAACAAACCATATTTAAGCAGCAGAATCATGTATTAAGTCTGCGTGAAGAAAACTATATAGAGCAACTCTATTCTGACCCCCAGCTGGCCAGCAGGGACTTTTTACCTGGCTCAGTGTGATAACCGAAACCATTCCTTATATATAAACGAGACAAAACAACTGAATGTTTCTAGCATAAATAATTTAAGTCTTTGTGAGTGAAGATGTTTTGCTAAACCCTTGCGCCAACGTTGGGATGTGAGGGCGAAGGGAAAACAGGCTGGCCGAACGTCAGAGGCCTTCAGCCAGAAAAAGAGGGGAAGACCCCTTTCCTTACAATGTTTCCTTAACAGTCTGTACAGTACATTATCACACAGTAAGTAATTTCGCAGCTTTACTGTTTAAATAAATTAGTGAGGTAGAACAGTTTGTACTTTGCCTTTCGGGTAATGGTTCTTTATGTTCGGTAGGAACAGGAAAAAAAATAATAATGAATACTTTGTTTTTTCCATTTCAAAAATATGAACATTTAGATATTAACATAACAATTAAGGCACTCAAATAGTGGTGATCACAGTGACTTTAATGCACATGAAACGCTCCATCATAGGGCTGTTTATATTTCCTGAGCTGCAGCTTTCAGACAGGTACAACAGACTGACTAAAATATTATGTGAAGACACACTGCAGCTCAGCAGGGGATTGAGTTGCAAGGGAATGGGGTTGTGTAGTACAGTCTAGGTGACTGCTCGGTGGGTGCATGTGTGTCTGGGTGGGTGGTTTATTGTTTAAGTTTAAGAGTCTGAGGAGAAGCTGTTGCACAACAACTTTTATCACTGTTAAATTATCTTCACGGGTATAAAAAACTGGGTTGGTTGTAATCGATGGCACAGAGCAGGTAATGCTAATGTGATCATTTCAATAAGCATCCATAAATCATAATTCTAGTTTACTTTCCAAATATAAACAACAATATTAAACTTACCAAACAGCAACATGCCGGATTACTAAACTGCAAACATTTGAAACATTTAAGTTTCACAAAACCATACCTTGCTTACCACGGACATTCAGTTGTGTACTTTCACGTCATCACTGTTTGAACCAAATAACAGCAGCTCTAGACTATATACGTTACAGCAATAATACAGCTTAAACAGGCTGAGCACGCTCCTGCCAACTGCTGTTTTGGCAGATGATCATATTTTGGCACAACTCCCCAAAAGCTAAGTATGAAACTTTGTTAAATATTAACATGGGGAAAAAAAGTATTTTAGTCTTTACAGATTTACAGCTTTACAGATTATGCTTAACTGCACCAACATTATTGTTTCTGTTCAAAGTCTCGATCAGTGTGTTGGTCTGAAATGTGTTTATTACCACAAGTAAAAGTAACTTTCTTTAAAAAAAAAAAAAATGTGTGTGACATTTCTACCCAGGGTATCTTTGTATTTTAGTTTAAGCTGTAGTTTTATATTTAATACATATTTTGATATTCATATTGCTTTGATGTGTCCATCATATCAGGGCACAATTAATACAAATTTGAACAAAATCCAAGCAATTGGTGAAGAATTAGAGATTAAGTCGGTACCTCACACACTTTACCGCCAATATAGACAATATATTGATCAATTTCATCACTTTTCGCTGTATTGAATATTTTCGTTATAACCATCATCAAAATTCTGAGAAAACATGGTTGCGTTCTGCTTCCCGTACAGTATCTAAAAAACTAAAGCCCTTTTGATGATTTGTGCCTATACTAATAACTGAAGTCAAAACTCTCCCACTGAGCATAAAGATAGCTGTGACGATGGACTACAAACATTTCACAGGTAACTACAGTGTAGTCATGATCTTCCAGCTGATCCTGGTAATGGTAGCTGCTGGTTGGTGGTCTTATTACATCTTATCATCTATGCTGATTTGCCCATTGAGAAAGTCACAATATGGATATCAGACCATTAGATGTTTAAGGTGGCGTGCTCCTTTCCGCATCCTATGCCTGCAAGCCATCTTTTTCTATTACATGGGTGCCATTACATTCATTTTTCACTACACATAGCCTTCAGTTAACAATGAGGAACGGCCATCAAGTGCGGTAAGCATTTGTTGAAATGTACATGGTGTGACCCTTAGGTGCATACTGTATGTGTATTTATTAATTCACAGATAAGGGTGGAGAGCGCTGCTCCTTACCACCAGGATTCATTATTTTCTGTTCCAAACTCCTGCTGGTTATGTTAATGCATCACGAATTTCCATAACAAAATAGGCATCAAGGTAGGCAGGAAAATCACTTCAGCACAGCATGCAATTTAAATCTGCCATTTCGTAACCAATCATTCAGCGATGAGGACACGCTAGTCATCTCTGCAAGCTACTGGAGGGCAGGTACAGGGAAAAGGACATGTAAGGATATTTTCAATGTCCCTGTCGTCGTTTGACTGTCATCAGTCCCTCTGCTTTGTTCTCTTTATACCCTACAGTCTCATTAAGGTGAATATCTCACAATATATTCCTCATAAAACAGAGGATTTTCAGTTACATTTTACTGGAACAACAGTTCAAAATGCATGGCATCGGGGATTTATTTTCATGATACCTGCATGAACTCCATTAATTAATATGATTCAGAAACTCCATTAATAAATATCATTAATTTATTATCATTGTCAAATTGCCTGAGCCTGGCAGAGAGGTGCTAACAATTCAAACAAGCTGATAGAGATAATTAAAATGACACCAAACACCACTTTTCAGGCTTTCATGTCGCAAAACTCCACAGATTCTCACAAAACACCTCATACTGGAAGATACAGGGAGGATTTTCTCATTCACTGTTAACTGGCTCATTTACTCTGCATGCAGCAGGGAAAAAAAGAGCAGAGATTAAGCAAACTTGCCAAACAAAGTTTTGGAGCGTGTCTGAGGCGAGCTGTCTGGATTGGAACAGACACCGACATTAATGGAGAGAGGCTAGAGCGTCTGTAGACAGTCAATGCCATCGTCCCTCTTGTCTCCAGGCTAAACGCCTCTTGTCACAGCTGACAACTTCTGCAATTGATTAAGTCAGTCTTGCTGACAGGAAGACACAAGGTCACAATTATGATGAATGCTCTGTTGATTCTTTTGATATCATGGAGGTTTGGGGGGTAAAAGAAAAAGACAAATTTTCCATTGTTGAGCTTACAATGATTAGATTGGTCAGTCAGCAAGCAATAGCACTGCTGTTCACAGCAAATTCAAATATTAATTTCTGCAAGATTCACTTGGATGAATCTCAAACATGTCACTGAACATTGCAACAACTTTTCCCTCTGGCTGCAGCAAAAGGAATGAAAATTCAATTTCTGGGGCTGAATCATTTTATTCATCGCACCATTCCACTGTGTGTCTATCAGTTCAACAATCTATTAATGTAGCCTGTCAGATCTGAGCTTTGGTCCTCCTCACCTTCAGCGTCTACATGCCTCAATATCTCCCATCTCTCCAGCTCTTCATGGCTCAATACTCTCTCCTCTAATATATATGACCGATCCTTTCAGAAGCCAATTCAGAAGCTAACCACTGCATTCCGGGCTTCTATCGGGTGCTGATAACGTGAGGTTTGACCGTCTGTCAGCCCTGTGACTGTTGGCTATAAACTTCACCCTCGGTCTTTTTATTCATCTGTTTCTCAGAGGAGAGTTGCAGTCAGCACCTGAGAGCCACCAGCAGAATCAGAGAGGAGAGAGAAATCAATTACTGCCTTTGCCTAGCCTAAAACAAGCCGTGTCGGAGGCCATCTACAACAGGAGGACAAAGGGGGCCAGTGGCCCCTCAAACTCCCAAACCTCAGGAGACGGGGTGGAGAGCATCCTGTCAGGAGCTCTGACATGCAGCCATCACTGCCACCAGCACAAAATAGGCCCCTGTCACACCTCAAAATTGGATCCAGCCACTTCATGTGCAATCAGGCCTACATCAGTGATTGATGACCACAAAGTGGAATATGAGAGAAGATGGCAGCGAAGTAGCTACGGCGAAAAAGTGAAACCATTTTGGGTAGCAATCTTTCCAAAGCCCATGCAATTTAGTATCCCTCATGGTGCAATGGCGACTAAATGATTGTGATTGAAACAATTGAGTTAAACAAAGTGTATAATAGGAGCTAAGTAACATACTGGCACAAGACACGAGGAAGATGAGGTGACATAGAGGAAGCACTTATCGGAACATAGGCCTACGTGACTACGGCCGCACCGAATGCTGCGAAGCTTTGACCGTTGCCATGGTAATCAACCTCCAAATCAGTACTTGAACGTTTTGTTTGTTTATATACATATATATAATCCTGCAACATTATTTATTAATTCTATTCAACAATTATTATTAGTTATTCTCAGATGGATACTGCTGTTTAAGTGTAGAGGTGTGTTTGTGTACAGTAGTGCTGCAGCTGCACTGTCCCGACGCTTCGAATACCTTCAAATATTTCTCACCAAAGCCCCCAAAAATGGTATTCGGGACAGCCCTATGCATGACCATTAAGTAGTCGACCTTAATTCATGTATAAAGTCAGTGTTGCGGCTTCGTATGCTATAGAAATAAAATGTATTGCTATAAATTTAGCAGTCTATTTATTTATATATTATGGAGTTCAAACACATTGGAAATTATTGTTTGTGCAAAACTGAATCGAAACTGTGACCCAAAATACAAACAGAAGTGTGGGTTAGTTGATCAGTGTATAGTGTTTATAACCAGTCAGGTTAAGCCACAATAAATTTACCTAGAAAAAGATCAACTGTCATAACCATTTCTCTTTCTAATGGCCAAAAATTCAGTTTCCGGACACAATGTATAGTCACACTTCTTTCTAAAGCAAGGTATGACATCTATCAGCAACTATACTGTGCTTTTATGATATGGAAATTCTCATAAAGGATTCTCGCTTTTGCATTTTACAAAACCTTATGTTTACGATCTGTCTCTGTAAGTCCCTGAACTGCAGGTGAGGCAGTTGAAATGAACTAAAATCCATTAGAGAGAGAAAATAATTTAACAACACTAATCATTCTTGCAGAAAAGAATCTCTCAAACTCATGAAATGACTTTGGGCTGCCTATTTACTGAGAGACCTTTCCATATCGTATTCCTATGAATGATAAGTGAGCGACTATGAAGACAGAATGCAGAACTATTTCAATAATACAAGAAATCCTTATTGGAAAAGTGAATACCCTTATTCCACAGTTACTAGCAAGCCCTGATTGCTCCAGACATTTTGAATGATACCAAATTCTTCCAGCCACCTTCTACCTAAATAAAGCCAGAATGTGCTTTGAGGGGGTGAGAGTTAAGCGGAGCCATCATCACGATAGTCCAGCCAATAACACACATTTTCTCCAGCTATTTGGTCCAAACCAGCTGGTGAGACCAGAGATAAAACAAAGCATCTGGCAGGGGAGACAGCGGACCCGTCGTCATAGCGTTCACGTATGCGTTTGTCTGTCTTGGTATGTGTCGATGCAATACCACGGATGTGCGTGCATGGTGTCTGCTGAGGAGACGTGTCACAAATCGCTGCTCCCATCCACGTGCCAGGGACAGCGTGCCCATAAGCTTGGCATGATTAAGGCCATGAGAGAGGCTCTGATTGTGGGATGCTGGAGCGTGAAGCTGCTGGGGAAGAGCAGAGAGGGACGTGGCTGGGCCAGAGAGGAGGGAGGGAAGAATGGATGGGAAGCCCAGCTGGCGACTGCTTCTAATTGGGCTGAGCAGGTTTCCATGGCTGACCAGACCCATATGCAGTGCGGATCTAAAGAGAGAGAGGGGGCCATAAGCAAAGTAGCAGGGCAGGCCAGGCTGTAGGAGTGGAGTGGAGTGGGTGGGGGGGGTTGGAGTGAGGCGGGCAGGCGGGCGAGAGACTGGTCACACTCCAGCAGTCACAGCCTCTTTGTGACAGGGGCAGAGAGAGCCAGCTGTCATCCCCTGACGGGAACACACACTCCTCCATGTGTACTGATAACAAAGGCTCAGCGAACACACAAAAACAGAAGCATAACAAAAGCCACTTATGAAACAACTACTTTAATCAAGGCATCCGGCACTCACTGAGGGAGGGAATGAAATGGACAAAAAAAAAAAAAAAAAAACACAGCATGACAGACAGAAAGGGGCCTGATGAGAAGAACCAGGGGGTACCGGTGTATTGAATTAATCCCGCCGGATATTTACTGCATGCCACTGGAAACAATTAGAAGTGATTAAAATGGAGGTGAACTGACAAGGGGAGTGTGGATTCCCCACCGCCGCCACCACCACCACCACCCCAGCCAACCCCCACCATGCCTGTTAGATGGGGGTGTTAGTGCGTGTCGTGCTCAGGGGGCGAATCGATTCACTTCACACTCTCGGCAGCATTAATTAATGATCTGTTCTCTGTATTGTACAGTCACTGGCTGTCACGCTATACTTTCTTTCCTAACTTCACTCCATCCTTACTCACCTAACTCTCTCCTGAGGCCTCTCCTTTCCTAGTACGTTCCCTTTCCATTCTACAAAGACATAACACAACACCGATGCACTTAAACATAAACGCTGACACAAACAATAAATGTACCAATAAGGATTATAATATTGAAACAGAATATATGTTTGCATGGAACATAAATTCTTGGAGCGTCATTCATAGGCCTTTGTTTTTATTTATTCATTCCCTTTACAACCGAGCAGATGTCTGGAGGGCAGACAACAATCCTGTTTATGAGAAAAGAGGGAGAAGAGAAAGGTAGAAACCTAATGTATAACCCATGGCTCACTGCTGCCCCCTACTGTATGAACAACAGTATTCTACACACAAGGCCTTACACAGATTCATCCTCAAAGAAGCTTTGATACTCTCAGGACAAAGTGTTTTTTCTTAATATTTTCTTAAAGTCTAAGGTCCCAAGTTTGATTTCTCAGTGTGCAAATGTGTTGACACTTTTTCATGTGCGCACAAAATAGACTATTCTCTGACAGTGTAACAGTAGTCCTCTGACTTACTCACTCACGGTGTCATGTTTGCTGTTAGTTTCACATGATTTTGAAAAATGCCAATAAATCCCTGAAAAATGCAAACTGTTACTCAAGAGGTTTCATTAAATGAAACACCTGTGTTACATTATATTCATGCCCATTTGCACTAACAGATCCGTGTAGGCAGGGTTAGAGCGATTGGAGTGACTGCAGGAGTCTCCAGGGGGCTGAAAGAGACAGTAAACTAAGCCATGAGAAAAATCAGATCACCTTGAATTTGCATAAACAGCCTTCAAATGCCTGCACAGAGGGTGTAAGTGTTAGCAATCCAGGCCTGAATAACTCCCAGCCGCGGATTAGTATTGGGTTCACCCAGGTCATTTAACACTTAAGACAGTCTCTAGGGAGCCTATTCATGTTGGACAAATTGTTTTGCCTTTATAGCAGCTCTGCGCCGCACAGGGGTGTTAGTGGCGTTCTGAGGAGTAATTTGCCGCCTGTAGTGAGGGACACATTGCACCCTGTTCCTTCCGTTCAGAAAGCGGGGCCATATCAAAAATACTAAATGGCAACAGGAGCAACACCACTGCCAATTACATGGAAACAGTCGCCGTCTGGGTTAAGGTCCCGAGGACGGGCTGAAGACACGGGGAATAATGAGCGTTTCCTTCTCGCTTATAGCAAAACAGAGCACTCGGATGAAATATGGAACACAAAACTTAGTGAACCAGCATGAAAATGCAAAAACTTTGCAAAGGTGGACATACTGTAGATTGTTAAGATATGAAGGGAAATAGAAAATTATCAAGAAACTCAGTTTGTGTGTGTGCATGACCTAGAGAAAATTGCTTTTGTTGGCCACGGGTCAGTCTGGCTTTGTGACACTGGAGAGCTGGTAGACATCCCTACAGCGTCCTGCCAAGTGGGATTCAAGTGTAAACATCCGTCCTGTTCTACATCATACAGCTATTTCCACAGATAAAGGACATCTGGAAGGCCGAAGAAAAGCTCAGCAATCAGACATGTTATTCTAACTTCTCTGCTTTTCAATGACTCCCATAAGAATTCAAAGCAATTTTTGGTCTCACTTGTATCAGGTGAGCCAGCGCTACTTCTGGTCCAAAGCAGTGATTATTATCCCTGCAGAAAAGCAATTGGAACAAAATGCATCCCCGACTGAATACAGTATGACTGTAAAATAGATTTGTTGCTAACTAATTATGCATTTCCCATGCAATTTATAACACAGCAATGCCTCCAGTAACACTTAACTTCTGGAGCTTGATTAATGGCACCATGCTGGAAGCCTAGAAATAGGAGGTGTGGAGAAAGAGCTCAACATCGCCAGCATCAGCAGTCTGGACCCGCTCCTTCTGTCACCGCTCTCGCCCGCTTCCCATAAAAGTAAAATGCAGCAGGTTTGGAAAACAGCCTTGTCCTGTTTGTCAGAAGGCTTGTCGTAAATGTCATGTTTGTCAAGCCCCAGATGAGAAAGCTTTGGTGATAGCACTCATCACCACTGCGGCACTCCATCTGCTGGTGCCAGCCTAATGTAGTGCGAAAGGATTGTTTCAGAGAGCACTATTTTGTTGCAATGCAAGGTGATAAGCTTCAACGAGTTAGATTTTTTTTTTTCATTCCTACAGCACAAATGATTGTGCTGTATCAGCAATACTTTGATAGCGTTGTTGATCAATAGCAATTATGAATGATTACTTTGGGTCCTGGAATTTCAGGCTTTCATAAGTCGCTTAGAAACTCTGTTTTGGTTTCTGCTTTGGTACAAAATTTCCAACTGATTCACCTGCTCAGCGATGGAGGACGGTGCTACGCTGCAAGCAAACAATCAGCATCACAAAGCATTTTGCTAAATGACAAACTACTATTATTACAATGCATTGCATTTGTGATACATTACCTCTATTTCTGGTGGAGCTCTAATTAAGTAGCTCACTCATCTCTATTGTGAATATGGCTTTATTATTTGTTTCAGTTACTGACCTCAGAGATTTGATTTATCAGTGTTGTTGCTATTTGTTGGTGGGAGGCCGGTTACTCGATGACCCCTAAAGATAAATTATGTTTTTTTTCTTGCATACCATTGGAACATGCAGCTAAGGTACACACTAGGGCTCTAGTGGGATCATTTTAAAGCTCGAGTGGAGATCGTACCATAAGCTATCATATATCAAAACTAGAAAAACTCAGGAATCCAACCATGTCATAGTAGCTTGTCAGGAAGGTGGCTAAATAATGCTATATCAGAATAAATATCAACACTGCGAGAATAGCTCATTGACATTACCTCTCCATCATATACTTTCACAGAACTGATCACATCAGGACAGTTGTGTAAATCAAATCAGTGACTTGAATGAATGATGTGAGGCATTCTGACTTGCGGTTTCTCTGTGTTCATTCTGAATAGGACCAGCTGAATATGAGGCACAAAAGCAGGAATAACAGAGCGCCTACTCGGCTTGAAGCCACCGCCACACAGCGTGAGCCTGCTTAAGATTCACCTGGTCATACAAACAGTGCCGTGTTAACGTCATGCTTCCACCCTCAGACGTAGCGTAACAATGGAAACTATGAGAATTGAAGAGGCGAGCGAAAAGAGGACAGCTCAGACTATTCTTATGGACAATTCACTAATCTAATTTAACAGTGCTCCACTGACTTTAGCCCCAATTGAATCAGCATTAGCATAGCGATGGCACAATCATTTGCTTCATAATGAAGTGAGAAGTTAGGACCCAGCTGCTACTAAAACAGAAAATGAACCTCGCCGACATGAGGTGCATATACAAGTAGCAACACCATCTGACTATCAACCGTACTTATCACCCACTAGTCCCTCAGCCTATTTACAATGAGCTGGCTTTTTGATTGGAAGCCCATAAATTAAACAAAATGCCGAGGTTTACTGAAGGACACACAACTACAAAATGCTAACCTATTTGCGCTGGTACCAACCACGAAAAAGCCACATCTTACAAAAAGAAGTTTAATGCATTAACACTTCAAATGTAAAGCATTTCATGACTGTAAACTAATATAATTCAGTGAACCAAAACGCTGTATGGCTCTTCTTTATAGACTACACCATCTTTAACTCCTCTACAAGTTTATTTTGTGGCATATCTGGAGAGCTTTTCTGTTAAGCACTACTCCTGAATATTTGAAGTTCTCTCTCTCCAACTTTTATGGGAGTCTTAAGAAAATCATGTAAAAGCACATCCACTCAGAGCAGCTACTCTTCTGTGCAACGTGCTGCACGGCGCCTCCATCTCCTTTTATTAAAACATAATCAGAATACTTCTCAGGTCTCAAAGGACTGCAGTGCCCTGCCAGCAGCACAAATATGAACTGGGCTGCTTTTTAAAAGTGTTAGCTTGTAAGCTGCACATTCAAACTGTGAATAAAGGAGATACACAAAAGCAGCCACACATGCACGTTGAAAGCTAATTAGCAATGAGTGTCACTGAAACTAACTTTTTATGCCACTTTTTGAAACAAAATTAGGTAAATAACAGACCAGTATCCACAGGCAATGTAAAACACTGATGTGGTTGAATATCTTAACTAAACTTAGTCAGAGGTCTGTTATAAAGAACACTTCATTTTAAAGTCTCTCTTTACTCATTCATGGGTTTCATTACTTCCTCTTAAGCTCTCAGCCATTTACATATTTTTGCATTTCCCCTTATTATTAGGGCTGGGACAATACATTTATCTCCTGATTCAATACTATCCCAATGTTGATTGCAATTATTGCAATTCTGGTTTAATACGATTTTTCTTCATATACACATTCACTTCTAGAGACTTTTACTTTGGAAAATATCTAAATTACTGGTAATACAGCAAAAATGTTCGATTTTCAGCATGTATGTAGTCAGAGATGTCCTGAAGTCACATACGGTGTATCAGTCTTTGTCCGAAATTATTTATTACATTTTTCCCAGCAACCCAACAATCAAAAAATAAAAACATTTCCCTCACAAATTAGTGGTGTTTTATTTTTAATTCATAAGGGACGTGTAATGTTTTATACTTCTAGTGAATACAATCCAAATATATATTATATGAGTATACTACTACTAGTACTACTTCTAAACTTCATATGAGTATATGGGTGATCTGCAGTTGTAGCGTCAGCCGATGTGATGAGAATGACAGCTGGCTTGACCGCATGTTACTGCAGTTTGATAATGTTTCCTGCCCGTGACGGAGTTAGCATGCAGCTTTAGCCATGATGTCTAACTCTGCATTTCCTGACAATGCATGAAACCCAGTGTTTCCATACTTTACAGTATGTGTAGTGTTTATTATCGCATTGGATTTAAAATGGGAGGGTGCAGGTCGTATCCATACAGACCCTCCACTGTTTTCTGCTCTGTCATATCTGCCAGTTTCTGATTGCTACGGCCGGCCGGCCGGCTATTGTTTGTTTTGGTTGATGGATACAGAACAGATATGATGTTACGTTGCTCAAACTACAACAATAAAAGTGGTAACTTCCTTCTATCTCTGCATCAACTCAAATGAAGCAAATATATTGCTTGTGGCATTAAAAAATCAATTTCAGAATAGTAAAGAAAAAAAACTGCAATACATAGGTGAATCTATTTTTTGTCCCACCCCTACTGATTATCCCATCAGAACTCAAAACATCTTCAAATCATCAAATCAAATAAGATCAAAACTGTCAGTCCTATTACCTACAGGAGCTAATCATTTATTAATCAGCAGCTCCCATGTAAAAGCATCTCAAGCTGACCCTAACTGAGGCCAGCATCCAATCACCACCGCCTGCATCAAGACACCATCCACAATCAGTGCAGCGATGGCTGGGCATTCATGTGGCCAACAGATTGATGCGTTTTTCCCTACTATCAGTCTACAGCACAACTCCAACAACATAGCCCCCATAAACTCAGATAAACAACCTCCAGTAGCTATTAGACAAAAATCTAAATCACATCAAAGATCTTTGCTTGCATGCCAGTTAAAAATTTTGTGAGGGCAACTTCAAATGGAGGCTTTAACAACAAAGTTCAGACAAACCAGTGAGGACTGGAGCTAATCTGAACACAAAAACCAATAACTTTAAAACTAACTTTGACATGAAATAACTTTGTAATGTGGCCAAGAAATACTCAAGATAACAAAAACTACACACATTTCTTTATCTAAACTTCTCAGACAATCAAATCTCAGAAGCAAAGTATTCATTTCTTGTATAGATATCAGAATTGTCAAAGGACTGTTAGGCAGCCTCTTATGGATGTGTCGGGTACAGTCACAATCAACAGATGGTGAGCACTGCCTCTTCGCCCCCCAGGGCAACAGTAAAATTAAGCTTGTGAAATCTGTCACAATCCATGGTGGTAAATGTCTCGCAGTTCCTGCAAATGCTAATGAAGCTCATGTGAGGTCCAAAACCGAGCA
This sequence comes from Pterois miles, assembly GCA_947000775.1. Classification (NCBI taxonomy): domain Eukaryota; kingdom Metazoa; phylum Chordata; class Actinopteri; order Perciformes; family Scorpaenidae; genus Pterois; species Pterois miles. The sequence continues at coordinate 9,446,695 of CAMQGK010000341.1, forward strand.
GGGGTGGGCAGGGAGAGATGGTGTCCAATTTAAAAATGACACTGTGTGACAAGCTCATCCTTCTAGAGGCCAGGGAGTTTTCTCTGGCCCGTAGACAGACATTCACAAATGAGCGCCGCTCAAAGACGCCAGTGACATTCAGGTCGCCATTGTGTCCGACTCCTTTGAGACTCACCCCCAACACATTCCATCAGAGGCCTGGCTGAAACCTGCCATTGCTGGCAAACACTCGCCTTCATTAGATGGGAGTATAGCAATGAAGTTAATTATGTTCTGCTGCTTTTGAGTGAAATGAATTTAAAAACAGTGGGGATGCAGATATGGGACATTTAAAAGACCTCCACTCAGCTGGATTTGAACTTGAAAAACGTTCTTGACATAGAGCCTTCAAAAAGAGAGTACTGGTGTGACTTTGGTTTTATCTACTAATGAACATATCCAGAAGCCCTACTGCTTCATATCACACATACACACATGGCACTCTTTAATAATTGGCAGCAACGTTTCAGTCACTACTTCCAAAGTTTCACATCAATGCATACAAGTTGGTTAATTACTGTTGATAAAAACAATATACTGAATACCAAAACTGATTATCAGCTTATGTGAATATGTACAGAGGTGATACTTCCTCTTACAATTATCACTTTTGCTCCAAAACCACATTAAATGCAGAGTCCGACAACCATTATATGAAATCTCCTGTGTCTGGGTGTGGTTATTCCCCTGCTAAGCTTGTGCTGGTTGGAAATCAGATCGATGATTAAAGGGATGTTCAACAATTTTTTTTTCCTACACCGATAAAGGCGATTTTAACTAACTTCCTATCAGACCTCAGATGTTATAAGAAACAGCACCTTTCTGTGCATTTAGACGTGTCTGGCTGAGTGGCATGTCCACCATTATGGATATGATTTGGATTGTGATATTAACCATAAGATAATAATGTTAAACAAAACATGACGCTGTGATTTGTCACACCTCGCACACTTTTAAAATGTTTTTCCATGTGTTTTCATGTATGAAAAGACCCACAGTGAACATTATAAGTGGACTACTTGATTACCATAAGCAATATTTAAACAGCTTTTGTACAGGAATGATTCTGTAACAAGCTTTATAATCACTGTAACTGAATACTATAAGCGGTTTCCACTGTATCTTATATCTGTCAGATGCATAAAATAATACACAAATAAAATTTATGAATACAAAAAGGAACAGTTACAGTTCTCTCTGTATAGGTTCCCATGTTTTGCAGCCTCTGTTGAAAACTAGAATTATTTTCATTAATGATGTACATAAATTACTTGTTTCTGTTTTACTTTATGATATTTTGCAATATGTCATAATACTATGGTGATCATGTGATTGCCTCCCATTGGTTGCTGATACCATATAGGTGAGGCCTCATCCGCTTTGATTGTTTAAAGCCGAGTGGTCAAAACATGTTTTTAATGATTTAGCCACTACAATAAAGGTTTTTAATATATTTCCTTCCTCATTGCCACTTGTTTTAGTATCTGAGTGCCTGAATTGCCTTCCTGTCTATCCAAGGGACAGCTGTATCTGCAGACTGCTGCCATGGTTTGAGAAGATCTCAGCTGGGAGTCATACCTCCATCACATGCTGGGTGCTGAAAAGACTTCCACCAAGGATACATCAGTGTTTCCTTGCTCTCAGATCCTCCAGAAGCCTCCTCGCTCCTTGTCTCCTCTAGGTGCATTTAAGAGATTGGAAGATCCTTCATGGATGATGGAGGATATACAAGTATAATGAAAAGCACCCTGACAACAGACCACTTTCATGGCAAACAACTTGACCAGTCAGAGCAAGATGTAGTGTAATTAATAGTACTTCTAATTACTTCCTTCCAGTTAGATGTTCCAGCTACTGGCTGACTTAATTGATCTGTGCCATCATTAATCATATTCTATACACCTGTGATTTCCATGTAATGAGTGGAATACAGGTCTGAAATCAACATAATGATTACACTACCGCCCTGGACTTGAATGCCACTGTCGCTGAATAAATAACGAAAAAAAGAAAACTTTCAGTTATACCAAAAGGCGTTTAAGCAGCTCATTGTGAAGAACACTGAAATATCTGGCTTCAAGCACCTCAAGCTTGCTTAACATTTTGCACCGCAGAGCCAAAATTAAACATGTTAGCAAAAGCTGCAAGTCTTACCTTGTTGAAGTGAGGCAGTGGATCTCAACGGAGAGGGTAGAAAATACAGCTGTGGTCACGCATCCAGAGTGCGTTTGTGGCCTACGGATGATCTGACTGCATTAGCAGCTACCGGGCAGGTAGCAAAAACACAAATTTCTCTCCCACTACAACGTCCAACATGGCTAGGTTGTTGGCAGTCAAGCATGCTAATAGTAGCAGGCTTTAGTGGCGTCTGCAGAGTTTGCAGCCAGCTTGGCCGAGTGACGAGAGACGCGTGAACACACCACTCAATTACGAAGGGTGCGTTTGACGCACTTGAGTTGTATGAATTAGCTAACAGGCTGCACTCCGTTCATAAACGTAACACTGTTTATTTTCAAAGAAACTTATTCAAAAACAAAATGTCGCTACATTGTGCGTGTGTGTTACTTCACAATCTAACAAAGTACCGCACATGTTTCTGCAGGAGGAAGAATGACTCCTAAAACCCGGAAATGACTTCGAACTTTAGCACTTCCGGTTCCGTCGGCTCCAAGTCAGTGATTTCTAAATAGTTTTTAATTAGATGCTCAAAATAACGTCTATGATTAACGCAACTTTAAGAAATTTAAACATTTTGTTCTACGATACAAAATACACCAGTAAATACCCCACTAGTGAATTATAAAACCTTAACGTCTTTAAAAAGGTTATTGCCAACAAGTGGCGAAATGAGACTACAAAACGTCATCACGCAGACTCGTCCGCCTTTACAGTCTCATCGTGTACACTCACGTTCATGCGACCGTAATGTAGTTCTCTATAACCTAACGTTAGCTTTTTAGTGGTAGCGATTGCATTCACTCTTCAAAAATCATAAACGCGGCGTTCATTTGTGAAGATTGTCTTGCTCAACAAAACGCTTTAAGTATCACTAACGTGTGTTTGCCACAGAGCTTATTTTCTCCAATAATTAAAAAACCCATTGGCTTTTTGTAGAGGGAACCAGTGTGATGCTTTAGTTTAAATCTGTGAACAATACAACAATTACACTGATACCTAGGTAAATAATAAATGTAAAGGAAATTAAAGCATAAATAAAAAATATAAAATTGAATTAATATAAACATGGCAGGGGTTAATATAAATGAATAGAGTAAAAGTAAGTAAAACATTAAAATGGGAGAACAATCTCATTTTACTAGCCCTTTTGTTTTTTGCTGAAGTTATGGTATTAATACTGTATATAGCTCCATTTTTTACTTGAAAACATTAAAGTTTGGGTTAACGCTCGCAAATTTACATTTATGAATGTAAAATTACCAGTGTGACGCTGACTTCCTGTTTGGCCTACAGAAATACTGTGTGTCATCCCTGCAGCACTCTATTTTGCATAATTATTAATGCTCAATGTATTAAAGCAGGAGAAAAAATAGCATACGTAATATACAGGGACAGCAATATACATAGAGTGAATATGTGCAACAATAACAAATTTACAGATGACCACAAAACATTGTGCATCTGTATTTAATAAAGGAGTTCAAGTTCAATTATTTATACTGTTATCAATTGTTGGTTTTGAAACTGTAAAGTGCATTTTAAAATTACAGTATTTGCACTTCAGAGATTCAAGGCGAAAAATTGCTTTTATCCACACAGAGGTTTTGTCTTTGCAATATAGGGTAAAAGCATTATAAAAGTCATTTCTTGATCTGCTGACCTCTTTTCCAAAAGCCACTACCATGCTAAATTGGGAAGCCAGCTTCTTTGAAGGATTTGTTCTCGGATTAACAAGATGTGTATTAGAGTGATGCCTAATTTGTAACCAGGCAAGACACTTCAAGCAAAAGAAACTAAAGAAGTCCAAAACTGATTTAATTTTAAAACTGTATCACTATCATCAGGACCAATTTACACCTAAGCAGCAGGTTGCGGTGTAGCCTTCAAAATCCCAGAAGAAAACATATAAGTGAATCAGTGAATTTTTGTGGATGCTATAGTATAGTTAGGCAGAACGATCAAGACTGATATAAAAAATATTTAGCTCATCAACAGCTAAGCAATGAGAGAACTGACTGGGTCATGTTCACATGCTTCCAAAGGAGAAGGTAAACAAATTATCGTGTTATGTGCTGTCAATGACGGTTAGAGATTCAGAGCCTGCCAGTGGGTATGTGCATCTGATGTCTGAAGGTGAACGCTTCCCCTTAACCAGGCTGTGCCCAACAAGAGCTCCTGTCTATTTCAGGCACAAACCAGTCTGTGAACTATTGGGTTAGCAGATCTGCAGTGGTTTCCTATTTGAACAGAAAAATTAATAATCTTTAATCTTATCTGCATGAAGAACAGTTTCTCATTTTGCAGTTTATATTAAACTCACCTCATTTCAGTATATCACGTTATGATATGTCTGGCTTTTGTGTTTTTTTTGCAGGAAGGCATGATACACAGGAGATGGTTTGAATGCTAATTAACTGTCTGGAGCAAAACGACCCTTTCACATCCCTGAGCTTTCATTCTGGCTCAAACCTCACCACTACGAGGTGTGATGTTTTTCTTCATTCAAGGCCAAATCTCCATCCCTCATGCTGGAGCAGACAAGAGGACTGATTGCACTATATTGCCCCCATTATTTTCCATGCTGGCTGGGGTCACCAAGTCAAGACAAGCAGCAAACAGTCTTGGCTCCAACTCTCAAGTTGTCAATCAGACCCAAGTTCTTTGCCAGAGATGCAGCATTCAACATTTAAAGGAGCTCTCATACAATGAACAATACTTTCCTGGAGTGAGACAATGTTGACTGGCAGGGATAAATCCAATGAGCAATTGTGCGAATAGTAACTGTGTGGATGAGGTTCGCCTCAGATACTACGTGTATTTTTCCAGGGGTGAGTTGGATGATTCCTACATGTCTAGACTTCCTAAACAGTGAGGGAGAGGCTGAAAGTTTTAAAAGAGGAGCCTCTGCCAAAGCAAACAGAAAGGACCGTAGGAAAAGAAAGAAAGCCTGACAGAGATGATAGGAAGACAAAAATATTAGACATTAGACAAAGCAGTGAAATGCATCAGACTGAATTCTTTGTTTTCCCAAGTTAAAAGCTCAACTATCAGAGCGTATCGGCACTCTAAGTGGTAAACAAGACTCCAGAGCAGCAGTGGATTTACAGTACCTTCCTTTTATTTTAACAAACATTCATCAATTTTTATGTAAAATATTTTAAATTTGCAACAACTTGACATACAGTGCACATACAATATATAAGTAACCAAGACGGGAACATAATTTAGTCTGACTGGTTATCTAAAATCCTTTAAATATATTACAATTCCCATGAAACAAATGAAACAAATGAAACTGGCACAAACATGTTTTTAATCTTCAAAGTTGAACCTTCAACCCCTAATTATTTAAAACATCCCATATTAAACTGACAACCTCTTTGACAAAAAATAATGGGGGGCTAGTGGTTAAAGAACAATAACAACGCAAGAACAAAGAAAGTCAAGGGTTTTAAAGATAAAAGTACTAAAGTAATGCATTATTAAAAATGACAAAAATTCTAGAAAAACAAATCAATACAGGAACTTCAAAACAGGTTATAGTTTTCACTGTCAATTGCTTAGTGAAGCAGTCCTTTGCATTGTCTGGTTGGGATGCACTTTTGCTCCCTGTGAGTGAGAGTTTTCAAGCTGGGCTGTTCATTACTGGCTGTTCAGTCCTTGATCAGACATTTGACAAGTGATTAATCAGGCAGGCGGCCTCAGAGGAGCAACTGAAAGTTAATTTCCACATTTCTGCATGCGGAGATGAATTTGAAGCTTGTGCAGGCGGGGTAGCTGCCTTAGTTACGCTTTCAGGGTGACCCCTGCCCCTCACATTTACTAGGATTACATCCAGACTGACAGCCCCGTGCTTGTCTTCATCATGCACCAGCACGCAGCGCACATCTGAGCGCTTACGGAGAGTTAAGTCATTGAATTGTGGACGGCAGGGCCCTATGGTGACAGAGTGCGCAGTTGGGTGAAAGACAGCATCCTCCTGCACCAGGCCAAGGTGGGTATCAGTGAGTAAAAGCTGGGCCAGAGGCTCAGTGTGGGTACTGGGGCTGATGCACACCCTTACACCTGTGTAAAGCAGCAGCTGCACCTCTCCCAGAGTTACTGATCCTTGATCCATGTTACAGTGAAGAAGGTAAACCAGATCAGTAAGACTTTTCTGAAACTGGCAGCAAACCCGTAAACCAGCATCCAGCAGCAGGTCGGGTACACAGGCTTGCCAGTCTAAAGACAACTTCATCAAGTCTCCATGGAGCAGAGGGTGCTGAGAGGCCCTGTTGTCCCCGGGGCAGATGACATCAAGTATGGCGCTGCACAGCTCTTTGGTACGCTGCTGGCTGTGGGTGTAGACGCCCAGGATGCTCTCCTCTGTAGTGCCCATCAAACGCAGACTGTGGCCTGCTAAGCCTATGTGCACCTCCTTCAGCTGCACCAAGGGGAGGTGATGGAACAAAACCAGGAGCCCAGAGTCAGTGGTCAGCGTGTAGAGGCCAGTCTCTGCCAGGATCAGGAGGGCAGGACGAGGCTCAGGTTGGCTGCATTTAGCAACATTCAGCCAATAGAGAGCTATAATCTTCTGGGAGGTGAGCACCGAGGTCGAGATGATGGACTGTAGAGTGTCCATCATGTCTGATAATGGTAAAGTTTGCAGCTTCAAAAGGGAATCAGGAAATTCTATCAACATTTGACTAAAGATTTGGACTTGGTTTTTGTTGTGCACATTCCTCAAGTTTTCTAATGCCTGATGTTTGTCTTCAGGTGCATGTTTAATCTCTGGCTCACTGTGTTTGATTGGCAACAGCTCTGTAATCAGTTTGTGTCCTTGTTTTACATGAATATCTGCCATGTCTTGCACTTGTGCTGACTGCAGATCCCTGATACTCTTATTCCTTGTCCAGATATTTTCTGGGATTAACGGCAAGTCATTTGGCAATCCTTCTGCTTTGGTAAAGGTTTGTGTTGGAGTCAGGACTGGGACTTGTGTGGTGTCAGGATTAATACAGCCCTGAATCATCTGATTTGCCTCGTCAGGCTGAAGCTTTTGAGTTATCTCCATCTGGATGTGCTGCAGTAAAGGTAGATCTTTCACCATGGAATAAATGTGACTATTCTTGAACAGAGAGAAGACAACAGTCCCTTTAACCATGGAGAAGACCTGGTTGTGCTTCACTGCAGATAGAACATTACTTTCCCTGACCAGAGAGATGACATGACTGGACCAGCGGGCCCCAACAGGCTGTAGTCCCTCTTCCCTGAGTTGCTGCAGTACTGTGGGAGAGCTCCAAAGGAGACGCCCTGCATCTTGGAAAATCCAAGAAACTCTGCTGACCAAAGAGCCCAGCCCTGAGTGCTGAACTGTGGCTGCTACAGTCTTTGTCACACACGCACCCGGGATTTCCTCCAAACATCCAGATTCATCCATCTCTCCACAGCCAAACTGGCCCTCGAAGGTAGTTTCCTCAGGTGGACAGCAGGCTACCGGACTGCTGAGAGGATTTTTGTCGAGCTGAAAAGGAGTGCTGGTCTTTGGGAGGACATGCGTGGAGCCAGATCCTCTGCTGCTCTGCAGGTGGGACATGCAGTCTAATGAGCTCCCACCAGAGCCTCTCTCCTTGCAGCAGTCAGCCACGACACCTTTGATCTTGTTAGCAGTCCCCTCTGGCTTCATGCCACATCCATCACCTGGGCCCAGGACACTTGTCTGCTGGAGGCTGGCATCCCCTGACCAAACCTCCTCTCCCTCATAACTTGCAACTGCAGCCCCTCTCAGAGCTTTCCTCCACAGCCACTCAGACATGAGCCCTGGCCCTGATTTATGACAGGAGTCCCTCTCCTGCTCCTGGCCATCCCTGGTGCTTATCCCACCCTGTAGTGTGTCTCCAGCCAACTCAAAACTAGTGTGAGGGACAGGATATTTTCCAGGTATGGCCTAGTTTGTATTGTTTAGGTGGATGAGAAAAGGAGAAAATGAGAAGAAATCCAACTTTTATACAGAGTAATTCCTGTTTGTTTTATGCTATTTAGAACAAAATAGGAACTAAAATAACTATTTCACCCAGCGCCCTTTAAAATGTATCTGTATTTATGTATTCAATTAAATTTGAATATATAAATACATGCACAGGAAAGTGGAGTGGAGAAAAACTAGGTACATGTATAAACAGAAATATTTCAAAAGTGCCTTCATTGCAACATGCTTTCACAAAAATGAGTGTCATTTAAACCCTATTACACTTTCCTGTAGGGGTTTCAAGGGAAATATGTGCATAATAAACAAACACAACAAGCCACGGGAGAAAGTATTTCATGCCTCATAGAAATCTGTATTGGGCTTGGCTGGAGAGGAGAGGAGGTATTGACATTTGCTCTGTTTTTGCAAAGACAAAAGGGACTAGTGCTCCAGTTGCACAGTGGTAAACTTAGTCGCTCAATAAATAAAAACTACAGAACAAAGTCAACTCACTTTTTGCACCCTGTGTTTCAGCTTCATTCAATTTATTTAATTCCAAGCAGAAACTGCCCATGGCTTTTTGATTGTGTCCTTATTTCTACTATAATTAATCAAGAGTGTAAGCTGTTTGAACTGTAGAACAAATAAAATATGAATACATACTGTAGTCACAAGCTTCTCCGTTGTGGCAGAGGTAAGAGATCTGCTTGGCACTTTGGACTCAGCCATCTCTGCGGCCAGCATATCCATCTGGCTGAAAAAGGACACAGTGAAGAGACAAGAATGAATTAATACATTTCATATATTATCAGAAAACAAAAATTGTGTTTTGATATGAAGAGGTGCCCAATACAGCCGGGTTTTATGTGCTTATAGATGCTGCCAGGATCTTTGTTTTCAAAAGCACATTTAATTATTTGCTATGGTGGTACTGGAGACTTCAAACTGTTTGCAGGGAAAAGACAAGACTGCAATAACCCCCAAACGCCCATTTCACAAAAACCATCCATTAGATTTGAAAAGCAAACAACCCAAATGGCTGGATGAGATTAGAGCCACTCTACTAGCTGTGAAATTAAATAGAATCTGTGCATGTTGATTTGAGGATTTACATACAATACTCAGCACCCTAGAGAGGGGAGCAGAAACCAAATATACAGCTCAGAATGATTTCTGACAGTAAACAGGGCCTTTAGCTGAGCTGTGTGTGCTGCTGCAGGTTGGTGAGGGGGGAAAGAGGGAGCTGTAAAGCACTGACAACATCAACAAGAGGGATCACAGTGCAGGTCCTCGTGACGATTACAGGATTTTTGCAGATCCTGAGGATCAGTACAGAGGATGTCCTGTACTCAGTGATATTTGTCTACTCGCATGAATAAATGGATGAGCACTGATCTGGGATTCCAAGCCTAAGAAGCTGACCACATTTTGTTTATATCATTTTTATCTGTCACACACACTTTGCTCACATGCAGAGGTTTATAGTGTTCTCGCTGGGGAATGACTGTGAACAAAACTGGTACACAAACAACGGACTCATTAAGATCACCACAGAGAGCACAGAGAGCACAGTTCGCCTCCCCACAACTTACCAATTGCCAGTCTCTTCCAGCTCTGCCCCCGTTGTCTTATCTTCTGCTTTCCGTTGATGGGGATTCCCACTGTTTTCCTTTGAAAGTCTTTTGATGTTCTGGCTGCATCTGTTCTGGCTTTCTTGGACCTGCTGCCACCCCACCTCCTGCTGATTGAGCTCCTCTTCCAGCCTCCTACTCATCATATTGTACATGCACACACAGATTTCATGAGAAGTCCTACATCCTTTCATATGCACCCTTTTACACATCTCATATATTTCACAGTTCATTTTGAGGCCGTCTTCAACCCAGATATTTGAATGAAACTTTTGGGATGTTAACTAAAAAGAACAGCTTAAAGGCTAACTTCAGTACTTTTCAACATGGACCCTATTTTCCCATGTTTATGTGTCGCTAACTGGTACAACAATTTTTGCAGTTGGTTCAGTATTGACGGATTATGCTGCAGCCGTGATGAAAGCTGCGACGGCGAGTGCAACATTACGTTCACTAAAAGTGCCATTGATAGGCTCAGATTGTTATTATAAGCGTCTGACGACTTTATGGAACAGACCCTACAGAGAAATAAAACATTTTCCATACGTTTCGCTTGAAATGGTGTCCAAGTCCTGCTCAAGGAGAAGTCTAGTTGTGAAATTTGAATATCCGTATACTCTGGCTTAAATAAATCAGATTCAACGGTCTCATCCACATTGTGGAAATCATCTAAATATTCAGCCATGACATTAAAAAATCTTTTAGATAGCGCTAAGCTACACTTTCTGTGCTGCACACAATAAAATCTGCACAGCTGGCACTCACATTTCCATCATGGATGTATTTCACTTTTCCACTGTCGTGTTCCAGCAACAGGTTTCAGAATGAGACTTCTCCTTGAGCAAGACTCTTTACATAACAATCAGAGCCTTCAATGGCAAAAACAAGCACTTTTAGTGAATGACAATTCACGTAAATGACAATTTCCAGCTTGCCCCAGTAGCACCTTATTTCAGCCTGTCAGCAGCTGCTGTCTACAGCGCTCTCCCGCAATACTGGGCCAATTTCAGAAATTGTTGTCACTATTAGTCAGTTAGACACCAAAACATGGCAAAATAGGGTTGAGAAATATCAAAGTTACTCTTTAAAGTAAAGCGACAGAAAAAAAAATAAAATCACAGCCTTCAAAGCCAGATTGTTCTATCTGCACTACAGCAAGTGGCAGGAGGTGTTAAGTGGCACAGTAGCTCCAAGAGTGATGGACATTAACCAGTAGAAAAACACCATTTCAGGAGATTCATAACAGCCTGTCGTGGTCAGAGGAGGCAAAAAATACTGAAGTTGCCACTTGGCCTTCTGGCCAGAGATGGAAAATACCGAGAGGTCTGTCAGATGAGGGATTTTCAGAGCTGAGGTGGTCATTAAAAGCTACATAGGTCAAACGCCAGCTGGACTGCTCAGAGTCCAGTCTTGCTGGGTTTGAAAGCACTGCATTTCAACTTGACTTGAAAGTACTGTCTCAGACTGTTGTACAGTCCATTTAATAAAGAATGAATCAAACACAGTGGGCCAACGTTTACTAGAAGATAAGAAGTGGGTCTTGCGGACGGCCTTGAATTCATACACAGTACAGAAGCATGTTACCTTGCCATAACAGATAGCCCTTTTTGTCTCAGGAGTATGCATCATGTTCCCAAACTAAAGCTCAATTTAATAAATTTCCTAAACGTCATGCTTAGAGGCAAGGCTACAAGCATTCAGCTAACAAATGCTCTTTGACATCACTTACATTAAAAAAAAAAATTAAATAAATCAGTGAATCAGAGATCTGGATGAATACAAAAATGCGAAGAGTCCCCATGCTGTGAGGAGAAGGTCGGACGTTTTGTTAATGCAGTTAGCCTTTTCATGTCTGAACTCTCCAGTGAGAAAGTCTTTGATCCAACCAATGTAACCGATAATGGGCACCCCCTCAAGCAACGGCAGGTCAGTTCATTGATATCTCGCGTCACTCCCAGAGCTGAACAACCACCGCTTGAATTCAAATTATTTGCTCTTATTTAGCACTGAGGGTTAATTCCAAGATTGGGCAAATTCAGATCAATCTTGTCTTTGCTGCGAAGGAGCTTATGCTACAAGAACAGCACGCAGAACAAGGATGAAATACATGTCCAAGCAATGAGAGGGGAAAATGACCTTCCCTCATCTCCTCCATCTTCAGTGCTTGAACAGATGTTGGTGCAGCATGCCAGGTAAGAGGAGGTTAAACTATTATAAATCATAATATTTTATGGTGCATGTTCAGAGGAATCAAATAAGCAATGTGTATTCTGCAGTGTCCAATACTGCCACATTCACCTCTGTGTATTTCTACAGTCCTGCTGCTGATTTGTCATTAAGACCTATACACTTCAATCAAGCTGTCGGTTTCTTTCCACCACCAACTCCTACTGACTTCCATTCTTCTCCATTTCTCCATCCACAACAAGCAGGTGTTGGATTGAAAGCAGTGTGAATCACCTGAGCTGAAGCGCTGCTTTTTGGGGATACTGCACTGGGAGGGAAATTACATGTCAGACAGCTCCACATGCTGTAAAACATCGGAGATATCGGATCATGAGAGACCAGGGTGGTGTGTCTCAAATTACTCACTACTTCAGTAGGAGGTGAATCACTAGAGAGTGAATTGGATTTTGGGCACTAATTCAGTGAACACTGAGACACTGACAGATCAATGACCTGTCACACACTTCTGAGGCAGTAGCAGGGTATAAAGATCAGTCACATCAATGTAATGCCTCTCAGAGTTTGGGACACTATAGTGTGTATATATTAAAAAAAAAAAAAAACAACACTGTGCATAGGATTTTTATGTGATTGTAGTACCTTTTAAAAAGGTGCAGTGTGTAAGATTTGGCAGCATCTAGTGGTGTGGTTGAAGATTGTAGCCATCCGCCACACACTCCTCCCTTTCTGAGACTGCGGTAATGTGAGCCGCCAAGTGCAAAACTGTGGTAATGCCGTTCCTTACCATAATAACACTACTTTAGGAGCAACGGAAGCCAAGAAGTTTCACAAGGATGTCGGAGAACTTTGTGTAAACATAAAAACATAAAATCCTGGCTGTATTCGAAACAACATACTACTCTAATAGTACATACTGATTTGACCAAAATGTAGCATGTAGTATGTTCAAACAAATGCAACTACAGTATGCCAAAAATACCCGGATGGCATACTGATTTGCACAAAATCTCCAGTATGCATCGGACCATTCTACCTCACCTACTCTGCAAAGCACTGGAACATGTTACATGGCTTTACACTAGTTAACTGCCCAAGAATCTTTGGGAAAAGGCACAGAAAGACCACACTTGGCTAAATGTGGGCTTTGAATTGGGCCATGGCTGATGACATTTCATAAATAGAGACAAGAACGTACTTCAGACCCGATCAGTACTTTTCTCTTTACAGTGTATTTTGGGAATTTGGAGGAGCTAAACTTCAAGTGCACTGCAGTAGTTTTGGAAATGGGACACAAGGATGTTCACTTCCTACATAACTAGAGGCCGTTTAGGGACACGCCCTCGGGCTGTAGTGTAGGACACGTGCCTGCTGTGATTTCCACTGGCTCAGCATGAAGAACTTCAGAACGGCATTTTTGCACGTTCCCAACTCTCCTCACAAAAGCGCTGCCATGATTAATGGCTTTGATTTGGTCTATGTGCCAAATGAATGCTGCTCAATAAGCAGGCACGTCGTGGAGATTGAGGTGGACTTGAGGGTTCGGTTATGCTTGAGTCACAGAGTGTAGAGAGCTATTACACATGTCTGCCTAAGTCTCACCCGTGGTTTTGCAGCATCACCTTGGACAGATTCTCAGTAGATTTGGACATGTCAGTCAAGGGCAGGCTGGAGGCAGACGGCAGCCCGCTCTGCAGACAACAGAAGGAGACAGCACTGTGAAATGTAAATCCATCGAAGTGTGAGAAATGAGTGACAGTTGCCTGCGGTAGATTTGCAATTACGCAATGGTTTAATTATAGTATATGCTGCTTGTCATCAGTATTCATGACACAGTTTTTTACATAACATAAGAGGGTCGACTGAAGAGCTTTGACAACATTTGGATAAATATCAAGATCTAATATCTGGTGAATCAAAGCCCTCCCAAATGAGGCTAATCAGCATGAAACTATCACATATTCCTCAAATAAAAGGGTTGTACATTTTTAGAAAGCAGCTGTAATGCACATCCAGGTCCCTTCTTATGGCTCCATACAGTTTATCTTTTGCACAGTTCTGTTACAATTTGCCACTATTGAAACATACCGCTTTAAAAACCACAGGTACACATTGCATTCTCAGTGTGGTATGACATATTCTAAGACTGAGTGAATATGAAACTCTTGGGGCCATCTCATTTGGAATCAATGTTAAAAATAAATGGCAAAGACTCTTCTTGGAACCACAGCAGGGCCTGGACGTCTGTACTTTACTTGTCTGTAATGGCGTGCAATTTTCAATAATGCATAGTGCAGAAAGCTGTCGGAAACCAGAGGTATAGTTGTGGCTATAAAATGGTGTGTGAATCCATTTTACATTATAAAGCACCTGAAATGAAATGATTCAAGTTGCAGGAAAATGGATACTAGACCAGAAGTTAATTTTAAAACACAATGAATGTGAATATTATAGCAATATTTTCAGATCAATGTGCAGTCATTGTTTTTAAAAACTATTCACCCCCTTGGACTGTTTATGTGCCTTCTGACAAACACTAAGCTACACGTCATGTGTTTTTTCCAATGGTGACTTTCACTCTGCCATAAAGCTATGAGATGTGAAGCACCCGGGCAACAGTATTTGTATGCACAGTGTCTACTATATCAGGAATGGACGCCTGCAGCTCTTTCAGAGTGCCTACAGGCCTCTCGGTAACCTGTTTCAGTAGTCAGTTTTGGTTTTGGAGAATGGTCGGTCAAAGGAGGTTGATTTCACCGCACTTATCTTCTTCCTCCCTGATTGGATTGACTGTTTGCAGTAAATTTGGCAAGATTTGGTTTGCAATGTCCCTTTGTCTTCATGATGTAGGCATTGCTATGGAACTGACTAACAAGAGGTTGCACCATATGCTGCAGTCCATTGCAAGCCGGAAGTAAATAATTCTGAGTCGGTATTCTGACTTGTAATCTAAATGCGTCCTAGTGCATCTGCTCAGTAAAACATGGACACTCGCAGCAAACAGATGTTTGTATTGCAAGTGTCTGAGCTTCACAAGCATCTACAGAGGACCTACATCAATTACTTCAGCGCCATTAGCAAAGAGAAATGGCGTATAAAGTACCTTAACCATCATTAAATTAACAAATCCTGTGGGCATACACCTCTGAAAATAAAGACATTTTAAGGATCTTCAGGAACCTGGTTATATGTTGTTAAAGCAGGTTTCACAAAACAAAGGCTACATAAAACATTACATAGAGTCAAAAATAATGAAAAGGTAGTTCACTGTGTGTACCACCACGTTGCGGTGATGTCAGGTGCGTTTATGTTGGCAACTCGGACACGATAAATTTTGAGTTTCCTATTTGAAATTTTGACTTAAATGACAGTTCCATTGCACTTTACAGCACATAACACATGAAGGTTTTTATTGTTACACCCACTCTACGACGCTACCCAAACGTTGTAAGAAATCTTAAATTAAATTAAATTACGTTAAATTATTTGAGAGAAGGGCTGCACGGTGGTGCAGTGGTTAGCGCTGTCGCCTCACAGCAAGAGGGTCGCAGGTTCGAATCCGATGGATGGACGGAAACACTGGTTGCAGTTTCCTCAAAAGAAAGAGTGCATTCTCACAATGCTTAAAAACAAATGAAAGTGAATGAAAGCTAAAAGAGGGAGCAAGCTGGATGAAAAGCAGCCCGTTTTGAAAGCTGCTGCACCTGGCCTCCTCTCAGCAGCAGAGAGCTGCACAGTTCAATACTGTGGAGAGATTGTTCATGATGCACAGCTCTGGTGCTTTTTTAAAAGAGCCAATTACTCAGATGGAAGAAGTAGAGCTTCATGCTAAACAGGCGAAAACAAGCAGTAGCAGCTGAAATGCGGGCAGTAGTTCTTATTCTGATCAGAAACAATATGCGTGGATCACACAGTGCTGGTGCTGCTAAGGAGTTTCTGATGTGGAGTGAAGAATGAATTAGAGTTCAACAAGAGCAATGTTTGCTGAAGGAAGCAGATATTACAGCTGGTAGTTATGGAAACAAAGTGTGTGATGCTGACTTGCTTTTACAAAATTACCAGCAGAAAATGCAGTTGTGGCAGCATCTTTCCTGAAACAGGCTCCCACAGCTTTACGAAAACAGCAGGATGGTATAAGAGCACAATCTGTACCTGGCGATTTTCCCTGAGCTGGGCAGCTTCAATCGGGTGGTTAAACCGGAGTATGGTTCCTCTTCCTAGCTGTGTGATGGCACCTAGAGGGAAATGAAGAGGTATAGCATGAAAAAAGTTGCAAATCACTTACCAGCTTAAACTTTACTATTTGGTATAAATGCTGCACCAAGCACTGAATTATGCAATGCAGTGTGAGAAAGATTGGCAGAGGCAATATGTGATGTGTTCCAAGACAATAACGGTGCTGAAAGTCTGCCAGATAACCGCTGGGAGGTGTGGCACAGTATCTATAATACATAAAAAAGGTGAGGCGCAACAGATTTTGGTCGAGGGAATCACCCTGTCATTGTGGGGTTGCAGCGAACTGTCTCTACACTGAGCTTGGGGAAAACTTGATAGATGACACAAGAAGTTCTCCAACATTTTCCTCTGCTGAGGTAAAGTGAATGAATTGCCATGAAGAACACAATCCCAACTGTGATTGGCACCAGGGGGGATGATTTACCAGAGAAAATGGTCTAAGGAAACTTGAGAAGTCTTGTAAAGCCATCAAATTGAAGTGATATTAGGGTTTCTATATCAGACTAGTGCTCATATGGTCACATCCACAGATTTTCTTGAGGTCTTCTCTTCATTCCCCTTCTTCTCTCTCGGCACAGCAAATACTCATCTCGCTACTGCTAATGACTTCTGATGAGTGACAAAGCACCTGAGAGGGCAGCCAGTGATGGATTCCAGCTGCTCTTGGACTGAAAATTACTATCATTTGTTCAAGAAAATAGCTTCAGATGCAGTCGTTTCTGAAGGGGATATTGGATAAATTGAAATGGTTATAAAAGAGACTAGCATAGCCAGGCCCCATACCGCCTGTTTCTGTGTGCAGTTGTTATCTCTGGAAAGCAAAAGCAGTGTGGGTGAGGAGGTAGTAAGCGGTGAAAGCTCCCAGTCCCAGTGAGCAGGGTCTGCTCGGGTGGGGGTGGGTGGGGGGGAGTTTCAGCTCTGCTTGGCTCTGTCCTTTGAAAGGTTAATGCTGTGGCCCACTTCAAACCTGTCGGCCCTATCAACTCCATCTGCCAATTAAATGGAGGGCCTGGGGTTTTGTCTGAAGCTTTGTCCGGGGTCCCTCGCCCTTCAAAATGTTTAGTAAGAGAAATGGCATTTGCCCTGTGGAGAGCCGTGTTCACAATCCACTCATGCCCCGAGTGCGCTGCCAGAGACATAAAGTGGATTTCATTTGCAGATGTGATGCAGTGATCTCATATAACTGCATTCAAAATGGATGAGCCTGTTATTGCCTCCCACTGGCTAAATAATTGGGAATTTGAGAGAGAAATCTTCATTATTACAGACATGCCTTGCCCCTTCCCTCCACCCCCCTCCTCCAAAATGCTCATTAAAGAATATCAGAAGATTATTAAGCTTTGCAGAAATGCTTACCCTGAGTCAGCTGGCAGGGATCAGTTACCACAGAGCCATTGACTGAACACAGCGCGCCATCCTGAGGGATCAGAGTCACGGTCCCAGCACGGTTCTCAAGCACACAATGTTCAGCGAGGAGCCCAGGCCCATGAAGCACTACAATACAATTAAATGTAAAAGCATAAAAATAAATATTCCCAGTCTAATGCATAACACAGCAGCTGGGAATTTAGTGCTGTAACCTTGACTCACCAATATCCAGATTGCATGATGCTTTGTCACTCCCGATCAGAGTTCGGCCCTCCTACAGGGGGATTAAAAGGTCATGATACAATATGCAACCTGCTGTTTGGCAATTATTAAAAGTACTGGACTTTGGCTGGTAATGATTTGAGACAACTAATGTGTGAATTATATGAAGTTCAAATTATCTCTTCACTTTCAAATAATACAGGACGACTCCGGTGCTGAGCAGGTCTTCATCAATACCAATCAGATGAGGCAATTGGCAGTCAAGGACCACTCCACTCCCTTCCTTCCTCAGAGCCACAGTCTCCTCCTATAGAGAAACAATATACCATGAGGAGAAAAAAAAAATATCTCATCCAATAGCCTGTAGCTGGAATGGCACACAATATAAAATAAAAATGCTGACAGACATTTAATGGCAACCAGCAGAAAACTGAATTCTTTATGACTGCTCTTCCTTGCCTGAAGGCCAAGCAGATATAGTGGCGTTCCAACCATGTGTCGCCACAAAGCGGTAGAGTGGCTAACGGCAAGAGAGACGCCATAAATCATTCAGATTATCGTGGCGAGAGTCAAACTGTACATTGTGTTCAGCGAGCAAAACAGACGCAGTGCCGCTGCCACCCACACACACACACAGGCGCGAGATGGGTTGTATACCTTGCACCATTGCCTTTATTGATACACTGCTATCAACGCTGCATGTTACTGTTACAATACTCCTGAGCTTGTGAAGTATACGTCAACTTTAGATAACGGCAACAAACTTTAGGCAGTTCTGTGTCATTTACAATGTGTCTAGTGGGAGTATTGTATGGAAGGTCAAACTAAAGTGAATTCCTGTGCCTCATTAGGCTCACATGAAGTGGAAAGCATGTCACGGTTTACACATCGAGCATTTATTTTCCATAAATAGGGGATTATTTGTTGAGGAAAGTGAATAACTGTAGTAAAATTAGTCATTAAAAGACTATTTAATGGGGGACATTTTCATTTCTCCCCCATAAAACATGGCAATGCCAAATCTCAGAAGCAAAATGATAAAAACATTTCAATGTCCATGTTTCATACATTATATATACACATTATATACATATTAAATAAGATATTGATTAATGCTGCATTATTGTGACACACAAAGCGATATTACAGTTACATCAGAACTCAGATTTCCATTCTGCTCATCCAGACATCCCTGATAAATATGTATTTAATGATAGCACCTCTCTACAGAAATGTGATAAGGAGAAAAATTGATTTAATCCTTGAAAGCCATTTCTAAATCATGGGACGGCTACGCTTAAAACCTCCTGATCTGTTCCATATGCTGCTTCACTGCCTCCACTAGTTGTTGCTGAGGAAATGTAAAAGCATGAGTCACACCACCTTACATCATGTGTGTCAGTCAAGGGGCAATCATTTAACTTTGAATAAAATGTCATTTAGCATTATTTCATTTCTAACTTAAGCTTTAGAAAAGACCAGACAAGCTGCAGACAGAATGACTTTGTTGAGCGGTTAATCTGCCAATTATTCAACAAGAAATGAAATACTTAGCCTGGGATGACCTGCTGGTTTCGAAAGACACACTGAATCACGCCATAAAGAGAAACTTAACTCTCTAGGAAAAGGCCGCTAACCTTTCCCTCCCAGGGCAATGGCTATAGTTCAATAACCCAGAGTCTACCCAAGCATGAGCGGCCCTATCAGAAGTATTCTTCTGTTGAGCTGGTGGACTAATGCCTCACATTGCCATGGATTATCATAAGTACCTCCCCAAGAGGCAGAGCAGAAAATCTCACATATGGAGGATTCAGAGGCAACACTCTGCATAAACTAGTTCCCCTCTCTTTCAACCTCCTCCCACTCTCTTTCGTATAGATTGGACCGTGAAGTGAAGGGAGAGACGTGTCCACCAGCAACACCTCACTCATTGGCAGTTGTGAGATGGGAGAAATCCTTTTTTCTAATGAAAAAGGAGAGGCATCGACCCCAGCCCCTGTACTTAATTAAAAAGGATTCTTCACAGACTTCATTAGGAGGTGAGGAGCAGCCTGGCAGATTAATGCACTGTGTCACTTTCTCCACACAACAGGAGCAGATGAGATCCTCTTATTTTCTCCCAAAATTCGCACACATAACAGAGAAAGTTGCTTCTCGCCACACCCAGTCAGTCATTCAGGCTGTATGCGTGTGCTATGCAGACAAAAAAAAAGGGCTGCTTTCAGATTGAGGCAGCTGGTGAACATACTGTAATTAACTGTGGCCCGGACCAGCAGCCAGGCTCGGGCAGCATTTAGGCTTCCATTAAAAGCCATCATCTGTGGTTGGGCAGAATTTTTAATGGATTTTTCTCAGCACTTTGACAGTTCAGGTTCCAGACTTGGTTAATATGCATTTCAAAACACTGCCATAGGCCAACAAATCCTTCTTTTCTGACTGCCCATCAGCCTTGTCAAGTGTAGCAACTTGCCAACTGAACAGATAAGCAGGTCCTGAATCCAAGCCAAGAGAGAAACTTCTGCATTCAAATTGCTCCGTCACATTAAAAGGTTAATTTCATTGAAAGAGCTGTATTTATACCAGATTACTGCTCTTTATAAAAGTTCAAATGAATAACACATGAAGGGAAAGGCAATTACATGGCCAGTTTTCAAAATGGCATGAAGCCTTTTGTTTGCAATGATTGGATATATTCCACAATGGTAAGCAACAGAAAAGAATCATATTAACAGTCCTTTCTGTTTCTTACCAGGCCTTCATGTTATGTGTGTGCACTACATGTAAAAAGCAGAATCTCAACCACAGACTTGTTGCTGTGATTGTAATATGAATGTTTTGTGTAATTAGCTCGACATGCACTCCAGCCATCAGCATGTTGCCATGCATGCAGCTTGTGGTTAAGAGAGCTTCAACCTATAAATAAAATCAATACAGCGCTTCTGAGCTCCCAATCAGTCTATAAAATCTTCTACTATGGGTCCCATTGCAACTCATGTCAGTTAATGGCTGAAATATCAGCATGTATTGTGCACAACTCTTAACCCCAGCCCAGATGCTATTCTGTCTTTCAGAAGTTGATGCAGGCTGAGTTTTCAAGCTAGACAGCGGTATCATATGAAACTAGAAAACCTAACGTACCAACTATGTCATGCTAACTTGTCGGAAAGAATGCTAAATAACGCTATAAAGCTACGCTAAATTTTGGCGAGGAAAAACTGCCATAGCGATTTTCAAAGGGGTCCCTTGACCTCTGACCTCGATATATATATGAATGAGAATGGGTTCTATGGGTACCCACAAGTCTCTCCTTTACAGACATGCCCAATTTATGATAATCACATGCAGTTTGGCGCAAAAACTAGTTTCCAGAAAAGAAGCGCCTGCTGTCCCAATCACCAAAAAATGCAGTTCTTGCAGAAATCTCCAAATGTCAAAAGTTTTGATACCAAATCACAGCAAGTGTTTTTCTATGATGTTCCTCAACCATTCCACCCCGTTTTAGAGGGGTAGGGATGGGGGACAGGGGATGTTCAGAGGTGGATATAAAGTCAACAGTAGATGCCAAAAAGAAGTGGTGTCCATCATCTGCACGCTAGGAACATGTAGATGAATTTGAGAAGCAGTTCAGCACTATGTGTCAAGCTGTTCTACTCATTAATAGGAAATAGAAATGTATTAATAAACAAATCAATTAAAATATATTGGGAACGTGTATAAGAGCATAGAACATGATGATATAAGTTTGTGATGGCCATTCCCATCCTCACTTATGTCTCATACATGTTGCAGCAATTTTTGGCTTGATACCATTTGTTACACAGATTTGGTGCTAAATTTAACCCTTATTTACCACTCAAGAATTGATAAAAATGATCAATAATCCCTCCAAAATAACACATTAAAGGATATAAAAATCAACTGGACTGTTAGTACAGTTGATTTAGCCCTTGTACGCCTGAATGGCACCTATAACACATGTGCTCACCATGTGTGTTTACATAATATTGATGAATTAAATTGAGAAAATAAAAGTCAATCTAGTTTGGAGCCGTTTTACTGGCATGTGAAGAATCAAAGGCAAGCTGCTGATACAAATATGTAAAGGTCATGAAATGCAATAATGGCCAACTCTGATGTATAACTGCTGACAGTAGGAGGTAAATTGACATTAAACAGAGCCAGGCTCAGAGCATTCAAGGCTTGAGTTGTGTCTTTGTTCTGATTGCAGTGTGTTTGGGAAATACAAAGACCACTAGGATCAAAGAAACGCTGTTGTTCATGTTATCGTACTGAAATTGAGGTTCCTCCCACCACTGTGTTACAAGCGGACCTGAAAGGATGGCTGGGGAGCAGAACTCCACTCATGAAGAGCTCACAAATCTGTGTGTGTGTGTGTGTGTGTGTGTGTGTGTGTGTGTGTGTAGGCTATATACCCCTGAAGTAGAACAACATTTCACTTTACCCTCTTCCTGCCTTTTTTGTTCTCTCAATCTGTTGCCGTCTGTGTCTGGTAAAAGGCTGCTGTGGAATCCATCTCATATTAATTACTTTCTCTTTCCCACATGCCCTGTAACCAATCTGGGAAGCTGACGATGAATAACTTTGCATTCTAAATCTGCTTTGAATACAGAATTCAAAATTCTGTTTACACCGCTCTTGGTCAACTTGTCTCCTTGCGGCCCGAGCAGAAATTTTCATCTAGCTCTCAGCAACGGCATCGACTGAATTAAATACAAAATATATGAGACTTGAGGAGTTGGAGAAGACGGCTCTTAATTTAAAAAACCATGAGCTGGAGATACAGAGCATGCACTATGTATAACACCATGCACTTAAACATCAAGCTTGGATTGTATCAGCATCATTCCACTTAAAAAGAAGGCCATTTGTAAGATCTACTTTAAATAAATTCCACAAATGTGATTAAGCTTTTTGTTTGTAAAGTACGTGTGCTGAATTTTGAAATGGACAGCTTCAAACCAGGGCTGGACGTGCTTCGCTGCACTGAACGGAGCAAAGACACCACCTCTAACGCCTGTGCAGAATGCAAATGCACAGGAAGACAAATGTCAAATCCATAAAGTCATTCATCAAACACTTAAGAGTTTCGGCAACAACAGTGTGCCTGCCCGTCACCAGTACAGTGACCTTTTCACCTCTGTGTCGTTGCATCATGCATCATAACAGGTACTTCTACATGAATGGGCACAGCTCTGAATAAGGCATATTTTTCGGCTCTGCCCGTGAGAGATGGATGATGTTGCCTCGGAGCATAAAGCCATCACTGCTTGACCATGCAAACAGATTTACAACACTGTAACTTTAATTAATATGCCGGCTAGTCAGAGACAAAAGTGCCATATGTCAATAATCAAGACCTCTTAATTAGGAGCGGTGACTGCTGCTAATGAGTTCCAATACGCTGTCATGAATAAAGGGCTGTCGAGCCACTAAATGTCACTTGCTAACCACCATACACAATCTGAATGTTAATCATCCAACACACACACATATATACATATATCCAACATTCATGTAAAATCCTTACACAATGTTTTCTTAAATGTGCAGCTTTACTCTGGTGTTCTGGTGCAGGATAATTCATGGCTGCTACAAGGCAGAAATACACAAATCTTTCAAAATGCCAGATCAACATAACAGTCTAAACCCATCCCAAAATCTGCTAGAGAATGTACTGCTCAGCATGTATGATGGAGACAAGAAGTCACCGCATACTTTTCATGACTGGCACGCTTCACAGTTCAATGCATAATGCAACAGGCTACTTGGCTGAGTACGACGAGTCCCAAACAGATGACATTTGGTGTTATTTGGGAGGTTGGGCACAAATTCAACAGAGGAAAAAATGTTCAGTGTAAACTCTGGGTTGGCACACTGTGGCATTTTTTGTTGCAGCTTGGGGTCTTGTAAAGGATGCTGTCTCAGCCTCAAAGACACCGTACTGGGTTGAAAGAGAAGGCACATCTGTTCTGTTTCTATTTGTCAGACTGTCACACACACACACACACACACACACACACTAACTTCACGATAATTACAAGAACTCAGCTTTTGGATGCCATTTAAACCTAAATAGATGGAAAATTAAATTTAAATGTCAGGTTGACTCTACTCTCATTAGCCTCTCCACTCCATGAAGTGGCTGTGGCTGTTTACAAGACTTGCAGTGACACCAGCTGGTAGGATGTCTTTACTGCAGGTAGCAACGTCTGTCAAAACTGCTACAGGCAGCTCGCTGCGGTGCTGTTTGTCAGTGTTAAAATGAATAGAGCAAACCTTCACATTCTATGTATTCAGTGGACTTCTATTTAACTTGCATATATATATTTCTGTACCAAGCGTCATATGACATTATTTTTACAATATTCTCCACCAAATAATATATTGGATTTTGGCCTTGAAAATGAAATACAAATTTGTTGCGACCTATTATTACTGAAAACGGAGGTACAGAAAACAAGACAGGCAACAAAAACTCAAGCAACAAGGGCATCTAACAAAGTAGCATCTGTCTAGATACAACAAAGCTCCACAGAGCTAACTGTGAACAAGGAAATCTTATATTTCATTCTGAAATGTTCACCCAACTCTGTACTTGTTTGTCTTTATAGTACTATCTGATTAAATTACAGAACTACTGAACACTAAACTGGATCACAGGAATGAAGCAGTTCATCAAGCAGTTCTCTTCTAGTTATCCTCTAGCTCATGTCCAAGAATCAAACACACAGTACCGGGTATTTGTGAGTCAAATTAACCAATGTTAAATTGGCCCCAGGATATCTGCACAAAAGCTCACTTGGCCTTTTTATTAATGTGTATTTAAACAAATTGTTGAATGAAACTTCTATCGCTTCTGGATTAAAGTATTGTGGAGGTGGCTGGATGTTTGTCTTAGTCGTACAAGTAAGGGACAAAGATAGAAAAAGCAAGAAAGACATCACAATTATATGAATATTAGAAATAAAAAACATGATTATTGCAGCCTCTGTGCAATGATCTGTAGTGGAAGGCAATGTCTGATTTTACTATATTTAAAGTTGGGCTGTCAAAGTTAACACAATAACAATGTATTAATACATTAAATCCATTGGTACTAATCATGTCATGCTAGCATGTTGCAAAGGAGGCTAAATAACACTCCAAACTTGCACTACATTTTGACAATGGCATGTCCATTTTAAAAAGAGTGTCTTGACATTTGACCTCAACATGTGTGAATGAAAATGGGTTCTATGGGTACCCAAAAGTCTACCCTTTACAAACAATATCATTATAATATTATTTATGATAATCAAATGCAGTTTGGGGCAAGTCATAGTCAAGTCAGCACACTGACACACTGACAGCTGTTGTTGCCTGTTGGGCTACGTTATGCCATGTTATGATTTAAGCATATTTTTACGTTAAATGCAGTACCTTTGAGGGTTTCTGGGCAATATTTGTCATCATTTTGTGTTGTTAATTGATTTCCAATAATAAATATATACACACATAAGCATAAAGCAGCAAATTTGTCCACTCCCATGTTGATAAGAATATTAAAAACCTGACAAATCTCCCTTTACAGTATATTTTGAACAGATAAAAAGTGTGTGATTAATTTGCAATTAACTATGTATAGTTGTGATTAATCACGATTAATTATATTAATCTATTGACAACCCTAAAATAAAGTCTGTTTAAATACATGAATTAATCATGGCTGTACCTGCAAGATGATCTGAGTCTCTCCCCATTTGCTGGTCCACTCTTTGGTCAGTGCTTGGACCTGAAGACGAGGGGTGCGGAGCAGGTATATTGTTTACAGAGGAAAACATCAAACCTCCCCAGGTTTTCCAGTTGGTAGACGATGACTCACCCTTGCCTCATTCTGATGCAGCTCCTCCTCTACCTTCACAGAGGAAGATGGCTCCCCATGGGAAACCTGGAGTAGGAAAGATGGCCACAATTACAGTGCAATCACTGACTATCAACAACATAGATATTGTAGTATACTTGATGGCCTTTTATGTGAACTTGAACATTTACAGGACCTGACTGGCTTCTTCTAGTAGCCTTCTGAGCCTGGTAACCTCCTCCTGGAGCTCTCTGATCGCCTTCACGCTGCTGTCTTCATTCACCGTGGGCGAGTTCACAATGTTTTTAGCCCGGCTGGCATAGCGCAACGTGCTCAGGGTCTCCCCGTAGTTCACATCTGCAGGAGAGATGGCTGCCATGAGAGGCCACCACAGAGGAAAGCACACAGGTTGATGAGCCATGGTGATATAAAACATGAGAAACAACAAAAAAGGATTATGTGGTTATCAACATTCTTTATCATTTTCAAGAATAGTGGGTGACACACACTTTCTGGAAACAGCCTGAAATGTCTTGGTGTCAGCAGAGATCTGCTGATTTACAGTACATACTTGCTATCATAGTAGTTACAGAGTTTCCACCCAGGCTGTCTTTCAGTAGCCAGGTCAGCACAGAGTCTCTGTAAGGAATGAAGATCTTCCTCTTTGTCGTTGACTGTCCTACAGCTGGGAGGTCACAGAGAGAAAACACTGACTCAGAGAAACTGGAGAGTTTCAGTAACGTATGAAATGGTTTATCCTAAGGCTCTATTGATGCATTTACTTCAAATGATGGAATGAAACCAAACATCAAATTCTACTGTATAATAAAAATGTAAGAAAAGTGGTGATTTTCAAAAGGATGGAGTGAATAAAATGACTGCCCTCGCATAGAATACAATCATTATTTGTTACATATTATTGAGCTGACCGGCTCAATATTTGATAAAGACGTAGTGTCATGGTGTCACTCATGCTCTAACTGCTATTTACCAAGAGCGGAGATCACGCTGCCCAGGGTGACCAGAGATTTGTTAATGTTGGCACCTTCCTTCAGCCGTGTGCCTGTGGTCTGCGTGGCATCAGCTCTCTCGCTGCCTGCCAGGTCCACCAGGTGGATCTTACTCAACGTCTCACGTGGCAGCTCCGCATCAAACCACGCCTGTGGCATGAAAAAACATAACTGAACAATCTCCGTCTAGTTCAAAAGAGGCAACGTCACAGTGGAATACTTAAAGGCAGTATCGCGACAAAAGTGCTACTTAAAGAGGGAAAAAATTATAAAGCCTTTGAAGGTGGAAAAAACATGGTGGAAATGATCATTACACAAAACGGATAAACAAGGCTAATTAGAGCTCTTGAGGGATGGCCTTTACTAACACCCAGAGAGTTTGTAGAGAAACTTTTAAAAATGTTTCACCCAATTCAAACTGGCAACATGAGACCTGGCAGCAAGGATACATCTAAGCACTGCGGCTCACCTGGGTGAAGTTGATGGTGAAGATGGCGTGGGAGCGGCTGCTGAGGTCATTCATGCCCGTGCTGGCCGTGGTGCGTCTGGCATTGCCGAGCATGATCAGGTCCTCTATGTCATTGTAGTTGTGTACCAAGTGCTTGGACAGATCTACAGACAAGTTGTAGTCTGTACTAGAGTTTCTGCATTTTACACAAGCTGAGATGGACATGGTTCTGGAGAAAAAAAAAACCCTGTCTTACTCTCTACGTAGGGCCCATCCCTGGGGTGCTCTCTGACTCTCAAGCCTCCATCTGTGGGTGTAGGTCTCTTCTTGAGAAGGTCCTGCACACGTTCATTATAGATCTCCAAATAACTGATGCCAAGAGAGAAACACAAATGCAAAATTTGATCCAAGATTGCACACAAGGCCATAAAGGCACAGATTAATGAAGGGTTTCACGGTTCATGTGTGAATGGCACGGCACCAAATGAGAACAAAACAAACTGCAATTCACAGTCTACTATGAAAAGAGATGCACATTAAGTTTAAAGCCAAATTATTGTGCATGCTTTGCTCTGCTTGAATTGGCAATGAATAAACAAATACTGTATATGCAAAGTAGGTTTTGGCAGAGCACTTCAATCAATACTGGGTGTGTGCAAGAAAAACAATGCGAGGCATGGAGCAATTAGGCTTTATGAGAGTGTGACAGTCATGGCAGAGACCAAATCCTGTGGATGTGGCCATTCAGGATGTTTTACGTCACGGCGTTGAGAACTCAAATGGGCTACAATGATAGATAGTTTCTAAATGACAAGACGCATAGTCTATAGCGTATAGTGTATAGTGTGTAGTCTATAGTGCAGAATCTGTAGGCAAAAGGCCTACAGAGTAGGCAAAAGGCAGTGGAAGAAGATCTACCTTTATTAGTCCCACAATGGGGAAATTCAATTTACACTCTGTTAGAGAGATGTCAGAGTGATGGGGCTGCTCCTGACAAGCGCCCCGAGCAGTTGGGGGTTTGGTGCCTCGCTCAGGGGCACCTCGGCAGTGCCCAAGAGGTAAACTGGCACCTCTCCAGCTACCAGTTCACACTTAGTTTTTGGTCCATGTCGGGACTTGAACCGGTGACCCTCCGGTTCCCAAGCCAACTCCCTACAGACTGAGCTACTGCCACCCCCATGCATTCTGGCTTCAGTTTGTAGTCAGAGTAGTATTGACCAATCAAGCAGGCGAATATGGATATATGTTTATATACCATCCATGGGCATAACGCAATCTCGTAACCCACTATCGATTAATGATGATTTAACTTTTTATTGTTTGTTTGGCTTGTAAACTGGTTACCTCTGAAAAAAAAATTCCCTTGAACATCGTCATCTCTCACTCCAGTCTTGCATCTCGAGTTGCTAATCGGACTGTCACCAATGAGCAGAGCGCGGGAAAGGAAGTCTTGGCCCGGATATCCGCTGGCTACATGGGAACCCATTTGCCCATTCAAGGTCAATGCCTAATCTCATGTCATTAAGCTGATTCCATCTACCATCAACAAAATGTATGTTTTACAATGTAGGGATGACTGTGCAGCAACCTATATAAGAGCAACAGAAAAACAGTCATTGGTTTCAATATTCCTATGGCCTTATTTTTTTCTTAATGGCTCTAAATCATTACAAAATCTTGCAACTTCACAAATTTGTTAAGAATCTGGAGCCCTATGAGGTGCATCAGGACCATCTAAGCATGTTTAATAATTACCACATCCTATCTACTTGAACCAAACATGAATCACATCCGTGTTTTTCATGTTGTCTGCAGGAAAAAAAGGTGACAGTAATACTTTTGATGATCAGATGTTTTCGAAAATATATTTGGAGAGCAATGTGTAACTCTCACTTCTGATGGGTATATACACCAAAAAAATACAGTACAAATGTGTTATTTGTCAAAAGACATCCTGCTGTCCTTTTCAAGCTATTCAACATCTCTAAAGCAAAGCCTGGCAGAGACAGTCAGATAAAACCCAATTCTCATGTTAAATTAAACCCAAATAATGTGCCAGCAGCACACACAACACAAAATGGATTAATAATGGGTTTCACAGTAGCTCGATGGGCTTACAATCCTCAATTTTATCTCAGCATAATCATTTAGGAGTACAGCCGGCACATGTAATCATGAAACAGATATTGTGATGAGACTAGATTTGGGATTTTGATTATTGTAATAACTCCTTAATGTTGTCTTTTCTGGTTTTAAAGGGACTGTGTTACAGTTAGATCATGATTTTCTTAAGTTATTAAGATTATACTACAAAAAAAAAAAACAGAGGAACAACTCATTAACCAGAAAAGGCCTTATCTTTATTATTATGCTTTGTCATTCTTAATTCTGACTGGAGGTCTAGTCACTATCAGCTGGAGGTAGAAAGCAGAGCAAGGTTCACTAGTTTTTTCCCTGCGTGCACTCTTTTGGGGTAATCACAATGCCTTTTGTTACACTCATGAAATGTACTGCAGTTCTTTGTAATTTTGAAATAGTGAAATAATGAAAATAACTTTGGCTATGTTCCAAATCACATGTTTTCTGTTTACAATGGAGTATTAGGGCCACTTTGAAGGAAAAAAATACAATAAAATCAGAGTCATAATATTACAAAAATAAAGTCATAACTTTAAAAGAAAAAAGTTGTAACATTACAAGAATAAAGTCATAATTTTACGAGAAAAAAAGTCAGAATATTATGAGACTAAAGTTATAAGATTTACATGTTATTTTAGAGGGGAAATAGAGCAGCCTGTTGGCTGTGTGAAAATGAGGAACATGGAGTATCTTGTGAAGTTATACTTGAGGTTTCACAAATAACGAAATAGTTAATCTTTTGGCACATCAGCACCACATTACCATAAGTATCAGGTTGTGCAAGAAACTGTGTTTATTCTGAAGAAAGAAACACACAGAGGAAACTGCCTTTTTTGTGGAGGAGGAAATGACTTTGTTTCTTGTAAAGTTATGACTTTATTCTTGTAATATTATGACTTTATTCTCAAAGTCTCACATTTTTTTTTCCCTCAATGTGGCCCTAATATTTTGTCATAACTTTTAGTACATACTGCAGCTGCCCTTACAAACTACATACAGTTGCATGCAGTGTGCACACAATTGGGACATACTACCTCATCAGGACATTGTGCATTGAACGTTGACCCCCTTGCTCAAATATCCACTGCGCAGAGGATTGTGGGTCAGAATATCCAGAAAAGCATGCTGGCTTGCATACTGCAAAATGTGACCAGATGTAATAGGACATCCTGGAATTTTTGACATGCTGCATTTGACATACTATGCACTAGGACATATTTTTTTCTGGCATACTAAATAGTGTGGTAGTAGGGGTATTGGAATGCACATATTGTTTTCTGGTCACTTTCATAATTGCACCAAGGGTATAAGAGGCCTTACTGTCATACTGAAGTGACAATGCTGATGCAACATCTCTATATGATGCATGCATGTCATGTTATGTTGCCCCTTCACATTTGTCATATCAAGAAAAATGCTTCCAGGTTTACTCTCTAATGATGGCAATAAATCAATCTATTTGAAGTCTGGATTCCATGAGGATTATTTAGGGGGCAGTTAAGACATGCCTGACATACTATTTTAAATTATGCATATGCTTTCATTCTTTTTTTCAAATACACTTTACTACATTATGAGTAAAATGGTCACATGTCACTGAAATAGGCTTGCAGTAGCAGTCAATCCTTACATTTAAGATGTCTGTGGTTTAATTCTTAGGTTTAATATTTAGTATTAAATCAGAAAATCTATGTTAAAAATAAAAAAATATGTTTGAAAGTTTAATGACTGATGTGCAAATGAAGATAAGAAGAAGCATTATATGACTGTCCCTTACCTGACCTCTGTACGAAATGACACTGCATCGCTCTTCTCTCTTCGAGATATCTCAGAGAACAAGCCCTCACAGATCCGTGGGATTAAACCTTTATCTTCCTGGCACATTAAAAAAAGGAGAAAATGTCACATTGAGAACTCTTATTACAAAAAGATAGTGTTACAGTTAAATGACAATTTAATTTCGCTCCAATTGTGTTCTCTTAATTTGGGCATCTACGCGATGCCGTGACCACAACTCAGCACATGCAAAGGACTGCTAAACAACACAAACAGCAACTCATCTGATATGAAATTACTGAAGCATGAAAGCAATTCCACTCTGAGCTGCATGCCCCTCTTGTTTTAATTACAAAGTAACAGATAGTAAGCATTAAGAGCCATATATAATTATCTGGGATGTTGACAGCAGCTTTGCTGATGACCTTGCACAAGTCTCCTGGTAGACGAGCAGAAAGCTCAGTGGTAATGTGAAATTTCCATTGCTGTGCAAGGTGAGGAGAGGAAAGCAGTGGGGTTGCTGCCCTCATCACATTTTCTGATTAGTGGGGAGAAACATGGAGATAAATGGGGAGACGCCTGATGAGGCTGCATCGTTCAGTTTCTAATGTGGTGCTATGTGCACACTGGGTTAGCACTGCTGGGGTACTCTGCAATCAGTATAAGCTCTACAGTGTTGTGACATCCTGGGTGTCCCTGAAGATTGAGGGCCTATTTACAGAGCACCTTTGGGATGCAAGTTTGCCCTACAAATGTTCATAAAATAGCGAGCTACCTCTCAAGATAAATTAAAAATGACAATTCAGTAAGAGTGCTGGGAAAGCTGAGGGAAGGCCTTACTGTGTGACCCATCATGGTGTAAGATTTTCCTGAGCCTGTTTGGCCATAGGCAAATACACAGGCATTGAAACCCTCAAATGCAGCTTTCAGGACATCAGATCCCAAGTCCTGAAAAATCTGAAGCAGCAGAGAAAAGGTAAGTTAAAGCATCAGGTCATTATCCTACAGTACAGACATGTACAAATTGTTGAAAGAAAAAAATACAGATACCCTCTCTTGGGATATAAATGTGGGACTTCCTCTGTCAGTTGAATCATATGAAAAGTCATAAGAAAAGGTCTGCCTTCCGTCCTGCAGCTCGACCCCTCGACTAGGTGAAGGCTACAATGTCAAATGCCCACTCTTGATTAAAAACGCCATTAATTACTGTATAGTGTAGTTTAATTCAGTGATAAAAAAAAAAATACCTTGTGAATAGATGTAGCTTTCCCCTTCATGCGGATTATCACTTTCGATGAAACATGCCTTTCTCTGTGGAAAAGCGGACGTGGGTGTCATAAGAGTTCACCCAAAGGGAAAATAAAAGCAGGTTTTCTGCTTACCTTTTGTTCAATGGACGGGCTCGGACCGCTACCCGCAATGAATCCATTATTAATCAAAGTCAGTCCTCCGGTCTGTTTTCTCCGTCTTGGGAAGAAAAGTCTGCTTTGTCCGTCAATGCAGGGTATTTCACACCTAATCATCACACCTGGGGCCTGTGCTCACTTTCTCCATGCACTACACAAAGAAGCCACTAGGAGGCATTAAGACTCAGTCACATGTTTGTACTACTTTTATTAATCAGCTCTCGCTTGTTACGATTATTTTGTCTCTGCCAGTGTCTGGTCAATAATAAAATCCACATAGACCAGTCTAATAAACAGCTCCGGAAGTGAAATTCCCATTCATTTACTGATTTAACCTTTCAAACAAGGTTGCTTGCGGCTTCTCCATGAGCTCGCGGTGAGTTTATCTTGGATGAGATGTTCACTTCCGGGACTTCAGTATAGTGTATTTGCTTTCAACAAACAATCCTGCTGTGTCGTGTCATATGCTAACCTTTAAGTCGACCCGATTTTAGGCGATAACTTACATTAGTTGAGCTGTTACAAAATGCGCTTACTTCTAACGTTTATTAGTGATAGACTTTAGAAATTCAGTGAGTTGTAAAAACACGAATCACATAAACACGTCCGTATCAATAAACGCATTTTATGTATCCATTAGCACCTAATAGCCGGACGAAAATAAAGGGAAAGCAAAAGGACACTTGTTTTTCGAATCTTTCTATGTATCCTGAACGCAGCATTGCTGTCCATCAGTGCACGTTTCCCATGATGCAGTGCGGAAAGGACCCGGCGGGGACATTCAAAACTATGGCAGAAGATTCGAGTATATTTAAACCAACATCAAACTTAGACGACACGGGAACTGCGTCCATTATTTACAGCGGAGACGATGTGATAACGAGGCGCCTGGCGTTTTCGTCAGATAAAGATATTAGCACACCGGAAGAACCGATTACGACGAGTAAAGCCCAAACGTTACAGAGTGTTCCCGACGATTCAGAGTCATGCCGACCGTCTACGGAAGTCGCCGAACAACTCCAACCACAGGCCGTAAACACATGTTTAAAGGTGAAAAATGCGTTGGAATTGAAAGATGCTTCCCCTGAACATCGATTAAATTCAAAACAGTATAGTGTGAACAACGCTGATAAGGAAAACACCGCTATGCCCTCCACAACCACCATTCCAGGTAGGTTATAATAACCGACGGTGTGGGTAGCACCCATGTCCTTTCTAGCACGTTCCTGAGATCCAGCCCCGAAAGATGAGTGTAACTTAAAGCTGACACGTAGTTAAAAATATTACAGTCAGCCGGTGCATTGTAAAACACAGTATGAACATTTTGATAACGGGGGACCCTCGAGGGTTATTGCTGATACAGTCCTCTGTTCTTGTAGTAACGTTGTAGGGTTAACATGTTAACTGGACATACAGTATATGTCCAGTTAACATGTTAACCCTGTTTATCAAAATACTGCTTAAGAGACCTAATATTTTGAGGAAATTTAGCAGTTACTAAGCAAATTTGCGCTAGTTCTGTTCTGAGATAGTCTTTAGGTGTTTGTGATACATTATTAAATGTTTTACTCCTCTGCATTTATTTAACAGCAATAGTTTAATGCTGAAACAATCATTCAGTAATCGATTATCCATCAACAATTAATTAGCAACAACAATTAGAGGTTTGAAGTTGTTCATAAAGTATAAGTTTAAAATCCTTGTCTGACTCCAGTGTCTTAATTGTGATGATCTATAATTTCTCTCTTTTTATCACTGTAAACTGGATGTCTTTGGTTTTTGGACTGTTGTTTGAACAAGAGAAGATGTCATCTTGTGCTCTGAGACACTAATGGACATGATTTACAATTATACCACTAATTCTTACCTTACAGACGCACATTTTGCTTATTTTTGCCTACAAAAAACATTGTCAACAAATACAACATGATTAAATTACCAAGCAGCACATGAAGTAGATAAATTAGCCCCATCCAGCTGCATTTAAGTGTTGTGTACACATTAAGGCATGCTGCAGCATTAATTATGATCCAGTAGTGTAATATATATGATAACCTGATACATTATAATACTGTATAATTATGTACTTTAGCAGAACTTTGACGGCAGGGCTTTTACTGATAAGAGCGTATTTGCTACTTATGCCTAGTAGACTCTGAGTAATTTTAAACAGGGGCAGACAGTAGCTCTGTGTTAAATTTAGGGGGAATGGGGACAATGGCTTTATTAGAACACTGGCCTTGCTAGATTTCATTAGCTAGCTGAAACTGAACAACACTGTCTGTTGCTAACACTAGTGGCATTATTCTGATCTGATTTTGACAGATAACATCCAAGAAGTGCAGTCTTCTGGTCAGACAAGTTTGCAACATTCCAGCATCATTGCCGGTAAACAACATCGTAACATAGGGGAAAGTGATTCTGAGGTGAGGAGAAGAGCGCAGGACGATGGTCGCGTGAACGTGGTTTTTCCGGGCACCGTAACTCAGGAAGGTTGCTGCCGCTTTGTCAGTGAGATCCTCAAGTGTGTGCTCTATCAGAGACAGCAACTACCCATGACGTATGACCAGCTGGTGTACTCCCAGAAGAAACAGCAGGCCTCAATGCAGGTGAATAGTGCACATAATCTGTTCATAAATGAAGAAATGTTGTGGATTTGAGATGAATTAAAAATGTGTTGCTGAATGTTTTATTTTTCAGGATAAGGATACAGTAAGTCGCAGGCCGGTGCAGGCTACAGACATGGACTGGCGCAAGTGTCAACAGACACTTCAGGAGTTAGAGGAGGTGCTGCAGCAGCTGGAGGTGCTTTTTTCTCTAAGCAAGGTGCCCCGTGTGCTGCTGCTAATGGGTGGCTCCCTCATCCTTCCCAAAGAGCTGTACGAAATCAACATGGAGGCTCTGGTATTGGCCGGTGGAGATCAATGTCTGCGGGTGTCCTCATGCTTGAGGCAACTCTTCCGCACTCTTTTTGTGGCTGACCTCTTGTCTGACAGCAGACCTGTTCGTTTAATGCCCACCACAGTCTTGGCACTGGCTCACAGGGATTGCGGTGTCAGTTGGTTTCGCCCTAAACTACAATTTAAAGTGCCAACCCGTGTAAAGACCCAAATTATTGCTCTGTCCACTGATCCCGATGTCTGTAAGGATCCAAGCGCACAGGGATCAGACTGGCAGGATTATGTGTGGTTTCAGGCAGCCATGACTATCAAGGGCTTAGGCAACTGATATTGGAGCTCTCTTTCTGGAGCCTGTATACTACAATTACATTTTAATGGTGGTTCAAATGAATTTTGAACTTGAATTCTGAATTTTCTGTCCATATTTTAATGAATTATGAGTTACATTTTTTTCTACTTTTGATTAAAAGTACATCACTTGTATGGTGAATTATCCTTTTTTATATAGTCTTCTAAAATGCTGAGAGAATGGGTTCTGACTTTACTGGCATGAAATCTGTTTGGGAACTTTGTATTATTGTTTATATTTATAAAGTATGTTTTACAGAAAATAACACTCATTTTTAAGGATGTTAAACCCACAACAACATAAATAGTATTGGTGCAATATATTTTTAATGAATATAACTTGAAAGTTTTAATGCATTGTATTGCTTTCTTTAATCCAATCTTTGGATACATTGGAGTGACAGTATCTGTATATGTTTACATTTATTAAAACCTGAAAAAGATTTTGACAGTGCTGCGATTTTGGAAGCAATCAAGCAATGAGATTCATTGTAGTGTGACCAATAAAACTCAAACACAACGGCAATAATAAAGAACAGATGTGCCATAATTACGTTGGTCTAAGAGTGCATCAATGGGTTCAGAATCCCTCCACTTTCTTGACAAACTGGATAAAGTTGTTGGCTAGCAGCCGGGGCTCCTCAAAGGCAGCAAAGTGGCCACCTCGAGGCATGAACGTATAGGAGCAGATGTTTCGGTACCTAATTTGTGCCCACGATTTGGGGCAGTGCATCAGCTCCCCAGGGAAGGCGGCGAGTCCAGTGGGCACAAATATCCCTGTCCTAAAACAAAAGAGGAAACTTATTCAGAGTTATAACACGATAGGACAATAACATCTCTTTTGTAAAACAACAGTCATAGTTTTGACGGTATGAGGTCATACTTTGCATCCACTCTATTGTCAGGATTAGTCTTAAAGTTCTCTTTGTAGAAGCGCATGGAGGAGACGATGGAGCCTGTGGTCCAGTAGATCATGACATTTGTCAAGAGTTCATCCAGGTTGAATTTCCTGTACGGATGCAGACATTTATTGTTAATTACAGCCTGCAACAATCACGTAAACCTTGTTGAATCCACCATGTAATTTCTATGCTGAAAATAACAAGGGCAATATTGAATTCCCTCTTGTACCTCTCCAGCCCACCATCCACCAGATTTCTGTTCTTCATATCAGTCCAGGTGGAGAACTTCTCCAGAATGTAGGCTGCCAAGCCTACAGGAGAGTCATTCACTCCACAACCTGTAGACACGGTTTAAAGATCCCATATTGTAAAAAAAAAAAAAAATAGATTTTCATGTTTCTTTGTTTTTTTTACCATAAAGCAGGTTTAACTCCTATATAAATTTTGTGAAAGTATCAAAATGTTCAATCCATGGAGAAATACACACAGCCCATATTCAGGAACTGTGCGTTTGAAACAGGCCGTCAGGATTTCTGTCCATTTGTGATGTCACAAATATAAATGGACTTGCATTTATATAGCAACTATCTAGTTTTCTGACCACTAGAGGCACTTTAAACTACATGTCAGCATTCACACACATATTCATACACTGATGACAGAGGTTGCCATGCAAGGTGCCAACGTTGCAGTGGATGGTTGCGTCCTAAAATCCATACCAACATGCTATTTAGTATGCTAAAACAGTATGTGAGATATTTTAGTAGTTAGCAGTTCCATTGAAATGTGCTACAGTTTTAGAACATCTACTACAAACATAAACTACAAGTTCATGCTTGTAGTTTGTTTGTATTAGAACATGTTTACATGCTGTAATGTTAAAAAAAAACAACTTAATTTTCCTTGTACTGTCTGCAGAAATATGTCTGTATTCAACCTTTATCTGAAACACCCCGATTTAGTACATTTCAATAGAACTGCATATAAATGAGCATAATTTGGGACCTGAAGATATCTTAAGGGCTGAGACAATAAAATACCAGGATCAGTTTCCTTGTTTCAGGTGGTTTGTCTTTGGCCTGTCTGTTTCCTGGCTGTCCTCACCTGCAGTGTCTGGTTTGGTGGCCTGGATGTGGAAGTAGCCTGACTCCCTCAGAATCTCCCAGACATTCTTCTCCATGAAAGGGAACAGCCAGCGAACATCCTCCCGACTGAAGCCCACCAGGAAGGGCAGGTACGGACCAATAATGAGGGAAACCATCACTT
Source organism: Pterois miles (assembly GCA_947000775.1). Taxonomy (NCBI): domain Eukaryota; kingdom Metazoa; phylum Chordata; class Actinopteri; order Perciformes; family Scorpaenidae; genus Pterois; species Pterois miles. The sequence continues at coordinate 9,484,556 of CAMQGK010000341.1, forward strand.
TGAACCCCCTTCTTGACATAAACATGTTTAAGTGGAGACCTTTCACACACCTGGAGAGGATGACAAAAAAAAAGAATTATAACATTTCAATGGGTGATAAGCAGCAAATTATAGCTAAAAATTAAAGATTTTATCATGTATTTCTTTTGGCAACGTGTCCTTTATTTGCCCCAGCCTCCAGGAATTTGTAGTGTCGGCAGTTTTGGTCATTTGTGCACTTTGCACACTGCAAGCACTGTTTCACAATTTAAGTAAGAATGTCACAGTGTTCCCTTTTTAAAAACAAGTGGGTGATGTAATGTGCACCGCAGTGATAACATGTGGCAGCTTGTTTTGCTGTCTTACTGAGGCTTCATCTGTGCCATGTTGGTGGTGATGAGAGAGCCCCAGTCTCCTCCCTGCAGGTAGAACCGGGAGAACCCTAAACGCTCCATCAGTTTCAGGAAAACTCGGGCAGCAGCAAGACTGTCAAATCCTGAAAAAGACACAGGGGGGCACATCTGTAAACAACTGCTGCTCAAACTGAAATACACATATTTATTTAGACTCATCAACCTTGTTTGTGAGGGGCTTCTGAGTAACCGTAGCCAGGGATGGACGGGCATATGACCTCAAACGCGAGGCCGTCCTGGTTCTCTGTGAGCAGTGGCAGAATCTTGTAGAACTCGTAGAAGGAGCCGGGCCAGCCGTGAATGAGCATAAGAGGCAGAACCATCTGGTTCTCACGGTGAGGCGGTCGCACGTGGATGAAGTGCACATCCAATCCTGCATTGAAGCAAAGAAAAGAAAGTAATAGGCCTGTGTGGACTGATTCTTAAACAAATATTCAAATTATTAAAGAAAAACGGTTCAGCTCAGGGATGTGTACCTTCTATTTTAGTTTTGAAGTGTGGATACTTGTTAAGCACTGCCACCTGCTTTTTCCAGTCAAACTCATATCTCCAGTAGGAAACCACTTTTTTGAGATACGTGGAATTGAAGCCATACTGGAAGCAGCTATCTTCTAATGGATCAGAGTAGCGGGTTCTGTCAATGCGCTCATGAAGGTCCTGTTGAATAAGAGTTTATAACTTCACATACACGTTACTGTGTTATTACTATTGGTACTTTTAATATGGTAACTGGTGATGAAGCGTTCAATTATCAGCTCAAAATTACCTTAATCTCTTCATCTGAGGTTTTCACTTTGAATGGGTAGATTTTATCATCCCCTGACAGTGTCTTCTGTCCTGCTCCCCACCATCCATCACCAAGAGGAATACTTTTGACTTGTCTTCTTTTGTACACTATGTATGCCAGGATACCCCCTACTGCCACAGCCGAGCCAATTAGGAGCTGCTGGTGGGTGACATCCAAGCCACAGAAAGCTCCCCTGTGCGTGAAAATATGAGGAAAAACATCAATACAAGCTCTGGTACTATTACAAATTACTTCTACCTCGCTCAAATCTCCTTACTTCAAAACCATCAGTCTTTGCATTGTGCAATTCCAAAGGTGCGCCTACAGGTGTTTTTTATAGACCTGCACTGGGACAGAGTTAGAAATTATTCATTAAACCAAAGTTGCGTAAGAGCGCTTGGAATGCAGCCACCGCGCGTTTCAACATACCTTGTTTGTCTCCTTTTTTTAAAAAAATCGTCAAAGTGCGGTAATGTTTGGATTTCTACAGATACCACGGGGTTTAACGGTGAGCAAAACGAACACTCTGGCGACTGGCTGGTGAGGAGAAATCCTAAATCAGATGGTGTTACAGAGGTTGTTTGATTGGCTGCGAGAGGTGCCACTCAAACAGCGGTGACGTATTACGTATATAACAGGAAGAAACGTTGCGCTGTTGTTTTTTGGGGTTTGTTGTTGTATTCTGACAGAAACATGATGTGGAAGATTGCCCTCACTGTTCTTGCGGCGGTTTTCACCGTCGGCTCAGGGTCTCTGGTAGGGGCGCCTCAAGATGTAGACGTCAATGACGAAGGAGTCCAAAACGCCATCAACGCTTCCATCGTCCACTACAACCAGGGCCTCAACGACCTGTACCTCCGCCAACTGGCAGAAGTGATTAAGGTTCAGAGACAGGTTAGTAACGTTTCTTCTGGACTTCTGAAGTCTGCAGAGCAGTTTACATGTTGGCCGCGGTGTTAACGTCAGCCGTCAACACTAGTAGTACGCCTCTAACTTAAAGGTCTCATTTCAGTGATACCTAAAGTAACGTTAGCATGCCTGTTAGCATATAGCCTACAGTGATTTAAACTGTTTTTTTTTATCGTGTATACCGTGTGCTTCGATGCTAGTGGTAATTTAGGGATTGGCACTGAATCATGTCTGGCACTTTGAATAGAAACACCATAATCCAATCAACTCTTATCCTGTCCTGTCTGCTGCAGGTCCGCCAAAGCTTTTAAAAAACACGAATGAGCGTTACAGACACAGACACACATAGTATACAGTGTGTAATACAAATAGTTAAGTAGCCTAGTTAGTGCCACGGGGCAAAGCGCCCAGGCACTCTTCAGTACAGCAATAGCTTCTGCATTTTTTTCGATTTGCTCATCTTCCTATAGCTTTGAGAGGATCAAGGAAAAATTGTCATTGTTATTTTATTCCCGCCCACTAAACATTAGCCACGCCCCTTTCATAACTCGTGCCTTTTGTCCTAGACTCCTGTGGGAGGTGTCATATTACTCAGCAGAGAGTGCCTGTGTTATTGTTATTTTATTCCCGCCCACTACACATTACCCACGCACCCTTTCATAAATGTACACTGGAAGTAGCCCCCGTGGCACTCTCGAAATTTTCTGCAAGAAATTTTCTAGTTACATATTCTTATTGTGGTTTGCAGACACATTGAACTCTGGCTATCTATCCACTAAAACCTTCACAGGGTCTGATCTGACTCTGTTAAGACCAGTTAAAGCTTCTGCAGGCAACCACTTTTTGGCATCATAGGGCAAAATTTCCATAATAACCTTTCAGCATATTTTATTACTTAAAAAAAAAAAAAAAAGAATACTCCAAACATACATTATGCAAAAAAGCCCATTTCAGCTTCATTGTTATTATGTTAGGGCTGACCCAAATGCTTCGAAGCTTGGCTCATTGCCATGATATTCGACCTCCAAATCACAATTATTACAATTTGTTGTTTTTCTATTTGTTTTTATTTTATTTTTTTACATATAAGTATGTAATAATAATGTATAAATCCCCAAATAGCCCATGAAATAAGGAATAATCCCACAATATCATTCTTTATTCATATTCAACATTAATTATTAGTAGTTATTCCCAGATGGATATTGCTGTTTGGCACTGAAACGGGGGAGATGGAGATAGACGTTGCACTGCAAAGCTTCCAGTACCTTTGAATATTTCTCACCAAATCTTCAAAGCCCACAAAATTATATTCAGGACAGCCCTAATATATGTGTATATATAGATCTACTTCATATGTGTACGCGGTGACGGAGCTGGACGGGTTTAAGTTGGTGCGGGCGGACAGGACGAGAGACAGCGGTAAGAGGAAAGGAGGAGGTCTGGCGGTGTTTGTGAATGATAGATGGTGTAACCCTGGTCACATCACTGTTAAAGACCAACACTGCAGCAGGGACATCGAGCTGCTCGCTCTTAGTATGAGGCCGTATTATTTACCGAGGGAATTTACACATGTTATTATGATGGCTGTGTATGTTCCCCCCTCTGCTAACGGTGACACAGCTTGTGATGTCCTCTATTCAGTCACTAGCAGGCTGCAGACACAGCACCCTCAGGCCCTCCTCCTGGTCTCTGGAGACTTTAATCATGTCTCTCTGTCCTCCACTCTACCAACTTTTACCCAGTATGTGTCATGCTGCACACGAGACAATAAAATCCTGGACTTATTGTATGCCAACTGCAAGGAGGCATACACATCATCCCCCCTCCCCCCCCTGGGAAGATCAGACCACAACCTGGTTCATCTCCAGCCTGTGTACAGACCCCTGGTACACAGAGAACCAGCCGTCTCCCGCACAGTGAGGACATGGTCCAAAGAAGCTGAGGAAGCTCTGCAGGACTGTTTCAACACAACAGTGTGGGAGGAACTCTGGGACTCTCATGGGGAGGATATAGACGGACTGACGGGCTGCATCACGGACTACATAAACTTCTGCGTGGAAAACACCTTACCAACCAGGACGGTAAGGTGTTTTTCCAATAACAAACCCTGGATTAATCCTGATATAAAGGCCCTCCTTAAGGAGAAGAAGAGGGCCTTTAGATCAGGAAATAAGGAGGAGCTGAAGGCTGTTCAGAGGGAGCTAAGGAGGAAAATCAGGGAGGGGAAGAACAGCTACAGGAGGAAGATGGAGGAACAGCTGCAGCAGAACAATATCAGTGGAGTCTGGAAAGGCCTAAAAACCATCTCAGGCCACAAGAAACCAGACTCCAAGGCTGTGGGAGACCTAAAGTGGGTGAATGATTTGAACCACTACTTTAACAGGTTCAATGAGTCACCTGCCCCTCCCCCGGCCCAGTCCACCCTGCTGCAGTCCCCTCCATCTCCCACTTCAAGACAGTGCCCCCCCTCCTCCTCCTCCTTCACCACCTTCAGCACAACAATAGCCCCCCCACTGACATCGACACCTACAGCTCTACCTATGGCTCCAGCAGACCCGTCACACAGACAACCCCCCTCTGCTCCACTACACAACTCTACCCCCCCACCCCCCTCCTCTGCCTCTGACACACAGCCCCCCTGCTCCAGTTTGTCCTTCACAACACTTCAGGTGAAGAACCAGTTCAAGAGGATGAACGTGAGGAAGGCTACGGGTCCAGATGGCATCAGCTCCAGGCTCCTGAAGTCCTGCGCAGATCAGCTGTGTGGGACTTTTGGACACCTATTCAACCTGAGCCTGAAGCTGAGGAAGGTACCACAACTGTGGAAGACATCCTGCGTGGTACCTGTGCCCAAGACCCCACACCCCAAGGACCCCAGCAGCTTCAGGCCGGTGGCACTAACATCGCACCTGATGAAGGCCCTGGAGCGCCTGGTCCTCCAACATCTCCGCCCTGTGGTGAGTCCATCCATGGACCCACTACAGTTTGCCTATCAACCTGGCATTGGGGTGGATGATGCCGTCATCTTCCTTGTGGACCGAGCTCTGTCTCACCTGGAGAAGCCTGGGAGCACTGTGAGGATCATGTTCTTTGATTTCTCCAGTGCTTTCAACACCATCCAGCCGACACTTCTGGGGGACAAACTGGAGACTGCAGGGGTAGATCAACATCTTACATCCTGGATACTGGACTACCTCACAAACCGCCCACAGTTTGTGAGGACACAGGACTTCATTTCAGACACGGTGGTCTGCAGTGTGGGGGCCCCGCAGGGAACGGTTCTGGCTCCGTTCCTCTTCACGCTCTACACTGCAGACTTCACTTACAACTCACCAACCTGTCACCTGCAGAAGTTCTCTGATGACTCTGCTATCGTCGGCCTCATCACTGATGGGGACGACGCGGAGTACAGAGAACTTTCCCAGGACTTCGTGGACTGGTGCCTGCGGAACCACCTCCAGATCAACGCGGGGAAAACTAAAGAGCTGGTGGTGGATTTCCGCAGGCAAACTCATCCCCCTCCAACACCGGTGAACATCCAGGGATCAGACATTGAGATAGTGACATCTTATAAATACCTGGGTGTTCACCTGAACAATAAACTGGACTGGACAACAAACTCCTCTGCACTCCATAAAAAAGGCCAGAGCAGGCTGTACCTGCTCAGGAGACTGAGGTCTTTTGGAGTGCAGGGGACACTCCTGAAAACTTTTTATGACACCGTGGTGGCATCAGCCATATTTTATGGAGTGGTTTGCTGGGGCAGCAGCATCACAGCTGCAGACAGGAAGAGGCTGGATAAGATTATTAAAAGGGCCAGCTCTGTCCTGGGATGCTCTCTGGACTCAGTGCAGGTGGTGGGAGAGAGGAGGATGACGGCTAAGCTGTCATCCATGATGGAGAAGGACTCCCACCCCATGAGAGACACCATCAGAGCTCTGGAGAGCTCCTTCAGTGACAGGCTGCTACACCCTAAGTGTACGAAGGAGCGTTACAGAAGGTCCTTCCTGCCTGCAGCTGTTAGACTCCACAACCAGCACTGCTCCCAGTAAACCACATACACATTCACAACAAACTCACCGGACATACGTGCAATAAGGACTTTATGTACAATTATATCATTGATATGATGGACACATTTTTTCTGTCTTTACTTTTTTTTCTTCTATTTTCTATTATGTATATACTAATTTATTTTATTTGTATTGCTGCTGTAACGTGTAAATTTCCCCACTGTGGGACTAATAAAGGAATATCTTATCTTATCTTATCTTATATGAAAAATACTTCTTTTCTGCAGGTAATTTGTAATCCTTTTACAGTTGTTGTATGTCCTTCTTGAAACTTAAGAGTTGCGTCAGATAATATGTGTGTTGTTGTGAACTTTATTGGTATTTGACAGACATAAACTGATAATGACAATTGTTAATATTTGGGGTATGTGTTTATTTAAACATGGCTGGAGTGTAATGGCTGCCAGTTTTGCCTTGATTTTGTATTGTCCTGATATCTTATTGCTAAAGTGGTTTATCAATAAGGTTTACTCACTTCTCCTCACAGGTGACTGGGGGCATCAGTTACATTCTAACTTTGAAATTGGCAAGGACCAACTGCAGAAAGGACCGTGTAACTGAAGACTGTGCCATCCACAACGACGCAGAAAAGGCTCAGGTAATGACTTTATTAAGAGGTTACAAACTCAACTTCTGGGCGACATAAAATCCCCACATTTTTTTGCCATTGAGAGTTATTAGACACAATCAGATTGTGAAACTTCTCCTCTTTGAATAAGACAGTAGCGTTAAGTGAGGGGAAGTGGAAGGTCATTTTTAACCCGATGACTAGCTACGTTTAACAAATAATTCAGCTCAACAAGAGGAAAATATTTGCTTAAATCTGCTCTTGAAATAGTCATGATCATTGAACATGGGGAATGGGGGATGACGTCTTTTATAAGTGAAGACATTAAGTTCATCATAAAAACAACACATATTTGTAATTGACTACGATCATCTCAAAGATTCATATGCTGTTTTATTTATGATGTGTATATATATATATATATATATATACTGTATATCATGTGTGTAACCTTTTCTTCCTCAGGCCTACCAGTGCGTATTTACCGTGTTTACCCGCGTATGGTTGAATGAAATCACAGTGAGGAAGATGAAATGCGATTAAGAGAACTACGTGGGAAATCTACAGTGCTGGCATTGTTTGCAGAATAACCTCCATACAGACATGCATTTTCCTGTAGATGAACAACAAAAATATTAGCATTTTCTTTTTCTGCCTGTTACTTCATTGTATCCTAGACTGAATAACCTTTGAAAGTCACATTGTTACACAGTAATCTATACAGTATAGCAATGCAGAGGAATATTAAGTAATTCTGTAATGCATAATCACTAAACCAAGCAAGTGGACTGGAGTTTTGATTAGTCTACTAAAAAACACATGCTGTTTTCAAACTAAATGCAAATTAAACTAACATCTGAACTAAAATCAATGTCTCCTTGAGATAAATGCCTTTAGGTGTTGAGCTTTTGCTTTCCAGACCACAGTTAAGTATTTTATTATTTTTGGAATGAGTACAGTTGTGTGTTTTGATGCTATGCTGTCATCTGACATAAGCCAATAAGGGTATGAATGACATGAAAGGTAATTTAGGACAGAAAAACTTCAATTTCAGAAGTAATAATAGACAAATTACTACAGATCTTTTTTGAAAAAACAAAACAAAACATGGATTTTTCATTTTTGATATTTTTAATGTGAATGTCCCCTTCTGGAGATCAATAAATTATTTTTGTTACACAAAGCACATACAGTATAAGCTGGCATCTGTAACAAAATAACATAGGCTACATTCAGAAGCAGCAAGGAGAAGACAAAATAATAGGGTTTTCAAAGTTAGCACGTTTACACAAATTCATTTTAACGCCACTATTTTTTTTATGGCATGTTATGGCAGGCTCAGTTTTAAAGCAGGAGTGAAGATACTGGTAGCATATGAAACTGGAAAACCTAAGGAATCCATTGGTAACAACCAACATACAGCTTGTCATGAAGGAGGTTAAATAACGCTCCAAACTTGTGCTAAATTTTGGTGAGAAAAAACTGTCATGACTATTGTCAAAGGGGTCCCTTGACCTCTGACCTTCAGATATGTGAATGTAAATGGGTTCAATGGGTACAAGTCTCTCCTTTACAGACATGCCCACTTTATGATGATCACATGCAGTTTGGGGCAAGTCATAGTCAAGTCAGCACACTGACAGCCTGTTGGACTTCAGTTTGCCATTTTATGATTTGAGCATATTTTTAATGCTAAATACTTACTGTGTGTTGTTAATTGATTTCCAATTATAAATATATATAATACATTTGCATTAAACAAGCACATTTACCCACGCCCATGTGGATAAGATCATTAAATACTCATCTCCCATTAAGGTACACTTTGAACAGATAAAAATGTGCAATTCATAAGCGACTGATCATGGACACGCATGTGTGCATGCACATGCACGATTAAATATTTTAATCGATTGACGGCCCTAAAAATAATATACAATTACCGTCCTTTTTAACATTTGCTTGACGTGTTCATAGATTTGATTTTGCCAATAGCAGATGTCTACTGCTGCAGCATTAGGCCTACATAATCAACAATAATTTTTTTATTATTAGAATGTATTTTAGTCCTTAAATAAACAGTTCTCTAAGAAATAAAATAAGATGCCAAGTTTTTTGTTGTTGTTGTTGTGGCAAAATAAAACAAAAGGTGATGTGGAAAATTGTCAGCCTTGCAAGATGCATTTAATCTTGCAATCATACATACAAGACAAAAAGATCTAAACTTACCAGCCAACACCTTTACTTTTATATTCACCAGTAAACACCCTCACCAGCCACATGAAGTGTTTCTGCTGCGCTTTCTGCTTAGTTTGACTTTCACAACGGCCATTTAATTTCATTATAAATATCATTTATATTTATTTTAGACAGAGAAAGGTCAAGAAATGTTGTAACTTGTGAATAATAGTAATAATCCACAATTAAAATCCCGTACTATATTCATTAATGGAGCCCTGCATTAATTCATTCTTTGTTTTCTGCCGATACTGAACAATTCAAATTATGTACATAAACACATACAGTAAAGAGGCTACCTCGTTTTATACACAACAGTGTAATTATCAGTAACAACAGCTCCCCAAAATAAAGATATTTCATGCATACCTTGTTTTATTTATGTTTCAAATGGATTTTGTCCCCCTTTCATATTACTGCCAAATCGTCAGCAGGTTCCCAGTGTCCTTTTAGTCTAGGTTCAAGGAAACACAATTCTTAATGTCTTTCTCTGTTTCCATAACTATAAAAATGCTTCACAACTCTGAAACTAGCTTGAAAACAGTCTTTTTGGTACAGCCTGACTAGTTTAGGTACAGTGCATTAGTTTTAGACGTGGATTTAGAGGCTATGATGTCTTGAGAAACAATTTGATATTGCTCTTTTTCTATTATGACAAGAAAAGGTTTCACAAATCTGGAACTGGGTTTATGACAGTTTTGAGGAACTAGTTATTTGAGGATTACAATGTTATGTTATTTTATACTTCTGCACTACATCTTATAGGGGAGAGTAAGCTACACAGCAGTATACCAATGTGCAGTAATTAAAAGTATCCCCACCTTGACCAGATACAACATTGAATTGATACACATTAATGCATCACTAATTATATTGTGGTATTGTGTGTCATATATTTTTATTTTATTCATTTACTGTTGTACCCTGCAAAAAGGATTTACAATTCATTCTCTGAATTTAGGAGCAGGTACTATATCTATGTATTTCTGTATATACAGAAGGGTTATCTCTTCAGAGGCACTCTGGTTTTTGTAAATGATGAGGCCATTCTAGAGGAAACTATAAGGAAGTCCTCTGTTACTGACAGGACCCAGTACTTCTGTCTTGGTAATAGCAACAAGCACTTTCATCATCTTGAATAATAACTTGCAAGTCAGCGTTTATTCTCCTCTTTTCTTAGCAAATTCACTCTACTATCATTAAAGCACTGATCTTTGAAGCCCAAAGTAAAATTCAACTTGTATTTTTTAGGAGCTATTAAATTATAATTCCTGCATCACTCAATGACCAGACGTAACAATGAAAAGGGAGCCACAAAACACAGACACCTGGTGTGCTATTCGATGTGATATTTTTTCACTGGGGCATAAACGTAAAACCTTATTATCTTTCCTTAAGTCTTCCAGTTATTATGGCATATCATGCCACCATTTTGTCATATTTCTGCACCACAGTAAGCGCAAAGATCAATACCTTAGTGTCATTATTAGTATCTGAATGATTATATGTCCAGAGAGCTGGTAAAACAAACAGGCGAATTAGAAAGGAGGAGTTAAGGAGAGAGGGAGGATGTGATGAGGAGAGATTCATATCATAACGTAAGTAAAATCCTCTGCGAACCGCACGGCTTGTGTCTAAAAGACTTCACTTAACGGCCTGTGATCGTTGACGGACTGTCGATGATTTATGAAGGCTGAGGCTGTTTTTATTGCAACAGAGCAGTTTAAATCAACTGCACCATTAAAGCGGCTTCACTCCTCAAACATGAAGGTCCTGAACTCAGAAGAACTACAGATTGCTGAAGAAGCTCTGCTGAAACACTTACCCAAGAGTTATAAGGTAAACAGCTGCAAGCTATTTAAAATACATTCCTCAATACGACAGCTCTTGGGCTAGTAATAGTCTCGAAAGCTCTAAACTTTAAATGTTTTGAGGTATACGGTTTGCTATATTGGATTAACAGGAACAAACCAAGCACACTGGAGGTCATCGTTGATACATGGCCTGATTTTAAAGTCATCATTTGCCGACCTGACCCCAAGGTGAGTTCAAGGTGAGATTTTTTAACCAATACATCATGTTTTTTTGTCCACACGATCGCTACATTTTGTGTTTCTTTCACAGAACAAACGCGCCCTGGAGTTTATGAAAAAGGTGATATGCTACAGCACGGATGAACGGATTTTAAGGAAAATAGTGACAGAGGAGAATGCAATAGACTGGAGCACCTATTTTCTTATTGGAGGTGAGTTTAGATCTCCGCTGACTGTGCTGCATCTAACAGCGGTGTTGCCTTACAGTGTAAGTAGGCTTCCTGTAAGTACATTTATTTAAGTAGCCTCCTGGATTTAAGTTCTATTTTAGGTAATTATACTTAACTTGATAATCGACACGTCATGCCACTTTATACTTCAACTCCACTGCAATTTTGAGGTAAATATTTTTACTTTTATTTCACTATATTTCTATTAATTGACAGCTATAGGCCTAGTTTACGATATGATTTTACTGGGGAAGAAATTGGTCACCAACAGGCGGACTGCGGTCCGAGTACGGGCCCAGAGGCCGTCCCATACGGAACCGGAACTACGGGAAAACTGAAGGTTCTGATTTAAAATTTCACTGGGCGCCTCTTTTTATCGGCGCAGCTTTTGTAGTCTTTACGGTAGTGGGTTAGCGGAAGAGGAAACGCACTGGCCAATTGCATGCGAGTTAAGCCATTCCACGTGATACTGCTCAGCCAATCAAGCCTGTGCATTCCATGAGGGTATTATTGCGACCATACAGTGCAGATAGACGAGAGAGATACAAGCAAGTTACACATGAAAGTACGACAGAAGGAAAAAGATAGCATCACAGGTAGAAAAAACAAAGGGAGATATACAGACAGCTGCGTTGGAGATTACTATTTACGACATTATACCTATCTGTAGTCATACAGTATATATTCAGTTCTCTGTTAGGTGACAGTAAAAATTGTCAAAAGTTTTTGAATTGTACTGAATTCATTTGATTTGACAGTCAGGTATTGATTACATGCAGATGTTAATACAACTACTAAGATGCTTAAATATACAGTATATCACACTAAATAGTTGACATTATGATCTTCTGGACCTTTGCTTCAAGACATTTTCTCTAACTGGACCTCTTTAGTTTTTAGTTGAATAGCCCTGCTCCAGAGGGAGACTAATGTTTGTACATGATGCATATGTAAAACTGCTGTAACATGAGCCACAGAGTGCAAAACTGGTACCACCAGCTGCTGTCTGACTTCTAAAGTAGTGGTATTATGGTAAAGATGGTCTCTGAGCAAGGCGAACATTACCACGGTTTTTCACTCTGCGACTCAAGTTATTGCACTCTTAGTGAGCAGAGGGGTACTCAGATGGTTGCAATCTGCAACCACACCACTAGATGCATTTCAGTGCAGGACTTTAACATGTAATAAAGTATTTTCGCAGTGTGGGCTTTGCTATTATTACTGAGTAAAGGAGGTGAGTACTTCCTCCACTTCTGTGTGTAACCTCTTGCAAAGAAAAATAACAAAATGGTATTAACATGAATCATTTTTGTCCTACAGGATTTGACATTTCCCATGTCCCCATGTTCAAAGAAGTGTCTGCTGGCAGAGATGTCAACAACCGATGCTTCTCCACAGTGCATCTCCTGTATTTGCCACACAGCAGCTATCAGCTCCCACCAGCTGCTGACAGGTAGAACCAGATCAATAAAATGTGCTTTATAAGGACATGTGGACATAACTTCATTTAAAAGTGAAAAGTTTAATAGTATTGTTTCTCCGCTCTGTGTTTCTCCACACAGTGAGATTGAATCGAGGATTTCATCTCTTAACCTTTCTCACGTTGACTTGGTGAATAACACCTGGAAGTTCGGAGGGAACGAGCAGAGTTACATGAATGTTAAATACCTCATCAGCAACTTCCCATCGTGCTGCATCACTGACGGTCAGGGTCAGCCGGTGTCCTGGGTTCTGGTGCATGATTACGGTGCTTTGGGTCTTTTATACACTCTGCCAGAGCACAGAGGCAGAGGCTACGCCAAAGTCCTGGTCAGCACCTTGGCCAAAAGGCTCCAGGCTGAGGGCCACCCAGTGTACTGCTTCATCGAGGAGGAGAACGAGGTCTCCTACAGGCTCTTTAAAAACCTGGGCTTCACTGAGGATCCCTCATATAGGGCGATATGGTTTGAGTTCAACTTCTGATTTTCTAACCACTGTGATTGAATGTGTAGCTGACTTATTATCAGGTAAACATGAATTGCAAGTGAAGGAAATTGTGAAAATTGTAGAGGCTCTCCAAAGCATTGCATCAAAACCTGAACTGTTATAATGGTGGATTCATTCTTTGTTTTCTGTCAGTACTGAGCAATTATCAAATTATGTACATGAACACATACAGTATAGAGGCTGCCTCATTTTATATACACCAGTGTAATTATCAGTAACAACAGCTCCCCAAAATAAAGATTTTTCATGCATACCTTGTTTTAATCATGTTTCAAATGGATTTTCTCCCCATTTCACATTACTGTCAAATCTTCAGCAGGTTCCCAGTGTCCTTTTAGTCTAGGTTAGAGCAAATCTTAATGTACTTCTCTGTTTCTATAACTATAAAAATGCTTCACAACTCTCAAACAAGCATGAAAACAGTCTTTTTGGTACAGCCTGACTAGTTTAGGTATACTACATTGTTCTTAGACATGGATTTATAGGCTATGATGGTCTTGAGAAACAATTTGATATTGCTCTTTTTCTACTATGACAAAAAAAAAGTTTCACAAATCTGAAACTGGGTTTATGTGGTTATGGGTTTACGAAGTTTACAGTCTTGAGGTACTTGTTCTTTGAGTATTTTCATTTTATGCTATTTCATACTTCTACTCTAATACATCTTGTAGGGGAGAGTAAGCTACCCAGTAGTACAACAGTATGCAGTAATTAAAAGTATCCCCACTTTGACCAGCTACAACAGTGAAGTGATACACATTAATGCATCACTCATTGTAATTCAGTAATATTATATACAGTATATGAATCTTCTACATACAGGTGAGATAAATGTGTATTGTTTTACCATTTTATTTTATTCATTTACTGTTGTACTACTTTATAAGTGTGCTCTAATCTCACATTTTTTGTTTCATTTTGCCATTGCTGAAAACACAATCCTCATTACACATAAATCACTCTGTGTGGAAAACTGAAAGGCTAGCCAGCAGTCGGCCTACAATAAATAAAATTATCTCCACCTTGAACAGCTACAACATTGCATTGATATACACATTAATGCATAACTAATTATAAGTCAGCAATATGATAGATATGAATCTGAAATGGGCCATCATGCATGAGTACTTTTGTCTTTTATTTTATTGTGTTCAAAGTCTTCCAGTTATTATGGCATATCATGCCACCATTTTATTTCATATTTCTGCACCACAGTTAGTTCAAAGATCAGTACCTTCGTGCCATTACAGTACCTGAATGATTATATGACCAGAGAGCCAGTATAACAAACAGGCGAATTACAAAGAAGAAGTTAGGGAGACGGGATGTGATGACGGGGGATTCATATCATAAGGGAACTGAAATCCGCTATTTCAAGATGACTGTGTAAAAACATATGCATTAACTGCTTCTGTCTTCTAAATACATCAACATTTGCACTTTTGGTTTCAAAGCAAGGCTGAAATCACTTCTGATGAGACTGAAATCTTTAATCCTCAGTTTGGGAATCTCACTGAGCTTTCTGGATATATCACACATTGTTCGGTGAATCAGACATTGAAGTTTGGAAAGAACAAGGACGTCATCAAGACGATCTGGAACCTGATTGCAAATTTCCCCTCCTGCCGCATGCTGGATGCAGAAGGAAGGCCTGCATCCTGGATCCTGACTTATGCAATGTGTGCAATGGGCATGTTGTACACTCAGAGGGAGAGGCTACACCGAAGTCCCGGTCAGCATCATGGCCAAGAGACTCCACGCTGAGGGCTACCCGGTGTGTTGCTTTGTAGAAGAGAACGATGTCTCAGACAGGGAAGCTGGGTTTGGATCCAATGATTTTAAATAGCTCAAAGAAGAAGTCCCCTGATATAAGGTGCTCCCAGGATAGAAAAGGGACAAGAAATTAGGTTTAAAAAGCAAATGTTTTTACTCTCGTACTACATGGGTGTTAGGGGGGCTGGATGATAAACCAAAAGGAGAGAGAGAGAGAGAGAGAGAGAGAGAGAGAGACCCCACACGCAGAGACAACCACTAAGATAAGAGATTAACAAAAAGCGAGTCTTTAATTAAAGACTGATAACGGAAACAATATCTTCTAGAAAAACAAAAACCCTTAACAGATACACCAAAAGAGATATTAACTAAACAAGAAACAACAAGAAAACTAATTAATTAAACACAAGTTAACAGTAAGGAACTAAAAAACCCATACACTAAACACCAAAACCTAGAGTAGAACAAGAGACAAGGAATGAACACAGTGGAACAAACACCGACAAGTGAAACACAGGACGATGAGGAGTGCGAGGAGAAACATCTAAAACAGAAGAAAACCTACCAAGTAAAAAGAGAAACAAGCAGCACGAGGAGAGGAAAGTCTAAGTGGAATCGGGGAAAAAACAAAGAGAAGAACAAGAGTCTACCACAGAAACACAGGGAGATCACGGGAGGCTTAACAAATGCACCAACAAGAACAAAAGGGAAAGGGGTGGTTTAAATACAGAGGGTGATGACACACAGGTGGAAACAATCAGGGCGGAGCAGACAATCAAAAAAGGAGGGAAACAGACAAAGACAGGAAGTAAGTCTAAAACAACACGGAGACACAAAACTTTCAAAATAAAACAGGAAACAACCCCAGACAAGACACCAGGACAGGGAGTGAAACAAAAGACGACGCCAGGGGTGGGTGACAAGACAATACACTAGAATGCATATGATTTAACTCAAAACAAAAAAACAGAACCAGAATAATAAACTAATCGACAAAACTAACTAATACTAAAAGTCCACAGTCATGACAATGGGGAGCATGTTATATTTTCACTTCAGGTTCAGTTGCCTTAAAGTGCTTCATGGACATGCCCTGACACACCTCTCCTCACTCATCTCATCTCTTTCCCACAAAAGCACTAGAAGCCTGACTGGATCTGAAATGAAAAGAAAAAAAAAATCTTCATGTAAATGATGTGCATATTGGAAAATGATGCTCTCGTCGTGTACAGTATGTACATACTACATTACTGCACAACCTGTTTACATTACAGTTTATACATGTTACTATTACTCATGAGGCTAACACAGTAGTATATTTGATTTTGTATATATTTCATTCCTATATAACAGCTACTGCACTATTTAATGTCTTTGATTTGTTACACTTGCACATTTTTTCTTCTTCTTTACATATTTTTATGTATCTGTAAGAGCACAGTTGGAGGGAGTCTGAGATCTAAGGATTTCATTTTCAACAACTACCGTACTTGATTAAGTTAAAGTTGAACTTGAAAGTTTAGTTGTGAGATTATTTAATATGAAGAGCAGTAAATCAAATTAAAACTTGAGCTCGGCCAAACCGATTAATTAGCACCAACAGGACATTTTACAAACTATCATTATCAGCAGAACTGGGCTCTGATAGTGGCCCATGGCTGCATAGCCGTCATGCGGTAACATACATCACCATTTTGCGTGGAGGCTCCATAGACAACGTTAAAGTAGAGGGGGAGAAAAAAGTTCGTTCTTGAATATCCAGTATAACGCAACACTATCAGCTCTTTGTCCACAATACAAGACAGTTACTTTAACTTGCTTACTGTACCAATTTGGCGTTCTCTCTTCCAAATAATCCAGCCACGTAACTATCCATTCAAAATAAATGAATGAAATTGCATACTGAAGGATCCACCATACCCCTGGAATATGCACCAACATTAATGGTTTCCAAGAGTGCCATTTAACAATGTATGAGATGTGCACCTGAAGTAATCCTGGCCAGTCAAGACTGTAAGCCACATAACAGCGCATTGCAAATAAATAGAACATTTTCCAATGATGTTATCCACCAAATCACACTTCGGATTGTTCTCATACAAATTACTAAATTTGGAGTCACAAAAAACTGATTTATTAAAAACGGCACATGCAAAAGTAGCCGACGTGGCTGCTGCAGAAATAAAGACAATAACGGCTGATTAATCGGCTATCAACTCCAAAAGATTATTATTATATCTGCCTTAAAAATCAGTCAATTGCCAAAGAACTTCAGGTAATGGACACAGGTAATATTCATTATTGATTTTTTTTTTTCCCTATTAATAATGTGGTTTATAAAAGATATAATGAGAAATTGTGATCATAAGTGTCAGGAATGTGAGGTCTTAGTCTGCGTTTCATGTTGCATGTGCATGCTTTTAGTTTGTAACTTCCTGTTTTATTTTGTAGTTCTAACATTCCCTCTTGTTTCAGATCACCTCACTTCCTACCCTGCATGCTTCCCGCCTTCACGTTAGAGCACATCCTCCTGACCTACTTTCCACTCCATTCACCGGCGTCCTATCATGCTCCCCCTGTGAGAAAAGTCATGTCTTAGGTTTTCTTTTGTTTGCATTCTTGCATGTTCTGTGTTTCTCACTTCCTGTTTTATTTTGAAGTTTACTTCCCGTTTCAGTTGAGGTCACTTCACTTCCGGTTTTGCATGCTCCCCGCCCGCACCTTTGCGCACCTCCTCTTGACCCAGTTTTGAACACCATTCACCTGGTTCTGATCGTCTTCTCCCCGCCCTGATTGTGTTCACCTGTGTATAGTTAATCACTCCCCTCACTAGTATATAATGTGTGCTTCCCCTTCCTCCTGTGCCAGTTCGTCTCTTTTCGTAAGTTTCGTACCCGCGTTATTTCCCTTGTGCTCTCGTGTAATCTTGCCCGTGTATTGAACTCTGCTTGTTTTTTGACTTAGCCCTTGCCTAGTGATTTGGACACTGTTACTGATTATTGCTCTACCGTGTACCGACCTGTTTTGATTAAAGACGCTGATTTTTGGAAACTGCCCGTGCCTAGAGTCTTGCATTTGAGTCCACTCCTGTTGTGTCTCCAGTCGTGACACCCCCTGCCCTGATTGTGTCCACCTGTGAATAGTTAATCACTCCCTCACTAGTATTTAATGTGTGCTCCCCAGCCCTTCTGTGCCAGATCGTCTTGTTCCCTTGCGTCAAGTCATCCAGCGTTTCTTCTTGTGAGTTTCATTGATTACCCGTGCTTTAGACCCTCTGCTTAGTTTTTTGACCTAGTCCTTGCCTGCCGTTTTTTTGGATGTGTTTGCCCTACTGCTTGCCTTACCGTGTACCGACCATAGATTGTATTAAAGACACCGATTCTCGACTTGAACCTGTTTCCTTGTGTTTGCTCTTGAGTCCATTCCTGCCTATGTCCACGGACCGTAACAGTACGATCTGGCCCGACATGGACTCAGCAAACACGGAACGGGTTCGGACCACAGTCCTAGCCCAGGGACAGCAGTTCCATCAGCATGAGGAACGACTCACCGCCGTTTGTCACGGGGTGAAGGAGTTAACAGAGCGCCAAGAGACTTTTCAAGCCAACATCGGTGAACAAGTAACCCGGTTAGGTACACAATTGCAAGCGTTACTAACTTTATTAGAGTCTCACCAGGCTCCTGATGCTGCAGCTGGCGCTCCACCACCTCCTCCCCCGGGGTTCCCTACGCCTCCAGCTCCTGCTCCACCTCCGGCTCCGCTCTACAGCCACGCTCACTCCCCGCACTTGGCCAAACCAGAGAAGTTCTCCGGAGATTCCGAAAACTGTCGCGCTTTTCTGGTACAGTGTGGACTTCATTTTGAATTATAGGCCGCTCAATTCCCTACTGAGCGAGCCAAAGTAGCCTTCATAATAACACATCTCTCAGGCAGAGCAGAAGCATGGGCGACGGCAGAGTGGTCCCGTAACTCTCCGGTTTGTTTTTCTCTGCCTCTCTTTACTGAAACGCTTAGAAAGGTTTTTGATCATTCCACTCCAGGAAGAGAGGCAGCGCGCGCTCTGGTGGGGCTCCGTCAGGGAAAGCACCAGGTAGCGGATTATGCCATTAAATTCCGTACCCTCGCTGCCGACAGTGGCTGGAACGAAGCCTCTTTACTGGACACTTTTTTGCACGGGTTATCCGATCCGGTTAAGGACCAGTTAGCTCCACTGTTCTTACCCGCTGACATCGATTCGGTCATCGCGCTCGCCATTCGGATCGACAACCGGCTCTGGGAGCGAGAAACGGAAAAGGAGAGGGAGAAGGATCGGAGAGCGCCTGTCAGTTCACCACCGGGGCAGACGAAGGACTACAGGTTCCAGGGACCAGCGGGACGTTCCTCCATGTCACTTCCGGTCGACGGATTCCCAGCTCCCTCTGGCGGTTCGGAGGAGCCGATGCAACTGGGAAGGACCAGACTCCCAGCTCCCCCTGGCGGTTCGGAGGAGCCGATGCAGCTGGGAAGGACCAGACTCTCTCCGGGGGAACGCCAGCGCCGCCTCAAGGAGGGGCGGTGTATCTACTGTGCCCAGCTGGGTCATTTTCTGATGAATTGCCTGTTAAAAGACACTGTCCTCTCGATCACTGGTGAGCCCAACCTCTTTCAACTCTGATACCTCTCGTGCACTAACTCAATCACAGCTTGTTTTTGCTAACAGGTCCCGATCCGTGGCCGCACTGGTGGACTCTGGAGCCGATGGTAATTTCATTGATCAGCAACTGGTGGCGGAGATGGGCATCCCCACCAATGAACTGAACAGTCCACTAGAGGCAAGCGCACTCGACGGGCGTCCCCTGTGCAGCATCACACATCAGACACTGCCTGTGACGCTAATCATTGCTGGTAACCATTATGAGACTCACACTTTCAACATAATTGAATCCACTGTGCACCCAGTAATTCTTGGCCTGCCTTGGCTTAAAAAGCATAAACCACAGATTGACTGGTCTACAGGGGAAGTGCTAAATTGGGGAGGGGATTGTAAGTTAACCTGTCGTTCCTCTACTCTCTCTCTGGAGCCTCCAGTAGCTGGAAATGCGGCCCCAGAGGCTCTCAGGAAATCTGCTCCACCCGCATCTCCCAGCACTAACCCTCCTGAGTTAATCGGGGTGCCCCGCTGTTACCATGATCTCGGTGAGGTTTTCAATAAGGCTAAAGCGACTGCGTTACCTCCTCACCGATCTTATGATTGCAGCATCGACCTCCTTCCCGGAACCACACCACCTAAGGGGCGGTTATATTCCCTCTCTGGCCCCAAGAGAGAAGCCATGAGGGAATATATTGACACTTCTCTGAAAGCGGGCCTCATCCGACCCTCATCTTCCCCTGCTGGCGCAGGGTTCTTCTTTGTTGAGAAGAAGGATCATTCTCTCCGCCCCTGCATTGACTACCGAGGTCTGAATGAGATCACTATTAAAAACAGGTACCCTCTTCCCCTTATGTCTTCAGCATTCGAACAGTTAAAAGGAGCTAAGATTTTCTCGAAACTTGACCTCAGAAATGCCTATCACTTGATTAGAGTAAGAGAAGGTGACGAGTGGAAAACGGCATTTAACACCCCTAGTGGCCACTATGAATACTTGGTGATGCCATTTGGCCTGACAAATGCCCTAGCTGTCTTCCAAGCGCTGGTAAACGATGTGTTACGAGACATGTTAAACCACTATGTGTTTGTTTACCTTGACGATATCCTTATCTTTTCTCCGGATGAACAGACACACATCCAACATGTCAGACGGGTCCTACAGAAGCTGCTGGAACACCACCTGTACGTCAAAGCTGAGAAGTGCGAATTTCATGTCTCCTCAGTTGCATTTCTCGGTTTTGTGGTCAGCCCTGATAACATGCAGATGGATCCAGCTAAAGTTACTGCCGTCGCTGATTGGCCCACTCCCACCTGTCGTAAACAGGTACAAAACTTCCTAGGTTTCGCAAATTTCTACAGACGTTTCATACGTAACTTCAGCAACCTGGCGGCACCACTCCACGTGCTCACCTCCACTAAGACTAAGTTCTTCTGGTCTCGGGAGGCAGAGGAAGCTTTTGTTAAGTTAAAGAAGAGCTTTTGCTCCTCACCCATCCTCTGTCTCCCCGAACTAGATCGCCAATTTATTGTGGAGGTAGACACTTCAGACACCGGCATTGGAGCGGTAATCTCCCAGCGTGCCCCCTCTGACAACAAACTTCATCCGTGCGCCTTCCTCTCTCGCAGACTGACAGCAGCAGAAAGGAATTACGACATTGGTAACCGAGAGCTGCTTGCGGTCAAAGCGGCGTTGGAGGAATGGAGGCACTGGTTAGAGGGGGCAGAAACACCGTTCCTGGTCTGGACAGATCACAAAAACTTAGAGTATATCAGATCGGCCAAAAGATTGAATTCGAGACAAGCCCTTTGGGCTCCATTCTTTAACCGCTTCAATTTTACTCTCTCCTACCGACCGGGCTCTAAGAACGGAAAGCCAGACGCGCTGTCCAGAATCCACGACCCCGAGAGCACCATGAAAAGTCCTGAGCCCATCATACCACAGTCCTGCGTCATAGGAGCGGTTACGTGGAACATTGAAGCTAAGGTTAAAGAGGCGCTAACTAACGTTACGGTTCCTGAGGGGATTCCCCCCAAACAGATTGTTTGTTCCTGCTTCTCTCCGCTCTCAGGTGATACATTGGGCCCATACCTCCAAGATATCATGTCACCCTGGTTCCACCAGAACCATGTTTTTAATTAAGCAGAGGTTCTGGTGGCCAGCCATGGATAAGGAGGTCAAGGAATACGTCTCAGCCTGTTCAGTCTGCGCCCGAGGGAAATCCTCCCATCAACCCCCTTCAGGCCAGCTTCACCCTCTGTCAGTTCCCCATCGCCCCTGGTCTGACATCTCCTTAGACTTCGTGACCGGGATTCCGCCTTCAGAAGGTAAAACTACTGTTCTCACTGTAGTAGATAGATTTTCTAAGATGGCACATTTCATTGCCTTACCAAAATTACCCTCCGCTAAGGAAACAGTGGAGGCGATGTTGACTCACATTTTTCGTATTCATGGTTTTCCTAGAGATGTGGTGTCAGACCGGGGGCCCCAGTTCGTTTCTCACTTCTGGCATGAGTTCTGCGGCCTGTTGGGGGCATCTGTGAGCCTCTCCTCTGGCCACCATCCTGAGTCCAATGGCCAGACGGAGAGGCTCAATCAGGAGTTGGAGACCGGACTCAGATGCTTAGTGGCACAAAATCCATCCTCTTGGAGTAAGCACCTCTTCTGGGTCGAATACGCCCATAATACTCTGCCCTGCTCTGCGTCCGGTCTCTCTCCATTTCAATGTGTGTACGGCTACCAACCTCCTCTTTTTCCAGACGTCGAAATTCAGTCTGCTGTGCCCTCTGCTCAGGCCCTGGTGCGCCGGTGCCGCAAGATTTGGAAAGGTGCATGACACATGTTAATCAGAAGCTCCACCAGAAGTAAGAGAGCTTCCGACAGACGGCGGACCCCGGCTCCGGCTTACCGGCCTGGGCAGAGGGTTTGGCTGTCGACAAAGGACCTCCCCTTAAGGGTGGAGTCCAGAAAGCTGGCTTCAAAGTTTGTGGGCCCTTTCCCCGTTGAGAAGATAGTCAACCCAGTCGCCGTTAGACTACAACTTCCTCGTTCCATGAAGATCCACCGAACATTCCATGTTGGACGACTAAAACCCGCCCGGGAGAGCCCTCTGGTACCTGCCTCCAAACCACCACCACCGCGAATCATCGACGGAGGCCCCGTTTACACGGTAAAGAGACTGTTAGCCATGAGACGGCGGGGTCTGGGAAAACAGTATCTGGTGGACTGGGAGGGTTATGGACCAGAGGAGCGCTCCTGGGTCTCCACAAAGAACATTATGGACCCTAGTCTCATTAGAGACTTTCACAGGACTCATCCTGATATTCCAGGGACGTCAGGTGCCGTCCGTAGAGGGGGGTACTGTCAGGAATGTGAGGTCTTAGTCTGTGTTTCATGTTGCATGTGCATGCTTTTAGTTTGACACTTCCTGTTTTATTTTGCAGTTCTAACATTCCCTCTCGTTTCAGATCACCTTACTTCCTACCCTGCATGCTTACCGCCTTCACGTTAGAGCACATCCTCCTGACCTACTTTCCACTCCATTCACCGGCGTCCTATCGTGCTCCCCCCGCCCTGATTGTGTCCACCTGTGAATAGTTAATCACTCCCTCACTAGTATTTAATGTGTGCTCCCCAGCCCTTCTGTGCCAGATCGTCTTGTTCCCTTGCGTCAAGTCATCCAGCGTTTCTTCTTGTGAGTTTCATTGATTACCCATGCTTTAGACCCTCTGCTTAGTTTTTTGACCTAGTCCTTGCCTGCCGTTTTTTTGGATGTGTTTGCCCTACTGCTTGCCTTACCGTGTACCGACCATAGATTGTATTAAAGACACCGATTCTCGACTTGAACCTGTTTCCTTGTGTTTGCTCTTGAGTCCATTCCTGCCTGTGTCCACGGACCGTAACACATAAGTAACTACAGCCCAAAGTGATGTTTGAGATCAAGTTAAAAGCAACATAATCAAACCGTAATAATGCAATAATTAGAAAGAAAGAAAGAAAGAAAGATATTCCTTTATTAGTCCCACAGTGGGGAAATTCAGTTTTACACTCTGTTGTTCACACAGTACATATACATGTCAATGGAGAGATGTCAGAATGAGGGGGCTGCTCCTGACAAGCGCCCAGAGCAGTTGGGGGTTTGGTGCCTTGCTCAGGGGCACCTCGGCAGTGCCCAAGCAGTAAACTGGCACCTCTCCAGCAACCAGTTGGTCTTGGTCCATGGGGGACTTGAACCGGTGACCTCTGCGTCCTAACCCAAGTCCTTACGGACTGAGCTACTGCCGCCCACTGAATAATAATACTGAATAAAGCCCTGATTTATTCACAACAAAGTGGAAATGGAACTTAAATTATTTTGAAATGGATATAAAAAACTGTTCTGACTGCTTTACTTTTGTTCTGTGAACTCTTCGAGACGAATCAGCCACGTTTTCCAGTACTCCAACATCACCTCTGAGCTTAACTTATGAGCATGGGCTGGTGAGCCCCCCAAAGGGGGGGGAACATCTGTAACCAACTGCTGCTCAAAGTGAAATACACACATTTATTTAGACTCATCAACCTTGTTTGTGAGGGGCTTCTGAGTAACCGTAGCCAGGGATGGACGGGCATATGACCTCAAACACGAGGCCGTCCTGGTTCTCTGTGAGCAGTGGCAGAATCTTGTAGAACTCGTAGAAGGAGCCGGGCCAGCCGTGAATGAGCATAAGAGGCAGAACCATCTGGTTCTCACGGTGAGGTGGTTGCACGTGGATGAAGTGCACATCCAATCCTGCATTGAAGCAAAGAAAAGAAAGTAATAGGCCTGTGTGGACTGATTCTTAAACAAATATTCAAATTATTAAAGAAAACCGGTTCAGCTCAGGGATGTGTACCTTCTATTTTAGTTTTGAAGTGTGGATACTTGTTAAGCACTGCCACCTGCTTTTTCCAGTCAAACTCATATCTCCAGTAGGAAACCACTTTCTTGAGATACGTGGAATTGAAGCCATACTGGAAGCAGCTATCTTCTAATGGATCAGAGTAGCGGGTTCTGTCAATGCGCTCATGAAGATCCTGTTGAATAAGAGTTTATAGCTTCACATACACGTTACTGTGTTATTACTATTGGTACTTTTAATATGGTAACTGGTGATGAAGCGTTCAATTATCAGCTCAAAATTACCTTAATCTCTTCATCTGAGGTTCACTTTGAAGGGGTAGATTTTTACAGTGCGTCAAAGTTCGGTAATGTTTGGATTTCTACAGACACCACGGGGCTCAGCGGTATGCAAAACGAACACACTGGCGACTGGCTGGTGAGGAGAAATCCTAAATCAGATGGTGTTACAGAGGTTGTTTGATTGGCTGCGAGAGGTGCCACTCAAACAGCGGTGACGTATTACGTATATAACAGGAAGAAACGTTGCGCTGTTGTTTTTTGGGGTTTGTTGTTGTATTCTGACAGAAACATGGTGTGGAAGATTGCCCTCACTGTTCTTGCGGCGGTTTTCGCCGTCGGGTCAGGGTCTCTGGTAGGGGCGCCTCGAGATGTAGACGTTTATGACGAAGGAGTCCAAAACGCCATCAACGCTTCCATCGTCCAGTACAACCAGGGCCTCAACGACCTGTACCTCCGCCAACTGGCAGAAGTGATTAAGGTTCAGAGACAGGTTAGTAACGTTTCTTCTGGACTTCTTAAATCTGCAGAGCAGTTTACATGTTGGCCGCGGTGTTAACGTCAGCCGTCAACACTAGTAGTACGCCTCTAACTTAAAGGTCTCATTTCAGTGATACCTAAAGTAACGTTAGCATGCCTGTTAGCATATAGCCTACAGTGATTTAAACTGTTTTTTTTATCGTGTATACCGTGTGCTTCGATGCTAGTGGTAATTTAGGGATTGGCACTGAATCATGTCTGGCACTTTGAATAGAAACACCATAATCCAATCAACTCTTATCCTGTCCTGTCTGCTGCAGGTCCGCCAAAGCTTTTAAAAAACACGAATGAGCGTTACAGACACAGACACACATAGTATACAGTGTGTAATACAAATAGTTAAGTAGCCTAGTTAGTGCCACGGGGCAAAGCGCCCAGGCACTCTTCAGTACAGCAATAGCTTCTGCATTTTTTTCGATTTGCTTATCTTCCTACAGCTTTGAGAGGATCAAGGAAAAATTGTCATTGTTATTTTATTCCCGCCCACTAAACATTAGCCACGCCCCGTTCATGACTCGTGCCTTTTGTCCTAGACTCCTGTGGGAGGTGTCATATTACTCAGCAGAGAGTGCCTGTGTTATTGTTATTTTATTCCCGCCCACTACACATTACCCACGCACCCTTTCATAAATGTACACTGGAAGTAGCCCCCGTGGCACTCTCGAAATTTTCTGCAAGAAATTGTCTAGTTACGTATTCTTATTGTGGTTTGCAGACACATTGAACTCTGGCTATCTATCCACTAAAACCTTCACAGGGTCTGATCTGACTCTGTTAAGACCAGTTAAAGCTTCCGCAGGCAACCACTTTTTGGCATCATAGGGCAAAATTTCCATAATAACCTTTCAGCATATTGTATTGCTTAAAAAAAAAAAAGAATACTCCAAACATACATTATGCAAAAAAGCCCATTTCAGCTTCATTGTTATTATGTTAGGGCTGACCCAAATGCTTCGAAGCTTGGCTCATTGCCATGATATTCGACCTCCAAATCACAATTATTACAATTTGTTGTTTTTCTATTTGTTTTTATTTTACTTTTTTACATATAAGTATGTAATAATAATGTATAAATCCCCAAATAGCCCATGAAATAAGGAATAATCCCACAATATCATTCTTTATTCATATTCAACATTAATTATTAGTAGTTATTCCCAGATGGATATTGCTGTTTGGCACTGAAACGGGGGAGATGGAGATAGACGTTGCACTGCAGAGCTTCCAGTACCTTTGAATATTTCTCACCAAATCTTCAAAGCCCACAAAATTATATTCAGGACAGCCCTAATATATGTGTATATATAGATCTACTTCATATGTGTATATATGAAAAATACTTCTTTTCTGCAGGTAATTTGTAATCCTTTTACAGTTGTTGTATGTCCTTCTTGAAACTTAAGAGTTGCGTCAGATAATATGTGTGTTGTTGTGAACTTTATTGGTATTTGACAGACATAAACTGATAATGACAATTGTTAATATTTGGGGTATGTGTTTATTTAAACATGGCTGGAGTGTAATGGCTGCCAGTTTTGCCTTGATTTTGTATTGTCCTGATATCTTATTGCTAACGTGGTTTATCAATAAGGTTTACCCACTTCTCCTCACAGGTGACTGGGGGCATCAGTTACATTCTAACTTTGAAATTGGCAAGGACCAACTGCAGAAAGGACCGTGTAACTGAAGACTGTGCCATCCACAACGACGCAGAAAAGGCTCAGGCAATGACTTTATTAAGAGGCTACAAACTCAACTTCTGGGCAACATAAAATCCCCACATTTTTTTGCCATTGAGAGTTATTAGACACAATCAGATTGTGAAACTTCTCCTCTTTGAATAAGACAGTAGCGTTAAGTGAGGGGAAGTGGAAGGTCATTTTTAACCCGATGACTAGCTACGTTTAACAAATAATTCAGCATCAACAAGAGGAAAATATTTGCTTAAATCTACTCTTGAAATAGTCATCATCATTGAACATGGGGAATGGGGATGACGTCTTTTATAAGTGAAGACATTAAGTTCATCATAAAAACAACACATATTTGTAATTGACTACGATCATCTCAAAGATTCATATGCTGTTTTATTTATGATGTATATATATATATATATATATATATATACTGTATATCATGTGTGTAACCTTTTCTTCCTCAGGCCTACCAGTGCGTATTTACCGTGTTTACCCGCGTATGGTTGAATGAAATCACAGTGACGAAGATGAAATGCGATTAAGAGAACTACGTGGGAAATCTACAGTGCTGGCATTGTTTGCAGAATAACCTCCATACAGACATGCATTTTCCTGTAGATGAACAACAAAAATATTAGCATTTTCTTTTTCTGCCTGTTACTTCATTGTATCCTAGACTGAATAACCTTTGAAAGTCACATTGTTACACAGTAATCTATACAGTATAGCAATGCAGAGGAATATTAAGTAATTCTGTAATGCATAATCACTAAACCAAGCAAGTGGACTGGAGTTTTGATTAGTCTACTAAAAAACACATGCTGTTTTCAAACTAAATGCAAATTAAACTAACATCTGAACTAAAATCAATGTCTCCTTGAGATAAATGCCTTTAGGTGTTGAGCTTTTGCTTTCCAGACCACAGTTAAGTATTTTATTATTTTTGGAATGAGTACAGTTGTGTGTTTTGATGCTATGCTGTCATCTGACATAAGCCAATAAGGGTATGAATGACATGAAAGGTAATTTAGGACAGAAAAACTTCAATTTCAGAAGTAATAATAGCCAAATTACTACAGATCTTTTTTGAAAAAACAAAACAAAACATGGATTTTTCATTTTTGATATTTTTAATGTGAATGTCCCCTTCTGGAGATCAATAAATTATTTTTGTTACACAAAGCACATACAGTATAAGCTGGCATCTGTAACAAAATAACATAGGCTACATTCAGAAGCAGCAAGGAGAAGACAAAATAATAGGGTTTTCAAAGTTAGCACGTTTACACAAATTCATTTTAACGCCACTATTTTTTTTATGGCATGTTATGGCAGGCTCAGTTTTAAAGCAGGAGTGAAGATACTGGTAGCATATGAAACTGGAAAACCTAAGGAATCCATTGGTAACAACCAACATACAGCTTGTCATGAAGGAGGTTAAATAACGCTCCAAACTTGTGCTAAATTTTGGTGAGAAAAAACTGTCATGACTATTGTCAAAGGGGTCCCTTGACCTCTGACCTTCAGATATGTGAATGTAAATGGGTTCAATGGGTACAAGTCTCTCCTTTACAGACATGCCCACTTTATGATGATCACATGCAGTTTGGGGCAAGTCATAGTCAAGTCAGCACACTGACAGCCTGTTGGACTTCAGTTTGCCATTTTATGATTTGAGCATATTTTTAATGCTAAATACTTACTGTGTGTTGTTAATTGATTTCCAATTATAAATATATATAATACATTTGCATTAAACAAGCACATTTACCCACGCCCATGTGGATAAGATCATTAAATACTCATCTCCCATTAAGGTACACTTTGAACAGATAAAAATGTGCAATTCATAAGCGACTGATCATGGACACGCATGTGTGCATGCACATGCACGATTAAATATTTTAATCGATTGACGGCCCTAAAAATAATATACAATTACCGTCCTTTTTAACATTTGCTTGACGTGTTCATAGATTTGATTTTGCCAATAGCAGATGTCTACTGCTGCAGCATTAGGCCTACATAATCAACAATAATTTTTTTATTATTAGAATGTATTTTAGTCCTTAAATAAACAGTTCTCTAAGAAATAAAATAAGATGCCAAGTTTTTTGTTGTTGTTGTTGTGGCAAAATAAAACAAAAGGTGATGTGGAAAATTGTCAGCCTTGCAAGATGCATTTAATCTTGCAATCATACATACAAGACAAAAAGATCTAAACTTACCAGCCAACACCTTTACTTTTATATTCACCAGTAAACACCCTCACCAGCCACATGAAGTGTTTCTGCTGCGCTTTCTACTTAGTTTGACTTTCACAACGGCCATTTAATTTCATTATAAATATCATTTATATTTATTTTAGACAGAGAAAGGTCAAGAAATGTTGTAACTTGTGAATAATAGTAATAATCCACAATTAAAATCCCGTACTATATTCATTAATGGAGCCCTGCATTAATTCATTCTTTGTTTTCTGCCGATACTGAACAATTCAAATTATGTACATAAACACATACAGTAAAGAGGCTACCTCGTTTTATACACAACAGTGTAATTATCAGTAACAACAGCTCCCCAAAATAAAGATATTTCATGCATACCTTGTTTTATTTATGTTTCAAATGGATTTTGTCCCCCTTTCATATTACTGCCAAATCGTCAGCAGGTTCCCAGTGTCCTTTTAGTCTAGGTTCAAGGAAACACAATTCTTAATGTCTTTCTCTGTTTCCATAACTATAAAAATGCTTCACAACTCTGAAACTAGCTTGAAAACAGTCTTTTTGGTACAGCCTGACTAGTTTAGGTACAGTGCATTAGTTTTAGACATGGATTTAGAGGCTATGATGTCTTGAGAAACAATTTGATATTGCTCTTTTTCTATTATGACAAGAAAAGGTTTCACAAATCTGGAACTGGGTTTATGACAGTTTTGAGGAACTAGTTATTTGAGGATTACAATGTTATGTTATTTTATACTTCTGCACTACATCTTATAGGGGAGAGTAAGCTACACAGCAGTATACCAATGTGCAGTAATTAAAAGTATCCCCACCTTGACCAGATACAACATTGAATTGATACACATTAATGCATCACTAATTATATTGTGGTATTGAGTGTTATTTTTTTTATTTTATTCATTTACTGTTGTGCCCTGCAAAAAGGATTTACAATTCATTCTCTGAATTTAGGAGCAGGTACTATATCTATGTATTTCTGCATATACAGAAGGGTTATCTCTTCAGAGGCACTCTGGTTTTTGTAAATGATGAGGCCATTCTAGAGGAAACTATAAGGAAGTCCTCTGTTACTGACAGGACCCAGTACTTCTGTCTTGGTAATAGCAACAAGCACTTTCATCATCTTGAATAATAACTTGCAAGTCAGCGTTTATTCTCCTCTTTTCTTAGCAAATTCACTCTACTATCATTAAAGCACTGATCTTTGAAGCCCAAAGTAAAATTCAACTTGTATTTTTTAGGAGCTATTAAATTATAATTCCTGCATCACTCAATGACCAGACGTAACAATGAAAAGGGAGCCACAAAACACAGACACCTGGTGTGCTATTCGATGTGATATTTTTTCACTGGGGCATAAACGTAAAACCTTATTATCTTTCCTTAAGTCTTCCAGTTATTATGGCATATCATGCCACCATTTTGTCATATTTCTGCACCACAGTAAGCGCAAAGATCAATACCTTAGTGTCATTATTAGTATCTGAATGATTATATGTCCAGAGAGCTGGTAAAACAAACAGGCGAATTAGAAAGGAGGAGTTAAGGAGAGAGGGAGGATGTGATGAGGAGAGATTCATATCATAACGTAAGTAAAATCCTCTGCGAACCGCACGGCTTGTGTCTAAAAGACTTCACTTAACGGCCTGTGATCGTTGACGGACTGTCGATGATTTATGAAGGCTGAGGCTGTTTTTATTGCAACAGAGCAGTTTAAATCAACTGCACCATTAAAGCGGCTTCACTCCTCAGACATGAAGGTCCTGAATTCAGAAGAACTACAGATTGCTGAAGAAGCTCTGCTGAAACACTTACCCAAGAGTTATAAGGTAAACAGCTGCAAGCTATTTAAAATACATTCCTCAATACGACAGCTCTTGGGCTAGTAATAGTCTCGAAGGCTCTAAACTTTAAATGTTTTTAGGTATACGGTTTGCTATATTGGATTAACAGGAACAAACCAAGCACACTGGAGGTCATCGTTGATACATGGCCTGATTTTAAAGTCATCATTTGCCGACCTGACCCCAAGGTGAGTTCAAGGTGAGATTTTTTAACCAATACATCATGTTTTTTTGTCCACACGATCGCTACATTTTGTGTTTCTTTCACAGAACAAACGCGCCCTGGAGTTTATGAAAAAGGTGATATGCTACAGCACGGATGAACGGATTTTAAGGAAAATAGTGACAGAGGAGAATGCAATAGACTGGAGCACCTATTTTCTTATTGGAGGTGAGTTTAGATCTCCGCTGACTGTGCTGCATCTAACAGCGGTGTTGCCTTACAGTGTAAGTAGGCTTCCGGTAAGTACATTTATTTAAGTAGCCTCCTGGATTTAAGTTCTATTTTAGGTAATTATACTTAACTTGATAATCGACACGTCATGCCACTTTATACTTCAACTCCACTGCAATTTTGAGGTAAATATTTTTACTTTTATTTCACTATATTTCTATTAATTGACAGCTATAGGCCTAGTTTACGATATGATTTTACTGGGGAAGAAATTGGTCACCAACAGGCGGACTGCGGTCCGAGTCCGGGCCCAGAGGCCGTCCCATACGGAACCGGAACTACGGGAAAACTGAAGGTTCTGATTTAAAATTTCACTGGGCGCCTCTTTTTATCGGCGCAGCTTTTGTAGTCTTTACGGTAGTGGGTTAGCGGAAGAGGAAACGCACTGGCCAATTGCATGCGAGTTAAGCCATTCCACGTGATACTGCTCAGCCAATCAAGCCTGTGCATTCCATGAGGGTATTATTGCGACCATACAGTGCAGATAGACGAGAGAGATACAAGCAAGTTACACATGAAAGTACGACAGAAGGAAAAAGATAGCATCACAGGTAGAAAAAACAAAGGGAGATATACAGACAGCTGCGTTGGAGATTACTATTTACGACATTATACCTATCTGTAGTCATACAGTATATATTAAGTTCTCTGTTAGGTGACAGTAAAAATTGTCAAAAGTTTTTGAATTGTACTGAATTCATTTGATTTGACAGTCAGGTATTGATTACATGCAGATGTTAATACAACTACTAAGATGCTTAAATATACAGTATATCACACTAAATAGTTGACATTATGATCTTCTGGACCTTTGCTTCAAGACATTTTCTCTAACTGGACCTCTTTAGTTTTTAGTTGAATAGCCCTGCTCCAGAGGGAGACTAATGTTTGTACATGATGCATATGTAAAACTGCTGTAACATGAGCCACAGAGTGCAAAACTGGTACCACCAGCTGCTGTCTGACTTCTAAAGTAGTGGTATTATGGTAAAGATGGTCTCTGAGCAAGGCGAACATTACCACGGTTTTTCACTCTGCGACTCAAGTTATTGCACTCTTAGTGAGCAGAGGGGTACTCAGATGGTTGCAATCTGCAACCACACCACTAGATGCATTTCAGTGCAGGACTTTAACATGTAATAAAGTATTTTCGCAGTGTGGGCTTTGCTATTATTACTGAGTAAAGGAGGTGAATACTTCCTCCACTTCTGTGTGTAACCTCTTGCAAAGAAAAATAACAAAATGGTATTAACGTGAATCATTTTTGTCCTACAGGATTTGACATTTCCCATGTCCCCATGTTCAAAGAAATGTCTGCTGGCAGAGATGTCAACAACCGATGCTTCTCCACAGTGCATCTCCTGTATTTGCCACACAGCAGCTATCAGCTCCCACCAGCTGCTGACAGGTAGAACCAGATCAATAAAATGTGCTTTATAAGGACATGTGGACATAACTTCATTTAAAAGTGAAAAGTTTAATAGTATTGTTTCTCCGCTCTGTGTTTCTCCACACAGTGAGATTGAATCGAGGATTTCATCTCTTAACCTTTCTCACGTTGACTTGGTGAATAACACCTGGAAGTTCGGAGGGAACGAGCAGAGTTACATGAATGTTAAATACCTCATCAGCAACTTCCCATCGTGCTGCATCACTGACGGTCAGGGTCAGCCGGTGTCCTGGGTTCTGGTGCATGATTACGGTGCTTTGGGTCTTTTATACACTCTGCCAGAGCACAGAGGCAGAGGCTACGCCAAAGTCCTGGTCAGCACCTTGGCCAAAAGGCTCCAGGCTGAGGGCCACCCAGTGTACTGCTTCATCGAGGAGGAGAACGAGGTCTCCTACAGGCTCTTTAAAAACCTGGGCTTCACTGAGGATCCCTCATATAGGGCGATATGGTTTGAGTTCAACTTCTGATTTTCTAACCACTGTGATTGAATGTGTAGCTGACTTATTATCAGGTAAACATGAATTGCAAGTGAAGGAAATTGTGAAAATTGTAGAGGCTCTCCAAAGCATTGCATCAAAACCTGAACTGTTATAATGGTGGATTCATTCTTTGTTTTCTGTCAGTACTGAGCAATTATCAAATTATGTACATGAACACATACAGTATAGAGGCTGCCTCATTTTATATACACCAGTGTAATTATCAGTAACAACAGCTCCCCAAAATAAAGATTTTTCATGCATACCTTGTTTTAATCATGTTTCAAATGGATTTTCTCCCCATTTCACATTACTGTCAAATCTTCAGCAGGTTCCCAGTGTCCTTTTAGTCTAGGTTAGAGCAAATCTTAATGTACTTGAGAAACAATTTGATATTGCTCTTTTTCTACTATGACAAAAAAAAGTTTCACAAATCTGAAACTGGGTTTATGTGGTTATGGGTTTACGAAGTTTACAGTCTTGAGGTACTTGTTCTTTGAGTATTTTCATTTTATGCTATTTCATACTTCTACTCTAATACATCTTGTAGGGGAGAGTAAGCTACCCAGTAGTACACCAGTATGTAGTAATTAAAAGTATCCCCACTTTGACCAGCTACAACAGTGAAGTGATACACATTAATGCATCACTCATTGTAATTCAGTAATATTATATACAGTATATGAATCTTCTACATACAGGTGAGATAAATGTGTGTTGTTTTACCATTTTATTTTATTCATTTACTGTTGTACTACTTTATAAGTGTGCTCTAATCTCACATTTTTTGTTTCATTTTGCCATTGCTGAAAACACAATCCTCATTACACATAAATCACTCTGTGTGGAAAACTGAAAGGCTAGCCAGCAGTCGGCCTACAATAAATAAAATTATCTCCACCTTGAACAGCTACAACATTGCATTGATATACACATTAATGCATAACTAATTATAAGTCAGCAATATGATAGATATGAATCTGAAATGGGCCATCATGCATGAGTACTTTTGTCTTTTATTTTATTGTGTTCAAAGTCTTCCAGTTATTATGGCATATCATGCCACCATTTTATTTCATATTTCTGCACCACAGTTAGTTCAAAGATCAGTACCTTCGTGCCATTACAGTACCTGAATGATTATATGACCAGAGAGCCAGTATAACAAACAGGCGAATTACAAAGAAGAAGTTAGGGAGACGGGATGTGATGACGGGGGATTCATATCATAAGGGAACTGAAATCCGCTATTTCAAGATGACTGTGTAAAAACATATGCATTAACTGCTTCTGTCTTCTAAATACATCAACATTTGCACTTTTGGTTTCAAAGCAAGGCTGAAATCACTTCTGATGAGACTGAAATCTTTAATCCTCAGTTTGGGAATCTCACTGAGCTTTCTGGATATATCACACATTGTTCGGTGAATCAGACATTGAAGTTTGGAAAGAACAAGGACGTCATCAAGACGATCTGGAACCTGATTGCAAATTTCCCCTCCTGCCGCATGCTGGATGCAGAAGGAAGGCCTGCATCCTGGATCCTGACTTATGCAATGTGTGCAATGGGCATGTTGTACACTCAGAGGGAGAGGCTACACCGAAGTCCCGGTCAGCATCATGGCCAAGAGACTCCACGCTGAGGGCTACCCGGTGTGTTGCTTTGTAGAAGAGAACGATGTCTCAGACAGGGAAGCTGGGTTTGGATCCAATGATTTTAAATAGCTCAAAGAAGAAGTCCCCTGATATAAGGTGCTCCCAGGATAGAAAAGGGACAAGAAATTAGGTTTAAAAAGCAAATGTTTTTACTCTCGTACTACATGGGTGTTAGGGGGGCTGGATGATAAACCAAAAGAAGAGAGAGAGAGAGAGAGAGAGAGAGAGAGAGAGAGAGAGAGAGAGAGAGAGACCCCACACGCAGAGACAACCACTAAGATAAGAGATTAACAAAAAGCGAGTCTTTAATTAAAGACTGATAACGGAAACAATATCTTCTAGAAAAACAAAAACCCTAAACAGATACACCAAAAGAGATATTAACTAAACAAGAAACAACAAGAAACTAATTAATTAAACACAAGTTAACAGTAAGGAACTAAAAAACCCATACACTAAACACCAAAACCTAGAGTAGAACAAGAGACAAGGAATGAACACAGTGGAACAAACACCGACAAGTGAAACACAGGACGATGAGGAGTGCGAGGAGAAACATCTAAAACAGAAGAAAACCTACCAAGTAAAAAGAGAAACAAGCAGCACGAGGAGAGGAAAGTCTAAGTGGAATCGGGGAAAAAACAAAGAGAAGAACAAGAGTCTACCACAGAAACACGGGGAGATCACGGGAGGCTTAACAAATGCACCAACAAGAACAAAGGGGAAAGGGGTGGTTTAAATACAGAGGGTGATGACACACAGGTGGAAACAATCAGGGCGGAGCAGACAATCAAAAAAGGAGGGAAACAGACAAAGACAGGAAGTAAGTCTAAAACAACACGGAGACACAAAACTTTCAAAATAAAACAGGAAACAACCCCAGACAAGACACCAGGACAGGGAGTGAAACAAAAGACGACGCCAGGGGTGGGTGACAAGACAATACACTAGAATGCATATGATTTAACTCAAAACAAAAAAACAGAACCAGAATAATAAACTAATCGACAAAACTAACTAATACTAAAAGTCCACAGTCATGACAATGGGGAGCATGTTATATTTTCACTTCAGGTTCAGTTGCCTTAAAGTGCTTCATGGACATGCCCTGACACACCTCTCCTCACTCATCTCATCTCTTTCCCACAAAAGCACTAGAAGCCTGACTGGATCTGAAATGAAAAGAAAAAAAATCTTCATGTAAATGATGTGCATATTGGAAAATGATGCTCTCGTCGTGTACAGTATGTACATACTACATTACTGCACAACCTGTTTACATTACAGTTTATACATGTTACTATTACTCATGAGGCTAACACAGTAGTATATTTGATTTTGTATATATTTCATTCCTATATAACAGCTACTGCACTATTTAATGTCTTTGATTTGTTACACTTGCACATTTTTTCTTCTTCTTTACATATTTTTATGTATCTGTAAGAGCACAGTTGGAGGGAGTCTGAGATCTAAGGATTTCATTTTCAACAACTACCGTACTTGATTAAGTTAAAGTTGAACTTGAAAGTTTAGTTGTGAGATTATTTAATATGAAGAGCAGTAAATCAAATTAAAACTTGAGCTCGGCCAAACCGATTAATTAGCACCAACAGGACATTTTACAAACTATCATTATCAGCAGAACTGGGCTCTGATAGTGGCCCATGGCTGCATAGCCGTCATGCGGTAACATACATCACCATTTTGCGTGGAGGCTCCATAGACAACGTTAAAGTAGAGGGGGAGAAAAAAGTTCGTTCTTGAATATCCAGTATAACGCAACACTATCAGCTCTTTGTCCACAATACAAGACAGTTACTTTAACTTGCTTACTGTACCAATTTGGCGTTCTCTCTTCCAAATAATCCAGCCACGTAACTATCCATTCAAAATAAATGAATGAAATTGCATACTGAAGGATCCACCATACCCCTGGAATATGCACCAACATTAATGGTTTCCAAGAGTGCCATTTAACAATGTATGAGATGTGCACCTGAAGTAATCCTGGCCAGTCAAGACTGTAAGCCACATAACAGCGCATTGCAAATAAATAGAACATTTTCCAATGATGTTATCCACCAAATCACACTTCGGATTGTTCTCATACAAATTACTAAATTTGGAGTCACAAAAAACTGATTTATTAAAAACGGCACATGCAAAAGTAGCCGACGTGGCTGCTGCAGAAATAAAGACAATAACGGCTGATTAATCGGCTATCAACTCCAAAAGATTATTATTATATCTGCCTTAAAAATCAGTCAATTGCCAAAGAACTTCAGGTAATGGACACAGGTAATATTCATTATTGATTTTTTTTTTTCCCTATTAATAATGTGGTTTATAAAAGATATAATGAGAAATTGTGATCATAAGTGTCAGGAATGTGAGGTCTTAGTCTGCGTTTCATGTTGCATGTGCATGCTTTTAGTTTGTAACTTCCTGTTTTATTTTGTAGTTCTAACATTCCCTCTTGTTTCAGATCACCTCACTTCCTACCCTGCATGCTTCCCGCCTTCACGTTAGAGCACATCCTCCTGACCTACTTTCCACTCCATTCACCGGCGTCCTATCATGCTCCCCCTGTGAGAAAAGTCATGTCTTAGGTTTTCTTTTGTTTGCATTCTTGCATGTTCTGTGTTTCTCACTTCCTGTTTTATTTTGAAGTTTACTTCCCGTTTCAGTTGAGGTCACTTCACTTCCGGTTTTGCATGCTCCCCGCCCGCACCTTTGCGCACCTCCTCTTGACCCAGTTTTGAACACCATTCACCTGGTTCTGATCGTCTTCTCCCCGCCCTGATTGTGTTCACCTGTGTATAGTTAATCACTCCCCTCACTAGTATATAATGTGTGCTTCCCCTTCCTCCTGTGCCAGTTCGTCTCTTTTCGTAAGTTTCGTACCCGCGTTATTTCCCTTGTGCTCTCGTGTAATCTTGCCCGTGTATTGAACTCTGCTTGTTTTTTGACTTAGCCCTTGCCTAGTGATTTGGACACTGTTACTGATTATTGCTCTACCGTGTACCGACCTGTTTTGATTAAAGACGCTGATTTTTGGAAACTGCCCGTGCCTAGAGTCTTGCATTTGAGTCCACTCCTGTTGTGTCTCCAGTCGTGACACCCCCTGCCCTGATTGTGTCCACCTGTGAATAGTTAATCACTCCCTCACTAGTATTTAATGTGTGCTCCCCAGCCCTTCTGTGCCAGATCGTCTTGTTCCCTTGCGTCAAGTCATCCAGCGTTTCTTCTTGTGAGTTTCATTGATTACCCGTGCTTTAGACCCTCTGCTTAGTTTTTTGACCTAGTCCTTGCCTGCCGTTTTTTTGGATGTGTTTGCCCTACTGCTTGCCTTACCGTGTACCGACCATAGATTGTATTAAAGACACCGATTCTCGACTTGAACCTGTTTCCTTGTGTTTGCTCTTGAGTCCATTCCTGCCTGTGTCCACGGACCGTAACAGTACGATCTGGCCCGACATGGACTCAGCAAACACGGAACGGGTTCGGACCACAGTCCTAGCCCAGGGACAGCAGTTCCATCAGCATGAGGAACGACTCACCGCCGTTTGTCACGGGGTGAAGGAGTTAACAGAGCGCCAAGAGACTTTTCAAGCCAACATCGGTGAACAAGTAACCCGGTTAGGTACACAATTGCAAGCGTTACTAACTTTATTAGAGTCTCACCAGGCTCCTGATGCTGCAGCTGGCGCTCCACCACCTCCTCCCCCCGGGGTTCCCTACGCCTCCAGCTCCTGCTCCACCTCCGGCTCCGCTCTACAGCCACGCTCACTCCCTGCACTTGGCCAAACCAGAGAAGTTCTCCGGAGATTCCGAAAACTGTCGCGCTTTTCTGGTACAGTGTGGACTTCATTTTGAATTATAGGCCGCTCAATTCCCTACTGAGCGAGCCAAAGTAGCCTTCATAATAACACATCTCTCAGGCAGAGCAGAAGCATGGGCGACGGCAGAGTGGTCCCGTAACTCTCCGGTTTGTTTTTCTCTGCCTCTCTTTACTGAAACGCTTAGAAAGGTTTTTGATCATTCCACTCCAGGAAGAGAGGCAGCGCGCGCTCTGGTGGGGCTCCGTCAGGGAAAGCACCAGGTAGCGGATTATGCCATTGAATTCCGTACCCTCGCTGCCGACAGTGGCTGGAACGAAGCCTCTTTACTGGACACTTTTTTGCACGGGTTATCCGATCCGGTTAAGGACCAGTTAGCTCCACTGTTCTTACCCGCTGACATCGATTCGGTCATCGCGCTCGCCATTCGGATCGACAACCGGCTCTGGGAGCGAGAAACGGAAAAGGAGAGGGAGAAGGATCGGAGAGCGCCTGTCAGTTCACCACCGGGGCAGACGAAGGACTACAGGTTCCAGGGACCAGCGGGACGTTCCTCCATGTCACTTCCGGTCGACGGATTCCCAGCTCCCTCTGGCGGTTCGGAGGAGCCGATGCAACTGGGAAGGACCAGACTCCCAGCTCCCCCTGGCGGTTCGGAGGAGCCGATGCAGCTGGGAAGGACCAGACTCTCTCCGGGGGAACGCCAGCGCCGCCTCCAAGGAGGGGCGGTGTATCTACTGTGCCCAGCTGGGTCATTTTCTGATGAATTGCCTGTTAAAAGACACTGTCCTCTCGATCACTGGTGAGCCCAACCTCTTTCAACTCTGATACCTCTCGTGCACTAACTCAATCACAGCTTGTTTTTGCTAACAGGTCCCGATCCGTGGCCGCACTGGTGGACTCTGGAGCCGATGGTAATTTCATTGATCAGCAACTGGTGGCGGAGATGGGCATCCCCACCAATGAACTGAACAGTCCACTAGAGGCAAGCGCACTCGACGGGCGTCCCCTGTGCAGCATCACACATCAGACACTGCCTGTGACGCTAATCATTGCTGGTAACCATTATGAGACTCACACTTTCAACATAATTGAATCCACTGTGCACCCAGTAATTCTTGGCCTGCCTTGGCTTAAAAAGCATAAACCACAGATTGACTGGTCTACAGGGGAAGTGCTAAATTGGGGAGGGGATTGTAAGTTAACCTGTCGTTCCTCTACTCTCTCTCTGGAGCCTCCAGTAGCTGGAAATGCGGCCCCAGAGGCTCTCAGGAAATCTGCTCCACCCGCATCTCCCAGCACTAACCCTCCTGAGTTAATCGGGGTGCCCCGCTGTTACCATGATCTCGGTGAGGTTTTCAATAAGGCTAAAGCGACTGCGTTACCTCCTCACCGATCTTATGATTGCAGCATCGACCTCCTTCCCGGAACCACACCACCTAAGGGGCGGTTATATTCCCTCTCTGGCCCCAAGAGAGAAGCCATGAGGGAATATATTGACACTTCTCTGAAAGCGGGCCTCATCCGACCCTCATCTTCCCCTGCTGGCGCAGGGTTCTTCTTTGTTGAGAAGAAGGATCATTCTCTCCGCCCCTGCATTGACTACCGAGGTCTGAATGAGATCACTATTAAAAACAGGTACCCTCTTCCCCTTATGTCTTCAGCATTCGAACAGTTAAAAGGAGCTAAGATTTTCTCGAAACTTGACCTCAGAAATGCCTATCACTTGATTAGAGTAAGAGAAGGTGACGAGTGGAAAACGGCATTTAACACCCCTAGTGGCCACTATGAATACTTGGTGATGCCATTTGGCCTGACAAATGCCCCAGCTGTCTTCCAAGCGCTGGTAAACGATGTGTTACGAGACATGTTAAACCACTATGTGTTTGTTTACCTTGACGATATCCTTATCTTTTCTCCGGATGAACAGACACACATCCAACATGTCAGACGGGTCCTACAGAAGCTGCTGGAACACCACCTGTACGTCAAAGCTGAGAAGTGCGAATTTCATGTCTCCTCAGTTGCATTTCTCGGTTTTGTGGTCAGCCCTGATAACATGCAGATGGATCCAGCTAAAGTTACTGCCGTCGCTGATTGGCCCACTCCCACCTGTCGTAAACAGGTACAAAACTTCCTAGGTTTCGCAAATTTCTACAGACGTTTCATACGTAACTTCAGCAACCTGGCGGCACCACTCCACGTGCTCACCTCCACTAAGACTAAGTTCTTCTGGTCTCGGGAGGCAGAGGAAGCTTTTGTTAAGTTAAAGAAGAGCTTTTGCTCCTCACCCATCCTCTGTCTCCCCGAACTAGATCGCCAATTT
Source organism: Pterois miles (assembly GCA_947000775.1). Lineage (NCBI taxonomy): Eukaryota > Metazoa > Chordata > Actinopteri > Perciformes > Scorpaenidae > Pterois > Pterois miles. The sequence goes on from CAMQGK010000341.1 coordinate 9,525,866, forward strand.
ATTGTGGAGGTAGACACTTCAGACACCGGCATTGGAGCGGTAATCTCCCAGCGTGCCCCCTCTGACAACAAACTTCATCCGTGCGCCTTCCTCTCTCGCAGACTGACAGCAGCAGAAAGGAATTACGACATTGGTAACCGAGAGCTGCTTGCGGTCAAAGCGGCGTTGGAGGAATGGAGGCACTGGTTAGAGGGGGCAGAAACACCGTTCCTGGTCTGGACAGATCACAAAAACTTAGAGTATATCAGATCGGCCAAAAGATTGAATTCGAGACAAGCCCTTTGGGCTCCATTCTTTAACCGCTTCAATTTTACTCTCTCCTACCGACCGGGCTCTAAGAACGGAAAGCCAGACGCGCTGTCCAGAATCCACGACCCCGAGAGCACCATGAAAAGTCCTGAGCCCATCATACCACAGTCCTGCGTCATAGGAGCGGTTACGTGGAACATTGAAGCTAAGGTTAAAGAGGCGCTAACTAACGTTACGGTTCCTGAGGGGATTCCCCCCAAACAGATTGTTTGTTCCTGCTTCTCTCCGCTCTCAGGTGATACATTGGGCCCATACCTCCAAGATATCATGTCACCCTGGTTCCACCAGAACCATGTTTTTAATTAAGCAGAGGTTCTGGTGGCCAGCCATGGATAAGGAGGTCAAGGAATACGTCTCAGCCTGTTCAGTCTGCGCCCGAGGGAAATCCTCCCATCAACCCCCTTCAGGCCAGCTTCACCCTCTGTCAGTTCCCCATCGCCCCTGGTCTGACATCTCCTTAGACTTCGTGACCGGGATTCCGCCTTCAGAAGGTAAAACTACTGTTCTCACTGTAGTAGATAGATTTTCTAAGATGGCACATTTCATTGCCTTACCAAAATTACCCTCCGCTAAGGAAACAGTGGAGGCGATGTTGACTCACATTTTTCGTATTCATGGTTTTCCTAGAGATGTGGTGTCAGACCGGGGGCCCCAGTTCGTTTCTCACTTCTGGCATGAGTTCTGCGGCCTGTTGGGGGCATCTGTGAGCCTCTCCTCTGGCCACCATCCTGAGTCCAATGGCCAGACGGAGAGGCTCAATCAGGAGTTGGAGACCGGACTCAGATGCTTAGTGGCACAAAATCCATCCTCTTGGAGTAAGCACCTCTTCTGGGTCGAATACGCCCATAATACTCTGCCCTGCTCTGCGTCCGGTCTCTCTCCATTTCAATGTGTGTACGGCTACCAACCTCCTCTTTTTCCAGACGTCGAAATTCAGTCTGCTGTGCCCTCTGCTCAGGCCCTGGTGCGCCGGTGCCGCAAGATTTGGAAAGGTGCATGACACATGTTAATCAGAAGCTCCACCAGAAGTAAGAGAGCTTCCGACAGACGGCGGACCCCGGCTCCGGCTTACCGGCCTGGGCAGAGGGTTTGGCTGTCGACAAAGGACCTCCCCTTAAGGGTGGAGTCCAGAAAGCTGGCTTCAAAGTTTGTGGGCCCTTTCCCCGTTGAGAAGATAGTCAACCCAGTCGCCGTTAGACTACAACTTCCTCGTTCCATGAAGATCCACCGAACATTCCATGTTGGACGACTAAAACCCGCCCGGGAGAGCCCTCTGGTACCTGCCTCCAAACCACCACCACCGCGAATCATCGACGGAGGCCCCGTTTACACGGTAAAGAGACTGTTAGCCATGAGACGGCGGGGTCTGGGAAAACAGTATCTGGTGGACTGGGAGGGTTATGGACCAGAGGAGCGCTCCTGGGTCTCCACAAAGAACATTATGGACCCTAGTCTCATTAGAGACTTTCACAGGACTCATCCTGATATTCCAGGGACGTCAGGTGCCGTCCGTAGAGGGGGGGTACTGTCAGGAATGTGAGGTCTTAGTCTGTGTTTCATGTTGCATGTGCATGCTTTTAGTTTGACACTTCCTGTTTTATTTTGCAGTTCTAACATTCCCTCTCGTTTCAGATCACCTTACTTCCTACCCTGCATGCTTACCGCCTTCACGTTAGAGCACATCCTCCTGACCTACTTTCCACTCCATTCACCGGCGTCCTATCGTGCTCCCCCCGCCCTGATTGTGTCCACCTGTGAATAGTTAATCACTCCCTCACTAGTATTTAATGTGTGCTCCCCAGCCCTTCTGTGCCAGATCGTCTTGTTCCCTTGCGTCAAGTCATCCAGCGTTTCTTCTTGTGAGTTTCATTGATTACCCGTGCTTTAGACCCTCTGCTTAGTTTTTTGACCTAGTCCTTGCCTGCCGTTTTTTTGGATGTGTTTGCCCTACTGCTTGCCTTACCGTGTACCGACCATAGATTGTATTAAAGACACCGATTCTCGACTTGAACCTGTTTCCTTGTGTTTGCTCTTGAGTCCATTCCTGCCTGTGTCCACGGACCGTAACACATAAGTAACTACAGCCCAAAGTGATGTTTGAGATCAAGTTAAAAGCAACATAATCAAACCGTAATAATGCAATAATTAGAAAGAAAGAAAGAAAGAAAGATATTCCTTTATTAGTCCCACAGTGGGGAAATTCAGTTTTACACTCTGTTGTTCACACAGTACATATACATGTCAATGGAGAGATGTCAGAATGAGGGGGCTGCTCCTGACAAGCGCCCAGAGCAGTTGGGGGTTTGGTGCCTTGCTCAGGGGCACCTCGGCAGTGCCCAAGCAGTAAACTGGCACCTCTCCAGCAACCAGTTGGTCTTGGTCCATGGGGGACTTGAACCGGTGACCTCTGCGTCCTAACCCAAGTCCTTACGGACTGAGCTACTGCCGCCCACTGAATAATAATACTGAATAAAGCCCTGATTTATTCACAACAAAGTGGAAATGGAACTTAAATTATTTTGAAATGGACATAAAAAACTGTTCTGACTGCTTTACTTTTGTTCTGTGAACTCTTCGAGACGAATCAGCCACGTTTTCCAGTACTCCAACATCACCTCTGAGCTTAACTTATGAGCATGGGCTGGTGAGCCCCCCAAAGGGGGGGAACATCTGTAACCAACTGCTGCTCAAAGTGAAATACACACATTTATTTAGACTCATCAACCTTGTTTGTGAGGGGCTTCTGAGTAACCGTAGCCAGGGATGGACGGGCATATGACCTCAAACACGAGGCCGTCCTGGTTCTCTGTGAGCAGTGGCAGAATCTTGTAGAACTCGTAGAAGGAGCCGGGCCAGCCGTGAATGAGCATAAGAGGCAGAACCATCTGGTTCTCACGGTGAGGTGGTTGCACGTGGATGAAGTGCACATCCAATCCTGCATTGAAGCAAAGAAAAGAAAGTAATAGGCCTGTGTGGACTGATTCTTAAACAAATATTCAAATTATTAAAGAAAACCGGTTCAGCTCAGGGATGTGTACCTTCTATTTTAGTTTTGAAGTGTGGATACTTGTTAAGCACTGCCACCTGCTTTTTCCAGTCAAACTCATATCTCCAGTAGGAAACCACTTTCTTGAGATACGTGGAATTGAAGCCATACTGGAAGCAGCTATCTTCTAATGGATCAGAGTAGCGGGTTCTGTCAATGCGCTCATGAAGATCCTGTTGAATAAGAGTTTATAGCTTCACATACACGTTACTGTGTTATTACTATTGGTACTTTTAATATGGTAACTGGTGATGAAGCGTTCAATTATCAGCTCAAAATTACCTTAATCTCTTCATCTGAGGTTCACTTTGAAGGGGTAGATTTTTACAGTGCGTCAAAGTTCGGTAATGTTTGGATTTCTACAGACACCACGGGGCTCAGCGGTATGCAAAACGAACACACTGGCGACTGGCTGGTGAGGAGAAATCCTAAATCAGATGGTGTTACAGAGGTTGTTTGATTGGCTGCGAGAGGTGCCACTCAAACAGCGGTGACGTATTACGTATATAACAGGAAGAAACGTTGCGCTGTTGTTTTTTGGGGTTTGTTGTTGTATTCTGACAGAAACATGGTGTGGAAGATTGCCCTCACTGTTCTTGCGGCGGTTTTCGCCGTCGGGTCAGGGTCTCTGGTAGGGGCGCCTCGAGATGTAGACGTTTATGACGAAGGAGTCCAAAACGCCATCAACGCTTCCATCGTCCAGTACAACCAGGGCCTCAACGACCTGTACCTCCGCCAACTGGCAGAAGTGATTAAGGTTCAGAGACAGGTTAGTAACGTTTCTTCTGGACTTCTTAAATCTGCAGAGCAGTTTACATGTTGGCCGCGGTGTTAACGTCAGCCGTCAACACTAGTAGTACGCCTCTAACTTAAAGGTCTCATTTCAGTGATACCTAAAGTAACGTTAGCATGCCTGTTAGCATATAGCCTACAGTGATTTAAACTGTTTTTTTTATCGTGTATACCGTGTGCTTCGATGCTAGTGGTAATTTAGGGATTGGCACTGAATCATGTCTGGCACTTTGAATAGAAACACCATAATCCAATCAACTCTTATCCTGTCCTGTCTGCTGCAGGTCCGCCAAAGCTTTTAAAAAACACGAATGAGCGTTACAGACACAGACACACATAGTATACAGTGTGTAATACAAATAGTTAAGTAGCCTAGTTAGTGCCACGGGGCAAAGCGCCCAGGCACTCTTCAGTACAGCAATAGCTTCTGCATTTTTTTCGATTTGCTTATCTTCCTACAGCTTTGAGAGGATCAAGGAAAAATTGTCATTGTTATTTTATTCCCGCCCACTAAACATTAGCCACGCCCCTTTCATGACTCGTGCCTTTTGTCCTAGACTCCTGTGGGAGGTGTCATATTACTCAGCAGAGAGTGCCTGTGTTATTGTTATTTTATTCCCGCCCACTACACATTACCCACGCACCCTTTCATAAATGTACACTGGAAGTAGCCCCCGTGGCACTCTCGAAATTTTCTGCAAGAAATTGTCTAGTTACGTATTCTTATTGTGGTTTGCAGACACATTGAACTCTGGCTATCTATCCACTAAAACCTTCACAGGGTCTGATCTGACTCTGTTAAGACCAGTTAAAGCTTCCGCAGGCAACCACTTTTTGGCATCATAGGGCAAAATTTCCATAATAACCTTTCAGCATATTGTATTGCTTAAAAAAAAAAAGAATACTCCAAACATATATTATGCAAAAAAGCCCATTTCAGCTTCATTGTTATTATGTTAGGGCTGACCCAAATGCTTCGAAGCTTGGCTCATTGCCATGATATTCGACCTCCAAATCACAATTATTACAATTTGTTGTTTTTCTATTTGTTTTTATTTTACTTTTTTACATATAAGTATGTAATAATAATGTATAAATCCCCAAATAGCCCATGAAATAAGGAATAATCCCACAATATCATTCTTTATTCATATTCAACATTAATTATTAGTAGTTATTCCCAGATGGATATTGCTGTTTGGCACTGAAACGGGGGAGATGGAGATAGACGTTGCACTGCAGAGCTTCCAGTACCTTTGAATATTTCTCACCAAATCTTCAAAGCCCACAAAATTATATTCAGGACAGCCCTAATATATGTGTATATATAGATCTACTTCATATGTGTATATATGAAAAATACTTCTTTTATGCAGGTAATTTGTAATCCTTTTACAGTTGTTGTATGTCCTTCTTGAAACTTAAGAGTTGCGTCAGATAATATGTGTGTTGTTGTGAACTTTATTGGTATTTGACAGACATAAACTGATAATGACAATTGTTAATATTTGGGGTATGTGTTTATTTAAACATGGCTGGAGTGTAATGGCTGCCAGTTTTGCCTTGATTTTGTATTGTCCTGATATCTTATTGCTAACGTGGTTTATCAATAAGGTTTACCCACTTCTCCTCACAGGTGACTGGGGGCATCAGTTACATTCTAACTTTGAAATTGGCAAGGACCAACTGCAGAAAGGACCGTGTAACTGAAGACTGTGCCATCCACAACGACGCAGAAAAGGCTCAGGTAATGACTTTATTAAGAGGCTACAAACTCAACTTCTGGACGACATAAAATCCCCACATTTTTTTGCCATTGAGAGTTATTAGACACAATCAGATTGTGAAACTTCTCCTCTTTGAATAAGACAGTAGCGTTAAGTGAGGGGAAGTGGAAGGTCATTTTTAACCCGATGACTAGCTACGTTTAACAAATAATTCAGCATCAACAAGAGGAAAATATTTGCTTAAATCTACTCTTGAAATAGTCATCATCATTGAACATGGGGAATGGGGGATGACGTCTTTTATAAGTGAAGACATTAAGTTCATCATAAAAACAACACATATTTGTAATTGACCACGATCATCTCAAAGATTCATATGCTGTTTTATTTATGATGTATATATATATATATATATATATATATATATATATATATATATATATATATATATATATATATATATATATATATACTGTATATCATGTGTGTAACCTTTTCTTCCTCAGGCCTACCAGTGCGTATTTACCGTGTTTACCCGCGTATGGTTGAATGAAATCACAGTGAGGAAGATGAAATGCGATTAAGAGAACTACGTGGGAAATCTACAGTGCTGGCATTGTTTGCAGAATAACCTCCATACAGACATGCATTTTCCTGTAGATGAACAACAAAAATATTAGCATTTTCTTTTTCTGCCTGTTACTTCATTGTATCCTAGACTGAATAACCTTTGAAAGTCACATTGTTACACAGTAATCTATACAGTATAGCAATGCAGAGGAATATTAAGTAATTCTGTAATGCATAATCACTAAACCAAGCAAGTGGACTGGAGTTTTGATTAGTCTACTAAAAACACATGCTGTTTTCAAACTAAATGCAAATTAAACTAACATCTGAACTAAAATCAATGTCTCCTTGAGATAAATGCCTTTAGGTGTTGAGCTTTTGCTTTCCAGACCACAGTTAAGTATTGTATTATTTTTGGAATGAGTACAGTTGTGTGTTTTGATGCTATGCTGTCATCTGACATAAGCCAATAAGGGTATGAATGACATGAAAGGTAATTTAGGACAGAAAAACTTCAATTTCAGAAGTAATAATAGCCAAATTACTACAGATCTTTTTTGAAAAAACAAAACAAAACATGGATTTTTCATTTTTGATATTTTTAATGTGAATGTCCCCTTCTGGAGATCAATAAATTATTTTTGTTACACAAAGCACATACAGTATAAGCTGGCATCTGTAACAAAATAACATAGGCTACATTCAGAAGCAGCAAGGAGAAGACAAAATAATAGGGTTTTCAAAGTTAGCACGTTTACACAAATTCATTTTAACGCCACTATTTTTTTTATGGCATGTTATGGCAGGCTCAGTTTTAAAGCAGGAGTGAAGATACTGGTAGCATATGAAACTGGAAAACCTAAGGAATCCATTGGTAACAACCAACATACAGCTTGTCATGAAGGAGGTTAAATAACGCTCCAAACTTGTGCTAAATTTTGGTGAGAAAAAACTGTCATGACTATTGTCAAAGGGGTCCCTTGACCTCTGACCTTCAGATATGTGAATGTAAATGGGTTCAATGGGTACAAGTCTCCCCTTTACAGACATGCCCACTTTATGATGATCACATGCAGTTTGGGGCAAGTCATAGTCAAGTCAGCACACTGACAGCCTGTTGGACTTCAGTTTGCCATTTTATGATTTGAGCATATTTTTAATGCTAAATACTTACTGTGTGTTGTTAATTGATTTCCAATTATAAATATATATAATACATTTGCATTAAACAAGCACATTTACCCACGCCCATGTGGATAAGATCATTAAATACTCATCTCCCATTAAGGTACACTTTGAACAGATAAAAATGTGCAATTCATAAGCGACTGATCATGGACACGCATGTGTGCATGCACATGCACGATTAAATATTTTAATCGATTGACGGCCCTAAAAATAATATACAATTACCGTCCTTTTTAACATTTGCTTGACGTGTTCATAGATTTGATTTTGCCAATAGCAGATGTCTACTGCTGCAGCATTAGGCCTACATAATCAACAATAATTTTTTTATTATTAGAATGTATTTTAGTCCTTAAATAAACAGTTCTCTAAGAAATAAAATAAGATGCCAAGTTTTTTGTTGTTGTTGTTGTGGCAAAATAAAACAAAAGGTGATGTGGAAAATTGTCAGCCTTGCAAGATGCATTTAATCTTGCAATCATACATACAAGACAAAAAGATCTAAACTTACCAGCCAACACCTTTACTTTTATATTCACCAGTAAACACCCTCACCAGCCACATGAAGTGTTTCTGCTGCGCTTTCTACTTAGTTTGACTTTCACAACGGCCATTTAATTTCATTATAAATATCATTTATATTTATTTTAGACAGAGAAAGGTCAAGAAATGTTGTAACTTGTGAATAATAGTAATAATCCACAATTAAAATCCCGTACTATATTCATTAATGGAGCCCTGCATTAATTCATTCTTTGTTTTCTGCCGATACTGAACAATTCAAATTATGTACATAAACACATACAGTAAAGAGGCTACCTCGTTTTATACACAACAGTGTAATTATCAGTAACAACAGCTCCCCAAAATAAAGATATTTCATGCATACCTTGTTTTATTTATGTTTCAAATGGATTTTGTCCCCCTTTCATATTACTGCCAAATCGTCAGCAGGTTCCCAGTGTCCTTTTAGTCTAGGTTCAAGGAAACACAATTCTTAATGTCTTTCTCTGTTTCCATAACTATAAAAATGCTTCACAACTCTGAAACTAGCTTGAAAACAGTCTTTTTGGTACAGCCTGACTAGTTTAGGTACAGTGCATTAGTTTTAGACGTGGATTTAGAGGCTATGATGTCTTGAGAAACAATTTGATATTGCTCTTTTTCTATTATGACAAGAAAAGGTTTCACAAATCTGGAACTGGGTTTATGACAGTTTTGAGGAACTAGTTATTTGAGGATTACAATGTTATGTTATTTTATACTTCTGCACTACATCTTATAGGGGAGAGTAAGCTACACAGCAGTATACCAATGTGCAGTAATTAAAAGTATCCCCACCTTGACCAGATACAACATTGAATTGATACACATTAATGCATCACTAATTATATTGTGGTATTGTGTGTCATTTTTTTTATTTTATTCATTTACTGTTGTACCCTGCAACAAGGATTTACAATTCATTCTCTGAATTTAGGAGCAGGTACTATATCTATGTATTTCTGCATATACAGAAGGGTTATCTCTTCAGAGGCACTCTGGTTTTTGTAAATGATGAGGCCATTCTAGAGGAAACTATAAGGAAGTCCTCTGTTACTGACAGGACCCAGTACTTCTGTCTTGGTAATAGCAACAAGCACTTTCATCATCTTGAATAATAACTTGCAAGTCAGCGTTTATTCTCCTCTTTTCTTAGCAAATTCACTCTACTATCATTAAAGCACTGATCTTTGAAGCCCAAAGTAAAATTCAACTTGTATTTTTTAGGAGCTATTAAATTATAATTCCTGCATCACTCAATGACCAGACGTAACAATGAAAAGGGAGCCACAAAACACAGACACCTGGTGTGCTATTCGATGTGATATTTTTTCACTGGGGCATAAACGTAAAACCTTATTATCTTTCCTTAAGTCTTCCAGTTATTATGGCATATCATGCCACCATTTTGTCATATTTCTGCACCACAGTAAGCGCAAAGATCAATACCTTAGTGTCATTATTAGTATCTGAATGATTATATGTCCAGAGAGCTGGTAAAACAAACAGGCGAATTAGAAAGGAGGAGTTAAGGAGAGAGGGAGGATGTGATGAGGAGAGATTCATATCATAACGTAAGTAAAATCCTCTGCGAACCGCACGGCTTGTGTCTAAAAGACTTCACTTAACGGCCTGTGATCGTTTACGGACTGTCGATGATTTATGAAGGCTGAGGCTGTTTTTATTGCAACAGAGCAGTTTAAATCAACTGCACCATTAAAGCGGCTTCACTCCTCAGACATGAAGGTCCTGAACTCAGAAGAACTACAGATCGCTGAAGAAGCTCTGCTGAAACACTTACCCAAGAGTTATAAGGTAAACAGCTGCAAGCTATTTAAAATACATTCCTCAATACGACAGCTCTTGGGCTAGTAATAGTCTCGAAAGCTCTAAACTTTAAATGTTTTTAGGTATACGGTTTGCTATATTGGATTAACAGGAACAAACCAAGCACACTGGAGGTCATCGTTGATACATGGCCTGATTTTAAAGTCATCATTTGCCGACCTGACCCCAAGGTGAGTTCAAGGTGAGATTTTTTAACCAATACATCATGTTTTTTTGTCCACACGATCGCTACATTTTGTGTTTCTTTCACAGAACAAACGCGCCCTGGAGTTTATGAAAAAGGTGATATGCTACAGCACGGATGAACGGATTTTAAGGAAAATAGTGACAGAGGAGAATGCAATAGACTGGAGCACCTATTTTCTTATTGGAGGTGAGTTTAGATCTCCGCTGACTGTGCTGCATCTAACAGCGGTGTTGCCTTACAGTGTAAGTAGGCTTCCGGTAAGTACATTTATTTAAGTAGCCTCCTGGATTTAAGTTCTATTTTAGGTAATTATACTTAACTTGATAATCGACACGTCATGCCACTTTATACTTCAACTCCACTGCAATTTTGAGGTCAATGTTTTTACTTTTATTTCACTATATTTCTATTAATTGACAGCTATAGGCCTAGTTTACGATATGATTTTACTCAGGAAGAAATTGGTCACCAACAGGCGGGCTGCGGTCCGAGTCCGGGCCCAGAGGCCGTCCCATACGGAACCGGAACTACGGGAAAACTGAAGGTTCTGATTTAAAATTTCACTGGGCGCCTCTTTTTATCGGCGCAGCTTTTGTAGTCTTTACGGTAGTGGGTTAGCGGAAGCGGAAACGCACTGGCCAATTGCATGCGAGTTAAGCCATTCCACGTGATACTGCTCAGCCAATCAAGCTTGTGCATTCCATTTGGGTAATATTGCGACCATACAGTGCAGATAGACAGACAGCTGCGTTGGAGATTACTATTTGATCATGCATTTTCACATTTTATTTATTTTCTCTTATTTTGAAATGCAGCCCTACTTTTATTTTAGTTAATACCTCGACATTATACCTATCTGTAGTCATACAGTATATATTCAGTTCTCTGTTAGGTGACAGTAAAAATTGTCAAAAGTTTTTGAATTGTACTGAATTCATTTGATTTGAAAGTCAGGTATTGATTACATGCAGATGTTAATACAACTACTAAGATGCTTAAATATACAGTATATCACACTAAATAGTTGACATTATGATCTTCTGGACCTTTGCTTCAAGACATTTTATCTAACTGGACTGCTTTACTTTTTAGTTGAATACCCCTGCTCCAGAGGGAGACTAATGTTTGTACATGATGCATGTGTAAAACTGCTGTAACATGAGCCACAGAGTGCAAAACTGGTACCACCAGCTGCTGTCTGACTTCTAAAGTAGTGGTATTATGGTAAAGATGGTGTCTGAGCAAGGCGAACAACATTACCACGGTTTTTCACTCTGCGACTCAAGTTATTGCACTCTTAGTGAGCAGAGGGGTACTCAGATGGTTGCAATCTGCAACCACACCATTAGATGCATTTCAGTGCAGGACTTTAACATGTAATAAAGTATTTTCGCAGTGTGGGCTTTGCTATTATTACTGAGTGAAGGAGGTGAGTACTTCCTCCACTTCTGTGTGTAACCCCTTGCAAAGAAAAATAACAAAATGGTATTAACGTGAATCATTTTTGTCCTACAGGATTTGACATTTCCCATGTCCCCATGTTCAAAGAAATGTCTGCTGGCAGAGATGTCAACAACCGATGCTTGTCCACAGTGCATCTCCTGTATTTGCCAGACAGCAGCCATCTGCTCCCACCAGCTGCTGACAGGTAGAACCAGATCAATAAAATGTGCTTATAAGGACATGTGGACATAACTTCATTTAAAAGTGAAAAGTTTAATAGTAGTGTTTCTCCACTCTGTGTTTCTCCACACAGTGAGATTGAATCGAGGATTTCATCTCTTAACCTTTCCCACGTTGACTTGGTGAATAACACCTGGAAGTTCGGAGGGAACGAGCAGAGTTACATGAACATTAAAAACCTCATCAGCAACTTCCCATCGTGCTGCATCACTGACGGTCAGGGTCAGCCGGTGTCCTGGGTTCTGGTGTATGATTACGGTGCTTTGGGTCTTTTATACACTCTGCCAGAGCACAGAGGCAGAGGCTACGCCAAAGTCCTGGTCAGCACCTTGGCCAAAAGGCTCCAGGCTGAGGGCCACCCAGTGTACTGCTTCATCGAGGAGGAGAACGAGGTCTCCTACAGGCTCTTTCAAAACCTGGGCTTCACTGAGGATCCCTCATATAGGGCGATATGGTTTGAGTTCAACTTCTGATTTTCTAACCACTGTGATTGAATGTATAGCTGACTTATTATCAGGTAAACATGAATTGCAAGTGAAGGAAATTGTGAAAATTGTAGAGGCTCTCCAAAGCATTGCATCAAAACCTGAACTGTTATAATGGTGGATTCATTCTTTGTTTTCTGTCAGTACTGAGCAATTATCAAATTATGTACATGAACACATACAGTATAGAGGCTAACTCATTTTATACACACCAGTGTAATTATCAGTAGGAACAGGTTCTATATATATATACGTATTTCTGCATATATAGAAGGGTTATCTCTTCAGATGTCATTTTCAGAGAGCAAGTAAGACAAACAATAAATTGAGAAGGAGGAGTTAAGGAGGCAGGGTGTGATGAGAAGGTATTTAAATCATCACGGAATTGAAATTCTCTGCGAACAGCGCAGTTTTCTTCAGAAACAGACTTCACTTAATGGCCTCCGATCGAGAACGGACTGTCGATGATTTATAAATGATGAGACTATTTTTATAGTAGCTTAAATAAACAGGTAGGGTAAACTGTACCATTAAAGCGGCTTCACTCCTCAAACATGAAGGTCCTGAACTCAGAAGAACTACAGATTGCTGAAGAAGCTCTGCTGAAACACTTACCCAAGAGTTATAAGGTAAACAGCTGCAAGCTATTTAAAATACATTCCTCAATACAGCAGAATACGCTAGTTATAGTCTCGAAAGCTCTAAACTTTAAATGTTTTTAGGTATACGGTTTGCTATATTGGATTAACAGGAACAAACCAAGCACACTGGAGGTCATCGTTGATACATGGCCTGATTTTAAAGTCATCATTTGCCGACCAGACCCCAAGGTGAGTTCAAGGTGAAATTTTTAACCAATACATTATGTTTTTTGTCCACGATTGTCACATTTACTGTTTATTTCACAGATCAAATGCACCCTGAAGTTCATGAAAGAGGTGACATTGTACAGCACGGATGAACATATATTAAGGAAAATAGTGACAGAGGGGAATGCATTTGACTGGAGCACCTATTTTCTTATTGGAGGTGAGTTTAGATCTCTGCTGACAGCAGCCCCGGCGGCATGGGCGGCAGGTGGAGGCTGTGGTCGCCCACAGAGTCTGCTGTACCCGCCCTGGACTGGAAGCTGTTTAATTTATTTGGGTTTTTATTTTTCACATCAGAGTGGCAGTTATTATGATAATCCTGTCTCTACTTGTCGATCGTACAATTCAACCAATCCAGCCAAGGAATGAGGCAGCTGCTAGCCGATTAGAGATAGAGGGGGGCGGATGTTTACTTCAGTGTTCAGCTTGACATCAGTGCTTATGTTTATCAGTGCATATGTTTATGTTTATGCTTGACTTTTGAATTAAATAAAAGGATACAGCACTACGCTATTGTTTTTTTTTTTTATTATTAGATTTTGGGGTGTAGCGCCCCTTTTTAGTGGGAGAAAAAATATTTCTCAGCACCGCTGGAGTGGTCACAGAGCCACTGTTCAGCATGAAGTAAATAAAATTTAGGTTGAAATAGTGTGACACCCCCCCTTAATTTGTTTCTGCAGCTGGGACTGGCTCACGACTGTCAGTGCTGACAGAGAAACAGACGACTCCGCCAGAGATTGTTATTTGAACATGCGCAATTTTCACATTTTAGTTACTTCTCTTACTTTGAAATGTAGCCCTACTTTTATTTAGTTAATGCAAGGAAATTATACCTATCTGAAAAAACAAAGGGAGATATACAGACAACTGCGTCGGAGATTACTATTTGATCATGCACCATTTTCACATTTTATTTATTTTCTCTTATTTTGAAATGCAGCCCTACTTTTATTTTAGTTAATACCTCGACATTATACCTATCTGTAGTCATACAGTATATATTCAGTTCTCTGTTATGTGACAGTAAAAATTGTCAAAAAGTGTTTGAATCATACTGAATTCATTTGATTTGACAGTCAGGTATTGATTACATGCAGATGTTAATACAACTACTAAGATGCTTAAATATACAGTATATCACACTAAATAGTTGACATTATGATCTTCTGGACCTTTGCTTCAAGACATTTTCTCTAACTGGACCGCTTTACTTTTTAGTTGAATACCCCTGCTCCAGAGGGAGACTAATGTTTGTACATGATGCATGTGTAAAACTGCTGTAACATGAGCCACAGAGTGCAAAACTGGTACCACCAGCTGCTGTCTGACTTCTAAAGTAGTGGTATTATGGTAAAGATGGTGTCTGAGCAAGGCGAACAACATTACCACGGTTTTTCACTCTGTGACTCAAGTTATTGCACTCTTAGTGAGCAGAGGGGTACTCAGATGGTTGCAATCTCCAACCACACCACTAGATGCTGCCAAATCCTACACACTGCACCTTTAACATTTTCAATGCTGGACTTTAACATGTAATAAAGTATTTTCGCAGTGTGGGCTTTGCTAATTTTACTGAGTAAAGGAGGTGAATACTTCCTCCACTACTGTGTGTAACCCCTTGCAAAGAAAAATAACAAAATGGTATTAACATATGAACCATTTTGTCCTACAGGATTTGACATTTCCCATGTCCCCATGTTCAAAGAAATGTCAGCTGGCAGAGATGTCAACAACCGATGTATGTTCAAATTGCATCTCCTGTATTTGCCAGACAGCAGCCATCTGCTCCCACCAGCTGCTGACAGGTAGAACCAGATCAATAAAATGTGCTTTATAAGGACATGTGGACATAACTTCATTTAAAAGTGAAAAGTTTAATAGTATTGTTTCTCCGCTCTGTGTTTCTCCACACAGTGAGATTGAATCGAGGATTTCATCTCTTAACCTTTCTCACGTTGACTTGGTGAATAACAACTGGAAGTTCGGAGGGAACGAGCAGAGTTACATGAATGTTAAATACCTCATCAGCAACTTCCCATCGTGCTGCATCACTGACGGTCAGGGTCAGCCGGTGTCCTGGGTTCTGATGTATAGTTATGGTGCTTTGGGTCTTTTATACACTCTGCCAGAGCACAGAGGCAGAGGCTACGCCACAGTCCTGGTCAGCACCTTGGCCAAAAGGCTCCAGGCTGAGGGCCACCCAGTGTACTGCTTCATCAAGGAGGAGAACGAGGTCTCCTACAGGCTCTTTAAAAACCTGGGCTTCACTGAGGATCCCTCATATACGGCGATATGGCTTGAGTTCAACTTCTGATTTTCTAATCACTGATTGAATGTATAGCTGACCTATTATCAGGTAAACATAAATTGCAAGTGAAGGAAGTTGTGATTAAAATGCAAATTGTAGGGGCTCTCCAAAGCATTGCATCAAAACCTGAACTGTTACAATGATGGTGTTACAAAGGCCAGCACCACTGAGACTACTCCACCCCCCTCTAGAGTGGCATGCTTCACCTCCCCTCCTAGAGTGTGATGTTCAGTCTCCCCTGCACAGTCAGAGGATCTGTCTGTTAGAGTTGTTTGGCCAATTAAGCCCAAAACGAGTGTTACTACCTTTGTCTTGACAGTTGTGTGTGTGTCCATTGAACTGTAAGTACATTACCATGGCTTATGTACAGTATAGTTATCACTTTTAGGTAGTTCTTGCTCAATTTCATTTCTCTTACTGCTGGTCTGCTAATTAGGCCCACTTCAGAGCAACAGAGTGTCTGCTATGCTAGTTTCCACCTGTATAGAGCCTGTTCTCAATGTGCCTCTGTTCTATCATTACCCAATGTATACTTGTTATGTTACTGTATTCATATTCAGTTTGTAAGGTTAGTCAGGTAATGTAGTCATAAGTTACTTTAATTTTTTAGTAAAATTTTATAACTTAGTGTAGTTAGCTGGTACTATTGTGGCCTCATATTTCCACCTTGTGGCAGTGCTGTACATTGCGGTGCATGCCAGTCATTTTTACAGTGCCTGCGTTTAATGGTTTCTGTTTGTTTTGTTCCTCTCTTTCAGAAACCACACACACACATAACCACACATTCACACACATACACACACACACACACCAATGTCTTTGGTGAGAGAAACCACAAAGGTAATCCTGTACACCCTGTCGAGCCAAACTGCAATAAAGTATTTCAAACTGGACTTGCTGGACGATTTGTGATTTGACCAGTCACTTCAGTGGTGGGTGGGGATTTTCTGCAACCCAAGCTATAGAAAGGAGCCACAGTCAGCCATCCTCTTTCTTTTAGGTGGATTCATTCTTTGTTTTCCGTCGATACTGACCAATTAGCACTGATCTTTAAAGCCCAAAGTAAAATTCAACTTGTATTTTTTAGGAGCTATTAAATTATAATTCCTGCATCAATGACCAGACGTAACAATGACAAAGGAGCCACAAAACACAGACATCTGATGTGCTATTCAATGTGATATCTTTTCATTGGGGTATAAAGTACAATTTTATTAACTTTTTTTTTGTGTTCCAGTTATTATGGCATATCATGCCACCATTTTGTGTCATATTTCTGCACCACAGTAAGTGCAAAGATCAGTACCTTAGTGCCATTATAGTATATGAATGATTATGTGGCCAGAGAGCTGGTAAAACAAACAGGCGAATTCGAAAGGAGGAGTTAAGGAGAGAGGGAGGATGTGATGAGGAGAGATTCTTATCATAACAACTGAAATCCTCACCTTTCCTCAGCTTGCCTCAAAAACACCTCACTTAATGGCCTGCGATCGGTGACAGACTGTCGATGATTTATGAAGGATGAGACTATTTTTATTGGAATAGAGCCACTTAAATCAACAGGTAGGGTAAACTGTACCATTAAAGCAGCTTCACTCCTCAGACATGAAGGTCCTGAACTCAGAAGAACTACAGATCGCTGAAGAAGCTCTGCTGAAACACTTACCCAAGAGTTATAAGGTAAACAGCTGCAAGCTATTTAAAATACATTCCTCAATACAGCAGAATACGCTAGTTATAGTCTCGAAAGCTCTAAACTTTAAATGTTTTTAGGTATACGGTTTGCTATATTGGATTAACAGGAACAAACCAAGCACACTGGAGGTCATCGTTGATACATGGCCTGATTTTAAAGTCATCATTTGCCGACCAGACCCCAAGGTGAGTTCAAGGTGATTTTTTTAACCAATACATTATGTTTTTTGTCCACGATTGTCACATTTACTGTTTATTTCACAGAACAAATGCACCATGAAGTTCATTAACGAGGTGACATTGTACAGCACGGATGAACATATATTAAGGAAAATAGTGACAGAGGGGAATGCATTTGACTGGAGCACCTATTTTTTTATTGGAGGTGAGTTTAGATCTCTGCTGACAGTGCTGCATTGTCAGTGCTGACAGAGAAACAGATGACTGCACCACAGATTATTATTTTAACCTGTGTAGTTTTCACATTTTATTAATTTTCTCTTATTTTGAAATGCAGCCCTACTTTAGTTACTGTGAGGACATTATACCTATCTGCAGTCATACATACTGTATATGTTCAGTTCTATGTTACATGAGAGTGAATATTGTCAAACAGTTTTTGAATTGTACTGAATTCATTTGACTTGTCAGGTATTGATTACATGCAGATGTTAATACAACTACTAGGCTACTTAAGTATATATCACACTAAATAGTTAGACATCATGATCTTGCAAATCTTTGCTTCAAGAAATTTTCTTTAACTTAACCTCTTTAAATTTTAGTTGAATTCCCCTGCTCCAGGGGAGACTTTCATGTTTTTATGTTACCTAAAGGCTGGCATAGTTCTCCGAGACGTTTGTAAAACTGTGATAACGTGAGCCACAGAGAGCAAACTGTGGTACCGCCAGCTGCCATCTGACTTCCTTTGCTCCTACGTTTACTTGCAAAAAAGGGGTTGGTACAGAGGTAGGCAGTCAAAATCAGCAAACAAATCCAAAGGGCAGGCAACAAAGAGGGAAAATCAAAATGCAGAAAGCTGTTGAACCAGGAAGGCATCAAAACAAAGGAATGCTGGTAATGCTTGCACTGACAAAGACAAACTGGCACAGAGGGAAGACAGCACACACATTAAATAACTAAGGGAAAGGGGAGGTAACACAACACAGGTGAAACAATCAGGGCAGGGCAACAATCAGAGCAGGTGAGGGAAATTAGGTCAGGGCTGTCAATCATTCAAACGGAGGGAAAACACACAGAGGTAGGATGTCAAATTTTCAGAAACGAGAGGAAAAAGGGTAAGACGATAAAACACGAAACACCAAAATCAGACAAAATAAGGAAAACACATAACTTAAGTCATGGCAGGTGTAACAGTGGGCTTTGCTACTATTACTGAGTAAAGGAGGTGAGTACTTCCTCCACTACTGTGTGTAACCCCTTGCAAAGAAAAATAGTAAAATGTTATTAACATGTGAATCATTTTTGTCCTACAGGATTTGACATTTCCCATGTCCCCATGTTCAAAGAAGTGTCTGCTGGCAGAGATGTCAACAACCGATGCTTGTCCACAGTGCATCTCCTGTATTTGCCAGACAGCAGCCATCAGCTCCAACCAGCTGCTGACAGGTAGAACCAGATCAATAAAATGTGCTTTATAAGGACATGTGGACATAACTTCATTTAAAAGTGAAAAGTTTAATAGTATTGTTTCTCCGCTCTGTGTTTCTCCACACAGTGAGATTGAATCGAGGATTTCATCTCTTAACCTTTCCCACGTTGACTTGGTGAATAACACCTGGAAGTTCGGAGGGAACGAGCAGAGTTACATGAACATTAAATACCTCATCAGCAACTTCCCATCGTGCTGCATCACTGACGGTCAGGGTCAGCCGGTGTCCTGGGTTCTGGTGTATGATTACGGTGCTTTGGGTTTTTTATACACTCTGCCAGAGCACAGAGGCAGAGGCTACGCCAAAGTCCTGGTCAGCACCTTGGCCAAAAGGCTCCAGGCTGAGGGCCACCCAGTGTACTGCTTCATCGAGGAGGAGAACGAGGTCTCCTACAGGCTCTTTCAAAACCTGGGCTTCACTGAGGATCCCTCATATAGGGCGATATGGCTTGAGTTCAACTTCTGATTTTCTAACCACTGTGATTGAATGTATAGCTGACTTATTATCAGGTAAACATGAATTGCAAGTGAAGGAAATTGTGAAAATTGTAGGGGCTCTCCAAAGCATTGCATCAAAACCTGAACTGTTATAATGGTGGATTCATTCTTTGTTTTCTGTCAGTACTGAGCAATTATCAAATTATGTACATGAACACATACAGTATAGAGGCTAACTCATTTTATATACACCAGTGTAATTATCAGTAGGAACAGGTACTATATATATATATATATGTATTTCTGCATATATAAAAGGGTTATCTCTTCAGATGTCATTTTCAGAGAGCAAGTAAGACAAACAATACATTGAGAAGGAGGAGTTAAGGAGACAGGGTGTGATGAGAAGGTATTTAAATCATCACGGAATTGAAATTCTCTGCGAACAGCGCAGTTTTCTTCAGAAACAGACTTCACTTAATGGCCTCCGATCGAGAACGGACTGTCGATGATTTATAAATGATGAGACTATTTTTATAGCCGCTTAAATCAACAGGTAGGGTAAACTGTACCATTAAAGGGGCTTCACTCCTCAGACATGAAGGTCCTGAACTCAGAAGAACTACAGATCGCTGAAGAAGCTCTGCTGAAACACTTACCCAAGAGTTATAAGGTAAACAGCTGCAAGCTATTTAAAATACATTCCTCAATACGACAGCTCATGAGCTAGTAATAGTCTCGAAAGCTCTAAACTTTAAATGTTTTTAGGTATACGGTTTGCTATATGGGATTAACAGGAACAAACCAAGCACACTGGAGGTCATCGTTTATACATGGCCTGATTTTAAAGTCATCATTTGCCAACCAGACCCCAAGGTGAGTTCAAGGTGATTTTTTTAACCAATACATTATGTTTCTTGTCCACGATTGTCACATTTACTGTTTATTTCACAGATCAAATGCACCCTGAAGTTCATGAAAGAGGTGACATTGTACAGCACGGATGAACATATATTAAGGAAAATAGTGACAGAGGGGAATGCATTTGACTGGAGCACCTATTTTCTTATTGGAGGTGAGTTTAGATCTCTGCTGACAGCAGCCCCGGCGGCATGGGCGGCAGGTGGAGGCTGTGGTCGCCCACAGAGTCTGCTGTACCCGCCCTGGACTGGAAGCTGTTTAATTTATTTGGGTTTTTATTTTTCACGTCAGAGTGGCAGTTATTATGATAATCCTATCTCTACTTGTCGATCGTACAATTCAACCAATCCAGCCAAGGAATGAGGCAGCTGCTAGCCGATTAGAGATAGAGGGGGGCGGATGTTTACTTCAGTGTTCAGCTTGACATCAGTGCTTATGTTTATCAGTGCATATGTTTATGTTTATGCTTGACTTTTGAATTAAATAAAAGGATACAGCACTATGATATTGTATTTTTTTAATTAGATTTTGGGGTGTAGCGCCCCTTTTTAGTGGGAGAAAAAATATTTCTCAGCACCGCTGGAGTGGTCACAGAGCCACTGTTCAGCATGAAGTAAATAAAATTTAGGTTGAAATAGTGTGACACCCCCCCTTAATTTGTTTCTGCAGCTGGGACTGGCTCACGACTGTCAGTGCTGACAGAGAAACAGATGACTCCGCCAGAGATTGTTATTTGAACATGCGCAATTTTCACATTTTAGTTACTTCTCTTACTTTGAAATGCAGCCCTACTTTTATTTAGTTAATGCAAGGAAATTATACCTATCTGAAAAAACAAAGGGAGATATACAGACAACTGCGTCGGAGATTACTATTTGATCATGCACCATTTTCACATTTTATTTATTTTCTCTTATTTTGAAATGCAGCCCTACTTTTATTTTAGTTAATACCTCGACATTATACCTATCTGTAGTCATACAGTATATATTCAGTTCTCTGTTAGGTGACAGTAAAAATTGTCAAAAGTTTTTGAATTGTACTGAATTCATTTGATTTGAAAGTCAGGTATTGATTACATGCAGATGTTAATACAACTACTAAGATGCTTAAAATATACAGTATATCACACTAAATAGTTGACATTATGATCTTCTGGACCTTTGCTTCAAGACATTTTCTCTAACTGGACCGCTTTACTTTTTAGTTGAATAGCCCTGCTCCAGAGGGAGACTAATGTTTGTACATGATGCATAAGTAAAACTGCGGTAACATGAGCCACAGAGTGCAAAACTGGTACCACCAGCTGCTGTCTGACTTCTAAAGTAGTGGTATTATGGTAAAGATGGTCTCTGAGCAAGGCGAACAACATTACCACGGTTTTTCACTCTGCGACTCAAGTTATTGCACTCTTAGTGAGCAGAGGGGTACTCAGATGGTTGCAATCTGCAACCACACCATTAGATGCATTTCAGTGCAGGACTTTAACATGTAATAAAGTATTTTCGCAGTGTGGGCTTTGCTAATTTTTCTGAGTGAAGGAGGTGAATACTTCCTCCACTTCTGTGTAACCCCTTGCAAAGAAAAATAACAAAATGGTATTAACATGTGAATCATTTTTGTCCTACAGGATTTGACATTTCCCATGTCCCCATGTTCAAAGAAATGTCTGCTGGCAGAGACGTGAACAACCGATGTATGTCCAAATTGCATCTCCTGTATTTGCCAGACAGCAGCCATCAGCTCCAACCAGCTGCTGACAGGTAGAACCAGATCAATAAAATGTGATTTATAAGGACATGTGGACATAACTTCATTTAAAAGTGAAAAGTTTAATAGTAGTGTTTCTCCGCTCTGTGTTTCTCCACACAGTGAGATTGAATCGAGGATTTCATCTCTTAACCTTTCTCACGTTGACTTGGTGAATAACACCTGGAAGTTCGGAGGGAACGAGCAGAGTTACATGAATGTTAAATACCTCATCAGCAACTTCCCATCGTGCTGCATCACTGACGGTCAGGGTCAGCCGGTGTCCTGGGTTCTGGTGTATGATTACGGTGCTTTGGGTCTTTTATACACTCTGCCAGAGCACAGAGGCAGAGGCTACGCCAAAGTCCTGGTCAGCACCTTGGCCAAAAGGCTCCAGGCTGAGGGCCACCCAGTGTACTGCTTCATCGAGGAGGAGAACAAGGTCTCCTACAGGCTCTTTCAAAACCTGGGCTTCACTGAGGATCCCTCATATAGGGCGATATCGCTTGAGTTCAACTTCTGATTTTCTAATCACTGATTGAATGTATAGCTGATTTATTATCAGGTAAACATGAATTGCAAGTGAAGGAAGTTGTGATTAAAATGCAAATTGTAGGGGCTCTCCAAAGCATTGCATCAAAACCTGAACTGTTACAATGGTGGTGTTACAAAGGCCAGCACCACTTAGACTATTCCACCCCCCTCTAGAGTGGCATGCTTCACCTCCCCTCCTAGAGTCTGATGTTCAGTCTCCCCTGCACAGTCAGAGGATCTGTCTGTTAGAGTTGTTTGGCCAATTAAGCCCAAAACGAGTGTTACTACCTTTGTCTTGACAGTTGTGTGTGTGTCCATTGAACTGTAAGTACATTACCATGGCTTATGTACAGTATAGTTATCACTTTTAGGTAGTTCTTGCTCAATTTCATCTCTTACTGCTGGTCTGCTAATTAGGCCCACTTCAGAGCAACAGAGTGTCTGCTATGCTAGTTTCCACGTGTATAGAGCCTGTTCTCAATGTGCCTCTGTTCTATCATTAACCAATGTATACTTGTTATGTTACTGTATGATATGTCCAGTCACTTCATTGATGATATCTTTTCACTGGGGTATAAAGAACAATTTTATTAGCTTTTTTTGTGTTCCAGTTATTATGGCATATCATGCCACCATTTTGTGTCAGATTTCTGCACCACAGTAAGTGCAAAGATCAGTACCTTAGTGCCATTATAGTATATGAATGATTATGTGGCCAGAGAGCTGGTAAAACAAACAGGCGAATTCGAAAGGAGGAATTAAGGAGAGAGGGAGGATGTGATGAGGAGGGATTCTTATCATAACAACTGAAATCCTCACCTTTCCTCAGCTTGCCTCAAAAACACCTCACTTAATGGCCTGCGATCGGTGACAGACTGTCGATGATTTATGAAGGATGAGACTATTTTTATTGGAATAGAGCCACTTAAATCAACAGGTAGGGTAAACTGTACCATTAAAGGGGCTTCACTCCTCAGACATGAAGGTCCTGAACTCAGAAGAACTACAGATTGCTGAAGAAGCTCTGCTGAAACACTTACCCAAGAGTTATAAGGTAAACAGCTGCAAGCTATTTAAAATACATTCCTCAATACAGCAGAATACGCTAGTTATAGTCTCGAAAGCTCTAAACTTTAAATGTTTTTAGGTATACGGTTTGCTATATTGGATTAACAGGAACAAACCAAGCACACTGGAGGTCATCGTTGATACATGGCCTGATTTTAAAGTCATCATTTGCCGACCAGACCCCAAGGTGAGTTCAAGGTGATTTTTTTAACCAATACATTATGTTTTTTGTCCACGATTGTCACATTTACTGTTTATTTCACAGATCAAATGCACCCTGAAGTTCATGAAAGAGGTGACATTGTACAGCACGGATGAACATATATTAAGGAAAATAGTGACAGAGGGGAATGCATTTGACTGGAGCACCTATTTTCTTATTGGAGGTGAGTTTAGATCTCTGCTGACAGCAGCCCCGGCGGCATGGGCGGCAGGTGGAGGCTGTGGTCGCCCACAGAGTCTGCTGTACCCGCCCTGGACTGGAAGCTGTTTAATTTATTTGGGTTTTTATTTTTCACGGCAGAGTGGCAGTTATTATGATAATCCTATCTCTACTTGTCGATCGTACAATTCAACCAATCCAGCCAAGGAATGAGGCAGCTGCTAGCCGATTAGAGATAGAGGGGGGCGGATGTTTACTTCAGTGTTCAGCTTGACATCAGTTCTTATGTTTATCAGTGCATATGTTTATGCTTATGCTTGACTTTTGAATTAAATAAAAGGATACAGCACTATGATATTGTATTTTTTTAATTAGATTTTGGGGTGTAGCGCCCCTTTTTAGTGGGAGAAAAAATATTTCTCAGCACCGCTGGAGTGGTCACAGAGCCACTGTTCAGCATGAAGTAAATAAAATTTAGGTTGAAATAGTGTGACACCCCCCCTTAATTTGTTTCTGCAGCTGGGACTGGCTCACGACTGTCAGTGCTGACAGCGAAACAGACGACTCCGCCAGAGATTGTTATTTGAACATGCGCAATTTTCACATTTTAGTTACTTCTCTTACTTTGAAATGCAGCCCTACTTTTATTTAGTTAATGCAAGGAAATTATACCTATCTGAAAAAACAAAGGGAGATATACAGACAACTGCATCGGAGATTACTATTTGATCATGCACCATTTTCACATTTTATTTATTTTCTCTTATTTTGAAATGCAGCCCTACTTTTATTTTAGTTAATACCTCGACATTATACCTATCTGTAGTCATACAGTATATATTCAGTTCTCTGTTAGGTGACAGTAAAAATTGTCAAAAGTTTTTGAATTGTACTGAATTCATTTGATTTGAAAGTCAGGTATTGATTACATGCAGATGTTAATACAACTACTAAGATGCTTAAAATATACAGTATATCACACTAAATAGTTGACATTATGATCTTCTGGACCTTTGCTTCAAGACATTTTATCTAACTGGACTGCTTTACTTTTTAGTTGAATACCCCTGCTCCAGAGGGAGACTAATGTTTGTACATGATGCATATGTAAAACTGCTGTAACATGAGCCACAGAGTGCAAAACTGGTACCACCAGCTGCTGTCTGACTTCTAAAGTAGTGGTATTATGGTAAAGATGGTCTCTGAGCAAGGCGAACAACATTACCACGGTTTTTCACTCTGTGACTCAAGTTATTGCACTCTTAGTGAGCAGAGGGGTACTCAGATGGTTGCAATCTCCAACCACACCACTAGATGCTGCCAAATCCTACACACAGCACCTTTAACATTTTCAATGCTGGACTTTAACATGTAATAAAGTATTTTCGCAGTGTGGACTTTGCTAATTTTACTGAGTAAAGGAGGTGAATACTTCCTCCACTACTGTGTGTAACCCCTTGCAAAGAAAAATAACAAAATGTTATTAACATGTTATTACATTATGTTTTTTTTCCACATGATTGTCACATTTACTGTTTATTTCACAGATCAAATGCACCCTGAAGTTCATGAAAGAGGTGACATTGTACAGCACGGATGAACATATATTAAGGAAAATAGTGACAGAGGGGAATGCATTTGACTGGAGCACCTATTTTTTTATTGGAGGTGAGTTTAGATCTCTGCTGACAGTGCTGCATTGTCAGTGCTGACAGAGAAACAGATGACTGCACCACCGATTATTATTTTAACCTGTGTAGTTTTCACATTTTATTAATTTTCTCTTATTTTGAAATGCAGCCCTACTTTAGTTACTGTGAGGACATTATACCTATCTGCAGTCATACATACTGTATATGTTCAGTTCTATGTTACATGAGAGTGAATATTGTCAAACAGTTTTTGAATTGTACTGAATTCATTTGACTTGTCAGGTATTGATTACATACAGATGTTAATACAACTACTAGGCTACTTAAGTATATATCACACTAAATAGTTAGACATCATGAGCTTGCAAATCTTTGCTTCAAGAAATTTTCATTAACTTAACCTCTTTAAATTTTTGTTGAATTTCCCTGCTCCAGGGGAGACTTTAATGTTTTTATGTTACCTAAAGGCTGGCATAGTTCTCCGAGACGTTTGTAAAACTGTGATAACGTGAGCCACAGAGAGCAAACTGTGGTACCGCCAGCTGCCATCTGACTTCCTTTGCTCCTACGTTTACTTGCAAAAAAGGGGTTGGTACAGAGGTAGGCAGTCAAAATCAGCAAACAAATCCAAAGGGCAGGCAACAAAGAGGGAAAATCAAAATGCAGAAAGCTGTTGAACCAGGAAGGCATCAAAACAAAGGAATGCTGGTAATGCTTGCACTGACAAAGACAAACTGGCACAGAGGGAAGACAGCACACACATTAAATAACTAAGGGAAAGGGGAGGTAACACAACACAGGTGAAACAATCAGGGCAGGGCAACAATCAGAGCAGGTGAGGGAAATTAGGTCAGGGCTGTCAATCATTCAAACGGAGGGAAAACACACAGAGGTAGGATGTCAAATTTTCAGAAACGAGGGGAAAAAGGGTAAGACGATAAAACACGAAACACCAAAATCAGACAAAATAAGGAAAACACATAACTTAAGTCATGGCAGGTGTAACAGTGGGCTTTGCTAATTTTACCGAGTAAAGGAGGTGAGTACTTCCTCCACTACTGTGTGTAACCCCTTGCAAAGAAAAATAGTAAAATGTTATTAACATGTGAATCATTTTTGTCCTGCAGGATTTGACATTTCCCATGTCCCCATGTTCAAAGAAGTGTCTGCTGGCAGAGATGTCAACAACCGATGCTTGTCCACAGTGCATCTCCTGTATTTGCCAGACAGCAGCCGTCAGCTCCCACCAGCTGCTGACAGGTAGAACCAGATCAATAAAATGTGCTTTATAAGGACATGTGGACATAACTTCATTTAAAAGTGAAAAGTTTAATAGTAGTGTTTCTCCACTCTGTGTTTCTCCACACAGTGAGATTGAATCGAGGATTTCATCTCTTAACCTTTCCCACGTTGACTTGGTGAATAACACCTGGAAGTTCGGAGGGAACGAGCAGAGTTACATGAACATTAAATACCTCATCAGCAACTTCCCATCGTGCTGCATCACTGACGGTCAGGGTCAGCCGGTGTCCTGGGTTCTGGTGTATGATTACGGTGCTTTGGGTTTTTTATACACTCTGCCAGAGCACAGAGGCAGAGGCTACGCCAAAGTCCTGGTCAGCACCTTGGCCAAAAGGCTCCAGGCTGAGGGCCACCCAGTGTACTGCTTCATCGAGGAGGAGAACGAGGTCTCCTACAGGCTCTTTCAAAACCTGGGCTTCACTGAGGATCCCTCATATAGGGCGATATGGCTTGAGTTCAACTTCTGATTTTCTAACCACTGTGATTGAATGTATAGCTGACTTATTATCAGGTAAACATGAATTGCAAGTGAAGGAAATTGTGAAAATTGTAGGGGCTCTCCAAAGCATTGCATCAAAACCTGAACTGTTATAATGGTGGATTCATTCTTTGTTTTCTGTCAGTACTGAGCAATTATCAAATTATGTACATGAACACATACAGTATAGAGGCTAACTCATTTTATATACACCAGTGTAATTATCAGTAACAACAGCTCCCCAAAATAAAGATTTTTCATGCATACCTTGTTTTAATCATGTTTCAAATGGATTTTCTCCCCATTTCACATTACTGTCAAATCTTCAGCAGGTTCCCAGTGTCCTTTTAGTCTAGGTTAGAGCAAATCTTAATGTACTTCTCTGTTTCTATAACTATAAAAATGCTTCACAACTCTCAAACAAGCATGAAAACAGTCTTTTTGGTACAGCCTGACTAGTTTAGGTATACTACATTGTTCTTAGACATGGATTTATAGGCTATGATGGTCTTGAGAAACAATTTGATATTGCTCTTTTTCTACTATGACAAAAAAAAGTTTCACAAATCTGAAACTGGGTTTATGTGGTTATGGGTTTACGAAGTTTACAGTCTTGAGGTACTTGTTCTTTGAGTATTTTCATTTTATGCTATTTCATACTTCTACTCTAATACATCTTGTAGGGGAGAGTAAGCTACCCAGTAGTACAACAGTATGCAGTAATTAAAAGTATCCCCACTTTGACCAGCTACAACAGTGAAGTGATACACATTAATGCATCACTCATTGTAATTCAGTAATATTATATAGTATATGAATCTTCTACATACAGGTGAGATAAATGTGTGTTGTTTTACCATTTTATTTTATTCATTTACTGTTGTACTACTTTATAAGTGTGCTCTAATCTCACATTTTTTGTTTCATTTTGCCATTGCTGAAAACACAATCCTCATTACACATAAATCACTCTGTGTGGAAAACTGAAAGGCTAGCCAGCAGTCGGCCTACAATAAATAAAATTATCTCCACCTTGAACAGCTACAACATTGCATTGATATACACATTAATGCATAACTAATTATAAGTCAGCAATATGATAGATATGAATCTGAAATGGGCCATCATGCATGAGTACTTTTGTCTTTTATTTTATTGTGTTCAAAGTCTTCCAGTTATTATGGCATATCATGCCACCATTTTATTTCATATTTCTGCACCACAGTTAGTTCAAAGATCAGTACCTTCGTGCCATTACAGTACCTGAATGATTATATGACCAGAGAGCCAGTATAACAAACAGGCGAATTACAAAGAAGAAGTTAGGGAGACGGGATGTGATGACGGGGGATTCATATCATAAGGGAACTGAAATCCGCTATTTCAAGATGACTGTGTAAAAACATATGCATTAACTGCTTCTGTCTTCTAAATACATCAACATTTGCACTTTTGGTTTCAAAGCAAGGCTGAAATCACTTCTGATGAGACTGAAATCTTTAATCCTCAGTTTGGGAATCTCACTGAACTTTCTGGATATATCACACATTGTTCGGTGAATCAGACATTGAAGTTTGGAAAGAACACGGACGTCATCAAGACGATCTGGAACCTGATTGCAAATTTCCCCTCCTGCCGCATGCTGGATGCAGAAGGAAGGCCTGCATCCTGGATCCTGACTTATGCAATGTGTGCAATGGGCATGTTGTACACTCAGAGGGAGAGGCTACACCGAAGTCACGGTCAGCATCATGGCCAAGAGACTCCACTGAACACAGTGGAACAAACACCGACAAGTGAAACACAGGACAATGAGGAGTGCGAGGAGAAACATCTAAAACAGAAGAAAACCTACCAGGTAAAAAGAGAAACAAGCAGCACGAGGAGAAGAAAGTCTAAGTGGAATCGGGGAAAAAACAAAGAGAAGAACAAGAGTCTACCACAGAAACACGGGGAGATCACGGGAGGCTTAACAAATGCACCGACAAGAACAAAGGGGAAAGGGGTGGTTTAAATACAGAGGGTGATGACACACAGGTGGAAACAATCAGGGCGGAGCAGACAATCAAAAAAGGAGGGAAACAGACAAAGACAGGAAGTAAAGCTGAAACAACACGGAGACACAAAACTTTCAAAATAAAACAGGAAACAACCCCAGACAAGACACCAGGACAGGGAGTGAAACAAAAGACGACGCCAGGGGTGGGTGACAAGACACTAGAATGCATATGATTTAACTCAAAATAAAAAAACAGAACCAGAATAATAAACTAATCGACAAAACTAACTAATACTAAAAGTCCACAGTCATGACAATGGGGAGCATGTTATATTTTCACTTCAGGTTCAGTTGCCTTAAAGTGCTTCATGGACATGCCCTGACACACCTCTCCTCACTCATCTCATCTCTTTCCCACAAAAGCACCAGAAGCCTGACTGGATCTGAAATGAAAAGAAAAAAAAAATCTTCATATAAATGATGTGCATATTGGAAAATGATGCTCTCGTCGTGTACAGTATGTACATACTACATTACTGCACAACCTGTTTACATTACAGTTTATACATGTTACTATTACTCATGAGGCTAACACAGTAGTATATTTGATTTTGTATATATTTCATTCCTATATAACAGCTACTGCACTATTTAATGTCTTTGATTTGTTACACTTGCACATTTTTTTTTCTTCTTTACATATTTTTATGTATCTGTAAGAGCACAGTTGGAGGGAGTCTGAGATCTAAGGATTTCATTTTCAACAACTACCGTACTTGATTAAGTTAAAGTTGAACTTGAAAGTTTAGTTGTGAGATTATTTAATATGAAGAGCAGTAAATCAAATTAAAACTTGAGCTCGGCCAAACCGATTAATTAGCACCAACAGGACATTTTACAAACTATCATTATCAGCAGAACTGGGCTCTGATAGTGGCCCATGGCTGCATAGCCGTCATGCTGTAACATACATCACCATTTTGCGTGGAGGCTCCATAGACAACGTTAAAGTAGAGGGGGAGAAAAAAGTTCGTTCTTGAATATCCAGTATAACGCAACACTATCAGCTCTTTGTCCACAATACAAGACAGTTACTTTAACTTGCTTACTGTACCAATTTGGCGTTCTCTCTTCCAAATAATCCAGCCACGTAACTATCCATTCAAAATAAATGAATGAAATTGCATACTGAAGGATCCACCATACCCCTGGAATATGCACCAACATTAATGGTTTCCAAGAGTGCCATTTAACAATGTATGAGATGTGCACCTGAAGTAATCCTGGCCAGTCAAGACTGTAAGCCACATAACAGCGCATTGCAAATAAATAGAACATTTTCCAATGATGTTATCCACCAAATCACACTTCGGATTGTTCTCATACAAATTACTAAATTTGGAGTCACAAAAAACTGATTTATTAAAAACGGCACATGCAAAAGTAGCCGACGTGGCTGCTGCAGAAATAAAGACAATAACGGCTGATTAATCGGCTATCAACTCCAAAAGATTATTATTATATCTGCCTTAAAAATCAGTCAATTGCCAAAGAACTTCAGGTAATGGACACAGGTAATATTCATTATTGATTTTTTTTTTTCCCTATTAATAATGTGGTTTATAAAAGATATAATGAGAAATTGTGATCATAAGTGTCAGGAATGTGAGGTCTTAGTCTGCGTTTCATGTTGCATGTGCATGCTTTTAGTTTGTAACTTCCTGTTTTATTTTGTAGTTCTAACATTCCCTCTTGTTTCAGATCACCTCACTTCCTACCCTGCATGCTTCCCGCCTTCACGTTAGAGCACATCCTCCTGACCTACTTTCCACTCCATTCACCGGCGTCCTATCATGCTCCCCCTGTGAGAAAAGTCATGTCTTAGGTTTTCTTTTGTTTGCATTCTTGCATGTTCTGTGTTTCTCACTTCCTGTTTTATTTTGAAGTTTACTTCCCGTTTCAGTTGAGGTCACTTCACTTCCGGTTTTGCATGCTCCCCACCCGCACCTTTGCGCACCTCCTCTTGACCCAGTTTTGAACACCATTCACCTGGTTCTGATCGTCTTCTCCCCGCCCTGATTGTGTTCACCTGTGTATAGTTAATCACTCCCCTCACTAGTATATAATGTGTGCTTCCCCTTCCTCCTGTGCCAGTTCGTCTCTTTTCGTAAGTTTCGTACCCGCGTTATTTCCCTTGTGCTCTTGTGTAATCTTGCCCGTGTATTGAACTCTGCTTGTTTTTTGACTTAGCCCTTGCCTAGTGATTTGGACACTGTTACTGATTATTGCTCTACCGTGTACCGACCTGTTTTGATTAAAGACGCTGATTTTTGGAAACTGCCCGTGCCTAGAGTCTTGCATTTGAGTCCACTCCTGTTGTGTCTCCAGTCGTGACACCCCCTGCCCTGATTGTGTCCATCTGTGAATAGTTAATCACTCCCTCACTAGTATTTAATGTGTGCTCCCCAGCCCTTCTGTGCCAGATCGTCTTGTTCCCTTGCGTCAAGTCATCCAGCGTTTCTTCTTGTGAGTTTCATTGATTACCCGTGCTTTAGACCCTCTGCTTAGTTTTTTGACCTAGTCCTTGCCTGCCGTTTTTTTGGATGTGTTTGCCCTACTGCTTGCCTTACCGTGTACCGACCATAGATTGTATTAAAGACACCGATTCTCGACTTGAACCTGTTTCCTTGTGTTTGCTCTTGAGTCCATTCCTGCCTGTGTCCACGGACCGTAACAGTACGATCTGGCCCGACATGGACTCAGCAAACACGGAACGGGTTCGGACCACAGTCCTAGCCCAGGGACAGCAGTTCCATCAGCATGAGGAACGACTCACCGCCGTTTGTCACGGGGTGAAGGAGTTAACAGAGCGCCAAGAGACTTTTCAAGCCAACATCGGTGAACAAGTAACCCGGTTAGGTACACAATTGCAAGCGTTACTAACTTTATTAGAGTCTCACCAGGCTCCTGATGCTGCAGCTGGCGCTCCACCACCTCCTCCCCCGGGGTTCCCTACGCCTCCAGCTCCTGCTCCACCTCCGGCTCCGCTCTACAGCCACGCTCACTCCCCGCACTTGGCCAAACCAGAGAAGTTCTCCGGAGATTCCGAAAACTGTCGCGCTTTTCTGGTACAGTGTGGACTTCATTTTGAATTATAGGCCGCTCAATTCCCTACTGAGCGAGCCAAAGTAGCCTTCATAATAACACATCTCTCAGGCAGAGCAGAAGCATGGGCGACGGCAGAGTGGTCCCGTAACTCTCCGGTTTGTTTTTCTCTGCCTCTCTTTACTGAAACG
The DNA here is from genome assembly GCA_947000775.1 of Pterois miles. Classification (NCBI taxonomy): domain Eukaryota; kingdom Metazoa; phylum Chordata; class Actinopteri; order Perciformes; family Scorpaenidae; genus Pterois; species Pterois miles. Next base: position 9,558,607 of record CAMQGK010000341.1, read on the forward strand.
CTTAGAAAGGTTTTTGATCATTCCACTCCAGGAAGAGAGGCAGCGCGCGCTCTGGTGGGGCTCCGTCAGGGAAAGCACCAGGTAGCGGATTATGCCATTGAATTCCGTACCCTCGCTGCCGACAGTGGCTGGAACGAAGCCTCTTTACTGGACACTTTTTTGCACGGGTTATCCGATCCGGTTAAGGACCAGTTAGCTCCACTGTTCTTACCCGCTGACATCGATTCGGTCATCGCGCTCGCCATTCGGATCGACAACCGGCTCTGGGAGCGAGAAACGGAAAAGGAGAGGGAGAAGGATCGGAGAGCGCCTGTCAGTTCACCACCGGGGCAGACGAAGGACTACAGGTTCCAGGGACCAGCGGGACGTTCCTCCATGTCACTTCCGGTCGACGGATTCCCAGCTCCCTCTGGCGGTTCGGAGGAGCCGATGCAACTGGGAAGGACCAGACTCCCAGCTCCCCCTGGCGGTTCGGAGGAGCCGATGCAGCTGGGAAGGACCAGACTCTCTCCGGGGGAACGCCAGCGCCGCCTCAAGGAGGGGCGGTGTATCTACTGTGCCCAGCTGGGTCATTTTCTGATGAATTGCCTGTTAAAAGACACTGTCCTCTCGATCACTGGTGAGCCCAACCTCTTTCAACTCTGATACCTCTCGTGCACTAACTCAATCACAGCTTGTTTTTGCTAACAGGTCCCGATCCGTGGCCGCACTGGTGGACTCTGGAGCCGATGGTAATTTCATTGATCAGCAACTGGTGGCGGAGATGGGCATCCCCACCAATGAACTGAACAGTCCACTAGAGGCAAGCGCACTCGACGGGCGTCCCCTGTGCAGCATCACACATCAGACACTGCCTGTGACGCTAATCATTGCTGGTAACCATTATGAGACTCACACTTTCAACATAATTGAATCCACTGTGCACCCAGTAATTCTTGGCCTGCCTTGGCTTAAAAAGCATAAACCACAGATTGACTGGTCTACAGGGGAAGTGCTAAATTGGGGAGGGGATTGTAAGTTAACCTGTCGTTCCTCTACTCTCTCTCTGGAGCCTCCAGTAGCTGGAAATGCGGCCCCAGAGGCTCTCAGGAAATCTGCTCCACCCGCATCTCCCAGCACTAACCCTCCTGAGTTAATCGGGGTGCCCCGCTGTTACCATGATCTCGGTGAGGTTTTCAATAAGGCTAAAGCGACTGCGTTACCTCCTCACCGATCTTATGATTGCAGCATCGACCTCCTTCCCGGAACCACACCACCTAAGGGGCGGTTATATTCCCTCTCTGGCCCCAAGAGAGAAGCCATGAGGGAATATATTGACACTTCTCTGAAAGCGGGCCTCATCCGACCCTCATCTTCCCCTGCTGGCGCAGGGTTCTTCTTTGTTGAGAAGAAGGATCATTCTCTCCGCCCCTGCATTGACTACCGAGGTCTGAATGAGATCACTATTAAAAACAGGTACCCTCTTCCCCTTATGTCTTCAGCATTCGAACAGTTAAAAGGAGCTAAGATTTTCTCGAAACTTGACCTCAGAAATGCCTATCACTTGATTAGAGTAAGAGAAGGTGACGAGTGGAAAACGGCATTTAACACCCCTAGTGGCCACTATGAATACTTGGTGATGCCATTTGGCCTGACAAATGCCCCAGCTGTCTTCCAAGCGCTGGTAAACGATGTGTTACGAGACATGTTAAACCACTATGTGTTTGTTTACCTTGACGATATCCTTATCTTTTCTCCGGATGAACAGACACACATCCAACATGTCAGACGGGTCCTACAGAAGCTGCTGGAACACCACCTGTACGTCAAAGCTGAGAAGTGCGAATTTCATGTCTCCTCAGTTGCATTTCTCGGTTTTGTGGTCAGCCCTGATAACATGCAGATGGATCCAGCTAAAGTTACTGCCGTCGCTGATTGGCCCACTCCCACCTGTCGTAAACAGGTACAAAACTTCCTAGGTTTCGCAAATTTCTACAGACGTTTCATACGTAACTTCAGCAACCTGGCGGCACCACTCCACGTGCTCACCTCCACTAAGACTAAGTTCTTCTGGTCTCGGGAGGCAGAGGAAGCTTTTGTTAAGTTAAAGAAGAGCTTTTGCTCCTCACCCATCCTCTGTCTCCCCGAACTAGATCGCCAATTTATTGTGGAGGTAGACACTTCAGACACCGGCATTGGAGCGGTAATCTCCCAGCGTGCCCCCTCTGACAACAAACTTCATCCGTGCGCCTTCCTCTCTCGCAGACTGACAGCAGCAGAAAGGAATTACGACATTGGTAACCGAGAGCTGCTTGCGGTCAAAGCGGCGTTGGAGGAATGGAGGCACTGGTTAGAGGGGGCAGAAACACCGTTCCTGGTCTGGACAGATCACAAAAACTTAGAGTATATCAGATCGGCCAAAAGATTGAATTCGAGACAAGCCCTTTGGGCTCCATTCTTTAACCGCTTCAATTTTACTCTCTCCTACCGACCGGGCTCTAAGAACGGAAAGCCAGACGCGCTGTCCAGAATCCACGACCCCGAGAGCACCATGAAAAGTCCTGAGCCCATCATACCACAGTCCTGCGTCATAGGAGCGGTTACGTGGAACATTGAAGCTAAGGTTAAAGAGGCGCTAACTAACGTTACGGTTCCTGAGGGGGTTCCCCCCAAACAGATTGTTTGTTCCTGCTTCTCTCCGCTCTCAGGTGATACATTGGGCCCATACCTCCAAGATATCATGTCACCCTGGTACCACCAGAACCATGTTTTTAATTAAGCAGAGGTTCTGGTGGCCAGCCATGGATAAGGAGGTCAAGGAATACGTCTCAGCCTGTTCAGTCTGCGCCCGAGGGAAATCCTCCCATCAACCCCCTTCAGGCCAGCTTCACCCTCTGTCAGTTCCCCATCGCCCCTGGTCTGACATCTCCTTAGACTTCGTGACCGGGATTCCGCCTTCAGAAGGTAAAACTACTGTTCTCACTGTAGTAGATAGATTTTCTAAGATGGCACATTTCATTGCCTTACCAAAATTACCCTCCGCTAAGGAAACAGTGGAGGCGATGTTGACTCACATTTTTCGTATTCATGGTTTTCCTAGAGATGTGGTGTCAGACCAGGGGCCCCAGTTCGTTTCTCACTTCTGGCATGAGTTCTGCGGCCTGTTGGGGGCATCTGTGAGCCTCTCCTCTGGCCACCATCCTGAGTCCAATGGCCAGACGGAGAGGCTCAATCAGGAGTTGGAGACCGGACTCAGATGCTTAGTGGCACAAAATCCATCCTCTTGGAGTAAGCACCTCTTCTGGGTCGAATACGCCCATAATACTCTGCCCTGCTCTGCGTCCGGTCTCTCTCCATTTCAATGTGTGTACGGCTACCAACCTCCTCTTTTTCCAGATGTCGAAATTCAGTCTGCTGTGCCCTCTGCTCAGGCCCTGGTGCGCCGGTGCCGCAAGATTTGGAAAGGTGCACGACACATGTTAATCAGAAGCTCCACCAGAAGTAAGAGAGCTTCCGACAGACGGCGGACCCCGGCTCCGGCTTACCGGCCTGGGCAGAGGGTTTGGCTGTCGACAAAGGACCTCCCCTTAAGGGTGGAGTCCAGAAAGCTGGCTTCAAAGTTTGTGGGCCCTTTCCCCGTTGAGAAGATAGTCAACCCAGTCGCCGTTAGACTACAACTTCCTCGTTCCATGAAGATCCACCCCACATTCCATGTTGGACGACTAAAACCCGCCCGGGAGAGCCCTCTGGTACCTGCCTCCAAACCACCACCACCGCGAATCATCGACGGAGGCCCCGTTTACACGGTAAAGAGACTGTTAGCCATGAGACGGCGGGGTCTGGGAAAACAGTATCTGGTGGACTGGGAGGGTTATGGACCAGAGGAGCGCTCCTGGGTCTCCACAAAGAACATTATGGACCCTAGTCTCATTAGAGACTTTCACAGGACTCATCCTGATATTCCAGGGACGTCAGGTGCCGTCCGTAGAGGGGGGGGTACTGTCAGGAATGTGAGGTCTTAGTCTGTGTTTCATGTTGCATGTGCATGCTTTTAGTTTGACACTTCCTGTTTTATTTTGCAGTTCTAACATTCCCTCTCGTTTCAGATCACCTTACTTCCTACCCTGCATGCTTACCGCCTTCACGTTAGAGCACATCCTCCTGACCTACTTTCCACTCCATTCACCGGCGTCCTATCGTGCTCCCCCCGCCCTGATTGTGTCCACCTGTGAATAGTTAATCACTCCCTCACTAGTATTTAATGTGTGCTCCCCAGCCCTTCTGTGCCAGATCGTCTTGTTCCCTTGCGTCAAGTCATCCAGCGTTTCTTCTTGTGAGTTTCATTGATTACCCGTGCTTTAGACCCTCTGCTTAGTTTTTTGACCTAGTCCTTGCCTGCCGTTTTTTTGGATGTGTTTGCCCTACTGCTTGCCTTACCGTGTACCGACCATAGATTGTATTAAAGACACCGATTCTCGACTTGAACCTGTTTCCTTGTGTTTGCTCTTGAGTCCATTCCTGCCTGTGTCCACGGACCGTAACACATAAGTAACTACAGCCCAAAGTGATGTTTGAGATCAAGTTAAAAGCAACATAATCAAACCGTAATAATGCAATAATTAGAAAGAAAGAAAGATATTCCTTTATTAGTCCCACAGTGGGGAAATTCAGTTTTACACTCTGTTGTTCACACAGTACATATACATGCGTCAATGGAGAGATGTCAGAATGAGGGGGCTGCTCCTGACAAGCGCCCAGAGCAGTTGGGGGTTTGGTGCCTTGCTCAGGGGCACCTCGGCAGTGCCCAAGCAGTAAACTGGCACCTCTCCAGCAACCAGTTGGTCTTGGTCCATGGGGGACTTGAACCGGTGACCTCTGCGTCCTAACCCAAGTCCTTACGGACTGAGCTACTGCCGCCCACTGAATAATAATACTGAATAAAGCCCTGATTTATTCACAACAAAGTGGAAATGGAACTTAAATTATTTTGAAATGGATATAAAAAACTGTTCTGACTGCTTTACTTTTGTTCTGTGAACTCTTCGAGACGAATCAGCCACGTTTTCCAGTACTCCAACATCACCTCTGAGCTTAACTTATGAGCATGGGCTGGTGAGCCCCCCAAAGGGGGGGAACATCTGTAACCAACTGCTGCTCAAAGTGAAATACACACATTTATTTAGACTCATCAACCTTGTTTGTGAGGGGCTTCTGAGTAACCGTAGCCAGGGATGGACGGGCATATGACCTCAAACACGAGGCCGTCCTGGTTCTCTGTGAGCAGTGGCAGAATCTTGTAGAACTCGTAGAAGGAGCCGGGCCAGCCGTGAATGAGCATAAGAGGCAGAACCATCTGGTTCTCACGGTGAGGTGGTTGCACGTGGATGAAGTGCACATCCAATCCTGCATTGAAGCAAAGAAAAGAAAGTAATAGGCCTGTGTGGACTGATTCTTAAACAAATATTCAAATTATTAAAGAAAACCGGTTCAGCTCAGGGATGTGTACCTTCTATTTTAGTTTTGAAGTGTGGATACTTGTTAAGCACTGCCACCTGCTTTTTCCAGTCAAACTCATATCTCCAGTAGGAAACCACTTTCTTGAGATACGTGGAATTGAAGCCATACTGGAAGCAGCTATCTTCTAATGGATCAGAGTAGCGGGTTCTGTCAATGCGCTCATGAAGATCCTGTTGAATAAGAGTTTATAGCTTCACATACACGTTACTGTGTTATTACTATTGGTACTTTTAATATGGTAACTGGTGATGAAGCGTTCAATTATCAGCTCAAAATTACCTTAATCTCTTCATCTGAGGTTCACTTTGAAGGGGTAGATTTTTACAGTGCGTCAAAGTTCGGTAATGTTTGGATTTCTACAGACACCACGGGGCTCAGCGGTATGCAAAACGAACACACTGGCGACTGGCTGGTGAGGAGAAATCCTAAATCAGATGGTGTTACAGAGGTTGTTTGATTGGCTGCGAGAGGTGCCACTCAAACAGCGGTGACGTATTACGTATATAACAGGAAGAAACGTTGCGCTGTTGTTTTTTGGGGTTTGTAGTTGTATTCTGACAGAAACATGGTGTGGAAGATTGCCCTCACTGTTCTTGCGGCGGTTTTCGCCGTCGGGTCAGGGTCTCTGGTAGGGGCGCCTCGAGATGTAGACGTTTATGACGAAGGAGTCCAAAACGCCATCAACGCTTCCATCGTCCAGTACAACCAGGGCCTCAACGACCTGTACCTCCGCCAAGTGGCAGAAGTGACAGATGTTCAGAAAAAGTGTGATACCTAAAGTAACGTTTGCATGCCTGTTAGCATATACCCTACAGTGATTTAAACTGTTAGTTATGGTGTATACCGTGTGGTGGGAGGGTTATGGACCTTTAGGGATTGGCACTGAATCATGTCTGGCACTTTGAATAGAAACACCATAATCCAATCAACTCTTATCCTGTCCTGTCTGCTGCAGGTTCGCCAAAGCTTTTAAAAAACACGAATGAGTGTTACAGACACAGACACACATAGTATACAGTAGACTCCTGTGGGAGGTGTCATATTACTCAGCAGAGAGTGCCTGTCATTGTGATTTTATTTCCACCCACTCCACATTAGCCACGCCCCCCTTCATAAATGTACACTGGAAGTAGCCCCCGTGGCACTCTTGAAATTTTCTGCAAGAAATTTTCTAGTTACGTATTCTTATTGTGAACTCATTGAACTCTGGCTATCTATCCACTAAAACCTTCACAGGGTCTGATCTGACTCTGTTAAGACCAGTTAAAGCTTCCGCAGGCAACCACTTTTTGGCATCATAGGGCAAAATTTCCATAATAACCTTTCAGCATATTGTATTGCTTAAAAAAAAAAAGAATACTCCAAACATACATTATGCAAAAAAGCCCATTTCAGCTTCATATATATTACTAAATTATTATTATGTTAGGGCCGACCCAAATGCTTCGAAGCTTGGCTCATTGCCATGATATTCAACCTCCAAATCACAATTATTACAATTTGTTGTTTTTCTATTTGTTTTTATTTTATTTTTTTACATATAAGTATGTAATAATAATGTATAAATCCCCAAATAGCCCATGAAATAAGGAATAATCCCACAATATCATTCTTTATTCATATTCAACATTAATTATTAGTAGTTATTCCCAGATGGATATTGCTGTTTGGCACTGAAACGGGGGAGATGGAGATAGACGTTGCACTGCAAAGCTTCCAGTACCTTTGAATATTTCTCACCAAATCTTCAAAGCCCACAAAATTATATTCAGGACAGCCCTAATATATGTGTATATATAGATCTACTTCATATGTGTATATATGAAAAATACTTCTTTTATGCAGGTAATTTGTAATCCTTTTACAGTTGTTGTATGTCCTTCTTGAAACTTAAGAGTTGCGTCAGATAATATGTGTGTTGTTGTGAACTTTATTGGTATTTGACAGACATAAACTGATAATGACAATTGTTAATATTTGGGGTATGTGTTTATTTAAACTTGGCTGGAGTGTAATGGCTGCCAGTTTTGCCTTGATTTTGTATTGTCCTGATATCTTATTGCTAAAGTGGTTTATCAATAAGGTTTACCCACTTCTCCTCACAGGTGACTGGGGGCATCAGTTACATTCTAACTTTGAAATTGGCAAGGACCAACTGCAGAAAGGACCGTGTAACTGAAGACTGTGCCATCCACAACGACGCAGAAAAGGCTCAGGTAATGACTTTATTAAGAGGCTACAAACTCAACTTCTGGGCAACATAAAATCCCCACATTTTTTTGCCATTGAGAGTTATTAGACACAATCAGATTGTGAAACTTCTCCTCTTTGAATAAGACAGTAGCGTTAAGTGAGGGGAAGTGGTAGGTCATTTTTAACCCGATGACTAGCTACGTTTAACAAATAATTCAGCAGCAACAAGAGGAAAATATTTGCTTAAATCTGCTCTTGAAATAGTCATCATCATTGAACATGGGGAATGGGGATGACGTCTTTTATAAGTGAAGACATTAAGTTCATCATAAAAACAACACATATTTGTAACTGACTACGATCATCTCAAAGATTCATATGCTGTTTTATTTATGAGATATATATATATATATATATATATATATATATATATATATACTGTATATCATGTGTGTAACCTTTTCTTCCTCAGGCCTACCAGTGCGTATTTACCGTGTTTACCCGCGTATGGTTGAATGAAATCACAGTGACGAAGATGAAATGCGATTAAGAGAACTACGTGGGAAATCTACAGCGCTGGCATTGTTTGCAGAATAACCTCCATACAGACATGCATTTTCCTGTAGATGATTCCGGTTACTTCATTGTATCCTAGACTGAATAACCTTTGAAAGTCACATTGTTACACAGTAATCTTTACAGTATAGCAATGCAGAAGAATATTAACTTTTTAGAGGAGTAAATCTGTAATGCATAATCACTAAACCAAGCAAGTGGACTGGAGTTTTGATTAGTCTACTAAAAAACACATGCTGTTTTCAAACTAAATGCAAATTAAACTAGCATCTGAACTAAAATGAATGTCTCCTTGTGATAAATGCCTTTAGGTGTTGAGCTTTTGCTTTCCAGACCACAGTTAAGTATTGTATTATTTTTGGAATGAGTACAGTTGTGTGTTTTGATGCTATGCCTATCTGTCATCTGACATAAGCCAATAAGGGTATGAATGACATGAAAGGTAATTTAGGACAGAAAAACTTCAATTTCAGAACCACACCATGAGATGCATTTCAGTGCAGGACTTTAACATGTAATAAAGTATTTTCGCAGTGTGGGCTTTGCTATTATTACTGAGTAAAGGAGGTGAGTACTTCCTCCACTTCTGTGTGTAACCCCTTGCAAAGAAAAATAACAAAATGTTATTAACATGTGAATCATTTTTGTCCTACAGGATTTGACATTTCCCATGTCCCCATGTTCAAAGAAGTGTCTGCTGGCAGAGATGTCAACAACCGATCCTTGTCCACAGTGCATCTCCTGTATTTGCCAGACAGCAGCCGTCAGCTCCAACCAGCTGTTGACAGGTAGAACCAGATCAATAAAATGTGCTTTATAAGGACATGTGGACATAACTTCATTTACTCCAGAGGCTACGTCAAAGTCCTGGTCAGCACCTTGGCCAAAAGGCTCCAGGCTGAGGGCCACCCAGTGTACTGCTTCATCGAGGAGGAGAACAAGGTCTCCTACAGGCTCTTTCAAAACCTGGGCTTCACTGAGGATCCCTCATATAGGGCGATATCGCTTGAGTTCAACTTCTGATTTTCTAACCACTGTGATTGAATGTGTAGCTGACTTATTATCAGGTAAACATGAATTGCAAGTGAAGGAAGTTGTGATTAAAATGCAAATTGTAGGGGCTCTCCAAAGCATTGTATCAAAACCTGAACTGTTACAATGGTGGTGTTACAAAGGCCAGCACCACTGAGACTACTCCACCCCCCTCTAGAGTGGCATGCTTCACCTCCCCTCCTAGAGTGTGATGTTCAGTCTCCCCAGCACGGTCAGAGGATCTGTCTGTGTTAGAGTTGTTTGGCCAATTAAGCCCAAAACGAGTGTTACTACCTTTTTCTTGACAGTTGTGTGTGTGTCCATTGAACTGTAAGTACATTACCATGGCTTATGTACAGTATAGTTATCACTTTTAGGTAGTTCTTGCTCAATTTCATTTCTCTTACTGCTGGTCTGCTAATTAGGCCCACTTCAGAGCAACAGAGTGTCTGCTATGCTAGTTTCCACGTGTATAGAGCCTGTTCTCAATGTGCCTCTGTTCTATCATTAACCAATGTATACTAGATATGTTACTGTATGATATGTCCAGTCATTTCATTGATGATATCTTTTCACTGGGGTATAAAGTACAATTTTATTAGCTTTTTTTGTGTTCCAGTTATTATGACATATCATGCCACCATTTTGTGTCATATTTCTGCACCACAGTAAGTGCAAAGATCAGTACCTTAGTGCCATTGTAGTATGTGAATGATTATGTGGCCAGAGAGCTGGTATAACAAACAGGCGAATTCGAAAGGAGGAATTAAGGAGAGAGGGAGGATGTGATGAGGAGGGATTCTTATCATAACAACTGAAATCCTCACCTTTCCTCAGCTTGCCTCAAAAACACCTCACTTAATGGCCTGCGATCGGTGACAGACTGTCGATGATTTATGAAGGATGAGACTATTTTTATTGGAATAGAGCCACTTAAATCAACAGGTAGGGTAAACTGTACCATTAAAGCGGCTTCACTCCTCAGACATGAAGGTCCTGAACTCAGAAGAACTACAGATTGCTGAAGAAGCTCTGCTGAAACACTTACCCAAGAGTTATAAGGTAAACAGCTGCAAGCTATTTAAAATACATTCCTCAATACAGCAGAATACGCTAGTTATAGTCTCGAAAGCTCTAAACTTTAAATGTTTTTAGGTATACGGTTTGCTATATTGGATTAACAGGAACAAACCAAGCACACTGGAGGTCATCGTTGATACATGGCCTGATTTTAAAGTCATCATTTGCCGACCAGACCCCAAGGTGAGTTCAAGGTGAAATTTTTAACCAATACATTATGTTTTTTGTCCACGATTGTCACATTTACTGTTTATTTCACAGATCAAATGCACCCTGAAGTTCATGAAAGAGGTGACATTGTACAGCACGGATGAACATATATTAAGGAAAATAGTGACAGAGGGGAATGCATTTGACTGGAGCACCTATTTTCTTATTGGAGGTGAGTTTAGATCTCTGCTGACAGCAGCCCCGGCGGCATGGGCGGCAGGTGGAGGCTGTGGTCGCCCACAGAGTCTGCTGTACCCGCCCTGGACTGGAAGCTGTTTAATTTATTTGGGTTTTTATTTTTCACGTCAGAGTGGCAGTTATTATGATAATCCTATCTCTACTTGTCGATCGTACAATTCAACCAATCCAGCCAAGGAATGAGGCAGCTGCTAGCCGATTAGAGATAGAGGGGGGCGGATGTTTACTTCAGTGTTCAGCTTGACATCAGTGCTTATGTTTATCAGTGCATATGTTTATGTTTATGCTTGACTTTTGAATTAAATAAAAGGATACAGCACTACGCTATTGTTTTTTTTTTTTTTTTATTAGATTTTGGGGTGTAGCGCCCCTTTTTAGTGGGAGAAAAAATATTTCTCAGCACCGCTGGAGTGGTCACAGAGCCACTGTTCAGCATGAAGTAAATAAAATTTAGGTTGAAATAGTGTGACACCCCCCCCTTAATTTGTTTCTGCAGCTGGGACTGGCTCACTACTGTCAGTGCTGACAGCGAAACAGATGACTCCACCAGAGATTGTTATTTGAACATGCGCAATTTTCACATTTTAGTTACTTCTCTTACTTTGAAATGCAGCCCTACTTTTATTTAGTTAATGCAAGGAAATTATACCTATCTGAAAAAACAAAGGGAGATATACAGACAACTGCATCGGAGATTACTATTTGATCATGCACCATTTTCACATTTTATTTATTTTCTCTTATTTTGAAATGCAGCCCTACTTTTATTTTAGTTAATACCTCGACATTATACCTATCTGTAGTCATACAGTATATATTCAGTTCTCTGTTAGGTGACAGTAAAAATTGTCAAAAGTTTTTGAATTGTACTGAATTCATTTGATGTGAAAGTCAGGCATTGATGACATGCAGATGTTAATACAACTACTAAGATGCTTAAATATACAGTATATCACACTAAATAGTTGACATTATGATCTTCTGGACCTTTGCTTCAAGACATTTTCTGTAACTGGACCTCTTTACTTTTTAGTTGAATAGCCCTGCTCCAGAGGGAGACTAATGTTTGTACATGATGCATATGTAAAACTGCTGTAACATGAGCCACAGAGTGCAAAACTGGTACCACCAGCTGCTGTCTGACTTCTAAAGTAGTGGTATTATGGTAAAGATGGTGTCTGAGCAAGGCGAACAACATTACCACGGTTTTTCACTCTGTGACTCAAGTTATTGCACTCTTAGTGAGCAGAGGGGTACTCAGATGGTTGCAATCTCCAACCACACCACTAGATGCTGCCAAATCCTACACACTGCACCTTTAACATTTTCAATGCTGGACTTTAACATGTAATAAAGTATTTTCGCAGTGTGGGCTTTGCGAATTTTACTGAGTAAAGGAGGTGAATACTTCCTCCACTACTGTGTGTAGCCCCTTGCAAAGAAAAATAACAAAATGGTATTAACATGTGAATCATTTTTGTCCTACAGGATTTGACATTTCCCATGTCCCCATGTTCAAAGAAATGTCTGCTGGCAGAGATGTCAACAACCGATGTATGTTCAAATTGCATCTCCTGTATTTGCCAGACAGCAGCCATCTGCTCCCACCAGCTGCTGACAGGTAGAACCAGATCAATAAAATGTGCTTTATAAGGACATGTGGACATAACTTCATTTAAAAGTGAAAAGTTTAATAGTAGTGTTTCTCCGCTCTGTGTTTCTCCACACAGTGAGATTGAATCGAGGATTTCATCTCTTAACCTTTCCCACGTTGACTTGGTGAATAACACCTGGAAGTTCGGAGGGAACGAGCAGAGTTACATGAACATTAAATACCTCATCAGCAACTTCCCATCGTGCTGCATCACTGACGGTCAGGGTCAGCCGGTGTCCTGGGTTCTGATGTATAGTTATGGTGCTTTGGGTCTTTTATACACTCTGCCAGAGCACAGAGGCAGAGGCTACGCCAAAGTCCTGGTCAGCACCTTGGCCAAAAGGCTCCAGGCTGAGGGCCACCCAGTGTACTGCTTCATCGAGGAGGAGAACAAGGTCTCCTACAGGCTCTTTCAAAACCTGGGCTTCACTGAGGATCCCTCATATACGGCGATATGGCTTGAGTTCAACTTCTGATTTTCTAATCACTGATTGAATGTATAGCTGACCTATTATCAGGTAAACATAAATTGCAAGTGAAGGAAGTTGTGATTAAAATGCAAATTGTAGGGGCTCTCCAAAGCATTGCATCAAAACCTGAACTGTTACAATGGTGGTGTTACAAAGGCCAGCACCACTGAGACTACTCCACCCCCCTCTAGAGTGGCATGCTTCACCTCCCCTCCTAGAGTGTGATGTTCAGTCTCCCCAGCACGGTCAGAGGATCTGTCTGTTAGAGTTGTTTGGTCAATTAAGCCCAAAACGAGTGTTACTACCTTTGTCTTGACAGTTGTGTGTGTGTCCATTGAACTGTAAGTACATTACCATGGCTTATGTACAGTATAGTTATCACTTTTAGGTAGTTCTTGCTCAATTTCATTTCTCTTACTGCTGGTCTGCTAATTAGGCCCACTTCAGAGCAACAGAGTGTCTGCTATGCTAGTTTCCACCTGTATAGAGCCTGTTCTCAATGTGCCTCTGTTCTATCATTAACCAATGTATACTTGTTATGTTACTGTATGATATGTCCAGTCACTTCATTGATGATATCTTTTCACTGGGGTATAAAGTACAATTTTATTAGCTTTTTTTTGTGTTCCAGTTATTATGGCATATCATGCCACCATTTTGTGTCATATTTCTGCACCACAGTAAGTGCAAAGATCAGTACCTTAGTGCCATTGTAGTATGTGAATGATTATGTGGCCAGAGAGCTGGTAAAACAAACAGGCGAATTCGAAAGGAGGAATTAAGGAGAGAGGGAGGATGTGATGAGGAGGGATTCTTATCATAACAACTGAAATCCTCACCTTTCCTCGGCTTGCCTCAAAAACACCTCACTTAATGGCTTGCGATCGGTGACAGACTGTCGATGATTTATGAAGGATGAGACTATTTTTATTGGAATAGAGCCGCTTAAATCAACAGGTAGGGTAAACTGTACCATTAAAGGGGCTTCACTCCTCAGACATGAAGGTCCTGAACTCAGAAGAACTACAGATCGCTGAAGAAGCTCTGCTGAAACACTTACCCAAGAGTTATAAGGTAAACAGCTGCAAGCTATTTAAAATACATTCCTCAATACAGCAGAATACGCTAGTTATAGTCTCGAAAGCTCTAAACTTTAAATGTTTTTAGGTATACGGTTTGCTATATTGGATTAACAGGAACAAACCAAGCACACTGGAGATCATCGTTGATACATGGCCTGATTTTAAAGCCATCATTTGCCGACCAGACCCCAAGGTGAGTTCAAGGTGAAATTTTTTAACCAATACATTATGTTTTTTGTCCACATGATTGTCACATTTACTGTTTATTTCACAGATCAAATGCACCCTGAAGTTCATGAAAGAGGTGACATTGTACAGCACGGATGAACATATATTAAGGAAAATAGTGACAGAGGGGAATGCATTTGACTGGAGCACCTATTTTTTTATTGGAGGTGAGTTTAGATCTCTGCTGACAGTGCTGCATTGTCAGTGCTGACAGAGAAACAGATGACTGCACCACCGATTATTATTTTAACCTGTGTAGTTTTCACATTTTATTAATTTTCTCTTATTTTGAAATGCAGCCCTACTTTAGTTAATGTGAGGACATTATACCTATCTGCAGTCATACATACTGTATATGTTCAGTTCTATGTTACATGAGAGTGAATATTGTCAAACAGTTTTTGAATTGTACTGAATTCATTTGACTTGTCAGGTATTGATTACATGCAGATGTTAATACAACTACTAGGCTACTTAAGTATATATCACACTAAATAGTTAGACATCATGATCTTGCAAATCTTTGCTTCAAGAAATTTTCATTAACTTAACCTCTTTAAATTTTTGTTGAATTCCCCTGCTCCAGGGGAGACTTTAATGTTTTTATGTTACCTAAAGGCTGGCATAGTTCTCCGAGACGTTTGTAAAACTGTGATAACGTGAGCCACAGAGAGCAAACTGTGGTACCGCCAGCTGCCATCTGACTTCCTTTGCTCCTACGTTTACTTGCAAAAAAGGGGTTGGTACAGAGGTAGGCAGTCAAAATCAGCAAACAAATCCAAAGGGCAGGCAACAAAGAGGGAAAATCAAAATGCAGAAAGCTGTTGAACCAGGAAGGCATCAAAACAAAGGAATGCTGGTAATGCTTGCACTGACAAAGACAAACTGGCACAGAGGGAAGACAGCACACACATTAAATAACTAAGGGAAAGGGGAGGTAACACAACACAGGTGAAACAATCAGGGCAGGGCAACAATCAGAGCAGGTGAGGGAAATTAGGTCAGGGCTGTCAATCATTCAAACGGAGGGAAAACACACACAGAGGTAGGATGTCAAATTTTCAGAAACGAGGGGAAAAAGGGTAAGACGATAAAACACGAAACACCAAAATCAGACAAAATAAGGAAAACACATAACTTAAGTCATGGCAGGTGTAACAGTGGGCTTTGCTACTATTACTGAGTAAAGGAGGTGAGTACTTCCTCCACTACTGTGTGTAACCCCTTGCAAAGAAAAATAGTAAAATGTTATTAACATGTGAATAATTTTTGTCCTGCAGGATTTGACATTTCCCATGTCCCCATGTTCAAAGAAGTGTCTGCTGGCAGAGATGTCAACAACCGATGCTTGTCCACAGTGCATCTCCTGTATTTGCCAGACAGCAGCCATCTGCTCCCACCAGCTGCTGACAGGTAGAACCAGATCAATAAAATGTGCTTTATAAGGACATGTGGACATAACTTCATTTAAAAGTGAAAAGTTTAATAGTATTGTTTCTCCACTCTGTGTTTCTCCACACAGTGAGATTGAATCGAGGATTTCATCTCTTAACCTTTCCCACGTTGACTTGGTGAATAACACCTGGAAGTTCGGAGGGAACGAGCAGAGTTACATGAACATTAAATACCTCATCAGCAACTTCCCATCGTGCTGCATCACTGACGGTCAGGGTCAGCCGGTGTCCTGGGTTCTGGTGTATGATTACGGTGCTTTGGGTTTTTTATACACTCTGCCAGAGCACAGAGGCAGAGGCTACGCCAAAGTCCTGGTCAGCACCTTGGCCAAAAGGCTCCAGGCTGAGGGCCACCCAGTGTACTGCTTCATCGAGGAGGAGAACGAGGTCTCCTACAGGCTCTTTAAAAACCTGGGCTTCACTGAGGATCCCTCATATAGGGCGATATGGCTTGAGTTCAACTTCTGATTTTCTAACCACTGTGATTGAATGTGTAGCTGAATTATTATCAGGTAAACATGAATTGTAAGTTAAGGAAATTGTGATTAAAATGTAAATTGTAGAGGCTCTCCAAAGCATTGCATCAAAACCTGAACTGTTATAATGGTGGATTCATTCTTTGTTTTCTGTCAGTACTGAGCAATTATCAAATTATGTACATGAACACATACAGTATAGAGGCAAACTCATTTTATACACACCAGTGTAATTATCAGTAACAACAGCTCCGCAAAATAAAGATATTTTATGCATACCTTGTTTTAATCATGTTTCAAATGGATTTTCTCCCCATTTCACATTACTGTCAAATCTTCAGCAGGTTCCCAGTGTCCTTTCAGTCTAGGTTAGAGCAAATCTTAATGTACTTCTCTGTTTCTATAACTATAAAAATGCTTCACAACTCTGAAACAAGCATGAAAACAGTCTTTTTGGTACAGCCTGACTAGTTTAGGTATACTACATTGTTCTTAGACATGGATTTATAGGCTTTGATGGTCTTGAGAAACAATTTGATATTGCTCTTCTTCTACTATGACAAAAAAAAAGTTTCACAAATCTGAAACTGGGTTTATGTGGTTATGGGTTTACGAAGTTTACAGTCTCGAGGTACTTGTTCTTTGAGTATTTTCATTTTATGCTATTTCATACTTCTACTCTAATACATCTTGTAGGGGAGAGTAAGCTACCCAGTAGTACACCAGTATGTAGTAATTAAAAGTATCCCCACTTTGACCAGCTACAACAGTGAAGTGATACACATTAATGCATCACTCATTGTATTTCAGTAATATTATATACAGTATATGAATCTTCTACATACAGGTGAGATAAATGTGTGTTGTTTTACCATTTTATTTTATTCATTTACTGTTGTACTACTTTATAAGTATGCTCTAATCTCACATTTTTTGTTTCATTTTGCCATTGCTGAAAACACAATCCTCATTACACATAAATCACTCTGTGTGGAAAACTGAAAGGCTAGCCAGCAGTCGGCCTACAATAAATAAAATTATCTCCACCTTGAACAGCTACAACATTGCATTGATATACAAATTAATGCATAACTAATTATAAGTCTGCAATATGATAGATATGAATCTGAAATGGGCCATCATGCATGAGTACTTTTGTCTTTTATTTTATTGTGTTCAAAGTCTTCCAGTTATTATGGCATATCATGCCACCATTTTATTTCATATTTCTGCACCACAGTTAGTTCAAAGATCAGTACCTTCGTGCCATTACAGTACCTGAATGATTATATGACCAGAGAGCCAGTATAACAAACAGGCGAATTACAAAGAAGAAGTTAGGGAGACGGGATGTGATGACGGGGGATTCATATCATAAGGGAACTGAAATCCGCTATTTCAAGATGACTGTGTAAAAACATATGCATTAACTGCTTCTGTCTTCTAAATACATCAATATTTGCACTTTTGGTTTCAAAGCAAGGCTGAAATCACTTCGGTTAAGACTGAAATCTTTAATCCTGTTTGAATAATACATTTTCTCAAAACAAATACAAAATTAAGTTTCACACATTTATTAATGTTTTTTCTTTCATAACGTCTCTCCAAGGAATCATTATTCGCCACATTGAGTAAAAGAAAGCAGTGGCATCAGAAAAGGATGTGTCCAGCAGAAAACTGGCAATGTGTCACATGATGATACTGTATCCAACTTTCCCTTTACAGACAAGTAGAGCGTAGCCATGCAGGCCAGCGTGTGACTAAATCATTATGTAAGATTTAATAGGTCATTTATAAAGCAGGACTCTGTTCTGAGAAACCATCTGCTCTGTCCTGCATCAGCTTGGGAATCTCACTGAGCTTTCTGGATATATCACACATTGTTCGGTGAATCAGACATTGAAGTTTGGAAAGAACAAGGACGTCATCAAGACGATCTGGAACCTGATTGCAAATTTCTCCTCCTGCCGCATGCTGGATGCAGAAGGAAGGCCTGCATCCTGGATCCTGACCTATGCAATCTGTGCAATGGGCATGTTGTACACTCAGAGGGAGAGGCTACACCGAAGTCCCGGTCAGCATCATGGCCAAGAGACTCCACGCTGAGGGCTACCCGGTGTGTTGCTTTGTAGAGGAGAATGATGTCTCAGACAGGGAAGCTGGGTTTGGATCCAGTGATTTTAAATAGCTCAAAGAAGAAGTCCCCTGATATAAGGTGCTCCCAGGATAGAAAAGGACAAGAAATTAGGTTTAAAAAGCAGATATTTTTACTCTCCTACTACATGGGGAGCATGTTATATTTTCACTTCAGGTTCAGTTGCCTTAAAGTGCTTCATGGACATGACCTGACACACCTCTCCTCACTCATCTCATCTCTTTCCCACAAAAGCACTAGAGGCCCGACTGGATCTGAAATGAAAAGAAAAAAAAATCTTCATGTAAATGATGTGCATATTGGAAAATGATGCTCTCATCGTGTACAGTATATACATACTACATTACTGCACAACCTGTTTCCAAGTTTATACATGTTACTATTACTCACGAGGCTAACACAGTAGTATATTTGATTTTGTATATATTTCATTCCTATATAACAGCTACTGCACTATTTAATGTCTTTGATTTGTTACACTTTTTTCTTCTTCTTTACATATTTTTATGTATCTGTAAGAGCACAGTTGGAGGGAGTCTGAGATCTAAGGATTTCATTTTCAACAACTACCGTACTTGATTAAGTTAAAGGTGAACTTGAATGTTTAGTTGCGAGATTATTTAATATCAAGAGCAGTAAATCAAATTAAAACTTGAGCTCAGCCAAACCGATTAATCAGCACCAACAGGACATTTTACAAATTATCATTATCAGCAGAACTGGGCTCTGATAGTGGCCCATGGCTGCCTAGCTGGCAACAGTCATGCGGTAACATACATCACTGTTTTGCATGGAGGCTCCATAGACAACGTTAAAGTAGAGGGGGAGAAAAAAGTTCGCTCTTGAATATCCAGTATTACGCAACACTATCAGCTCTTTGTCCACAATACAAGACAGTTACTTTAACTTGCTTACTGTACCAATTTGGCGTTCTCTCTTCCAAATAATCCAGCCACGTAACTATCCATTCAAAATAAATGAATGAAATTGCATACTGAAGGATCCACCATACCCCTGGAATATGCACCAACATTAATGGTTTCCAAGAGTGCCATTTAACAATGTATGAGATGTGCACCTGAAGTAATCCTGGCCAGTCAAGACTGTAAGCCACATAACAGCGCATTGCAAATAAATAGAACATTTTCCAATGATGTTATCCACCAAATCACACTTCGGATTGTTCTCATACAAATTACTAAATTTGGAGTCACAAAAAACTGATTTATTAAAAACGGCACATGCAAAAGTAGCCGATGTGGCTGCTGCAGAAATAAAGACGATAACGGCTGATTAATCGGCTATCAACTCCAAAAGATTATTATTATATCTGCCTTAAAAATCAGTCAATTGCTAAAGAACTTCAGGTAGTGGACACAGGTAATATTCATTATTGATTTTTTTTTTCCTATTAATAATGTGGTTTATAAAAGATATAATGAGAAATTGTGATCATAAGTAACTACAGCTCAAAGTGATGTTTGAGATCAAGTTAAAAGCAACATAATCAAACCGTAATAATGCATTAATTTCTGAATAAAGCCCTGATTTATTAACAACAAAGTGGAAATGGAACTTAAATTATTTTGAAATGGATATAAAAAACTGTTCTGACTGCTTTACCTTTGTTCTGTGAACTCTTCGAGACGAATCAGCCACGTTTTCCAGTACTCCAACATCACCTCTGAGCTTAACTGATGAGCATGGGCTGGTGAGCCATCCTTGTAGGCTACTACAATAAGTCCATGTTCAACCTGCAGTGAGAAGAGATCAGTAGC
The DNA here is from genome assembly GCA_947000775.1 of Pterois miles. Taxonomy (NCBI): domain Eukaryota; kingdom Metazoa; phylum Chordata; class Actinopteri; order Perciformes; family Scorpaenidae; genus Pterois; species Pterois miles. The sequence continues at coordinate 9,578,689 of CAMQGK010000341.1, forward strand.
AGACATACAGCAATTAATTAAATATGTGGGATAGTGGTCGACCAATGTGGGTTTTTTATGGCCGATGCCGATTTATTGGAGAATCAAGATAGTCGATGGCGATATATGATGCAGATTTTTTTGGGGGGCTGATATGTTTGGGTGATTTTCATCATTCAAGGATTTTGGAGAGGGATTTATAATGCCTGACAAGATATTATTAAATGTTATGTACCCTGGAGAGTAAGACCCTATTTTTTGGATGTATGCCTCAAGAATGGCTGAAAAGAGACAAATATTTATTAAATGTATTGCTGGTAGCTGGTAAAAAAGGCTCTTACGAGAAAGCGGTTATCACAGGTGAGCTCAGCTTTAAATGCATGGCCTGACATTACAATGGACATTTACAAGGTGGAAAGGATAACAGCATTTGTTAACCATAAATTGGAGATATTTGCCTCATGCTGGAAAAACTGGGTTAACTATGTAACACCCCACAGGCCAGATTTCATTACTGCAATTCTATGATTGTATGGTAATAAAAAGATCACTCCCTGTTTGTTCATAGTTTTCACCAGTTGGTGCGTAACAAATCTTAAAATGTGGCGCATTAGACAAACATACGATGGTGATGTGTGTATACAGGGTCTGTAACTCATTTCATGGAAGTATGTTTGTTGCAGAATAAAATAAAAACTATAAAAAAAGATTAAACGTGTTTTTTGTTCTATAATTTGAATTTTAAGTAAGGAATCTGACTTCAGGGTGAGAGACAGCTGACCGACCTGGTTGTGAATTTCTCCACTGTGGGACCAATAAAGGAATATTTTATCTTATCTTATCTTATCTTATCTTATCTTAAAAGCAGAGCATTAAAAGATCATCACATTGCTTATCTCAGTAGATCACCTGGTATTTGTAGTTGCTGTCACTGTTCAAAGCACCGGCGTAGGCTGCCACCTGGATCGGGTTGTCATATGTGTTGCTCAGGAATGGTTTGGGCTTTTCTGAAGTCTTCCAGTCAATCACACATAGTACACCCCTGCAGAAAAAAATGTGCCATTAAGTCATGTTGCCTCAAGATAGATCGATAGATAATTATTGTGTTACAGCAGCAGGTTATCCAAGTACAGTACAGAAAATATATACGTCAACACTAAAGAAATACAGCCAAAGAATCCAAAACACTATAAATTTCACTTTAACATCTGCACTACTGACTGTATATATAGACTGTTATTCTTTACTTCTTCTATATTTTTTTATATATTAGTATGATTAATAGACCCCCAGCTATTGTTGGTTAGGTGTATTATAGAGCATTATACATATTAGATTATGTTATATTGTGTATTGCCGTGTATATTGTATTATATTATTATACCACAGCTCTATATATCTATTCCACATATATATATTATATGTATCATACATACATATCATGTATACATACATATCTTGTATCATACATACATATCATGTTATACAACATTACATTATATACTATATCATCATATCATATCATTTTATTTTATCATTTTATTTTATTATTTTATTATCTTATTATTATTATGGTGTATAATGTTTACATTTCTTACAATTAGATTAGTTTTATAACAAGACTGTCTGTATATACTTCACACTTCGTACAGATGTGCATATTCTCTTTTTTATGTGTACATAGTTGTGTATATTCTCTCTTGTATATTGTGCTGATAACCTGCTACTGTAACACCACAATTTCCCAACTTGGGATCAATAAAGTATCTATCTATCTATCTATCTATCTATCTATCTATCTATCTATCTAAATATACCTGGCTGCTACAACTAGCATAAAAAATTAAATTACAGTCTGCAAATGTGAATATTTACCTGTAGCGAGCAACACAATCCACAATTCCCAGATAGTTCAGTGTGTCATGTTGCACGGTGCTTTCAGTGGCTCTCACTGCACTGACATCCTCCAGTACATGAGAGATGCTCTCCATGTATCCCTGTACCTCAGCTGGATACTCCGGTGTCTCCTTGTTCTTCCATGTTGCACCTGACGTCAGGATGTCCTCCAAGGCTGAATGGAAAAGCTTCCCTTGCCTGAATAAATCTGATTGAATACAACAACTCTTGGTCACTTCTCAGTGTGTCCTGCCTCTACAATATAAGTTACCACACACGATAGCAGCTTACTGTGATGTAACAACACTTACTCTGACTGTATTCTTTGAAGCCTTCCTCTCCAAGTTTTGCGATCATCTTCCTCTTCCACCTCTCCAGGTAGAAGACCTGCTCCGGGGAAAGCGTCTGCTGAAGAATGCGGGTCACACTCGGTACCAAAGACCTACCTTGGCCCCGGTTTAACAAAATCCGCGCTGGAGGTCCTGGCTCCGACTCTTCTGTTTCTACAGTTTCCTCGCAGTGTAAGAAGGGATGCAGGGTTTTGGGTAACCTCATCTCTGGTCTTGAGGAGGGAGTTGGAGCTTTGACAACAGGTCCATAAATGTGCTCGTCCTCCGATTGGAGGGTCTCTGGGGTTTGGGAGCTGACCCTGGATGACATGACTGACTTCACAAGAAAAGAGTAGCGCTCGCTGTCCACTGAGCTGTACGGACTGTGTCTCTTTGGGGATGTTAGACAGTGGCAAGCAGAGAAGTAGCTCACGGAGAGGGAGGTGCATTGAGGGACAACGATGCCCCCAACGCACACCGCTCGTTTAAGAATGAACATTGTGACGACTTTCACACAACAAACCGATTAGCTAACTAACTGAATATACGTACATTTGTTTAAGTGTGTTTACTGTAACTTAACGGTAACATTCATTATTTTTTGCTTTCATTTTGGTGACGGTACTTGCCCGAACATGTCCCACACTAACTCGTCCAAACAAACACAATTGTTTCTGCACGACGCGCCACTTCGGTTGCACAGACTTCCGGGGCTGGGAGCTTCCGGTGTTCAGTTGAAGTCAGTTCGCTGTCAGATGCTGTTTCCCTCCTGTTTAAATGCTAGCGCCCCCTCGCCAGTTAGGGTTGGTTCAGCTTTAAGTGCAGGATACAAATCGATGGGCTACAGTACCCGACACAACACCCGGCGTGACTATTTTGTAATGGTAGAAACTACACTAAAGATTATAGACGTAACGAGAAAGTTCAGTATTTTTTTGACAACTGCCGCCATTTTTGAAATGCTAACTATATATGTAATATTGTTCAGCGCTGCCCATTACTGTAGAGTATTGCTATATATAGTATATATTATACAAATTATGTATTTTTTTACTTCTAACAGTTTCACTTTTAGGTAGACGCTTCACTGGCATCCAGCAGTCGTTTTCAGTCCAAAATGGCGGAAGCGAAGCTTTGCTGCCGGGCGCTGATGTTGTAACAGAACAAACAATTTGACTTTGCAATATAGCTTCTTATACTACATTACCCATAATGTGTAGTGTATCATTGAAATACGTCCGTGTGGTGAGCCGGGCGTACTCAGATTAGTTACTTTCATTAACTTTTGTTGGTTATAATGCCTTATCTGTCGGTTACCCAATGATAACATAATATAACTTTTTAAAACGAAGTTCTGTTAAAGCACGGGAATATAAATGTAGTATGAGTGATATGGTTATAAACCAATCGTAGCATTTGTAAATTCGACGTTGTCCAATCAAATTCACCCAAAGGCGGGCTTTAATGTGTCATCAGCAGAATTGGGGTGAAAAAATGGTTTGACAGCACGTCAGGCAGCTAACCAGTCCGCAGAGAGAGAGAGCTTCCTTCACATAGTTTTGTTATTTGGGTCGTTGGCCTGTTCCGTCGATTTCAGTCCCATCATGACATCCACCATAGACGAAAGTGATAAGGACAAGGTAAGCTAAATGGGACTTGAAACTGCACCTAATGTCAGCCCTGGTAGAATTACGGTAGCTAACATTAACGGTAGCTCTCTGGCTAGCGAAGTTATTGCTGCTAACTTGTGTTGTTTTCTGTCTACATAACGCTAGCTTCTGGCTAAAGCGAGCTAGCGATTCATCGATAAAGCTATCAAGAAGTGGTAGCGTTAGTGTGAAACCAGTATCAACTGCTTTTATGCAAGGGAAAGTGTGTGTGCTAATGTTACCTTACACACTGAACGTGTTAAAACATGCAACAACGCATAACGTAGAAGTGATAGAAATGTAACCTAACGTCAGTCTGTATGGCGTTAAGTTTCTCATCTACTACGCTTTGACTCTATTAAACGACTGTTTTGCAGCATACTGACCTGCGACAACTCAGTGGACCAGCAGAGAGCTAAAATGATTAGCATTCTGACAGGTGTCTAAATAACTTTATCATGGCCTTCTTGGTTTAATTTTGCAGGTTTCATATTTGAGAGGTGTAGATTCATCTTTATAGTAATTTTCCCATTGTGGTGCTGTTGTGTTATACTGAGAGGAGTTTTCAATACTTCCTATCCTATACTTCCTATCATCCTATTTACATCAATGACAAACTACACCCTGTGAACTGACCATATAGTTGTATCAACACCTCCCTAAAACAGTTACAAACAAAAACAAAAACATTATATCCTTTGTGATGGGTGTACCCAATAAACTGACAGCCGTGTATAAGCTGTGTGTGTATATACATTCATCAGCAAGAGAGTAAATAGAAAAGACTGTTATTTGTCACATATATTCATACAAGTACTTTCAGTGAAATGTTGTAACAGATCAGCAACGGTGTGGAACTAGGAGGCTGTGCCTACTGCTAGAGCCAAAACTAACTGCCAGCAGAGGTTTTACCCAACACTACACCAACTCTTCAGTCTCTAAACTCGTGGAGGAATGACTTGTCAGGGCCGTCATGCATGTCTAACATGAGTATTTCTTTGATCTGTTTGTATAATGTCAAGCTAGGAAAGACTCCAGACACTGAGGATTTGTATTGCTGTGCTGCGGGCTGAGATCTTGCTGATACTGTTAAATATGTTAATTTTGAAGACTGACTGGTTAGTCGTATTACTGAATCAATATTCAGAAATCCTCAGTACCCCATAGAAACGTCAAAGACGAAGCAGCACTCTAGGTAAACTGTCAAATCCAACCAGAATAAAATGAATCAAATGGCATTTATGATGCAGTTCAGAATGATGATTAGACGAGAGAATTATTGGATATTTCTTGAAAGCCAGATTTAAGCGTCCACAAGTGACCACAAACCGGCTGCATTTTTTGGATAACTATGGTGTATTCTGTCTCCTTAGATGCGCTCAGTGTCTGTGGATCTAAACCATGATGCCTCTCTTCTCATTGATATTCCTGACGCACTCTGTGAAAGAGACAAAGTCAAGTTTACTGTCCATACCAAGGTAAAGTACAACACATGCCACAGTACCAACACAAACTTTCTCCTAACGTTAAAATATTCTATAAGGGTATTTGCTCATATGCTGACAGTTTTCTGTACAGAATACTAATAAATTATGTTTGCTCCCAGACTACACTTAGCTCCTTCCAGAAGCCAGAGTTCTCCGTTCCCAGGCAGCACGAAGACTTCATCTGGCTACACGACACCCTGGTTGAGACAGAGGACTATGCTGGCCTAATCGTGAGTTTGACTACTTGTAGGAATGACTCAAACATTAAGACCGTTTAACCTGTCCTGAATCTTAATCGTTGCCATTCATAGATTCCCCCAGCGCCTCCAAAGCCTGACTTTGAGAGCCCAAGAGAGAAGATGCACAAACTTGGAGAAGGCGAAGCCACCATGACCAAGGAGGAGTACACTAAAATGAAGCAGGAGCTGGAATCGTGAGTGTGACATTCAAACAAAACACCATATATTCCTTTGTATTCTTAAGATACTGTTAGAGCCTTTGCAAAAGTCACTGAAATGTTGTTGCTGTATCTGTTTTATTTTACTTTCAGTGAGTACCTGGCTGTGTTCAAGAAAACTGTCCAAGTGCATGAAGTTTTCCTGCAGAGACTGTCCTCTCACCCCACTTTAAGCAAAGACAGAAACTTCCAGATTTTCTTAGAGTATGACCAGGATGTGAGTTCCACATAATGCTGACTTCCTTTCCTTAGCTGTCAGTTGGAAAAGAGGAAGCTGTTTGCTGGAGACTTGTGACACATGACTTATATCCTGCTGTGATCAGCAGTTATCTGTGTAGTCGTTTTTGTCAGTCAGTGGCTGTGGTGTTTAACAGAACTTTACAAAGAGGTAAACTCTTTACATACGCAGGTACTAGTCTGATAAAAGAGCATAGGCTACATGTATTTGTGCACCATATTTTAACATGATACAAAAACAATGAACTATTGGTACAATCACAAACATTACTTCCCTACATAGTTACCACAACAACACATAATAAGCTTTAACAAATAAATCATATTCGTCTCATAGATTTAATTAGCACCTTTTGTAATTCTGTCATTTTAGCTCACTGTGAGAAGAAAGAATGCCAAGGAAATGTTTGGAGGATTCTTTAAAAACATGGTGAAGTCAGCTGATGAGGTTCTTATCTCAGGAATAAAGGTGAGGCTCATAGATGATCTGCTTACATTGTAAACATGACAGCATTCAAATGTAATGCCATAGCCTTTTCCCCAGTTACCGTTTCTCTGTGTGTTTGTGTCCCACACAGGAAGTGGATGACTTTTTTGAGCAGGAGAAGACATTCCTGCTCGACTACTACAGCAAGATAAAAGATTCCACTTCCAAAGCGGAGAAAATGACCCGCTCACACAAAAGTATCACAGGATTTTTACATCACCACATCAAATTTGATTTTGAGTTGAACAGAATAAATTAATTTGTGTAGTTTTGATTGCTAATTTCTGTTATTACAGATATTGCGGATGATTACATTCACATCTCTGCCTCTCTGAACAGTCTCTCTGCTGAGGACAGCACAGCAAATAAAAAGTGAGTTTAACATGTTATTTAAAGGAACAATGTGGGGCAATTAGGGCGATCTATTGGCAGAAATGGAATATAATATTAATAAGTATGTTTTCTTTTGTGTATACTCACCTGAAGATAAGAATCGTTGTCTTCATTGCCTTAGAATGAGCCGTTTATATGTACATATGGAGTGGGTCATCTTCACAGCCAGCTGCCATGTTTCTACAGTAGCCCAGAACGGACAAACTGCACTCTGTCAACTTTTCCTGCTTGTGCTGGAGTTGATAACGTTACTTGCTCCCATCTCCGCCACTCTCTCTCTTCACCACTCACTTCCCACATACACACACTCTAAGCATGCTACTCGTACACCAACGGGCTCTAGAGAGTGCCATTCATATTTTAGCATCGACCACTACAGCAATCCTACACGCTTGGCACGCTGGAGAAATTGTGATCTGCAACCATACCACTAGATACCGCCAGATCCTACACACTGTTCCTTAATGATTTTTATACAAAGATATACTTTGAGCAAAGTTTTACGTATTATGGCTTTACTTTTTTTTTTTTTTTTTAATTTCAGGCACCTGGAGAAGTTGTCAGACCTTTTTGAGAAGCTCAGAGTGAGTAGAACTTGAATAACCAACAAACTGAGACACCTGTTCTGATTTGTACAGAAAATTGTGGCTGTAGCTGCTATTTGTCTTTATTCGTGTCCCTGCAGAAAGTAGAGGGAAGAGTAGCATCTGACCAGGAGCTGAAACTCACAGAGCTGCTCAGATATTACATGAGAGACATCCAGGCCGCCAAGGTGAGAGATGTTTTATCTGATGCACAGATTCACGTTTATGAAGTTCACATATTGCTGAGTTTCAAACACTATGCGACCCATTCCACCCACACAGAACACATTGAAATAACAAACGCTCTGCTATGTGCCATTGATCAGGGCTTTGTGTTAATCCTCATTGTCCTTTATAAGTAAATCATATTTGTTGTATTCAACATAAGGTCTGATTGAGTGTTTATTCAGGTTTAAATCGTTGTATTTGAGGAGCAGTATGAAGCCTTTGTACACAAAACAGAAGTCCATGTATTTTGCATCAATTCTTGTCCAGCACATCTGTCTTTTGCAAACATGAAATTGGATGTTGAGCTTAATGGATTGTTAGATATTTTCCAAGTGATGTCAAGTTATCTCTCCCTTCATTCATTTCTTTCTCATTTTAAACTCTCTGGAACATGTCAGGACCTTCTGTACAGGCGAGCCCGGGCGTTAGTTGACTACGAGAACTCTAACAAGGCTTTGGATAAGGCTCGACTGAAGAGCAAGGACATTCCTCAAGCAGAGGAGCACCAGCAGCAGTGCCTGCAGAAATTTGACAAGCTCTCAGAGTCTGGGAAGAAAGGTTTGAGCATTCGTTCATAATAGATCCAGCGTCATTCTGTACTTGGTTCTTTGTGTGTAAAACGATATGCATTGTGGAATCCCTTTTTTTTTAACCGGACACTGTTATTTTCATAGAACTGACCAGTTTCAAGGGCAGGCGTGTTGTGGCCTTCAGGAAGAACCTCATAGAGATGGCTGAGCTGGAGATAAAACATGCCAAGGTGTGCAACACAATACAGCCAACCCATTTTTACACTAATGAAAATAATTACTTATTTAAAGCTAATTGGTGGTTCCATTGCAACATCAGCGCAAAGCCACAGAGCTAAGCCTCCACCATTTTGGACTGAAAGCGACTGCTGTTGTAGCCCATGAATGTATATGAGGGTCCAAGTCACAGTGTTGACAGAGCTAACAGTGTTAACCTGAGGGGGAACCGGAGGGTGGGTGCTACGCTTCCACATCAACGCTTTGGGTTAGGACGCTGTTACGTATGTAAACACAGCACAGAGAAGCTCTGATTAAAACACACAGAGGGAGAATGACTTAATTCCCTGCTCAAATAGACATTACTCTTCTATATCTTTACATAGCAAATAGTTGTTTACTGCTATATTAATGCTCTGAATTACAGATTTAGCACCTTTAACACACCTCTGGTTACTTCTTGGTGCATTTAATCATTTACACTTCCTCACACTGAGTAAATAAACTTGCCCTTGTATGCTCTAAATCACCAAAATGAAGGACTTAAATTAGAAAAGAAATTTAAATGTATTTATCCTTTTCACTGCTCCCATTATCCATATCCCTATATATGTGATTATAGTGTCATCCAGGTATCAGCTTCATCTTCAAATCTTTTATTTTCTATAATCTAACATTTATCATGTTTACATGGCTTTTGAAAATCACCCAGCAAGCTTATTCATTTACATTGAAATTAGGATAATGATATGTTCAGGGTTCCATAAGTAAGATATGTTGTTTACACTTGCAAACACATTAGATAGGATGTTCAAAAAAGCTGATTAGAACTGGGATACAAGTGTGCATTTAAATGTTTATTTGCTGACATATTGGATCAAGACATGAGAACCGAACAGACTATTCTTCATGAGTACTGACAGTGTCCTCCTGTCTCCACAGAACAATGTGACTCTATTGCAGGGATGCATTGACCTGCTCAGAAACTGACAAGTGTTCAAGTATTTCTGTCCTACCATCACCAAGTGACCAGTAATAGAAAATGGAAACCTGGCGTCCCCGGGGCCTTGCATGGACATGAATCCGAGCCCCATCTCTGCTCCCACCCATGGGTCTGATGCCACTTTAAAACCCTGCACGAGACCAAGCGTCTTGTAAGCAGAATGTCCTCATGTTTACAGAGTCCCTGTCCTCTGGTCCGCGGTCCATCCTTTTCCATTATTTATGGAAGTCTAACTTGATGTGAATGCCTCTAGAGAGCGAGGCTGCCAGCATTAAGGTCTTCCATTCCTTTGCAGCACCAATAGAGATGATTATCTTTTTTCCTAATTTCTTGTTTTCTTATTTTTACATTCTGCACATAGTAAAAATCATACCTTTTTTGATATTTTCTTTTTGCCTGAATAAATTCTAAGATCTTCTCTCATATACACTTTTAATTTTTTTTTTTTTAAAAGGCTTAGAGCATTTTTTTTTACCCCGCATAGCCATACCCTAAGTTCTGTGTTTCATATGCTTAACCTTTTGGGACTTTTTTGTTTGTTAGTGGAAGATATTTACAGAAACAAAACTAGTGCCTGAAAAAAATCCATCCTTATGCTCTGCATTCCTAGGCTCTGAGATAGAGTGCTACCAAACCAACGCTCTAGTAAGAAATACTCAAAACTGACATAAGATGAGACTGATCATCTTCAAGTGTTCTAAAAATAGCTGCTCTTCACCTCAGGAATGGACAGTTGGATAGATCCCCACATTCTTGTTTGCCGGAAGTGGCCTCAAATGCCACAGTTTTCAAAGATGCACATTAGAATTCAGCAAGAGGTTGGTGAGGAGAAGAAGACAAACAGGCTATTTGAGCGTCTAGCATTTTTCTCAAAGCAAAATCTAGTAATGACTATGAATCTGCATTTTTCATTTACTTGTACAAAGCATGCGTGATACCCCTGCGCCACATGTATCACTTCCTCAGCAGCTTCTTCGCCCCAACCACTTTTTCAGTTTGTAATTATTGTTGTTTTTCATTATTTTGCCCTAAATTCCACTTTTATTATTCATGGGGTCTCCTGTATCAGACCTGATATATTTACCAGATCCTCTAAACATTTTGTTTATTTAAAGCAGTTATAAAAAGAAAAAGATGTACTAAGAAGATGAAAAACACTTTAAAATCATGACCAGGCGCTGTGGAGTATTAAAATGCATTATAGTTTTTTAAGAAATTGAATGTATTTTTATTGGATTCCAACTGTGTGAATTCCTCTACATTTTGCTTTTCTTACAGAACATTAGCATTTTTATAAATTTGTAATAATGGCATTGAATAAATCCTACTTTCCCAAGATTGACCAGTGCCATTCTCTGTTTGTTTTGAGGGTTCGTAGCTTATTGTTAAGTGTATGAAAAGATGCTGAATCTGTGCTCGTCATACCACTAGGTGTCAGTATCCATCTATCCACTGTATCCCCTTCCCAGTTAGTTTTAGCGTGTGGGCCTTTGAATTTCAACACAGCTGTAAGCACATTTGTGTTAAATCCATTGACCACAGTGTGATGGGACTGTATAAGCTTTGAGGAAATGCCAGAGTGCTCATGGGAACCACCACCACCGCTAGAGTGCACATTTCATGTCTAAGCAACATGGCCAACAAAAATAATCTGCAGTGACACTACAGCCCATGTGAAACTGCATTACTCACGCACATATAGCGGCGAAAGGTTACACCTAAGTGAGACGTGAAGAAGGAAAGTTACTGCATGTGGACAGACAATATGCTGTACCTGCCCATGATGGATTTGTCAATATTGACATCACCAGTACTGCAGTCACAGTGACCTTGTGTGGTCGATTCACATTGGATGAAACCGCAGAGTAGAGCCAATGAGATGACAACACATTATCAGTGCAAACTGATGAAGTTTACCAACTGGGATCAGAGCAAACAGTGTTTAAAAAGCATGTCATTAAATAGTTATTGCTATGATGGATTTAAAAAATAAGACCCAGACATTAAGATGTCTTTCACAGAGTGTATTTCACTTCACTGTATGAAAATATGCAGTTACTGATCTGAGTATATCAGTGTGAAACAGAGAAGTATCAGTGCTAAATTTAGTCTTTTTCATGTCCACCTTGTGTAGCTGCTGTGTAATTATGATAAAGAATTTCCTCCTTTCTTGCTCTAATCGAAGAAATAAAACTTCTGAGGCAATAATGCACTGTGTAAAATATGTCTTCTCTTGTGTAAAGGAGCTAATCTGCCTGCTTCAAAGACTTATGTTGCTGACTTTATGAATTTCCTTATCTCCCCTTGGGCACGCTTAGATAATTTGCAGACTCTAAACGCATGATAAGGAATAAGATTTGCACATTGCACATTTTCAGAGCTTTTGGAGATGTTATCGGTGACCATTAATAATTCAGCTCTGTTTTTGTGATCCCAAATCTTTAAGGATCATCAGTCACACCCTCTTAGACAAGCAGGCCCAGGAAAGGATAGAGCAAATAATAGAGATGTACTTTTCCTGCTGTGTCAAGTCATGAAATATAGGTGTTTCTGGGTCTTCTGCTTACAACTGTGGCTGAGGTCATGGATAGGTGAGCTGTAAACGTGTGTGTGAAAGCACCTGCCTCATGTCCCACAGCTCTACACTGTTCAACTGAAAGGTCATGATAAATGCAGACAGCAGCCTCGGAGCAGGACTGGAGGCATGAAGCATGAAGGCCCCCTCAAATAGAAACCATGTCCTCTGAACGGACTCACTTTAAAAAGAAGTGCACCTGCAGGACTTGCTGATAAAGCTGAACTGTCTGCGCTTCCTCAATGAAAGAGAACAGGAGGTAAAATTCATCAGGTAAAATTTGCACACAGCTACAGATTTGTTTCAGTCCCTTTCTTCCCTTCAACCTCTTGAGTTGCATGATATACAGTAAATGTAAAGACAGACCACTAGATCTGAGACTGTGGGCTCATACTGTATATCTCTCTGATATCGTCGTCCCTCTCCTTACAAAAAAGTTTACTCAAATGCGCTATTAGTATACCTCTTTTAAAATAAGAGAGTTTAGAGATATACTTAACAAAATTATACTTAAGTATCCTTGGCTTATACCAAGTATACAGAAAAGTCAGAGTACTGACAAGTATAGAGAAAAGTCCAAGAATTGGCTTATACAGAAGTACTTTTGGCTCAGTACTATAAGTTCACTTAAAGAAAACTTACAAGTATACTTCCAGTGCAAACTATTAAACTAGTAGTGCGGGGCTTCATAGTAGCTCACCTGGTAGAGCAGGTGCCCCATGTATAAAGGCTGAGTCCTTACCGCTGTGCTCGAATAACGCCTGGGACCTTTGCTGCATGTCATCCCCTCTCTCCCCTTTTCACTCTGTCACTATCAATACAGGTAGAAAAAATTATATAAAAATAAATCAGTAGTTTACTTTTATAAGCTAAAAAGTAGGTTACAAGTATATGACTAGTAAACTAACAGTATACCCACAAGTTAACTTGTAGTATAGTTCATATTATATTTGCAATACAAAATATAACTTCAATGTAAACTAGTGTGTACTCAACAACTTACATTTGAAGTATATGCTGTATAAAGTATACTTTTATAAATTTAAAAGTGGGCCAATTTAGTCCCAAGAAGTATTGAAGTAATACACTTATAAGTATACTAGTAGATTGTTACTGATTACATAAAGTATACTTGGGAATACACATGAACTATACTTAAGTTTACTTCATAAATAAACTTTAAGTATACTTCTTTTTTAAGGGACCTGCCTTGAGAGACCCACAACACAAGTGGCTCATACAACAGTCTTCTTTAGAGTGAGACAGCAGATTACAAGTTCGAAAAAATCACTACATGTCCTCCAGTCCAAAGGAGACCTATGGCAGATTCAGTTTTCAGGATTTAGCCATTAATATACAGCTGCACAGTGGCAAATGAGCAGCTTTCTCATGCTTATGAGTTACATATGGAAACTTATTCAATGAGAATTAACATGTTATCAAATGAAATTACACAATTCTTTCTGTTTTCAGAGAATCTCACAGTAATTTCATGGCAAAATTAAGTTTTATAGCAATCTGAAGGACATTTTCTTCCTCCAGTAAAGCAATTCACACAACACTAAAAAGCTCAGATGAACAAAGGCCAAACCTTTCTAGGTTAGTGTGCCCTGCCCTGCTCAGGCAGTATTTTGCTTTCATACACACAATACAAACAATCTCAAATTCTAGATAATGGCCATCCATAGACCAACAAGACAAGTATTTAATCTCATCACACAACAGAAATACTTTAAACACAACAATTATATTTCACACATGTTGTTTCAGTACGGTCCTAAGTTTTCATCTTGATTATGACAATAGACAAATTCGAGAGCAAGACGGTTTAGCGTGCAGCTTTGGCCAATGCAGAGTCAGTGTGAGAAAAAGGAGTGAAAATACCACACATCAATTACAGCAGCAATGCAAAGTGGAAGCAAAATCAATGACTGGGGTTTATGTGCATCAGATGAAAAACACAAGCTGTAAGTTTAGATAAAGCAGTGGCTAGATAAAGAGTTATATGGTAATTGGTTTGTAACCAGTTAGACCATTGCATCCCAGGATACAACAAAGTTTCATAAACAAGAATATCACCATCATGTTGTAGGATAGAAAACAAGCAGCAACTGGTACCAACAAACATGTTTAAGTAGAAATTTGCTATTCATGCTCAGTCACGTATACTTGGTACAGCACTGCATTGGAAACCACACTTGGTTGTGTATAAGAAGATAAGATGCTCTATTCTTGTGACGGAAAGAGCTCACATTGGAAGTCCTTTACAAAACATTCGGCATAGCTAAACATCAGCTCCCTCAACAGTAACGCTCAGCAGAGGATGTACTTCCTGCGGCAGCTGAAGAAATTCAACCTGCCACAGACCAAGATGGTGTACTTCTGCTTGGCCATCATCAAGTCCATCCTTGCCTCCTCCATCACAGTCTGGTTCGCTGCTGCCACTGCCAGGGACAAGACCAGGCTGCAGCAGGTCATTTGTGCTACAGAGAAGGTGATCGGCTGTAGCCTTCCCTCCATCCAGGAGCTGTACACCTCCAGGACCATGAGGAGGGTGGGGAAGACTGTGGCCGACCCCTCCCATATCTTTCAGGCTCTGCCATCTGACAAGAGGTTCAGGTCCATCAGGACCAAAACCTCACACCACAAAAACAGTTTTTTTCCCCATAGCAGTCAGGCTCCAACAGCCCCTCTTTTGTGATTGTGATTGTGGTATATTGTTAAGTACTGTGTTGTGTTTTTTTCTGTTTATCAAGTATAAACGTGAGTTTTTTTTTATAATGCAATTTGTTGGTGGCTGACAAGGAAAATCTGTGACCACACTTGAGCAACAAGTGCATCCACTTAACAGGCTGTTTTGGTACGCAGATTGAGGAGAGGGTGCCTACGAAAACAGTTTTCAAATGAGTGACCTGGTGTGCGGACAGAGATGTGTGCAGAGGAGCTATGGACCGACAATTATCTTACGTCATATTTACTAACTTACTTACTTACTTATACTAATTAATGACTTGCACACAATGCCTTCACACTGTTCTAATGCATCACATTAATACAATACAATTATAACCTTCCTGTGCCAGTGCTTTTGATGGTAAAATAATGAAAGGTGTGGTAAATGACCTTTCCAAGAAGGACTGTCAGTCACTAATGCTAACAGTGTTATCCTGCACCGTGCAGGTGACCTTTCTGTGCATTCAGGCGTGGCTAATGATGATAATTTCTGTGAGGCCTGTTGCCTTGTTTGAAAGGCTTATTTCTGAATGTGAAATGATCCCGGTGCTCTGATCTATCTAGTAGTTTATGCACATAAATTATGCACAAGATATCTTGAATATTTCCATATGATGAAATGGTGCAACCACAACAAAACATCTTGGGCCTATCTCTAGGTTGATCAGGTGTCCCACTTTACAAGGGATGTCACAGAAATCTTGTCCCACATCCCATTTATTGAGATGATATCCCACATTTTCATTGGCTCTTGTTTTCAAAAGTCAAACCACTGCAGGACAGACGCTTTTAAAGCTGACTTCTATCCAATGGCTATAAAGAAAGCAAGGAAGGCTTCCGTCACGGGGGCTGTGTTTGCTATCAAAATGCGCACATGTGGGTCAAGTGCAGGTTAACCTTTCACCATCTTTGCTATGCTACGCCCAACGGAGAAAACTGAGTCACTGCAAAGTCACAAGTTATGCAGAGTTAGGTGGAATAGGATGGAAAGTACCACAACGAAAAGGAAGAGCAGCTGCAACAAAGGCTGTGGAACTACTTGTGTGAAATTTGACGGTTATTTTTCAATCTCACACAAGGCAAGACTACTTCTCAGCCTCGATAATGTGTCCTACAATGTCCCACACAAACATAATCTTTGTCCTGGGATCTGGTCACTCTACCTTTCTCTCAGTGTAAACATCATAAGATTGAACAGAAGAGCTTGAACAGAACAAGATGAATAAATAGCCTATGCATAAATGCATGCAGTTCAGAATAAAAGATTCTTAAACAATATGTTTTTACAAACAAAACTACTAACTGTACATATGTAACATTAATGAAGTAGGCCGAAGAAATGCACTGTCCTCACCGAAAGGTATGAAGTGTGACCTCTTAAAATAGCTAAAAGCACAAAAGAAAAGGGTTAAAAGGATTTCCTTTGGCAGCTTTCTTAAGTAAACGTGTTTATAATTACTTTCCATTTCAAACAAATCGTTTATTTCAATGATAACGGTCTGACTGCATGAGTTGTACCTTAGATTACAGTTTCATGCAAATAGACTACAACTCCCAGCGTGCTCATTTCCGGCTTGAGTGCATTCCAGCCAATCAGAAACCTTCTGGATCCATGGCAGCTATCTGGGGCACGGGGCCAGCACGTCTAGCCAGCTCGAAGTGCCACGACTTCACAGCAGACCACGGATTCTCTAGCGGAGTGAGGGGGGAAGCAGTGGAAAAAAGCTAGTTAGCTAGATAGCTGGATAAACGGGGAGATTGGCACAGAAGTCGTTTTCATCCAACAGTTACAAGTCAGAGCTGTTTGCCCTCTCTCCTTTCCCTTGAAGCGAGCAGACGTAACGTTAGCATCACCAGCGAGGTGAGTGTGGGAGTCTTGGAATTTTTTATTCATTAGAGCCAGCGTTAGCTAGCTTGGAAGCTATCTACTGCTAACTCCTGAGCTAACTAATAGTACAGAGAGACAGCCGCTTAAAGTTATCTAAAATTATTTTTGATTTTTTTACTTCACAAGCTATTTAGTTTGCAGTTTTATTACAGCTTCTGCGGCGCAGTTTCGTAACGTACACCGACTCTTTATACCACAATGTGCAGAGACGATAGCCAAGTTCATTGATTCATACTGTTAGCTACAATGCTAGCTTGCAAGTAATGATTGAAAGCATTTCACATTAAAATGAGTAACAGGATTGCACGCTCCTTTCGTTTTAATGCATGGTTGCATAACGGTGTAGGTTGTCTCGGATGTCTCATAAATGGAGGCCTTTTCTTAGTCGTGGTCTCAATACTGTAATTTTAGTCATAGTTAAACATTAAATGAACTATCTTGGAAGTTATTGGAAGTCGATGCGTCTGTATTAAATAACGTGTGGAACAAAAACTCTGTACGTTTGTCAAGTTTGTAAGGATATTTTTCATGCTTGTTTGAAACTAATAGTAATGAAAAACAAGTACTGTCATTAAAGGAAAGAAAGTGTATTAATTTACATATATAATGGCTTAATAAAGTCAGTAGGTTTTCATTTTAGCTGAAGACTGTTCCTGTGGTAATGCACCCCCTGTAGGTATTCCAATGAATGAATGAAAGCCAGCTATTTTGGGCTTGAAAGGCTATATATGTGTGTAACCGTTACACAAGCAAATTTCATCTTATAGTCTTATCTCTCATGGACCTTGAAATGCACTTTCATCTTCAGAAAGTCACTCCTGAGTCAGTTTTCTTGAAGTCATATTTCTCAGTATAATGTATGGTGGAGATGCACTGACGTGCGACATCACAGATAAGCAGGCAGTACAAACTATTCCTTTTCACTTCTAGCGATTACACCCTGCAATGAACAGGGACTCTGGACTCTGTTTCGATCATGCCTAAATAGCTCAGCAGTTTTCCTCTGCTGTGTCACAATTTTGGTTTGTTTTAAAACTGTAAAGCGCCACATTCATTTGCATTTATATTTTTTCTGATGGGATATACCATCCCTATCCATAATATAAGTTAGGATATAACTGATAGGGCTGCAAGAATAAATCAAAGAAAGGGTTTTAGTGTCCCTAAGCTGCTATCTACACTCAGCCAACTTTCCTACCCTGCAGGCTAAACATTTTGGTTTGTGACAGGAGCCTCCAAGAGCCTTAAAGGGGTAGCTGGAAGATCCTGTAAGGGATCTTATACACAGCAGGAAATTAACACTAACCACCAGCCAACTTCTGGACATTTTTGCAGTTGCCTGCAATGTGCTGTTTGTCCTTTTTTCCTCTATGGTTTGGATTAGAGATGCACCGATACTGATACCAAATCAGATATCAGTGACAATGACTACGATCCTTGCAATTCAATATTATGTTTATATACTAATTTTAGCAGCAACAGTCATTTTTGTGTGATAGTTGTTCTAGAAATTTGCCTCCACAGGATTTGGTAACCTTTCCATAACTCTTTGTTGATGGCCAAACACATGAATGAAAGCAGGAACATTTACAGAAATATAAGATATGATGATGTTTATATGTGTAAATAAAATAATCTTTATATTAAATGTAATGCTTACTGTTCACACTTAAATGGATATTTTTGTGTTTTATTTTGTTTTTTAAAATATTCTCGGTGCATTTCTGGGTGTATAATGCAACCAAAATAATGCGGATGAGTAAAATTACATTTTTTACATAGTACATAGCAATCCAAAATTATAAAATTAATGTGCAACGAAATGAAAACACCTTCAAGTTCAAACCCATATTTTTAAAGAAATGTTTCCTAGAGGATTTTCTTCAGTATATGTTTGAACAGAGGGGGTTCTTAGCCTGGGGCTGATATTTAATTGTGTTTACTTTGGCTTAATTTGTTGTCAGTGTTTGTATTTAACTCTAAAGCTATTGAATTATTGTATGAGATTTAGCTGTGAGGGTAAATTTGAGCTGTATGAACACATATGTTTTACCTGAGGCAAAAGGCTACATAGTAAGTGGGTTTTGAGCAGCTGCTACTCGTCACACAGTTTGCTGATAAAATTTGCTGGTCTGTATTATGTAGCCAGCCTCAAGGCAAAAGCTTATGGGGAGAACAGTGACACCGTGAGGCATTTGAGAGGAAAGGCTGTGGTGGTTCTCCAGACAGCATTGATCACAATTCTCTCATCAGCTGCTCTGTTAATACAGCTGTCAATACTGTTGGTGATATTACAGTTTTGACTTGTATATGAACATTTTTCTTCCCTCTTTAGAAATCCCTGGTCTTTGTTTGTCTACAGCAAGCAGTTTCTTTTAGAAAAATATCTTTTTTGTTAACCGTATTAACAAGTCTGCCACTCTCCTTTTAGGTCAACTGAAACTGAACAATGGATATCTATGACCCCCAGACTCTTGGGATAATGGTGTTTGGTGGATTCATGGTGATCTCTGCTCTCGGGATTGCTCTCGTCTCCACCTTCTCCATGAAGGAGACTTCTTATGAAGAGGCCTTGGCTAAACAACGCAGGGAGTTAGGTAAGGTCCAGTCAACTCGCTCTGACAAAAAGAAGAAGGACAAAGTGTCTGAGAAGAAGGGCCGTGGAAAGAAGAAAGAGGAAAAACCCAATGGAAAAATCCCAGAGCCTGAGAAAATTCAAGAGGAAGTTGAAGCTGACGTAGTCATTGAAGCTGCCACTGCCCCCGTTGTAGCCGCTGCTCCTGAACCTGACCCTGTCCCTGACCCTGTCCCTGCTTTTGAGGTTAAGCCAGCTGCAGCCCCGGCACCGGCAGAAACCCAGCCAAAGCCTGCTGCTGAACCAAGCCCTCCTCTTGCTGAGCCCTCACCTGCACCCTCACCTAAAGAGAAAAAGAAGAAGAAGGTGGCTAAGGTCGAGCCGGCCTCTACCCAAACAGCCCCACTTGTGGCTGCCCCTGCACCAGTCAAGTCCTCTGCAGTCCCTGCACCAACCCAGGCCCCCGTGTCTGCCCCGACTAAAACAATCGCTCCTTCCACTGCATCTGCCCCAGCCAAGACTGCTCCTGCATCAGCTAAGTCTTCTCCTGCATCGGCTAAGTCTGCCCCAGTGCCCGCCAAAGCCGCTGCAGCCCCGGCCAAGTCTGCTACAGCCCCTGCCAAGTCTTCACCTGCTCCATCCAAGACTGCCCCAGTGCTGGAAGCTGTCACTAAAGATGTCCCAGTGATGGCCGTTCCCCCAGTGGGATCTCAGCAAGCTCCTGCTGTTGCAGGAAAAGTACAGGAGCCCAAGAAGAAAGCCTCCAAGAAGAAGTCTGAACCTGGTAAGCAGATATGTTTCAGAGATATCCATTTATCATTTTACAGTTGGGACTGAACATTTCTGTTAGAAAAATTAAATTAAGATATCTCATGTTGTAGTTCTGTTGTTTTGAAGTTGTTATTAAAGATGACATTGTTTCCAATGTGTTGAAATCTACAGATAATCTCATCAAAGGAGGAGAATAATACAGATAGCTCATCAGTCTTAAGAATCCTCTCTGTAGTTTGCATGATGAAGGCTCTGAAGGGTATCACTGTCACATAACCTGCGGTTTCCAATTTGGCCATTATGCCCAAATCACAGCACAGTGCTGTTTTTCCCCTCTGCCAAATGTCAATATTCTTACAATGATTTATGGGACTTTTTTAACAAATAATTAAGTTTTTCTTTAATTGTAAAAGTTGCCTGTTGTTTGGTCTCACTAAGCCCACTGCCAGATGTTTTTTTTCTTGTTAAACCAGCCAGCATTTGTTCAATATACTGATCGAGGACTGCTGTTGTTATGTTAGACGTGTAGCAGGGTTATTATAGTAAACTAAAATGAAAATAAGTATTGAAAAATATGTTTAGTAAACAAAATAAAAATTAGATCCTTTTTAAGAAAAACTGAACCGAAGCTATAATATTATCTATAATGTATCACTACTGGAAAGCTCACTCAAGACACTGAACCACAAAAACTGACATTCCAAGAGATGACGCGATGCTGCAGCTGCTTCACTACATTAGCACGAAGATTAAACATTATGGCTATTCCTAAACAGTTCTCTAACCATGTTTTTTTCGTCTGTATTTGTAGCTACATACTTCTGAGACATAACACCTGGCCCTAACAAAACAGACTAAACATTTCTGAACAACTGAAGCTAAAACTAGCAAACACACTGAAGACTAACTCAAACTAAAATGAAATTGAAAAGTCAAAACTAAAATAGAATTAAAACCTACTGACAAATTAAAACTAGTATAACCTTGATGTAGTCTGGACCGTGGTGGTGTCTCCATCAGTGCTACACGTCTCTGCATATCAAGGACCAAAGTCACTGTAGTCTATTAATACATTGTTAAACTAGAACCACTATTGTTAAATTAGCTTTCTCCTTTGAAGTGAAAAGGGTTGTCTAGACAGGAACTACGTTAGCCATCACACTGGAGATAGTACTTGAGTGTTTGGAGGTAGAGTGGGGACATGTCTGTACAGTTGAGTTACACGTGCATACACTAGCGATCTAATGCAGTAATACCCTGTCAGTACTGATGAACTTCCAGCTGTGTACCCGTGGAAAATAGTGCCAATGGCAGTTGTGGGTAATGTCTGGCACTCAGCTCTGGAGGGCATAGAGCATGTCAGCTTGTCCAAACACCACTGCCCTGTTTTGTTAGCTGACAAAGGCTCTCAGTGCCCTGACAATGGGTAGGGAGGGGAGTGGGATTCGCCGTTGCCTGAGGCTTGTCTCCGCCTGGTGCCACAGTGCCCCATCATTTTGCCATCCGAAGCTACCCAGGGCCCCAGACCCAAAGGACCAGTTGCAACCTTGTCCTTTTCCTGAGGCAATGTCAGAATTCAGACTTCACTGTGACAGCCTAATGAGCTTTAAAACTGCCTGCCTTTTTAGTTTTAAACATGAAACAACCTCTGAATGTCTTATCTTACATCAAATGTTTTCATCTTTAGTGGCAGTGGTGGATTCTGCCGATGCTCCTCTGTACCTGCCCTACAAGGCTCTGGTGTCCACCATCAGTAGCATGGTTTTCAGTGAGGGAGAGGCTCACAGGCTCATCGAGATCCTGTCTGAGAAAGTCGGCATCATTCAGGACACCTGGCACACGGTAATGGACGCAACAGTCAGTGATAGTTAAGGAAAAGACACCTCTTAAACTAGCTGGAGTGTACAATCACTGGATAGTTCATTGAATGGGACCTTTAAAGAGACATTATTTTTGCTGTGTTTTCAGGCCACCCAGAAAGGAGACCCCATAGCCATGTTGAAGAAACAACTGGAGGAGAGGGAGAAACAGCTGGCGGCAGAGCAAGAGGACGCTTCTGCAGCAAAGAACCGTCTCCGAGAACTCAGCAAGGTAAGATATACAAGTGTCTCTCACATCAGTAAAGCTGCAGAGGGTGCTACACTCCTGCCACAACACACTCGTCTGGTCTATAGCCACGCTGGCATCCCAGTGAGACTCTTAATGCTCATAGCAGCATAGAAAACAAAATTGTTGTATGGATGAAAAACTTCTTTGGTCATTTTACAGTTTGGCCTGAAGGTGGCAGTAGAGGAAATTTAACAAGGTGACTGTAATACACAGGCCACATCTGTTAAGAAGGGCTCACTCACTTTCAGTGTTAAGTATGTCATGTATTATCTATGTCAGCCTATGGGTGGCAGTACATGAAAGGGTTCATTATGATGGTTGCAGAAAACTTGACAGAAACATTTTTTACATTTATAACTTGTCCTTAAATGAGTGTTGAGTTAAATCATGTGTAATATGTGAAATGGCCCTTTCTTTGTTTTTTAGCCACAGACACAGTGCACTGAATCTGAATGTGCTCTGTCTGTTGTTTCAGGAGCTGTCTGCTGAGAAGTCCAAGGTGGCCAATGTGGAGACAAGGCTGAGTTCCCAGCTGAGTAAGAGGGAGCAAGAAATGATCGCTCTGCAAGCACGCATGCAGGCCAGTTACCAAGACCATGTAGCGCAGACCCAGGGGCTCAATGCAAAGGTCAGTTCTCTCATACATTAATGCTACAGTTTCTTATTTCAGATGAGTACATTTGAGTTTGCTTTGACCCTTTTATTGCCGTCCTGGCTTCTAATTAGAAGTGAAAATGCATTTTGTCCTTTTTTATAATTTATTTGCCCTGTGTTAGAGCATGAGAGTCCAACGCGGTTCATTTAATTTTAAAAACTTTAAATAATTTTACAGATTGTCAGCCTGCAGGACCAGCTGGAAAAAGGCCCCAATGCCCAACTGGCCCGTCTACAGCAGGAGAACTCCATTCTCCGTGATGCCCTCAACCAAGCCACTAGTCAGGCTGAGAGCAAGTGAGTGTTTCCCTGTAACAGTAAATGAAAAATCCATAGTGACTTGTGTTTTACTTCTATACTGATACTAATTAAAGTGATAATTACAGTACAGTGTGTACAAAATGTGTGCGTACAGATTTGTCCTGACTCTCCCTGTCTTTCCTCTGTGTTTTCATTCTGTCCTCAGGCAAAATGCAGAGCTGGCCAAGCTGCGTCAGGAATGCACCAAGTTAACCAAGGAGCTCGGAGAGAAGACTGAAGCTCTGCTTGCTGATGAGCACATCAGGAAAGGACTGGAGACCAAGGTCTCCGCTACAGAGAAGCAGCTCTCCCTGCTGCAGGTTGGCCTAGCATCATCTCTATTATGAACTATATTGGATGCGATCAAGTTTGCACATGGAAACAAATTTATTCCATCCTTTTTTGCTGTTTTTTGTTTGAGCAGCTAGTTAGTCACAGCGTCTCTTCAAAAAGCAAGCCTAGGCCTTTCCCACCTACTCACCAACCCTCTAATGTTATTTGAAGTTTAATTGCCTTGTAATCACGTAGCCCTGGGCTGGGCTGGGCTGGGCTGGGCTGGAATGTAGCCACACAATAATGGGGCTGCAGGGAAAATGAGTCTCAACAGCACCAGCTGGAATGTGTGCGTGTCCGAGCACCTCCAGTCGTCTGTAAACCGGCTGTGAAAGAGCAGGATCAGTCTTCTGGTATTTAAGACATATGATTTACATCCCTGTCGTACATTATCTGTTAATTTGCTGTTCTCATATACTGTATTTACGTATATACCATCAGCTAACATAGTCGCTCACTGATGGAATGCTGTTGGTCTGGGCTATGTGGAGCAAATGAGTCAGCACTTCCTGACAGTCAAGTGTGCATTTAGTTGTTTATGAACCGTTTAAGATCTTAAAACATGTAATGCTTAGACAGTCAGTCAATATACAGTAGACAAATGATGCGTCATTTCTAATTTTTTGACTTGAGTTTCGCTTCCTGTGTGAAATGTGTTCTTGGACTGTCAGCCTTCTGTCGTCATCAACAATTAGCTCCTTTGTCATGGAGGCGCAGGCTAATCATCTCAAAATCCCCTCAGGTTCAAAGCACTTCCAACAAGGAGGACAAAAATCTCAAACATATTTCTGTTAAAATGTCCGTTTTCATTTTCCTGTTACACAACCTCAAGACAGATTATATTGTGATTGTGGATTATCTGCAAATATTCTGTTTTATCTTTTCTCTGAATGTGTCGCAATATATTTCAACAGAGATGCACTGATATTGCCTAGTGAGTCAATGCTGCCAAGTAAAATTATTTTTGTGAATCTTTGCTGCCCCCTGCTGTTTAAAACATCTCGATCAATGTTGTTGTCAGGCCAGCCATGGGGAGAGTGAGCAGGCAATGCAGAGGAGATTGGAAGAGGTGTGCGAGGAGCTCAGAGCAACACAGAGTAGAAACAACAGCCTGCAGGCCTCTTTGGACAATGCCCAGCAGGACAGCAGCACACTCGCAGGTCAGGAAATGGGGGAGTGATGTCTTAATGGTTAGCAGGTGTCAAAGCTCAGGAGTTGGCATCTTGATGATCAAAAATAAATATGGAAACCAATGGCTATGTCACAGAATATAAAATATGCATCAAATTGTGAGGGCTGTGATTTATCCCTGCAGAGTTTCAGGTGCGCACTGGGAGATTGGAGGCTGAGATCAGTGAGCGCTCTGCTCAAGTGGAAGTGCTCACCGCCCAGCTGGAGGAGACACAGGCAGAGAAAAGCCAGCTTGAGCAGCAGGTGGCCTCCATCAACTCACTGCTGGAGGCCAATCAGACAAAAAAGGAGGAGGACAGCGATCAGGTAGGGCATACTGTCATCTTGACTATTTCTGAAATGGCCACAGGATCTTGACCACTCCGTCACCCCAGAGGATGTTTTGTTATGTCTGATTCTGCAGGTGAATGCTGCAGAAGTGGAACAGCTAAAGCTCAGGTAAGTGTATGAGCCTGCTTTCTTTACAGTCAGCATCATATCCAGAGCTGTTCCTTGTATTGATTGAAATGCTGTGCTTCCCTCTGCAGCCTTCAGGAGAGAGACATCCAGTTGAACACTCTTCAAGAGGAACTGAAGCAACTGCAGATGAAGCAGGAAGCTGCTGTAAGTGTTGCAAACATCTGTTGTTGGATATATTACCAAATATAATCACTTCGCCATTATTCAGGAGAGATACTGTATATTGACACTATTTAGGGCTGTCAGTGGATTAACATAGTTAATAATGATTAATCGCAAATTTTATTTCTGTTCAAAATGTACTTTAAAGGGAGATTGTCTAATATTTAATAATCTTATTAACATGGGAGTGGACAGCTATGCTGCTATATGCAAATGTATATATATATATATTTATAATGGGAAATCAATTAACAACACAAAACAATGGCAAACGTTATAAGCTCTTGACTATGACTTGCCCCAAACTGCATGTTATTATCTTAAAGTGGGCATGTCTGTAAAGGGGAGACTCAACGACTTAACATTAAATAAATTAGTGGTGTTAAAAAAAATTGCGCTATGGTGGTAACTTTGACAGCACTAAACTATTTTATTCAACCAAACATGTACAGAGGCACTGCTAATCCCAAATAATCTGCTGTTCCAACAGGAGACCACTATTGTTGAGCTAGAGCAAAGAAATAAGAGGTATGGTATTTTTATTTATTTTTTTTTTTTTACTCTCCATGTATTTGACTCAAATCTTATATATTTTCCATACCTTTGCTCTCTGCTTATTTATAGTTGCCGTAATCCAAATTGTGTGTCCCCGTTTTTTTTTTTTTTGGTTTTTTTTTTTTTAGTGAGGATGCCAGCCTCATCACATCGCTTCAGGATGAGCTTAAAAACCTCAAAGAAGAGATGGTGCAACTTAACAGCACATCAGTAAGTGTGCCTTTCAATGTGCTGCGTGATTTCTACATCTGGAGCAGCCCTGCAGAACAAAACAAAAGATCTCAGTGAGTGACTCATTTGCATGTCCACTCTGTTTCAGCAGCCAGATAGCGCCACAGAGCTGGAACTACTACAGAGCAGGTAAGGTAGTCTTGGTGAATGGAAAAAAAAAAAATCAGTCGCACACATTGTCAGGTCTGTTGTAGATGTTGTTGTTTTTTTTTTTTGGGTAGCCTGACTGAGAAGGATGCTCTTGTCACATCACTACAAGAGGAGCTGAGAGAAGTGAGAGAAAAGACGACTATTGAGGCAGTAAGGTTCTCTTTACACACTTCAATTGATAATGTCCTCCTCTTAATTACCTTCCTAATTAAGACATCCATTGTTTTAGCAGAGCGTTGCAGCAGAAATGACAGCTTTTCAATCTGAAACCAAAGAAACTCTCCAAACGCTCTTCCCAAAAATACCTGTAGAGACGGAGCAGGTAGGAAAAAGACATTTCACCAGAGGAGTTGCTGAATGATCTTTTATTCTGATGGTCATTATTCTTGTCAAATAATATGTACATGAATGATTCATGTCTGCTTTTTCTCATCACTCAGTCCAACTGGTTACAAGTATTTACGCAGAAAGCTCAGCAGGCACTCAGCCAGCAAAGCCAGGAGGCTCAGTCAAGCACAGCGTCGCCTGTAAGCCATAGTTTCATACACTTAGCATATACTGGTTTGAATTAGCTCAGCAGAAGAAGTTCTGAATGTGTTTGTCCTTGTCTCAGGAGTTGCTGGAGAAACTGAAGGAGGCCGAGGAGAGCCATGGCTCACTGCAGGCTGAATGTGAACAGTACAGGACAGTCCTGGCTGAAACGGTAAGTGATAGGGGAAACTGAGCCCTGTGAATGTGGGGTAAATTTCTACAGCTTATTTAATCTCATTTCCCTTCTCCTTTAGGAAGGAATGCTGAAACATCTGCAGATGAGTGTGGAGGAGGAAGAGCTGGTATGGAAGTCCAAGATGGCTGACTCAGAAGAACAGCTGAGAGTGGTAAGTGATTAAAATCTCATTGAAATCCCCAAAAGTTGGAGATATTTTTTTTCACCATGCATAGGTCCCCCTTCCTCACAATAGTCCATCTCACACATTACCAGGCTTTGGAGAAGGTCAGCAAGTTGGAGGCAGAAAACCAAAGTGCAGAACAGGTGAGGATTTTTCCCCACACACAATTTAAATGTAATCTTGATGTAAGCTTGCAGGTTAGAAATGTGTGCAGCTATGTAAACCAGTTTATTCTGGTTCTCCCTGCAGTTGAAGGAGCAGATGATGCTTTTGGAAGCCCAGCTGGAGAAGCAGTCAGACAACCAGGAGACTTCAGAGGAGCTGGAGCAGGTTAAATCACAGGAGCCTCACTGGAACTGGCACTGTTTCTAAAAAAAAATGTTGCATTTTTTTTAGGGCTGTCAATTGAAATATTTCATCACATTATTGTTCATAATTATTTGTGATTAATTGCAAATTAATAAACAACACAACACATTAACAACACAAAACAATCACAGATATTGTGAAACCTTAATAGGTACTGCATTTAGCATAAAGAAATTTGCTCAAATCATAACATGGCAAACTGCAGCCCAACAGGCAACAATAGCTGTCAGTGTGTTGACTTTACTATGACTTTCCCCAAACTGCATATGATTATCATAAAGGGGATATGTCTGTAAAGGGGAGACTCGTGGGTACCCGTAAAATCCATTGTCATTCACATATGTAGAGGTCAGAGGTCAAGGGACCCCTTTGAATATGGCCATGCCAGTTTTTCCTCACCAAAATTAGCATAAGCTTGGGGCATTATTTAGGCTCTTACTCGACAAGCTAGTATGACATGATTGGTACCAATGGATTCCTCATATGATAAAACTGAGCCCGCTACAACCTAAAAATCCTGTTACAGTAATGCATTAAAGAAATTTGTGACGTTAAAACAAATTATCAGGTTATTTTCATATTAACTTTGACCTCATTTTAACTGTACATTCCACCATTTAAGGAAGTGTACTTATTTGCATTTTTTTACTTTGTTGTTTTTCTACATTAAAAGAAAAAAAAACATTTTACTACAACATTATTTCAGGGCATTTCCCACTTTTTTATCGATTGAATAATATTATTTTAAAAGTTTTGTTTAATTTACAAAATGTTATTGAAATGGTGGTCATGTAAAGAAGTAGCAATCTACACTTGATATAACTCTGTGGGGGATTTCTTTTTCTGAAATCCTTGCTATCAAACTCTTGTGATGCATTTAAACCTAAACTTGTCTGACATCTGTTCATCTCTGTGCTCAGCTGAAGCTGCAGCTGTCGGAGTGTCAGAGCCAGCTGGATTTGGCCCAGAAGGAGGCCCAGGCGCACAAGGAAGAGCTTTCACAGGTGACTTTACTGACTTAACCTGCTTCCCCATCCTCCAGGCGACAATATTTACACAGTCATGCACCAGTATAACAGGCGAGAGGGGAGACGTTATTTATGAGATGTCTAGGAATTAGTGGAAATCCCTCTTTAACCTACACAACTAGCACGGTGCGGTGTCGGTGACGTGTGACACAAAGGGGATTCACAGGCCGGAGGTTATGTAACTAGTGCCGGATTCCTGTTTCAGGTCACAGAGCAGCTGGGCGAGATCACGATGCGGGTTCAGCAAGAACAGAATGGCCCAGCTGAGGCTCAACCCAGTCAGGTCAGGGTGCAAAGGTCACAGGCACCCTTCACTTCCTGTCAGAGAGTACTGGACAGTAACTAGGACACTTCTTCTAAGATCTGTTTGTTTTTAAATTCATTCTCAAATGAGCCTTTATCAGTTTAGTAGAAAACCCCAAAACTAAACATGTTATGGATCTATTACTCTGTAATTATTGTTCTTTGTGATTTGGCTGAACATGTGATCAAACCCATGTTCTAAATCAAGGTTGTAGCCACAGGTACACAGATACTGAGTGATGCACCACACTGGCAAAAAGCCGTATTTCTAGTCTGTCCAGTATTCCCCCGAGACAGCGGCTGTTTACGCTAACCACTGTTTGCATTGACTGAGTGGACTTAACTCTAACTTAACTCTAACTTCTGCTTCTCTCACCTTTTTCAGCATGCTCACTTGTCATTTTGTTTTCAGATATTTGTGTACGATTCTTAACATCAACAGAAAGTTTGTGTTTGACTTTCACCTGAGAGGCAACTAACTTGGCACACAGGTCGAGCAGCTTTTGTGTGTGTGTGGGTGTGTCGCGCTGCTGCTTTGTCGCAAGAATGATCGCATAGACAAGGATGTGTAAGCCATTTGTCTGTGCGAGTGTTATTTATTGTTTGTCCTCCATCAGTTACAGAACGAGTTGAGTCAGACGACTGAGAAGCTGCACGGGGAGGCGGCCCAGAGACAGCAGCTCTCTGAAGAGTTTCAGCAGGTAGCAGCCATTGTTGATGCAGTCTTTTAAAATCTTGTCACACCAGAGGGTGACTGATAACCTCCCAGTGGATAACATCAATGTGTGCTGTCAACTTCTAGGCCCAGAAGACTATAACAGAACTTCAGGCTCAGTTGGATCTTCTGAACGTTTCTGCAGAGTCACCACAAGCTGACACAGAAGATGTTGCACAGCTCAAGGTGCAGAAACAAACGACACCCAGAATCCAAACATTAACTGTGTTATTTTTATGAATCTCATAACTGTTATTATTATACCCTATGGTGGACTGAACGTATCCCACAATGCATAGTGAAAAATAGTGGACAACAGTGGTCACTAACCGAGCATTATATAACATCATGCATTGCACTGATGGACCGCAGGAAAGAATGGCGCAATTGAGACAAATTGATGAGTTGTGGTGCAAAAATAACATATTTAATGTGAGTAGCACATCACAGCACAAACAGCCACAAAGTACTTTGTATTTATTAATTTGGGAAATGCTTCTGCATTCACAACGGCCGTTAATTCTTTCCTTTCACAATGAAAGACCTATATGCTGCATCACTGCTTACCAAGGGGAACTTAAATTAACTCGGAGCATTAAGAGACAACTCAACAAAATCCATCCATCCATCCATCCATCCATCCATCGATCCATCGTCAACCGCTTTTCCCGTTAGGGGTCGCGGGGGGGCTGGAGCCGATCCCAGCTGGCATTGGGCGAAGGTGGGGTTCACCCTGGACAGGTCGCCAGTAACTCAACAAAATAGCTTACAATATGTATGTATCACACACAAAAATACATGTCGGTGTTTATTATGGATGGTTTAACAGCAGATATTGATCTGGCACATTTTAATTGTGCAGCAATTGAGTGCAGCAATTGAAAATGACCTGAGTGGTGTCTGAAAGTGTCATTTTGCCATTGAACTCACAAAATGATCCTCTACATAGAACGCCCTGGTGAGTGAGTAGGAAGTAGTGAAAGATTTTGGACACAGGCCATGTGTAATTTATTTAATACTGAACAATTTAGATGTCCATATTGAGTCTCCTTTTACTTGGTGCTTTGAAGTAATGTTTGCTGTTGGAACAGGAGCGCCTGGAGAAGGAGAAGAAGCTGTCCAAAGACCTGGGCCAGGCAGCCAGCAAGCTCCAGCAGCTACTTAAAGCCACTCAGGAGCAGCTGACCAAAGAGAGAGACACAGTGAGAACACTACAGGAGCACCTGGAAGGAAAGGTGAGACAACTAATGTGGAAAGACTAGGGCTGTCAAAGTTAACCCGATAACTTTCACGGTTTGTAGCGGCCTCAGTTTTAAAGCTAGTGAAAATACTGGCATCATGTGAAACTAGAAAACCTAAAGAATCCAGTGGTACCAGCCATGTCATACTATCTGATCGCTCCAAACTAACACTAAACTGGCATGGCCACCTTCAAAGGGGTCCCTTGACCTCTGACCTCAAGTGAATGAAAATGGGTTCTTTGGGTACCTACGAGTCTCCCCTTTACAGACAGGCCCACTTTATGATAATCACATGCAGTTTGAGGAAAGTCATAGTCAAGTCAGCACACTGACTCACTGATGGCTGTTGTTGCCTGTTGGGCATCAGTTTGCCATGTTAGGATGTGACCAATTTTTTTTTTTTTTTTTTTTTTTGCTTAAAGTACCTGTGAGGGTTTCTGTACAATATTTTTTTGTGTTGTTAATTGATTTCCAATAGTAAATATATACATACATTTCCATAAGGCAGCTTATTTGAGTATTAAATACTTGACAAATCTAAATATGTGATTAATTGATGAGTAATCATGATTAAATATTTTAATCAATGGACAGCTCTAGGTAAACTACACATTAACACTTGTAAGTTCAAATTGCTTTAGTATGCTTGTTAATTTTTACCCTATATTTCTGTTTTCAAGGGAGAATATGTGGAGCTGAAGGAAGGAACATCCGTCTGAGAGGAAGATGACTGCAGACACTACAAAAAACTGCCAAATATGCCTTATGATTACCATAGTTATGCATTCCAAAACTATTTCTTTCTTGTACTGTAGTTGATTGCATTTTTTGCGACTGTAGGAATCAAATGTTTAATATTATGAACATTTTCAAAGTAAGATCAGTGGAGATGATCCTGCTACAATCTTTATTGAAACCCACATTCCATCAACAATTCTGGCTATGTCAGAAGTTATTTATCCCCCTGCCTTATATTCCAGACATTTCTCCATAGTTCAGTGTTAAAAAGGGAAACCGACTGTACGTTTGACGTACATCAACCTGTGCAATTACTTTGTATGTCTTTTCTATGTGGTTGAATGATGGGAACATTTTATGGTTCAGTGTTTCATTACCTATAGGGCCTGCTTTCCTCTGTAGCCGGCTGTCAATTACATGCATCAAATTTGTATGAATGAATAAACTACAGTGTAGCTCTATCATTCCTGTTCAGTGTCTGTGTTACTGTAAAAAGGTGCAACTAGTAGCAACAGGAGGCTCCTTAGGAGCAGGAAGCAAAGTAAAAGTTGGTTGAGTGTATGTTGACATAGTTTCAGATCCGGTGTGAATCAATCAAATTGCAAATCTGCATGTATGTGCACTGTACATCTGACATTTAAAGGGGAACTATGCCCATTTCAAAATGTTCAAAAGCTGGGCATACACTGTACGATTCTTAGCCCGTTTCTGGCCCAAGTTTTGAGCTCCACAACTCATTTAACAGTTGGACAGCTTTGTTGGGCGTTGTTTGCCGTGCAGCGTATACAGGGACAGAAGACAGATTGACTCAGACTCTCCGTCGGATAGCCGCATGACATCTGACATCTGACATGTCAAAATTTTTGGTCAGCCGTCCACAGGCTCGTGCACAGTTGAAGCAGAGCCACGAGCCGACACTGAGACTCTGCTTTTCTTACATCAGTGTGGCTTTAAGACAACAATGTACAATAGCTACAGATAGGTACTTTATTCATAGTAAATGATAGCGAGCTTACCTCCAGTTCTCTTTGCAAAA
The DNA here is from genome assembly GCA_947000775.1 of Pterois miles. NCBI lineage: Eukaryota > Metazoa > Chordata > Actinopteri > Perciformes > Scorpaenidae > Pterois > Pterois miles. The sequence goes on from CAMQGK010000341.1 coordinate 9,611,170, forward strand.
TGTACAAGCCATACTGTCCATGTCTTCCTACCAGCCCATATACGCCAGGGCTTCTTTTTTTAGGTACGTTTCAGTATGTTTCTGCCTTGTTAGCATTGTTACCCATACAGACCTCTGCCAGCAAACAAACTTTACCTGCCTCTGAGCATTCAAAGAAAAGAAAAGAAAACAGCCAGAAGGGGGGGGGGGGGGGGGGGGGGTGTTCACAAAAGCTCATGTTCACAAATACTGAAGAATCCTACTAAACCATGGAAACAACATTTTGGATTTCTTAAATTAGGTGGCGTTCCCCTTTAAAATTTAACACAGCTGGCTCAGGGAGGGCGGCAGTAGCTCAGTCCGTAAGGACTTGGGTTAGGATGCGGAGGTCACGGTTCAAGTCCACCATGGACCAAGACCAACTGGTTGCGGGAGAGGTGCCAGTTTACCTCTTGGGTACTGCTGAGGTGCCCCTGAGCAAGGCACCAAACCCCCAACTGCTCTGGGCGCTTGTCAGGAGCAGCCCCCTCACTCTGACATCTGTCCATTGACATGTATATGTACTGTGTGAACAACAGAGTGTAAAACTGAATTTCCCCACTGTGGGACTAATAAAGGAATATCTTTCTTTCTTTCTTTCTCAGGATGACTATTAAAACTTAAACCACCCTGCTTAATGTGTTGTTGCAGGGTTTTTTTTGTTGTTTTTTGTTTTTAACAAAAATATAAACACACCTCCAATACAGTTACAAAGGGACATTTTCGTCAATACATCAATTATAGTTCTTCTAGAAGATAAAATAAAATAAATAAAATAAGTAAATATAAAAAGAAAACAGGGGTCTATAGTAAATTGTGTTCAGAAATAAGTGTTCAAAACTTTTTTGCATGGGCATTTTCAACTTTCTTTATGCATTTGCATAACAGATATTTCATTTATGAGTGCGTTCCAGATTGGGGGGGGTTACGACACAGCATTTATGTATACAATGGTGATGATGATTATGTTGTTCACAAGAAATTTAGCCTTCTTATTGTTTGTAATTATGCCGGCTTATTATCCTTTTATGGATCTGGAGCTCAACCAGTTCTGTAATGATTTCCGCAGGTTTTATACTATGTGACAGGAATAAAACAAGTGCTGCTGTTTCCACACTTGTGGTACACAGGTGACAGTTTTCAACATGACATTTAAATCTCCTTTTAAAAAAGTCATTTGAAGGATAAATCTGGTTCAAAATGTTAAAATGTCTCATTATGTTTCCAGCTCTTCTGCCTAGAGGACAGTCTTGGTTTCTTAGTATTACTACGAGGCAGCATGATAGCATGATTGAGGGTTATACATTCATTATATTAAATCTCCTTTAAAAGCAGAGCTGCTGTTAAACGTGGCATTGCGCTGCTTAAAGCTTTACACACAGGGAGGTTCAGGTTGCATCAGTAGGTGCAGACACAAGGAAGTATATTACAAAATGGAGCTCGTTTGCCTCTTCAACAGCGGCCATGTATGGGTTTGTTTCGAGCGTGCTCTCTGTCAGCACTCCCCTCCCCCTGTCCAACACACCCACGCTACAAACTTCCTTCAGAGAAAGACGCGATAGTGGGCGGGTGAGCAAAACACGCGAACCTACACAAAGTTTGAAACGTAACTTTATTTTCTCCTTTATTCACGGCGGTGACATGAAAACGTAAAGCTGCCAAGTAGCGGCTCATCGTCACGTCTCGTTATTGAGACACACGGGGACGTGTCGGGGGCGGTGCTCCGCGGACGGCTGGTGCCAACATGTTTCCCCGCATTTGGCTTGAATTAGGCCTTTAAATGCACCATCCAGACGACTTAAGTAGGCTGACAGTTGTCCTGTATTGGCTTCTGGGTTTTGCATTCATGTGACGGCCATCCAACCTGCAGTAAATTATATTTTTATACCAAAAATGCCAGTACATTTGGTCACATTCACCTGTGATAGGAACAGATAAATGGTGCCTTCAAATGAGACTTGTTAGCTGTAATGACTCTCATGCTTGGCGTTCAAGTGGTTAAGCTGCTAAGCAAGATTAACGGCAACATTAATGTTACTGTCTGCGTCAAGAAGCCACAGATCTAACAATGTAGGCAGCCAGCAAGAGGGCAGCAATGCAGGAAATGCAAAGTCATCATGGCAGAAGAGAAAGAGGTCCTTGGAAATATCAACATTTCCTCAGACATATAAAATTACCCAGAAAAACAATGCAAGACTAAAATTACAATATATATCAACTTATGCACCCAAAAATATATTTCCATGGGTGCAGCCATTTCTGATAACGTCAGCAAACACATCACAACTCTTTAACTCTGATGGTGCCTTCAAATGGGGTCGTGTTTAACGCGTTTAACGCGTTTACGGTGTTTACCGTGTTTACGAGTTGGGCCCACATGAACGACCCCCTTCTGTGGTATTCACCACCTCGTTAGTGGAAAGTTGCCGAAAGCTCCGAGTTCACGACTTGTGACGTGAGAAATGGCGGAGCCCAGTTAATTTAATAATAAGTCAATGTGCAGTATATTGTAATTTTTGTCATATATTTTTTTCTTGATAATTTTATATCTGAGGAAAATGTTGATATTCTAAATGACCTCTTCTTTCTCCTCTATCACTATGTCTTTATTTCCTGCATTATTGGTGCTTTCAAATGGGGTCGTGTTTACGAGATGGGAAGTCACGTACACGATATGGATGCTGTTCGAGTGGTTAAGTTGTGTAGAACACGGCTGCAAACCAACAGCAATATTAACGTTACTGTCCCAGTCTAGAAGCCACAGAGGCTAACAATTGTTAATATAATGAAGGAAATTCAAAGGCATAATGACAGAGGAGAAAGCTGAAGTCATTGACAATACAAACATTTTCCTCCAACATATTATACAATTACCAAGAAAAACAATATACAACTAAAATTACACACATTTCATGTACCACATCCCATCTCGTACACATGGCAGACATGGGATGCCCCATTTGAAGGCAGGTGGGTAATATCAAAATACAAGATAGAAAATAAACTCACTAGTAAAACACAATCAGCTGAATAGTTACCAGAAATATAGTAAGTGATTACATGACTTTGTTGAATACTCAATTCTGATTGGTCAATCACATCATCCTGTGGTCTGTTGCTATGGGTGCAGTTCTGATGTGGTGGACCATTTTTCTGTCAAATGATTGCTTTCTTCAGTAAGTAGGTGTGTAATAAGCAGGATAATATACAGCTAGTGGGTCACTGTTGTGAAATAAACCCTGACTGGGTGATGCATGCATTGCCCTGAAGGGGTTTATTTTATATCTTTTTTTTTCATCTGTACAAAAATCAAAGTGTAAAAATCACAATTCATTGTTTCACAAGGGATTATATACAGTACATCCATGGGTTATGCTATACTAGACCAGTAACTTCATGGGGTCTCTCCTAGTTGCCTGGCAACCAGATTTTGCCACCATTGGACAGAGCCAGGCTAGCTGTTTCCAGTCTTCATGCTAAGCCAAGCTAAGCTAACTGGCTGCCAGCTCCAACTCCACAGTTAGCAAACAGTCATGAGTCTGGTATCAAGCTTCTCATTTGATTTGTGCCAAGAAAGTGAATAAACACACCGTTTTTTACAAAAAAAAAATAAAAAAAAATCAAAGTATTCATTTAAATGCAACATGAATATAAAATGTGTGAAAGTGCAGTTTTATTTATGGCACTGATATATCATTAAGTCTATAAACATGGCTTGCGGTATGCAACTGCAAATTTTATTAACAAAAAACTGAAGCTGTTTAAAAAATTTATATATATATATATATATATATATATATATATATATATATCCAATATACACATTTATTGTGGATGGCATCATTTCAGTGCTTAGTTTAATTCAAGCTACACCTTAAAACATGGTCATCTGGCTAACCCAGTAGGCTAAATCTGGCCTCCTGACTCTGACAGACCCCAGGTTTCCTGACGGGAGGGTCAACCCTTGTGGTATACATCCAGGTGCTAAGACCAACCCCCAGCTACCTGTTAATTATAGCCTTAATCTATATTTAAGTGAAAAAAGAAGCACACACTTGTACAATTAGTTGCATTGAATTTATTTGAATACTCAGCAACAACTGTTGAATGCTCAGCGAAACTGTCTTTGTAAAAGTTGTGTTATTTGTAGGTGCTCAAAGTCTAGAAAAGCGGGTTTACATCAAAACTTACAGACCCAGTCATTTGACCTAGTGAACTCCAGTAGTAGGGTGTCCATTAAGATATTTTACAGGCTATAGCTGTATGCAGTGAACATACACACAAGGAAGACAAATGGACTAGCACATGCTGGTATTCAAACAGTACAAATGTAAATAAAAAAAAATGCAAATTACTGATTTGAGAAATATAATTGTACCATGTGCCAAGAGTCATGTGACAGACAATAGAATTCTTAATGTATGGATATGTCAAAGTATTAATACAACTACATGTGAACAAGACTGATTTCACAACCAAACTGGTGGGCCTGGACAGTTTAGTAGGGCACAAACATCAGGGGTTTGTGTTGCAGGAATCTAAACCCATCCAGAGCCCAAACCCTCCCTTTAAACTTTGTTGAACCAATCGGGGAAAAAAAACAAAGTTGATTTGGAAACTTTGCCATTATTCCCTCAGTGACCCTTCCCTTGACATGTACATGACACGCCCTCAAGTGAAAGTATGCCTTTTCCAAGTTTCTCTATCATGCTGTTCTTGTCAAAATCTGCTGGGTCATTTATCTGCAGGGAATGCTTGACACCTGTTGAAGAAATAAGGGTTACATAAAGAGAGGGAACACCATGAGATTAAAAAAAAATTAACAAAGCAAATGAAAAACAAACCTTACCATCTATGATCTGGTTCAGAGCAGCTTTTGAGCTAGAGTAAATCAGTCGCTCTTTGCATTTTGCCTTTTCAGGTGCCCTGATGGGAAGAGAAATCATTATAAATGTCCCACACAGACTGAATTATTCACACACAGAGAAATATATGTATCCGCAGAACAAGATTATCTCTTAAATACATGTGAGGATTTTACCAAGATTATTTTGCTAGCCCTTCTCTACGGTCAGTTGAGGAAGGAGGTAGAAAAATACATTTTTAGCGTATTTATGCTTCAGTTAAAATACAAAGACTTACCACATTACAAAGATCAGATCCTCTTTTTCACCTGAATCATTGTTTTTATAGTGGCAATCATACAGAAAGTAGCGGCACGCTTCTTTAAACTCGTTCTTCAGCAGATCCATGAAGAACCCGAAGACATCCTTGCCTTCCACGTCTTTTTGCTGGTAAACTTTCTCCACAATAATGTCCTTCTCGATCTTAAGTACCACCAATCTCATACGTTCCGTCTCGATGTCATCGGTTTTCACCACTTTCATCGCATTGTAGAGTTCCTTCACGTGGTCATCAACTTTTACCCCGGATGCCTGTTTTGAGAAAACACAAAACATATCAGTGTTTAGAAAAAAAACAAAAAAACAATCAAAACCTGTTGTCACATTCAAAATGCATCTAATGTTCCACACATATTAAGTTACATAATGACAGATCATAACACAAAGACAAAAAAATGGAGTTAGGCTACTTTTGCATCTTATGGTTTTAACGTATAAGATTTTGTATTCTGAATGATGAAAAGCCTTAAAGGTAGATGCAAATGGTTGAATTTCATTCACATAAAGTGACAACCATTTCCTTCTCTCTTATTTTAAGATCATGGGATTTAGTAAGTTCAGCATCCAGTCTAATTTGCCAATTTAATGTACAAATTCTTGTAAAATGAGAGATGATAAAAGACTATCACAGTATGAGCACTTGGGTGAGATTTGGGCCTTGGCTCATTTTTTGAGCGGATGTCTTCACTCGTACTTTAGTTTTGAGACAGAAAGCAGAACTGAAAAGATGAAGAAACAGGAAGTTCTTCAAAACTAGAGACTTTGGAGAGAAGTGGTATCAAAACAATTCACTGTGCATATATTCTACCAGCTTTTCAGCAGTAACATGCCATGGGTGTAGCTCCCCTATGACTTTTCAAGGCCTTGGCTCTGTCACATTCCACTCATTGTGGAACAAGTTAGCACAAGAAAGACCGCCCCAAGGGATTCTCCCAGAACAAGTTTGAAGCACGAACAAAGCTCCCTCCATTTTGGAGGCAAAACCACACCTTGTACAAGCCCTTTCAGACACTGAACTCGCTTTTCACTCAGCAAACCATTTCCTCAAAGAAACACCAAATGAAAATCGTACACTCTAGAGATAATGACAACCAGGCTCCACTGAGTTTACACAGTTTTTGTGTTGTTAAAATGAGGATTTAGCACTTCAAAGTTTCATCAACTCTCTATATTACATGTCCTGTGGGGCACACAAACCACAAGGAAGAGGTTGTTAACTGCCACAGCACAAGTCCTTCCAGCTAAATTCTTCATGAAAGCTACTCACCATTTTGCTTCTGATGTGTGAAGGAAACAGGGAGCAGGGAAAAAATGGCAGCAGTCAAAATGCTGAAGGGTCATATTAAGGAAGGAGAGCAGGTTGACTCATAGAGGAGGAGCCGGGGTAAATGAGCACACCTCCAAATGAAGGCCCACCCCCGTCTTCCCAGGTGTAATACAGTTTCAGCTGCAACCTCAGCATTTGCATTTAATCACATTACATTTTAAGTCTAAATCACAGTGGATTTATGTGCTTCATTTTCTGGCACAATATAAACATTTTTTTCTTACCTTTTCCAACATTATGTTTGGTGACGGTAGATATCTTCCTTTTTAGGTAAAAGCTCAGGTGAGCTTGAGCCAGTCATCAGTGGGAGTGGCATGCAACACCCATATATGGAGAACAAACCTGTCTACATACTTAATTCATCTGCTGTTGAGATGCAGCTTAGTGGCCTTATAAGGTAAAAGACAGGGTGAGTGTAAGTCACCTCAAAAGGATTTATCCATCTACCTGCAAAAAATGAGATGATCAGATTCCAATTGTCAGAGATGTGCAATAACATGTCTGCTGTCAACCCACTACACTAAGCACAGCAAACATTATTCCCTAACTGGAAAAATCTGGACAATATGAAGTGTACATTTTCATTCTTCAACTCAGTTTCTTGGAAGTTTTTTTTGCTCCTGTCATGTTCTGTGTGAAGACTGATGAGTCAGTGCAGTTTATATGATTCACAAAAAGTGACTCTGGTGCAAATTAGTGTGCAGACTGAGTGTCAGACCTATTTTTCTCTGATTCAGAGGAGCAAATTGACATATAGAAGGAGCATAATTATATGTTCATGTCAGTGCAAGGTTATGGTAAAACTGCATTCATTCAAGGAGTAAATAGGCAAGACCCCAGGTAAAAATAAGATAAGATAAGATGAACCTTTATTAATCCCCGGAGGGAAATTCGGGAAACAAGACATGAAGCAAGGAGGAAAATGCAAGCCGGGCCTCTTGTAAATATATATGTTATTGTCTGTCTATGGAATAATTATATCTAGAATGCCTTTGTAGTCCAAGGGTGTAGCCAGAAATTTAGGGGCCCAGTTCACAGGAGGGGAACCATGGCCCCCTGCCACTTTCCTATGGTCCCACACCATGTCTTTTCCAGTACTGGCAAGTATGTACATTTACTCAAACACTGTTTGACACAAAACCCCCCTCCAGTGTATTTTGGGATTTCTATGATAATTCATTTTTATCTGAGTCATTTCTTGACACAGATGATTAGCCACACTGTTTGCCAATTTTGTTTTTATTTGATTTAATTTTGTTTAAAGGAAGGTTCTTGGTAAAATGTGAATATGAGGTATGACTATAGTTGAAGCTGCAGGTCATAAGTCATCCTCCAAGCTCGCATAGGCGCATTCAAGCTCGCTTACGTCTGAGCAGCGGCAGATTGATAAAGCTGTTTGTCTTTTTGTCATTCTAGTTATATAGCTGGTAAGGTGTAGCCCGACTTGTTGCATTAGCTAACTGAGGGTTTTCATTTTATTTTAAGTTTCCTCCACCTTAATTTAGTGTGTTTATATTCACCATGATATTTGTGTGTGCAGGTGCAGTCAACCCAGTGCATTACACAAAATCTGTGATGCCGTTTTGGGAGGTTTGCGGGCCTCTAACCGGCCTGGACGACGGAGAGCACACAACTTTCGGCCCTCCCTTAAAAATAAGAAAATCCCGTTAGAGAAATAAATGCATCACAGTCCAGCCTGGTGTGGTGTCGGTGCTGGGGCTGAGGCGAGAGCGGGCGGTGCTGGTGGACTTTGCACCTCCAAAACATCCCAAAACCGCCTTTTAAACGGTGGACCTCGGCAACATGTCGGCAACAGCAGCCGGATGGCCTCCTCACCAGGAGGAGACGGTAAAGAGGAGGGCGAGTGAGAGAAAGTCAATATGTTAATTTGATAAACAGCAAATTTGTCTAATCTGGGTTGAAAACCGATGGTATCTGGTCACTGTGTTAATCATGAATTATGTCTGACTATGAACCACACCCCCATTGTTTGTCCCCATTCTACTCTCAACAGCTGACAACAGGATTGGGTTTTTCAGCTGAATACTTTTTAAAATCTATCATACTCTTGGTAGTTTCTCAAGATTACTAACCTTAGCTTTAAGTACAGTTTTGATCTATTTATACTTTAATTAGTATTTCCATTCTGTGCTGCTTTATGCAACAACTCAGAGGAAAATATTCCACTTTTATAAACTACAAAGTGGACCAATTTAGTCCCAAGAAATATTGAAGAAGTACACTTACAAGTATACTACGAGTACATTGATATTAATATACTTATGACATAAAGTATACTTGGGATTATACTTTACTCCACAAAATAAGCTTGAAGTATACTCCTTTTTTGTAAGGTGATCCAGCTAAAATAAGCCCCACCTTTACCAGCTGAAACTTTAAAGTGATCTACACATCAGTAGTTATTATCCAATTATCTGTTCTGCATAACTGTTAAAACCACTGTTAACTATACACTAACTATTACACACAGACACAAGGGATTTTCTCTGCACTCTTAAGAGGCAAAATCCAAAAGATGCAATGCTGCTATTTGCTGTAATATCATGCTTTTGTTGGAGGCACTACATGAAAAAAACTACCAATGACAAAAAAGTAATGTCCTGTGTAAACTACTGAACTGGCTTACTGGCAAATTACACAGTAATATCCTTCATCTTTTTTTTTTTTTTTTTATATGAGACAGTATGTCCTTTTTTTCCGAAACTCTACTTTGCACAATAAACCCTTCTTCCACAGTGACTATTTTTAAATACATATTCACTGTTTCGGCATCACAGTGGCTATGCTTCCTCTGTGTGGATCAGTGGTTTACAGAGAGTCAGAGTCCCGCCCCACATCCGGACTAGCTTCTGTTCCAAAAAGCAGAGTGCCTAAATGTCAGCACATGTCATAGCTTGCCTTTTAACACTCACAGTGCAAGCACTGGAATCTATGGCTTGTAAGGAAAAACAGAAATAACATACATATCAAACAGTTAACAGTCTGTTCAGCAAAAGTGTTACAGAAAAAGCTCTTTTGGCCTGAGGGTTGTTTTTTAGGTTTACCGTAAAGCTTGTGTTACTTTTCAGGGTAGTAAAAGGGGAAATACAAGCCTAAACCACACAGAGCAGGAAATGGCTGCTGCATAACTCTGCGTCAGTTGAAAACTTCATGCTGCTGCAAGCACATTGCAAGTTTGGCCACAACCCAGTCAGTCGGTGATGTCAAAGCAGCACACACAAATCTGTGAGAACTCTGACATCTGCTGGTACATTGCAGACAATCAATTGGCCATCTGTGTTTGCATCGTGTTACATGTGCTATCGAAATCTGCTGCACTCCCTTAACAAAAAGTGTGCTATTAGTATAATTCTTTTAAACTTAAGATACGAGAGTATGCTTTCAGCTTACTTTTATTTACTTATCAGAGATATACTTAACGAAATTATACTAATACTGACAAGTATACAGAAAAGTCTAAGTATACTTGGCTTATACTGACAAGTATACAGAAAAACCTTAAGTGTACTTGGCTCATACCGACAAGTATACAGAAAAGTCTAAATATACTTATATATTTTGTCCTAGAACATATCTAAGACAGAGAATTAGACATTTAATGGGAGTGGTACTTGGCTCATATCACTCATTTTGCTCTCAGGTAACTGTTGGCTCTTTTCTACATGTTGTATGGGAATATCCAGTAGTTTGGATTTTTGGATGAAGGTTATTGGTACCCTTGTGGAACTAATGGAAGTAAAACTACCAGTGGACCCTGATGTACGTTTTCTAAATGATGATTCCTGCCTTTCCTTTACGGAAAAGTGCACAAAGTCTAACTGGCAGGCCTGTGGTCCAGACCTGGAAACCTCCACATAATATTTTAAGTATTCATTGACTTAGAACTTTTTGGACATTTCTTACCTGGGACTATCATCAGCAAGAGTCAGTGATGCAGGACCAAACACAATTTGAATATGGACAAACTTGATATCTAAAATGTCTTCTGTCTAAATCAGGATGCTCTGTCGGTGTGGATATCACTGTCCTGTTGGTTGGTGGAGGGGAGAGGGGTGGAGTGAGTGGTTAGTGGGATAGGGATAGGAGTTGAGGGTTAACTGGGTGAACTGTTTAAAATGTAATCTGTTTTGTCTGTAATTTGTTGGTGTTGCAATAATGGTTGCAATAAAAATAAGTGCTAAAAAACAAAATAAGTAAGCACAAAATGCTGAGCTGTACATAAAAGAACAGAGATGCCAGAAAGAAATTAACACTCTTCAGTGCAGTATACTACATAAAATGGATATCTTATTTATTTAATATTGCTTAAACTTATATTCTTATTTGTGGGACATTTGTGGTTTTATTATGTTTAAGCAACTCATAGAAATATATTTCCCTTCAAGATCAATTGATTAATTTGTACACAATACACAAACTGACAATCATTGCATAATATAATATTCAGATATGATGACCCTTCAACACAAGTCTGGATTCTTCAGCTGTTACCCGTCACAGCTCCTCTCTACAACATCGCCAGTTCCAGCCACTGTGGATAGAAACACAATCACAAGTCACCATGCGGTCCGTAAACCACTGCGTTATCTATTTTTGTGTTATTATCACAGATGGGCTCTTACCACCATAAACTTCAGCTCTATCTCACCAGACCCATCCTTGTCCAGGGCCTTGAAAGTGTCTGTTGTAAATAAAAGGAAATATACATAATGTCTGCATGGCTGTATGATAAAATTAAAAAAAAAAAATGTGGTCACAGTGACAAAAACTCACTGAAGAGTGACTCCAAGCGGACCATGCTGCACACAAAGTTGTCAAAGTCAATGGTGAGGTTTGAGTCACTGTAGCGGGCCACAATTATCTGATGCAAAGGGTTGTTGAGAGAGAAACCTGTTGAAAAAAAATGAATTTAGTCCAACTCCTTATAGGGCAGAGGATGCTGACTGCAGAGAAATATCACTTGTGAAATGAACAACTCACCAACATCCTCAACAGCCAACCGCATCTCAGAGGAGCTCATACAGCCACTCCGGTCTGTGTCTCTGTCTTTGTACACGGCCTGATGGAGAGCCCAACAAGTTAATGAGTGCTATCACATTCTACTAATAAACAGATATGTTAATGTCAATACAAACACATACAGGAACATACCAGGAACTTCTCAATCTTTGTCCACAGGATCTTAAACTCTACCAATCCTAGCTTTCCGCTTCCGTTTGTCTTTGAAGAGTACGTCAAGGAAAGTAGTAAAGTAGAAAGTAGCCCCTCGGGATCTAATCTAAATACTTATTCACATACCGATGGCACAACCTTTGGGAGCAATATCTTGCTCAAGGACATGTAGTCTGGAGGAGCCAGGGATCGGGCCGCTGACCTTCCCTTTAGTAGGCGACTTACTGCTTCCATCGGTTGGAAAGTTGGCGGTTCAATCCCCAGCTACTCTACACTACATGTTGAAGTATAACCTTGCTGGTGGGTCAGTCTGTAAACTCATGCTGTGCAGCCAAAATGTTCCCAGACATCCATCCATCCATCCAGTGGAGATCCAGAGTTACCAGAGATACCAAATATGTCAGGCTTAATTTGGGGGAAATCTATATAAAATATACACCATCTAAAGACATCTAAAATATCTCCATTTGATAAAGATCAATGGAGACTTTGGTTTGAATATTTTAGTCATCACATCATACAGCCTCAGTGAAAATTTAGAACATGCTCATACAGAAAATACTGTCAGACAGTGAGAAATAAGATGATTTTTACAGCCTGAAGGTCTTTTCACACTAGGGATGAAAATGAAAAAACGGAAATGAAAAATATTCCTTGCTGATTTTCTGCATTCAAACCTTTCACACTGAGGCAAACAGGAATATTGATTGTATCAAGTCATTTCCATGAAAAAAATGAATTGAACATTTGGATGTGGATGGGCTCATAGAGATAAATGGGCTTGAATATTTGAATTTGAGTTCTGGTCACATTTGGTCCTGAAAGACCTTTAAAGGGATAGTTTGACATTTCTCGAAATATGCATTTCAACTTTCTTTCTGAGAGGTAGATAGCAAAGCAGGATGTGAAGAGGTTAATGGTTGCGTGGATTTCTCCTAACATAACTAAAGACAGTAAGGAAGGATACATCCAGCAGACTGATCATGTTGCGGCAAGTTGTCAGGCTAAACCCATCGGTTTTGATGTCATCTCCTGAAAATGAATACAACACAGGGATAATTTGCTGTGTGTCAGGTGCACATGAATGCACAGGAGGAGAAAGAAAGAATTTATCTTACTCCTCGCCACCACTCGGTTGAGGATCCTCTTCAGCTCAAATGCAGAAATCTCCACATCCTAAGAAACATAAGACATGTACACTTTGTAGTGTCATATAAACAATGATTTGACCAGAAATCTAATCCAGCATACTTACATGTCCGGCAAGCTGTCCAAACAGTTTCTTGAATCTGTCACTGATGTCATCTTCATCTATATTAATCTAGAGATGACAAAGTAATCATTTTTTCCCTTCTTTGTTAAAACATTAACATGAATATACAGTATATCAAAGAATATGGTTTTACCTGCTCAACATGGCAGTCTACGGGATCATCAATCTCTCTAAAAGCGGACAGAAGTCATGGTTATATGATCATTTTGAATGATGAATTTTTGATGATATTTTTCATTATGACATGCCATTTATTTGTGGAAGGGACATACTGGAAACAGGCCGGTTTCTCAGAGAACACCCGCACATAAAAGTCTCCGTTCTTGTTGGGCTCAAAGGTGGAGGGGACGATGAGGTATTCTCCAGGGGGAAGACTTAAGCGGCTGCACACTTCTCGCAGGTTGATGAAGGTCTCGGAGCGCGCTGCTGAACTGTTGCGCAGGAAGAAGTTTCTCTTCAGGTGGACTTGCTTTTGGCCAGAATACTGGGAAATGACACACATGCAGTATGGTCACATGAGGGCGCCCTGTATCTTCCATCTTACCTCTTACTTTTTGTGATTACAAAATTTTGAGGACTGTATATTGAACAATAATGAAACAACTTCTTAGAATACTCATTCATTATGAAAAATGAGTGGTCCCAGCAACAAGTTTGTGAATTATTTTCATCTCAGTAGATGTACCTCCTTAGGCAGCTAGACAAAGACAAAAAAAAAAGAAATGTCAGAATAGGTGCAAATGTTAAATATAATCAATACTGAGTGAGAACACCAGTTTCTACTGTTATCAGGCCATTAAATGTGCATTATTGCTCTTTATAAGCATCATATATGTGGGTCAGTAGGGGCCTACTCAACACTTTCTCATTCCAGTCGTCGCTTTGTCACGCCCCTTGTTATCACTTTATTTTCAGCATCAAAACCACTATCGCTACCCTTGGCATCACTTTAGGATTAGGCGACAAAAGCACTATTGTTTGGTTTAGGAAAGAACTACATGGTGGGGCTTAAAACTACTATGTTTGTACAGTGAAAATGACGCTCAACGTTGTGAACACAGGACCTAAAGGAGCAGCTGATTGTAACATGAAAGTCAAACTTAATGAACAGCAGCCTCCGTCCATCCATCTGCAACCGCTTATCCCGTAGAGGTCACAGGGGAGCTGGAGCCGATCCTAGCTGCCATTGGGCAAAGGCGGGGTTCACCCTGGACAGGTCGCCAGTCCATCGCAGGGCACGTAGAGTCAGACAACATAGAGACAAACAACCATTCACACTTGCTTTCACAGCTACAGGCAATTTAGAGTCATCAATTAACCTGCATGTCTTTGGACTGTGGGAGGATGCTGGAGCACCCAGAGAAAACCCACCTAACATGGGGGAGAGCATGCAAACTCACACAGAAGAGCCCCAGGGATTCAAACCTGTGACTCTTTGCTTTGAGGCCACTAACCACTGCACCATCGTGCAGCCCACGAACATCAGTCTCCTGGATGAAAACCTTCTTTGTGCCAGTTTGCTATTTATAGTACGTTACCACACTCCAGGAGCATTTACTGTTAACGCAGATGGGTTTACATTATAGTTAATGGAACGCCCAGTTACGCCCACTTAAAAAAAACATGTTTCAAAAGTGAAAGTGAAACTTACTGCACATTGGTTTCACACGGGATGATTCGCCTGGGTGAAAGCCCTGTGTTTCGTGCTAAACTTCTATTTTTGTTCCAGTCATTATTACTACAGTTGCTAGAGGTCGCTGTTGTCTTCTTTTAGTCCTTTTTTCAGTGATCTACCATGTGAATAGATGACAGAACCTACTATTGGGTGTAGCAGGGCCCTACTGACCCACATCCATGAAGCTGATAAGCACTGATAACGGCCATTTAATGGCCTGATAACACAAGTATCATCACTTTAGCTCCTCACCTCGTAGATGGCAAAGCCGATGGTCTCCATGTCCTGCCCCATTTTCCTCATACGGCGCCTGTTCTTCTGCATCAAGCCCACGATGAAGGTGCAGCCCTCCTCACCATCATCAGGGTCATCATCCACCTCGTCCAGCTTCATGATAAACTGAGGATTCATCCAGAAGGTATCTAGGAAGGGAAGCAAGGGTTAGCAGGGAGCTGATCAACAACATGACAGCAGCTAAGAAATACCGAATGTTAGTTAAAGACTAAAAAGTCCATTGATAGAACTGAAATTGATGCGTTGTTAGTAAAAAGCATTATACAATGTATAGTTAAACCATTGACACATCATTGACACATAGCTATGATGCATCCTTCCAAATAAGTATATTTTCCAGCAAAAATGAAAACAGCATTTCTATTTTATTCCATCCTATATAAGTGGAGATAGAAAAAAAAAATTTGAAAAACTATTGCAAAAGACTTGGTAATTTCTAGAAAAAGATAATTTATTGAGTGACCATCAGTATGGCTTCACAGCTAGTAGCTTCCCCTCAATGCCAGTGCTGGAACTGGTAGAGATGTCAACCATGTTATACCATGACTTTTTAAATAAATAATAAATATGCTTTATTTCTTATTGCAATTTATTTGTTTTTATGCATATTAATTCTGGAAAACTGTCAATAAGGACTGAAATGAATGATTACCACTACTTTATATGACACACATGCACCAGTGCTGGACGAAACTGGTCCTCCAGCACTCCAGAACTGGTCGTACTTGGATAATTTCTGCATCCGCCAGCTGACACGCCTCTTCTCCACGTCTCTTCATACTCTGACTCAGCCCACTTCTTGAACTCATTGCCTGTGAGTGCATCAGGAGTGAGGTTGCAGATCTCAAGTCGAGAATATTGGCGCAGGAAGTCCGAAAGTGACATCCTGTGGACAATACAGTAAGAGGAAAATAAAAATCACATCCTTTATTTTAAATGCTCTTTGCCTCTCCTCTTGGAGCACCAATAAAATAAGAGTATTTCAGCACTGGGAACCCAGAAGAGGAAGAAAAGTAGCTCCTGCGAGGTTTACCAGAACTCCCCGTCCTCACAGCGGTTGACCAGCCTCGCCCGGTCATCGTCACTCACATATCTCCACTCAGAAGACCTAGAAAAAAAGTGCCAATCTTAGTTACAAATAGTTTGTCCGATGAGCATTATTAGAAGACGTAAACCACAGGCCTGCACTAAACTGGGTGTCACACACTCAAGCACAAGAATTGGCTCTCTGTGTCACAACTTTTTACCACAGGAATTACCAGCCAGTCCAGTGGGTGTGAATTGTATGTCTCTCTTTGTGTTACATGCATGACAGAAACACACACACACTAAATACCCTCCAAACAAAGGATGTAGATGCTTCAATTAGGCTGGGTCCTCTTATAAACAACACAAAGGGCGTAATTGGGAATGTCGTAGAAGTCGTTGGAAGCAGTTCAGTTAAAATTTGATTTAAAAATGTTGATCGATCAGTTAACAATGTCACTTCCCTAGGTCAGGAGACTGGAGGGAGGAGTCGGGCCATCAGAGAGATTTAGCTCACCTGTTCTTGCTGTAAAACTATGTTATATAAGCTGGCAGCAGTCTGCCAGTCTTTCTCTCCCTGCCTTCAACCCTGTTTGTTTTAGTTACATTTAGTTAATCATCATGCTTATTTATATTTCTAATTAGTTGCAACTCGTGTGTGGTCTCCCCTTCTTTGTCCAGCCTCGATGCGGATTGTGACAAACCGGGGCTTGTTTGGGATTAAATTAACCCTTATAGTAAAATGAAGTCTAGGCTTTGTGGTAATTTGGTTTTGTGCTGTTGCTGCTTTCTGTGATAAAAGGCCTTTTTCACAGAAGATATGTTGACTTGTCACAGTAGGAAAAGCACAGGTGTAAATACTAAAATGAATGGTGGCTGAATCCCATTTAGCTGCTTTAATTTACTGATAGAGTTATTAGTTACACTTGTGCTTTTCCCACGATGACAAGTCAAAATATCTGCTATGACAAAGGCCTTTAGGGGTTTAACTTGTATGTAAGCATTTGGGTCTTTGGTCAAAATTGCATGTCAAAAATTCTTGTTTAACTGCAAATTTGTATCATGGTTTAGTTTTGTTAGAATGTAATATTCTAGTGCCCTTGTCTTTTTGTAAAGTATTACTCTTTTGTGCAGTTTGGTTTAAGGTGTCTGTTTGGTTTCTGGAGTTTTGTCCCATAAGGTTTGATAAAAATCTCCATCAATGAGTTTGCTGTCGTTTGATCTCAAAGTGGCAGTAAAAGCTGGTAAAGCTCTATGCTCGGGATCACATCCGTGGCTTTTTCAGGGACTTTCTGGACTCACTGGTCTTCCACTGTGACACAGCCTGCATAACCAAAACACTGACATTATAACATTACATGTTTTCAGACCTTGAATCCATATTCTAGCCGCAAAATTAGAAAGTTCACATTTCCTATATTATCTATAGCTATTGCAGTTTACTCAAAACTTAAGCGACAGTCTGACGTCAAGGGGGTGTGTGTCAACTCCAGTTTGGTGGGGTGTTAAACCACATTTCTGACAGATTAAATGGCTTCTTGCTGTACACACTTGGAGGTGGTAGGGATTACTTCTTTATCTACCACCACACTAGCAGCTATTTCGACACACTAGTGCTTTTAGTTGAATGCTCACAATAACAATGCTGACATGGATTACCATGTTACAGTGTTCATCTTAATTTAGCATGCTAACATTTGCTAATTAGCATTAGAACTAAACACAGAAAATTAAGTTCTGTAGGTATTTGGTCCTAAAACAAATTAAAATGTTTAACAATGATGATGGTAGTAAATAAAAAGAGTTCATTCTGCAGGGGAGCATGAATGTCTGCACCAAAATTCATTGCAATCCATCCAAGAGTTTTCGAGACATTTCGCTCAAAGCCACAAATGTCAACCTCACGGTGGTGCTGGAGGAAGTAAAGTCATCAGTAGCCTATAAATCATCTAGGATGAATGTAAAAAATCCACCCATATTTGAAAACCTTGACCTTCTTATTGCGCTGAATTTAAGGTCAGGGGATTACCAATAAGGCCTCATCCTCTGGGGATCATGAAAGATGAGCTGAGATATATCTGATATGCCTGGACCAAAGTAGAGGGCTCACTGATCAGCCTACATCAGCACCCTTAAAGAAACATGTTGCTAAAAACTAGAGCACTTTGGAGTAGCTGCTACTGAAGCTAATATGATCCTATTCATTGCACAATACTCACTTGTCACTCCAGGCTCCATTCCACTCCACCTGTCCCCATGGGTTTCTAATCCTGACCAGCTGCACCCTCTGTCCTCGGTACTCCACCTAACACACAATAAGCTGTCAATTACTCCGACACACCTTAAAAACATACAATATACAGCGTAGGCACTGCAGCTTCACCTGAAGCTTGATGACCTGTGTGATGCGTATACAAACATTTCTTCACCTGGTCAGCTCCTGTCACTGAGTAGGCGTGGCCCTTCACCAGCTTGCGATATGTGACGGCTTCTGAGTCGGACGCGCTGGTGATCTATGATGGAGAGGAAAAAGCTTGTGAGGTTAAAATCAGCAGATATCACGATGACACCAACCTCCCTACATTAGAGTGAAACAAAGAGCTCAAACAAACATCGATGGAGCATCCCAGCATGGAGCCTCTTTCCAGGGCCTTCTTTATGATTTTGAAGAGGTGGGGATCTGGCCTGCTCAGTTCATGCCTCTCAGCAATGCCTCCAGTGAAGTCCTCGAAACCCTCAGTGGTGGAGCCTCCAGAGAGAGCCTCGTAGCATCCGTTTACCCTGAAGAGAAAATGAGTTAATGACCAGAAAAATACATACTGAAACATACCAAAACATATCTGGATGCTGCATTCTTCCATACTTGGCGTAGGCCTTCTCCAGTAGTGCACTCCAAAACTCTGAGCCCTCTGCCGAGTGAACAAACAGCAGCTCTCCATCTCTGGTAGGCAAGCGGTCATCAACCACCACGTCCACCCACTCACCAAACTGCCAGAACTGAGAGCCACAAAGAGGACATGATCAGTAACATCAAACCTCACTTTAGCTCTAACAGAAAGAGGCTGTGACATGGCGTTGTACCTCAAAGTGAAAGATGCCAGCGTAGTTCTTCTCAAAGCTTTGGTCATGGGGGACGACACGAGACAAAACCTGCTTGTTGAGAGTCAAGGAGGCGATAGCTGCCAGGAGCCAGCAGTCACCTGAACACAATGAACAGTGTTAGAATAAAGGGGACTCCTGTGGGACATCTGATGTAGCCTAAACCCCAGAGGATTTCAAGCTCCCACATGTTAGTTCAACACATTTTCATCCCAACTCGTCACATACCGACGCTCTGTTTGACTCCTCAGTGTCATTTTTTGGTCACAGTAAACACAAAATTAATGTTGTGAATTTAACAAAAATACTTAGGATTAAGCAACACAACCACCTAGTTAGGTTTCGGAAAAAACTAGTTTAGATTTAGGGGCAGCTGTGGCTCAGGAGGTAGAGCAGTTGTCCAGTAATCAGCATGTCAGTGGTTTGAATATTAACCCCTGCAGTTTACATGTCAAAGTGTCCTTTGGCAAGATACCCTTACCAAAATGAAGTTTATTTAAGTGTACTATTAGTATACATCTTTTGAACTTAAAACAAGAGAATATTTAAAATACTTTCATGTACTTATCAGAGACATACTTAACAAAATGCTAAAGTATACTTGACTCATACTGACAAGTATACAGAAAAGTCTAAGTATTCTTGGTTTATACTGACAAGTTTACATAAAAGTCGAAGTGTATTTGGTTTATACTGACAAGTTTACATAAAAGTCTAAGTATATTTGGTTTATAGGCATACTTGTTGTTTTGATCGGGATATACTTTACTTGGTTGTAGTTGTGCTTGTAGCTTATTAAAGTTGTCAGTATGAGCCAAATATACCTAGACTTTTCTGTATACTTGTCAATATAAACCAAGTATGCTTAGACTTTTCTGTTTACGTGTCAGTATAAACCAAGTATACTTAGAATTTACGTAAACTTGTCAGTATAAGCCAAGTATATTTAGACTTTCCAGTGTACTTGTCAGCATGAACCAAGTATACTTAGACTTTTAAATATACTTAGTGTGAGTATGTAAAACAATGTTTTGATATGAATTTACTTAAATTCATCAAGTTTAAGGATAATCCGTTCACATTAAAGGCATGAAAGAACAACACATTTTATTATTTTTTTAATGTCATCACAAATAGTAGAATAGTAGAAGAAAAGTCAAATAGTAAAAGGAGCAAGTCACTTTGTGTGATACATACTGTACATCACTGGCTAAGTAATATAAGCTAAAGTATACAAACTATACTTTCATGATCTAACAAACAGAGATGCTCACAAGTCAGTTTTTCCAGTCTTGAACCCCAGATTTGCTCCTGTTAGTGTGCGTGTGAATGTTTATCACTCCTGGTGAGCAGGTGGTGGCACCTTTTATGACATCTGCCACCATTGTGTGAATGTGTGAATTACGACTTGTGTTAAAACACTGAGTGGATGCTAAGACTAGAAAATCCCTGCATTAATGCATGACACATCTCCAACACATTCTAGGTATTTAGCTTGTTTGCATAACATCCATATGTTTTGCAAACTGCATGGCTATTGTCTTGTACGTCTGCATTTTTCCTGTAAACAACTCAGTCTCACTCAGACCTGTATGTATTCTACCTGATTGGGTGTTGGCAGAGAAGACTGAAGGAATGACAGCTGATGTCAGTGCACAGGCATTCGCTGAAGTCTGGATTTTATTTCAGTGATATGTGTTGTTATGAAAATAATATACAGCCAACAAGGCAGGTTTATTTTGTGATGTGGATGTTATTAGGTTGTGTGTTTTGAACAGTTCGACAGTGGATTTGATGACAGTGGTGTTGACTGAGGTTTAATTTAGAGATGAATAAATCCATCAGTAACAGAAGAACCATGGTGTCGTTCCTGGAGGAAGTGATGGTCTTACTTTATTCACATCTAAGATCTAAGATAAGGATGCAAACTCATTCATTCAAATAGTAGAGGATGGAAATCAATGAGTTCCTTGTAAAATACAGTAAATATCTGTGTGTCATCAAAACGCATTTGAATGGGATTCGATAGGAAAATAATGAAAGGACACACTTTAATAGGCTACTCTTTCAAAAACTAAGCACACAAACAAGCCAAGTATACATTTCTGTAGGCCTATAAGGCAAGAATACTCCTGAAATATATCTCCATCAAAATATTAAGTTCAAGTAGGCCTATAAGCCAAGTATACTTATACTCTTTTGTGTACTTCTCAGTATAAGTTAAGTACACTTAGACTTTTCTGTATACTTGTCAGTATAAGCCAAGTATATGTAGCTTTTCTGTATACTTGTCTGTATAAGCCAAGTATACTTGGACTTTTCTGTATACTCATCAGCCAAGTATATTTAGACATTTCTGTATACTTGTCAGTATAAGCCAAGTATACTTAGACTTTTGCATATACTCAATAGTATAAGCAAGTATACTTCAGACTTTTCTATATACTTGTCTGTATAAGCCAAGTATATTTAACTTTTTCTGTATACTTGTCAGTGTAAGCCAAGTATACTTAGACTTTTTTGTATACTTGTCAGTATGAGCCATGTATACTTAGACTTTTCTGTATACTTGTAAGTATGAGCCATGTATACTTAGACTTTTCTCTATACTTGCCAGTATGAGCTAAGTATACTTATGTATACTTTTGTTGAGTATATCTCGCACATAAAAAGTACACTGAAATTATACTGTATTGTTTTCGGTTTAAAAGAAGTATACTAAAATAACCAATAGCACACTAGAATAAATTATGGTAAGGGTATTATTATTGTTGGTCAGTTTTTAAAGGCAAAAAATACCGACATTGTTGGAAGAATGTGTGTGTGTGTGTGTGTGTGTGTGTGTGTGTGTGTGTGTGTGTGTGTGTGTGTGTGTGTGTGTGTTGGAGGACGGGGTCTCACCAAGTGCTCCTTGACAAATGTCCGTCCTGGTAGCATTTTCAACTATGAATTGTGGATTGGAGCAAATTTCCTGAGGGAAAAACAAGTACAAACTGTGTCAAACTGTACTGCTTCATCACATCAGCACTTTGTCTCTTGTCCTCTGATATTATATGTACTGTATTAAGTGTTGGTCCTTTGGTCCTGACACACTGACACTGCAGACACTGCAGAAAAACAATGGTCTCTTCACACATTACAGTCACACCCATTGTTAGTGTGGGACAAGTCTTTTTCATATTTAGAGACAGCATATTGGCTGATAAAATGAAAAAACCCTCAACAGTTGGCATGTGGACATGCATGAACGTGCTTACATCCCCAAACAGCAGCAAGTATCTATTATTTATATCTATATTTAAGTATGTTGCCTATTGAGTGACTTCTCTTATGGAAAAGAGTTCAAATAATACTTCTACAAATTCAAAATAAGATACACTACTGTCAAAGAGGCACATAGGGAAGTGCTCCATTTTCAATTTCCTTTTTTTTTTTTAATCTTTTGGCAGATGTGTCCTTCTATTTATTATACCCACCCTGGGTCTTTTCCAGGTGATGCCCCGAACTTTGTAGGAGTTTGGTCCAAGTTCATTGTAGCCTAAGGATGAAGGCAGAGGCTCAAAGTAGTCGTCCTGAAACAGCTGTCCTCTCTCCAGGCAGCTTCTCCTCAGAGATTCAAAGTCCTGGTTGAGGTATTTCACGGCGTGAGAGTTGGACCCTATCCCGTGTGATTTCTCTCGATTGTGCTGAAGTTTAGCTGCAATGCCGGACATTTTTAAAAGATTTTTAGGCTCTCTGTCTACGACTGTCTCTCTGCGTGTGTGGTTAGACAGGCTCTGTGTTGTTGTATGTGCAGCTCAACTGTCTCCACACCCTTTATTGTTCATACCAGACAGCATACTTACTCAGGCTCACCTGATTCATCCAGCCTACTCTACATATGGGTTTGGTTCTGCCCAGATGTGGTCCACATGGATGGGTGAATGAAACTTGTACTGGTCTACAACAAAAATTGATCAGTGGAATTAAATCTCAATAACAGTGAAAACAAACTGGGGTACAGACTATATGATTGTTTCCTCTGATATATCTCAGACTATTTTAGCCATTTTGATTTGTCTGATATGTGCAAGATTTTATAAAAACTGATAGTCCAGAGGCCAAATTTTCTTTATTTCTTATGACAGAAGTGTTACAACAGAATAAAGAGCAAAAAAAAAAAAAAAAAAAAAAAAGCACCAACTGATACGACAAATCTTTCTCTACTGCACAAAAAAGACGAACAATACATGTGAGTGATTCAATATTATCTCCATGTATATGTCCGGCAAATATATTTACCATTCGGTACTTTTTTTTTTTTTGTTGGTATTTTTAAGCATTTGGAACACATGAATATGAAATGTCTTCGTCATTGTGTTTACTTAATTTGTAAAAATAGAAAGTAGGATTTTATTTGTGAATGAAATTAATTTATTGTTATCTTGTTGCAGATATAACAAAAGGATCCTCGCTTGTCTTGTCCAGAGTTAATAGATCGCCAGGCACAGCCACTGGAAGAGGAAACAGGATTATACAACAAGCTGTCTAAATTAGACCTGCAGACAAACCAGCACCTTTTGTTATTCTCACACACACCTGTTGCAAATCCAGCTCAATCTTCCCTGCGTCAGCTCTCTCCAGAGACTTAAACATTTCTGGTTGGAAAAAAAGATAACGTCTTCAGATCCAACGCATCAATATGAGATGTACTGAAGGGATATTGTTGTGTTTATTGACACTTACTGAAGAGCATTTCCAGTTTAATGAGACAGCCAACAAAACTATCAAAGTCTATGGCATACTGAGCATCAGCATAACGGCTGACAATGGACTGCAGCACAGCGCTGTTGACGTGGAAACCTGGGTGAGAAAAGAAGCTGTCACGCATCATTTCCTCTCAGCACACACAGTAGGGTCAGTTTCACAGAGGTGGATTGTTTCTGATCCTGGGGGAGTGTAGTTTCTAAAAGGTGTCAGATATTAGCAGGGTGTTAATGGAAGCGTTAAGTTACACAGCCTCGCCTATGCTTGTTTTGTTCCTAGGGCAAAATATACATGAATCAAATTTATGCGCAAGGAGGAAGTCCTCTAACTGGATAATCAAGTCTGCTAGTAACTGCCTTCACAAGTGTCACACAATGCCAGCTGTGCCAACATGCATGTTATTTGTTCCTCAGCATCATATGAAGTAATTTGTTATTTTTTATTTTAATCAAGCCAGTCATACTTCTGGTATGTGTCTCATAACTCCCCTTACCAAAATGAAGTTTATTCAAGTGTGCTCTTAGTAGACTTCTTTTGAACTTGAAATAAGAGAGAATACTTTCAGTTTACTGTCTATGTACTTATCAGTCTAAATGTCTAAGTATATTTGGCTTATATTAATGTTTTGACTGAGAAAGGTATAATTAAGTATTCCTGCCTTGTAGGCCTACAGAAAAGAATACTTGATTTGTAGCTGTGCTTACTTTTTGATAGAGTAGCCTATTAAAGTATGTTAGAGTTTGTTAAAGGATGTTAAGTCAAGTCAAATAGCAAAACGAGCATGTCTCTTTATGTAACACATAAATCATTTGCGAAGTACTATAAGTTAAAGTCAAGTTTTGAACTGGTGAACATGTATGTCAGCTGTTGTGGCATGTTGATAATTAAAGGAAATTTATAAAATATTCTCCCTGAATCTAAAGCCATACTTGCAGAGGATGTTAGTTTTGCAGCAAAGCATATCAGAGGGTTATAATAAATAATAATAACAAAAATAAGCTGGCTGGCCAGGCTGCTATAATTTTAGTGTGTGAAATACCTGCTTCATAGGCGGCGCCTCTCATCTCATGGGAGCTCATGGTGCCAGAGTTGTCTGTGTCATGATTCTTGAAGATCTCCTACATGACCCAGGCACCCATGTGTTGTGTTAACAGATCCAGATACTGCAGGTATTTCAACACAGCCAACAATCATTTCAAACCGCATAAATCACAACTTACCAGGTATTTCTGGATTTTGGTCCAAAGCAAGTGAAATTCCATCAGTCCCAACTTGGCACTTTCATCTTTCTGAGGACTGTTAAGGTGAATAAAAAAGCTCATTCTGGATTATGAGTTAACAATAATTCATCATTCACATACTTTGATTTTATAGTTATAATGTAGCCAAATCCCAAAATGTCAAAATTGATTTTCAAAACATGAACTGTGGGAGGACAATTAATGTCTTAAAGAGGATACATCCAGCAGACTGACAATAAGGCGGCCAGTCTCAAGGCTGAAGCCATCTGTCCTGATATCAGACCCTGCGAGAGAATGACAAAACACAGCTAACTGCAGCTCTTAAGTCAATGGAAACAAAAAGGCTGCATGTCACTATATGTTAGAGTTTGACACTCACGGTGAGAGACAACGTTGTTCAAAATTTGAACCAGTTCAAAGACTGATACCTCCATGTCCTGTTTGAAAAACGCATATTAGAACTTGCTTTTCTCTGCAATCAAGGTGTAGATTTAATTTGCTGTCAGTTGTCATGTTACCAGTCTACCTACATTGCCAGCAATCTGCTTGAAGAGGTGCTTGAAATGAGGATCTACATCACTCTCTGATATCTCCTCCTGTCAGAGGGAGACACTAAGTCCATGTCACTGATGACAAATAGAGGCACTGACTCTTCCAAGCAATAAGCATTTAAAATTTAATGTGAACCTTCAATCTCAGTACTAAGGTAGAAAGAAAAGTATTGCTTAAAAAATGCCTATTGCCTAAATGCCTATTTCATAATGCATGCAAGAGCAGCTTATTATTCTTACCTCCTCTATTTGAGCATCAATGTTGTCCTCCAGTGGACTGAAAAATAGAAATGCACAGCTTGAGCACACTCTGTTGGCATGCAAGAAAACATTTACAGTATGTTTTGACTGTGAAAGACTCCTCTTTAACCAAAGGAAGAGCTGGTATCTGAGCTTTGTCCACTAGATGGCTGTCTAAGCCAGAGCTCTGAGCTCTACATTAACCTGCAGACAGTCTGTATGTTAATGTGGCACAGATACCTGGTTGCAGCCTGTTTCTCTGAGAACACCCTGAGAATGAAGCTGCCGTTCTTGTGAGGGTCAAAGGTCGAAGGAATTATGGCATATTCTCCTGGAGGGAGTTTGAAGCGGTCGCACACTTCCCGTGTGTTGATGAAGGTGCTGCTCATGGCCACAGCTCTCTGTCGCAGCAGGACATCCGGACCCAGGTGAACATTGCTGCAGCCTTTGTACTGAAGATTATCAGGAGAAAAAAAGGCTTTTATTACTGGAATACCAAAACAGCTACCAAGGAACTGGATTGCTGGCATGTAACAGCACAAATACAGACCTGATCTGGGACCTGTCAAAAGGAAACAGAAGAGGTATTTTAGAGAATTGTTTTTAAGAATAGTACAGATTTCATATGAGATGTCAAAATTATTCTGGGACACCTTATAAATGGCATAGCCAATGGTCTCAAGTTTGCGTTGAAGCCTCTTCTTCTGCCGTCCATCCTTTTGCATCAGCCCCACCAGAAAGGTGCACCCATCCTCCCCATCTAGGGGATCATCATCCACATCCTCCAGACGCACCACGAACTGAGGGTTGGACGAGAACGTGGCTGCAACACACAGAAGTGTAATCTTTTATATGAAGGAGTTTTCTCTAATTGAAGGGCACCTTAGATGGCACTTTATCAGGTTTTCTCCATTTAAGGGCATCATAGGTGGAACTTTGTGATGTTTTCTCCATTTAGGGCAACCTAGAGGACACTGCATGATATTCTGTTTACCATAGGGGCATCAAAAAGGGCACTTTTGCTGTTTTGTTTTTGTTTGGTTTTTTTTTAAACGGGGGCGCCAAGGGGGACGATCACCCTGCCCTGCCCCCTTCCTGAGTACACTTGTGGTTTCTCTGTTACCTGGGTTATTGCGGCAGCCGCCAGCAGTGGAGCCCACCCTCCACATCCCTTCAAACTGGTAGTGGTTCCAGTGGCCCACATCATCACTCAGGAGCGTGTCCGGGGTCAAGTTACAGATCTCGAGCTTGGAGAACTGCCTCATGAAGTCTGAGTAAGACATCCTGAGGAGAGGAACACATTTCTCAACAAAGAATGCATTTATTGTCATGTGAATGAAAGGCTAAAGATTATGGATTTACCAGAACTCTCCATCGTCAGCCACATGATTCAGTTTTGATTTGTCATCTTCACTGACACGGTTCCATTCATTGGATCTAATTGTGATTTAAAAAAAAAAAGTTTTAGGAAAATCTAGGAAATATCCAATGATGGTTAATGGATCTAGAAGGCAATTATTTACCCATCACTCCAAGGCCCAGTCCACTCCACCTGACCCCACGGGTTCCTGACACGGACCAGCTGAACCAGCCTGCCTCGAAACTGAACCTGGGAGAGAGAGCAGTGAGCAATATAATTTGCATGTAGTCAAAAAACTTAAAGCTTATTGTTGACATGTTTAGATAAATGATATACCTCCTCTGCACCCGTGACTGAGTATGCATGGCCCTTGACAAGTTTGAGAGCTGTGACAGCCTCAGTCTCATAGGCATTGGTGATCTGAAAACACCAAGAGAACACTTTAGTCTGATGACGTCAGTACGTCAGTACAGTGTCTGATTGCAGGTCAGCATGCAAATCAGTATGAAAATCAGACCTACATCAATAGAGCAACCCAGCAGTGAACCCAGTTTCAAGGCCTTCTGCATGATTCGGAAAAGGTTCGGTGGAGCTTTGTCTAAGGTGTACACTTCTGCAATCCCTCCTGTGAAATCCTCAAAACCCTCGATGGTGTTTCCTCCCGACAGGGCCTCATAGCAGCCATGCACCCTGTCAGACACAGAGGGACATTATAGTAGTTTTTCACAGCATTTCCCTTTTGTTGAAGCAAAAGATATAAGAGGAACGATCCGCACTTGGCGTATGCCTTCTCCAGCAACGCACTCCAAAACTCTGAGCCCTCTGCCGAGTGAACAAACAGCAACTTTCCATCTTTGGTGGGCAAACGGTCGTCGACCACCACGTCCATCCACTCACCAAACAGCCAGAACTGAGAAGAAGATATTCCCATTAGTAAACTTGAATACTTTTATGTCTTATGAGAAAGACAAATGTGTGATCCTTGAATAATATGTCCTGTGAACATCATGAAACACTGCGACAATATTCAGTGTATTAGCCACTCAGGTCTTCTTTATGTGCTGCATGTCTTTGCATTTACATGACAACTTTTAACTGATAGTGGTGCTGAAGGGACTGTTGGAATTTTGGTTGCAGGCACAAGATAATTTCTTTCACATAATGGTGAAGTGTTGATCATTTTGACTGATGCTGAATCATTGATGAATCATTGTTTTGGTTCCCACATGTGTACTGGAGTATCTTGGATTGCCCTATACCAGCAGTGTGCAAGTTAATTAACAATTCAGTAAGTTAATAACAGTAAGTAAGTCATCATTCTGTGGTCGGACATGGCAGGAAAAAAGAGAAAACAGGCCTCTGGAAGGTTAGAGTTATTGGTCAGATGAGAAAGGTGTTTATCTGACCTGGAAGTGAAATATCCCAGCATAACCTTCGGTGAAACTCTGTCCATGAGGCACCACACGAGCCAGGATCCGCTGGTCTAGGGTCAGAGAGGCTATTGCAGCCAGAAGCCAGCAGTCACCTACACAGTTTGAACAGAGACATATTATGAGATTGGGCAATATGTGGCTTTCACCGCAGTGCAGCAGTGCTGTAAACAGCATGTGCCAACAAACCACCTCAGTGATCATTCCTAATGAGTGGAGGATTCAGACCAGGAATGTTTCATCCATTCATCCACCCATCCATCATCCTTACCCAGACTTCCCTGGCAAATGTCGGTCCTTGTGGCACCATCATCAATGAACTTTGGGTTGGAGCACAGCTCCTATAAAGAGGACCAAGCATTCACAAAAAGTTGAACATTTCCAGATGAACATTTGACAGTTTTGAGAAACCTTTCCTTGGATTCTCCAGTATTACACTATACTGAGGTAGAGGGAGGAAATGCCATTTTGATCTGATGAATGTGTTAAAAGTAAAAATACACCCATGAAAATAATTCACACACAGTAGTAGTAGTAGTAGTAGTGCAGTAGAACTGCTACACACTTTACATATCATGATACAGGGGTAACGATTCAATATATTGTGATATGCTGTGATACTTTAACTGGGGCGTTTGTGATACTTTAAATGGGGCGGCAGTAGCTCAGTCTGTAGGGAGTTGGCTTGGGAACCGGAGGGTCACCGGTTCAAGTCCCGACATGGACCAAAAACTGAGTGTGAACTGGTAGCTGGAGAGGTGCCAGTTTACCTCTGGGGCACTGCCGAGGTGCCCCTGAGCAAGGCACCAAACCCCCAACTGCTCGGGGCGCTTGTCTGGAGCAGCCCCATCACTCTGACATCTCTCCATTACTGCATGTGTGTGTGTGTTTGTGTGCATGTACCATGTATAAGTTAAACAGAGTGTAAATTGAATTTCCCCACTGTGGGACTAATAAAGGTTGATCTTCTTCTTCTTCTTCTTCTTCTTTAAGTAAGGCAATGTTTGCCAATTTTTTAAACCTAATTTTAGGAAAACGGTCAGAGGATAAAGAACGTGCCACCATATGCATAAAATCAGACCAGTGGGATCGTGCATCAAACATCATAGCATTACTTTGAGAGGGCACATACAAATATTGAAATATGTAATTAATCTTTGCATAAAAACTATTCATTAAAAATTTATAGTGTTTCTGAGGATCAGTATCGTTTTGTGTTGTGATATTCAATATTTTCAATATTTTCTTACACCCTTAATTATTACTATAGTGAATGGAGTATTTAGTAAAAAGATACAATACTCCCTACTGTCTGGATCATCAACCACAGTACAATATTACAGTGCAAACAGTGTTTGCTTTCATCGTTGTGTGTCTCCTCTCATTGGCTTCTTACCGCTGGCCTTTTCCAGACAACGCCCCTGGTTTTGGATGAGTATGGGCCCAGCTCATTGTAGCCCAGGGATTTGCGCTCAGCTGGGAAGCAGTTGTCCTCAAACAGGCGTCCACGCTCCAGACACTGCTGGCGCAGAGTCTCATAATCCTGTTGGGAGAACTTCACTGCTTTCTGGTTAGTGCCAATGCCTTGTTCCCTGTCCTGCTGATGGGCCAGTCGGTCTGCTGTGGATGTCATCGTCACCTTTTGTGTATATGTACACTCCCTGGATGGTGATTTCCCTCTTTGGGACCTGAGTTGACTTGTGAGCTGACCTTCCAATCCAGATGTATCTTTGTCCAAGCCTCCTTTATAGCTGCCAGGTGAGGGGAGGACTGGGTGGGATCGCAGACAGGGATGGGCCTCCGATGCACAGGTGAGGTGTGCAAAACCGACAGCAACCCTAAGCAAATCTGCAATAAGATGGCTGTGGCCACAGCCGAAATACAAACAGGGACACGCCTAAAGCACCACTCTCATTGCCTCATTTTGATTTTGTGTGTGTGTGTGTGTGGTGGACAATGTATTATCTCCCACTTCCTGAAATCAAAAACAGAGGAAACAAACTCTCATCTTGATTTAAATTAGTCTGAAATGTAAAAATTAGATCATTGAAGTGCTCCAAAAATAAAACAAAAAGGTTGAGGTGTTATTTGAAGGGATTAGATGTCGTGCATACAGCTGAGAGTTGTGAAACAGAAGCATAAACGCTTGAAATGAAGCAAGTGTTAAGATTGAGCAAGAATAATACAGGGATGTAAATGACATTGCAAGACTGAACTTGGGGGAACAAGATCCTGTCTGAGCATATATATTATGCTCTTATATCGTCTTACAGTATATCCTTATTCTGTACTTACATCCTCTATGCTCAGTACAGCAAAGCTAATCCTTAGTCAAACAGTTCATGGTCAGTGATCAGTAGGTTTCCACTGCTGTTTCAGCTGTTAAAACACTTTGCTTTTTAAAAAGATGATTCATGCGTATATGCCTCAGAAGTACTGCATAATAAGGATATGCATAAAAGATAGTAAATCCACCCTTGTTTAGATTACCTAAGAACAGAAAACAGGGAGGACAGTTACTATAGTTGTTGCTTATACAAGACAAAAGAGCTTCTGATCCAGTGTGGAGGTAAATGTGATAAGCTACACATGTAGTGTGTGTTACTGCTCAAAGTAAAGAAACAGTCCATCTCAACATTACTAAAAGCATTCTGCAGAAAACTTCTATGATATTATCTGATCTTATCTGATCTTTTTTCCTTGATTTCAGAGCTGAGATGCTCCTGTACCACACACAAGCCTGATTTCTTCCTTTCATTTAAGTGTCAGCCTTCCACACCCAGTGAACATATGGCGTATCCTCCTTAGATAACAATCCTGAGGTTATCCACGCTGCCTCCAAAGCTCGCTGGCTTTACTATTGTGGGAAGCTGGAAGAAGGGTGGGTCATAAACCACTGAACGTTGTGTGTACATAGTCATGTTTGTGAACACTGACATGACAAATGAATGCCAATATTAACCAGACCCCTCCTCCTTTCATGAGACACACCAAAAGGACATCAGTTTATCATTTTATAGGTACAAATGCAGTTAAACTGTAGGCATGTAGGCCAAGCAGAAAAAACCCTCCTCTTGTTGATTGTATTAGATAATGATCTTTTGTTTCAGTCACACTGAACAATGACTGCTAGTAGTCAGTGATTGATGAGCATTAAAAACATCTCTAATGAAAGCATATAATGAGTTCTTATCATGAGTTATGTCTCTTCATATGTTAGTAACTGCTTCACAATGGCCATAATGTAATTGATAGAGTACATTATTACTGGGCTTATGTGGCATTACAAATGATTAATTATGCATGTACTGTTGTTGTTACCAAACATCTAACAGACATCATCCATTGTCATTATTAAGCAAAAGATACTGTTAGCCTGAATGCAACATTGATTTCTACATTTGTAAGCCTTCCTATTCAAGATAAGCTAAATATGCAGCAAGGTTGGACATGTTAGTAGCATCACTGCATGGTTAGCAAAGAGTTGCTTGTTTACTAGGCAGACACTCAGATGCAGAGCAACATTAGCATTTATTTTACTTTTTACTGCCAACCTGGTGAAAGTAAGTCCTATATTCACTCTCCTTTTAGCTCTTGCTCTCCACCAGATTCGATGGGAAATTTCTGGCATTTAAGCTGTTAAATGCTCGACAGTGTTCACCAGCAATAACTTTCGTTCTGCAGTTTGATGCTGCTTTTTCAATGGAAACACCTGCCTGTGGTCTATTAACACTAATGAGAGCAGTGAGAGTGAACCAAAACATTAAAGTAGCTGGTCGTAAAACCAAAACCATGACCTGTAGATGAATGATAATTGTCTGTTAGTTTGACACTATTAGTGACCCCTTTCACATTCTACATTGTTATTACTTCCAAATATTGATCAGAGCCCCTGGATTTAAAGCACCTGGAAACTTGGCTCCAAATCTGAAAAATTTCTTCTGCAACATTAAATATTAATTATTAAGCGATATTATTAAGCAAGCTGATGCACAGATGGATGACACAGCTGATTTACACCTTTCAAACCTTCAGACCACCAGTACAAATGTACAAAGGTGATTTAAAAAATAAGTTTTTTGTAGGACTAACACGACAAAAACTGTTTGACTTATTTAGAGTTATTCTGTACGATTTACTAGACAGTTACACCAGAACAAGGAGGAGAATACTATGCTAATATTGATTTTATTTTCCCCCCGGTAGTGAGTCACATTATTTATTTATTTAGAGTCACTTTCTGATTCAGTCAACAAGATGCTCTCTTAAACCTTTCAACATAAAGCATATTTTAAATTACCATTCATGTTTGAATATAGCATGAATGAATCGACACAAACTCCTGACTGCATTATAACCAAACAAAGGATGATAACACCTGCAGCCTCTCCTCGGGTGACCTCTGACCTTTACTACACATTATAATGTTAAAAAGAACAGTAAAATGTTTAAAGTTCTCATCAGAAGTTTGATATGGATAACAGATCAATACTTAATAATATATCTAATAATATAGTGTCTTTAGCACAAAGCACACGTCTTGGTGAGCTATCCTTATGTGACGATCCCCTTACTATTAATGGGGTTTTTCTGTCTGATAGAAAGTGTGCACACAACACTTCTATTAGAAATCATCTTGAACATATTACTACTCCCATATGTAAATATAGGTGGTTGTACATACATATATAAACAATACAATATACTATATACTTTATACAATAAAAACTATTTAAGATTGTACACAGGTACTACTCTGCTAAAAGTAATATTTGTAAGTAAGTTAAGTAAGTTTTTCACAACTGTTTACCATAGATACAATTTTTGTAACTGTGAATGAGTAAACTATTGAACATGTGTTTTCATGCTACTTCTTTATTCATTTTGAAAAAGATATCAAAAATGCCATTTTTTGGCAGATGAAATTTACATAATTAATTAATTTGATTAATATCTTAGCAAATGTATAATATTTGACAAGTGAAAACTGTAAACTATTATATTATTTAGACATTTCAAAACGTATTCCAAATGTTTAACAAACCACAATTATTTATTTTTTATTATCTTATTTTTACTAAATGCTTCCTTTCCATACATTTTATTTGTTGTATAATCTATTCTTGTGTTTTTTTAAAACTGTGAAATATAATTGTAATGAAAAATCTGAACATGTTTATATAAATACTGTATTGAACTGAAGCCTGAAGGGGAAATTATTGAACATGTGTATGTGAATTATTTTCATGCTACTTCTTTTTGGTTTCATTTACAGAACTTCTCAAAACATTTTCAAAAAGAAATCATACTAACATTTTACATTTTACTAATTTTTAACGATCCCAGTTTTTTGGCAGATTAATTAATTAATTAATTTAGATTAATCTGATTAACATTTTTGCAGAAATATAATTACATCATATCCTATAATCCTATAGTCATAAAATGACATGGCTTAAAAGAATACCCTCCTTCTATACTTAAAGATACTATATAAATATACAGATTTTATAACTTAAAACTCAAAACGCTAAATTGGCAAAAACTATTAGATTATTTACATTTATTCCAGTTGTTTAACTGGGACCATGAAAAGATTATTACAAAGAAGGAATCATACAGACCTGGGGGATATTGCATCTTTTGTGGAGGAAGAAATCCCATTTTTCTCATAAAGTTATAACTTTATTCTCATAATATTGTAACTTTTTTTTCTTGTAAAGTTATGACTTTATTTTTGTAATATTACAATTTTTTTTCTTGAAATAGTATGACTTTATTCTCATCAAATTTTAAGGTTTCCCCTATAATATCACAACTTTATTCTTGTGAATTTAGGACTTTACTCTCATAATATTATAACTTTTTTCTTGAAATAGTATGACTTTACCCTCATTAAATTATTATAATTTACCCAAAATATTATGACTTTAGTCTTATAATATTGTAACTTTTTTCTTGTAAATTTAGGACTTTATTCTCATTAAATTGCTTTCCTAAAATTTCGTTTGTTGTATAGTTTACTTTGTTTTTGCATTATTTTTATACTGTGAAATATATTTGTAATGTTTATGTGTCTACTGTAATACAGGAAAAGAAGATTTGCTGCCCAGTCTCTGGAGCGCCTCTAGCGGCAGGGCGTGGTGGTGCAGCCGAGTCCTGGCCCCTCCTCCTGGAGGGGGCGGGTCCGGACTGGATCTGGATCCTGCAGCAGTGTGTGCAGCGCAGAGGGCTGGACCTGGACCTGCTGCTCTTGGATACCAAACCACTGCCCCCCTTCCACAGATTTGCTCCATTATCACCACTCGAAGAAGGAGCCGTGAAGTTGCCTTTAAAGCGGCGGTGAGTGTCGTCGTCTTGTTTATACCGCTGAATGTTATTATCGCCACTTTAAGGTTAACGGTGCCTAATGGGGTTTATTTTATTGTAGCCTAGGCCACCGTGCGGTTTGTTTGATTTAATATACTGCACGCTGCTGTAGCGCTTAGAATAGTCCCATTCAGATTTAATCATGACATCCAGTGTGAAATGTTAAAAGATGTTTTGTTAGGAGCGTTTGAAACAGGCTGCACAGAGCGCATAAAAAGACAGGCCTGCTTGTACCAGTGAACAGGTGCTGTACACAATCTGAGCCCGCATTACATACCTCACATGCTGTGTCTTTACATATTAACAGGCCTGTGAGCTCACAAAGCGGCCAACATTATACTGTCTTGTTTTCAGAGTGGGGGTCCCCACTGTGTTTTGACAGAGAGGCTGCTGGTTGTTTTAGGGCATTGTTTAGGTTGAAGTCCTATGGATGACATCATTAACACAGGAATGCCTAGATCAGCTTTTCTCTGCCCATTGGGGGTAAAATAGACATATCCTTTTGGTCATTAACCAGCTGCAGTGTCTCTGTAGCTGTCAGACAGAGCAGGGGGACATTTCTGCAGACTCTAAGGGCATGAGGGGCCTCAGGGTCGGGGAGGGGGCTGGCCCTCCTGTAAACAATGTCCTTTGAGTAGAATTGCTGCTATCAAAAGCCTATTTTGCACAGCAACACATCCTTTTTTCTCTTACTCATCATAGAAATAGGCTAGAGGGAAGACTGCCAAAAGTGCTTTATTTTTTGAGGGAGGTAGAGCAAAGCACAACAATGTTTTTCATGTTCTAGGTCATCTACATATGAAATAGATTCTTGTATAAAAAGATTTTACTCCCCAATAATGTGTTTACCGATCACAACTACATAACATGTCAATAGAAGAATATTGGACGTCAACTAAACCCCCAGAAATGAGAGAATGGTTAATTATATGACCGCCTCGTATGAATCCATGTCGACCAGGATAAATGACAGACGTCATGTTAAGGGACCAGTCTGGTGATTTTTGGAACTATATTACATTGAATACCCTGAAATTTGATTGATACTCTGTCCTGCTCTAAGTCCTATCTTTACTTTATTGAGTTCAAGATAGTACCTTATTTCTGATAAGGGATTATCACCTGTGTTGTGCCCTCTCTTGCGTGGATCTCCTTTTATGAGATCTCACTCGATATGGCAACTTGTCATGTACCAACCCATTCAAAATCTATAAAAAAAAAATTGAATTATAAAAAGAAAAAGATTTTACTGCAAAAAGTGGTTAAACTGCCAGATATTGTGACACACTCCATAAATAAAAGAAATGCCAAATAAAGCCAGGGCACCTAAAGTCATGTAATTTCGTGATGCTCTGATTGATCCCAGAGTCGGTGTGATAGTGGGTGGAAGAAACAGAATGTGAATATATTGACTCTTTTAGGAAATACGGTAAATGAACAATTACTATAAACCAAAATATCAAATATCAAGGTCTATCATGAATATATGCATTTACTTTTTGGTAGCTTTGGCTGAGATTGTCCCAGAAACACTGATCATAGTTTGCTGGAATGGTATGGCTGTGCCGAATCCAGCAATAAATCAGGTATCTGTGGCAGGTATGCTTAGTGGTCGACATGAAGAAATGTATGGTGTGCTACAAGCTCAACTCAGTCGTTTTTTCTCATGGGTTTCCCAGTCCCTCACCAGCTCCATCCCAGTTTTCTCCTCTTGCTTCACTGTTAACTCATCTCATTAGTATTCCTGTCCAGTGGAGCAGAAAAGTTCGTCCAGTGTCCCAGTTTTCTGTCGCACTGATTCAGAAAGGGATAGTAACAGCTGTGAATCTAACAGCCGACTTGTTGACTTTTTTAAACTCTCAAAGCTTTTATGTCCCCTCTGGAGATGTGACTGAAAGTTGTGAAACTCTCCGGCATATAAAAGCCAGACTGTGCATTCAGGGAGGAGGGAAAGCCCCCCCCCTGGCCTCAATTGAGTGGTAAACACTGAAGTCCATTAGGGCTGTGCAGGCTCCTGCAGTGCAATCCAAACTATACTATGAAAAGAAAGCACTTTATCTTTCCCAGTGCCAAAAGTTGAGTGAATGACCTTTCCCTCTCTCTGTGTTTTGTCTTGTTCTCCCTCTCAGCCTGCCTATACAGACAAGGTATCATATTTCTACACCATTGTGTTATTCCTGGGTTTGCTGTGCTTGAAGTGGTCTAACATTCGTCAGTAGTCGCTTCTCTTCTGTTCATAACTTCTGTATGTCTGTTATTTCTCCACTGGGTTTAAATTATATCGGCTTCTAACTGCAGTTTCCACAGCAGCACATTTACTTTGATTTTATGACAGTTATTATTTGTAGGATTTGCCTTTTGCAGGGCTGTGCCAGGACATTAGAAACACTGAGGTCACAAGCCGCACCACTCTCTGGAAAGTTTAGCAAAAAGGTCTCTCAATCTTTTTTGATTACTTGGACTCTTAACATTTTATTTATTCAGTTACTGCTCGATTGGCAGGGCGATATGGCCAAAAATCACAATATAGGTCATTTCATATCTTGAGAACGATATATATCATGATATAGCATGTTTTCTGATAATTCAGTAAATAAATAGCAGGGCTGCATAATTATGGCATCACCATTATTTTTTTATCAATATTGAGATCACAGTTATTATCACAATTATTCATAGATTTTAGGGACAAAATATTTTTATTTCAGTATCACATTTAAACAGAGTCCTGCTTTCACCTCTGTGTTGTCTTATTATTAGGAAATTAATTATTTTGTTTTTATTTAAATAATTGTTTTGATTAAAAAAATCATATTAGTAGTTCTAATTATATATTATAATCTGCTTAGAGCAAGTGTTAGGAAGTTAATTAGGTCATAATTCCCTGTAATATCTATTTTATATTTTTGTCCTTAAAACAACTGGATTTATTCAAGTTTCTCATCAAAAACTACATTTTACAGGATTATAATGTAACTTGATTAATGCAGTTTTCTGTGAGCAGAGCCTTTTAAAAGTCAATATGGCAGCCGATCATGTTCCTTTAACTGTGGGAAGCCAAAATCGTTATCAAGAATAATATTCGAATAATTGCGCAGCCCTAATAAATAGCCTATATGAAATAAGCATAAGTTTTAAATTAAATTATAGAGAGAAAATGAATAAATATAGGCCTAGCTCTATATTGTGACAGAAATGTTATAGAAAAATATATACAATAGACATTTTTATATCATATAGATATATAGTACATCTATGCTTAATTATATATATATATATTATTTTTTCAACAGGAAGGTCATGAAAGTCGTCTCCATACTGTCAGGAACAAAATTCTGTGGGAAAATACTGAATCCTTTATTTATTTGTTATTTTGTTGGCCCAAACAATTGAGTCTAAGATT
Organism: Pterois miles; assembly: GCA_947000775.1. Classification (NCBI taxonomy): domain Eukaryota; kingdom Metazoa; phylum Chordata; class Actinopteri; order Perciformes; family Scorpaenidae; genus Pterois; species Pterois miles. The sequence goes on from CAMQGK010000341.1 coordinate 9,649,598, forward strand.
TATAAATTGCCTTAAATACCCATCATGTTATTGTTAATTGTAGAATGTAAAATCCCCTCAGGTTACTAAACCTACAAATTCAATAAATTAATAAGTTTCCTCAATGGCCTTTGCGTTTTATTGTAATTTTTTCAAGTATTCAGCTTTATGTTAGTTTTAGCATAATGTAGAAAATCAATATGGGGTCTAATTAGTTGAAAGCAGAAAAAGCTCAATCTTTACTGGCATAAGCATGATCATTATTTTTCCCCACATGCCCCCACACCTGATTGCTGTGCTGTACCCCTTAGACAAGAGTGTGCCACTGATTTCGCTTCCTGCTATTTATAGACAGTACGGTGCATACTCACACAGCTCCATATTTTTATCTCATGCACTAGTATGCATCCGTCAGGAGGGATATGTGCAGCCATTCAGGCCAACAGGCTGCGGGCAGAAGGCATGGGCTCCAAGGACCAGGCCGTTCTCTTCTCCAACCAGGACTACGAGGCCCTGAAACAGGAATGTGTGGAGTCCGGCTGCCTGTTTGAAGACCCCTGTTTCCCCGCCGAGCCACAGTCCCTGGGCTTCAAGGAGCTCGCCCCACATTCCTCCAAAACTAGGGGTGTGGAGTGGATGAGGCCCACGGTTAGTGACTTGTGCATAAAACTGGTAGTGGGACACAAGATAACAAATCCACTTTTTATACACTCATGTACAGATGGACATTAAGTGGCAATACTTCACTTATCATACTTTGGGTTGCCTCTCTTGCCAGTGATGACTGGAACTCAACTGAGAAACATATCATATAAACAAACCTATCACATGACAGTGTTATTTCACGTCTGCAAACGCAGACAGAGTAGGACAAGCAGGGACGGGAACCTTTCAGACCTCTGCAGCTGTTGGCATCATGTGGCATTCCCTGACCACTCCCTTGCTCTGATATTTGTTTACAGTGCTTCAGTAAAACACAGGAAGTTGACGCGTAAATGCAAGAATAGTGATAGTTTGAAAGATTTGTCACCTTTAACCTCGTCCGCTCCTTGAGGGCGCAGACTTTACTGTCTTTCATAGGCTGTAGGACAGTTTTGGAGCAAAAACCCATGACCTCTGACCTCAAGATGTGTGAGTGAAAATGGTTTCTATGGGTGCCCACGAGTCTCCCCTTTGCAGAAATGCCCACTTCATGATAATCACATGTAGTTTGGGGAAATAACATTCAGTATTATGTTCACCCATTTTAAAATATTTGAATATTTCTGCATACTGGGGTCCTCAGACAGTCTTGGAATTACATAAATTGGGTATTACTGTAAGTCAAAGACTCTGGTGGATCCGATGAGCCTGATTATATTCACGTGTGATGTTAGTCCCCATCGTAGCTATGTACTCATTGTAGTGAGACCATTTTTGAAATTTGACCTCACTGTATAAAATGACCTGTGGTGACCTCCAGGGTTTTCACAGCCTCATGAAACTTTACAGCCACAAACTGGAGACCAAGAGCTTTCAGAGGATGGATGGCTTTCTGTGATTTGACAATGAGGAGGTTTATGAGCAGTTTCCCCACCAGAAGTGCTCATCATCTAATTGCCAAAAAATGCAAGTCTTACTGAAATCTCTAAAATGTCAAAAGGTTTTGATACCAAATCACAGCATGGCTTCGTTCTGTGGTGTTCCTCAAGGACTTGGTGTCTTAATGTGGTATTTTGGACGGATGTGCAGTCATTTTTATCAGTTCTCAAGTGGTAAAAAACGGTTAAATTTAGCACCAAATCTGTGTAACAAATGGTATCGACCCAAAAATTGACGCAATAACTTATGAGACACAGACAGAGCTTTCAGATGATGTACACCACTTCTATGTGACATCTACTGTTGACCTGCTATCTCCCCCTAAAGACCCCCTGTACGGCCTCCCAATAAAGACGAATACGGGTCTGTGGTAGAGAGTAGAAGTCTAAAATGTGTTGACTAGTTTGAATTCTGAGAGTTATTTGATTGTCTTCACTCAGACGTTTAATTTCTCCCCAGGAAATGACAGATGACCCTCAGTTCATTGTGGGCGGTGCCACCAGAACGGACATCTGTCAGGGAGCGCTGGGTGAGCCCTTGTTGTTGTTAATGTTTAATCTGTTTAGAGGAAAATTTAATAAAGGCTGCTAAATGCCTCTTCTCACTTGCAGGTGACTGTTGGCTCTTAGCAGCCATCGGCTCTCTCACCCTGAATGAGAGGCTCCTTCATCGGGTTGTCCCACATGGGCAATCCTTCCAAGATGACTACGCTGGAATCTTCCACTTTCAGGTACTTAAAGATCATCTTGTACACTTCTGCACCTCCTATCAAGTGTACAGGCAAACAGTATGGATGCTGATTATTGCTCTGCATTGCAGTTCTGGCAGTTCGGCGAATGGGTGGATGTCGTGATAGATGACAGACTGCCTGTCAAAGATGGCGAGCTCATGTTTGTCCATTCTGCTGAGGGCAACGAGTTCTGGAGTGCACTTCTGGAGAAGGCATATGCCAAGTAGGTTTACAAAGAGCCTGCCCAAGTTAAATTATTCAGTATGCATTTAGTGGGAAGTTGTAAATCGCGTTCTGATGTACTGCTGTTGAAATGTGGTTTTTAATTGTGCGGTGTCAGGCTGAATGGCTCCTATGAGGCTCTGTCCGGTGGAAGCACCACCGAAGGCTTCGAGGACTTCACGGGTGGGGTGTCTGAGATGTACGAGCTCCGCAGTGCCCCCAGAGATCTGCACAGGATTATCAGCAAAGCCCTGGATAGAGGGTCTCTGCTGGGCTGCTCCATCGATGTAAGTGCTGAACACGTTGCTGGCACGCCACCAAGACACCCAGATCGATGCTGCGCCATCTTGAGAAAGCCAATAACATTAAAAGCACTTGTGTTTATTCCTCTGCCAGACATTTCATACTCAGCTGCAGTAATCATGTTTTCATATTAATACAGATCACCAGTGCCTTCGACATGGAGGCTGTTACATTCAAGAAGCTTGTAAAGGGCCACGCCTACTCCGTCACTGGACTGAAGGAGGTCTGTCTGCCTCATTTGCATTTTTAATTTTTTGAAATATTAGAAAATTACAAATATAATACAAATATATACATATATCTTAATGTAAGTAATCGACTAAGTAATGTGTTTTTGTACCATATTCACCTGTAGTGTCTTGCAAAATGTGTTTTACAATATTAATCAGACTCTGAGGAAGAAATCTCCACTTCAGTAGCTCTTAGGTGCACCAAACATTTCGGTTTCATTCCCATCTATATTCTGAAGGTTTTTACCGAGGGGTTTGTTCATATATCATTCATAGCTTGATTTATTGAACATTTTCTTCCTTGAAACATGGTGAAAATGTTTTATGGCTGTTGATGGTATTTTCTGATTTATGGAGTGATAAAAAGAGATTCCCGTGTGTAAAAAATAATTCCTCTTTTGCATCTGTAAACATAAAATTTCAGAAAACTTTTAACATAAAATAATTGCCTTATTGTAAGTGATCAACTGAATTTCATGGGGATACCTGAATGTTTTTATTCTATTTACCTGCTGTGTCTCCTCTCAGTGGATCTAAGTTGCCTGTCACTCCGTTTGTTATGTAGGTTGATTTTCGCGGCAACATGGAACGCCTAATCCGAATACGTAACCCGTGGGGTCAGGTAGAGTGGACTGGTGCCTGGAGTGACAAGTGAGTTAATACACATTCCTCTGTGTGTTTTGTTTGGTCTTCTTTTATGAGTGTTATATCTGTATATGTGTATATTCCACTCTATCTGTCTTGTTGTGTGTAGCTCTCCTGAATGGGATGAGATTGACTCTTCTGAACGAGAAGACCTGCACCTGAAGATGGAAGACGGGGAGTTTTGGTAAGATGTGCCTAGATGCTATATTACTGTATGACATTTTTATGTACTGCAGGTATATTAAAGGACTAGTCCGACATTTTGGGAAAGACGCTTACTCACTTTCTTGCAGAGAGTTTCATGAGAAAAGTGGTAGCAGTCTTATTTAACTCTTGGCAAGAAAGCAAATGAGTGCATTGCCCAGAAGTATTTTTTTTTTTTGCAGAAGTTGCATTCAGGTTTCTGACCCATCCATCCATCGTCAACCGCTTATCCCGTTAGGGGTCGCGGGGGGGCTGGAGCCGATCCCAGCTGGCATTGGGCGAAGGCAGGGTTCACCCTGGACAGGTTGCCAGTCCATCGCAGGGCACATAGAGAGACAACATATAGACAGACAACCATTCACGCTCATATTCACACCTACGGGCAATTTAGAGTCATCAATTAACCTAAACAGCATGTCTTTGGACTGTGGGAGGAAGCCGGAGTACCCGGAGAAAACCCACGCTTACACAGGGAGAACATGCAAACACACAGAAGAGCCGCAAGCTGGAATCACCTCTTGCTGTGAGGCGACAGCGCTAACCACTGCACCACCGTGCAGCCCAGGCTTCTGACCCAAAATGTTTTATTTTAATTTTTCAGGATGTCCTTCAATGAATTCAAGAGACAGTTTTCTCGGCTAGAGATCTGCAACTTGACTCCTGACGCTCTGAGTGAGGACAGTCTCGGCCACTGGAACACCATGAAGTTCTACGGCACCTGGAGGAGAGGCAGCACCGCTGGAGGCTGCAGGAACCATCCCAGTGAGTCCCAACCATGTGGTCACAGATAAACACCTTTCACACTGACATAGATTAGTTATAGACTATGAAACAATCTAACACAAATGCACCTTCTGCATAGACACATTTTGGATCAACCCTCAGTACAAGATCACGCTGCTGGAGGAGGACGATGACCCAGAGGACGATGAGGTGGCGTGCAGTTTTTTAGTAGCTCTCATGCAGAAGGACCGCCGCAGATATCGGCGCCACGGTCAGGACATGCATACCATTGGCTTCGCGCTTTATGAGGTGAGAGAGATGCAGAATCAGTATTATCCCTTTGCCCGTCTCATGGTTTATTCACAAACTTTAAATTTTGCCTCAGCTCATTTATGTTTTTTTGTTTTATCTTCTTTTGTGTAGATTCCAGAAGAGGTAAGCAGAGCATCGATTACTACCACTGTTTATATAACCAAATGTATATTTTACAGTACTGCTGATCATGTTGTAGTTTTTAAAAACTTTTTCGCTCCATTCCAGGTAGCCACTGGTTTCTGTGCATTATGTTCATTACAGAAACTTGAATTCAATCCATCACATCCATCATTTTCTTGTTTCTTGTTTTCATGTGATGAATCCACGTATTAAGTCAAATCAAGCCAAGTCAAACTTTATTTGTATAGCACATTTAAAAACGACCGCAGTTGACCAAAGTTCTGAACATGTAGATAATAAAATGAATACAGTGCAAATGACAATAAGAACATTGCAAAATCAATAACCATAATGTGCACATAGCAGAAGTAAAAGAGCAGCAGCACAACAGAAAATAAACTTAATCAAACGCCAGAGAGAAGAGGTGAGTCTTCAGCAGCGACTTATATGATTCTGTGGACTGAGCAGTTTTAATATGAAGAGTTAAACTGTTCCAGAGATTAGGGGCGGCCATTGCAAAGGCGTGGTCGCCTCTGTTTCTGAGTCTAGTTGAAAACAAGCAATAAAATCTTAAAATCAATCTGGAAATGGACAGGAACTGTATTATCAAACAATTGTATTATTAATTTGACAACAATAAAAGCAGTCTTGTTGTTAATTGTAATAAATGAGCTATTCCAAGCAAGTTTTAAATCATTGTTTATTTCTGTCCCATATGAAAGTTAACTTCCATTGAAATGCAGTTAGAAGTTTAAAAAAATATTCTGTTATTCTTTGTGAAATTAGAAGTAATCAATTCAAAGTCAATTCATTGATCCTAAAAACATGCATATGCATCTCAACCCATGTATGTTTCCTGCTGCCCTTAGTACAGAGGCTGCCAAAATGTCCATTTGAAGAAAAATTTCTTTTTGAGCCACTCATCATGCGCTCGCTCGGAGACCTTCATCAACCTGCGAGAGGTGAGCACACGACTCCGTCTGCCCCCCGGAGAGTACCTCATCGTCCCCTCCACCTTTGAGCCCAGTAAGGAGGCTGACTTTGTCCTCCGAGTCTTCACTGAGAAGCAGTCAGAAACAGAGTATGTGTCTTTTTGCACGTTATTTTAACATCTGTTTATGTATTAAGTCTCATGCTTGTATGTTTTTGTCCATTGCAGAGAGCTGGATGATGAGATCTCTGCTGATTTGGGAGATGACGTATGTGTCAGGGAGACGTGACTAAAATAGAGATGTTACATATTGTACCATATGAATACCAGGAAATAACCAGGACCCTGATGATAAACCAATGTTTTCTTTATATTTATGGTTTCCTACAGGATGAAATAACTGAAGATGACATTGATGACTCTTTTAAGTCCATGTTCGCCCAGCTAGCAGGAGAGGTAAGTACTGAAGAACAGATACTGTTTTGTTTGCATTTGTATTTTTATTATGGCATTTTAGAGCATATCTATCTGAAGCTACTTACTTCAACTAAAGACATGCCAATGATCTTTTCTTGTCTGCTGTGCTTTTCCAGGACATGGAGATTTCCATTCACGAGCTTCGGACGATTCTAAACAGAGTTGTCTCCCGGCGTGAGTTTCTTATTTTATTTATAGTTAGCAATTCATAGCCACTGGGAAAGTTACATATTAGTAATACATATCCCACTAATGTATTAGATTCCACTCTCAGCAGCACAGACTCAACAGCACTGCATCAACGGAGAAACATAATCAGCACAACAGCAATAGAAAACCAAATGGCACACTGATGACTACCTGTCTTTCCTCTACTAACTGTGAGCAGCATAGCCTTCTAATCAAGACACCCATCAAGCAAACAAAATCGCCCAGCGACAACGACACAAAAAGAAATAAGAACTGAAAAAAACAACATCATAAGAAGCCAGCTTGAACATAATCACACAAGTTGGCCTGTACTTGGGATGGGCAAAAACAACCTCCTTTTCCTTGCGTGTTTGTCTTGACGGTGGAGAATCTGAGGCGGGTGTCAGAGGGTAGGGATTGAAACTCCTGATGAAGAGTGTGGGTGTGGTTAGACAGGTTGGATTTTACCCTCTTCAACACCTGAATATTATAAAGTCAGGCTACTTTGCTGAACACCTGTGATTTTGCTGCTTGTATTTACTGTTTTAGCCAGTGCATTTTTGGTTTTAATATTTAGACAGTGATACCAACAAATGGACAAAAAAGATAAATAGATTCTACATAAGATTTGTAGAAGAGTCATCAGGGACCTGTCAATATGAAACTTGGAGTTTTCTTAGGTAGAAAAGTCGTTGTTGACCTCTCCTGCAACAAATCCAGTATTACATTCAAAAGTGAGATTGTTATCAATGATATTTGTAGCTGATAACAGGCTCCACCTCCTCACCCTCAGTGATGGCGTCTGAAGTCTATGTGCATGTCTTTTGTCTTTCACACAGTGAGTTGAAGGAATAAGTTTTTGCATCAGTTTAGAAAATAACACTTACAAGCTTCTGGCCAACTGTGTCTTTGTAGACTGTTTCTGATTAGTGTTTTTGCCATTTCAGACAAAGATCTGAAGACTGACGGCTTCAGTATGGATTCATGCAGGACCATGGTCAACCTGATGGACGTATCCTCTTGAAATATCAGGCATGAATAGATCAGAAACTTAACTACATTGATTTTATTAGAAACAAAATGATAAAAAAGCATGCATTTAGCATTGTCGTGGCCACTTAAATTCATCTGCTCTTTTGTGATGAAAGAGACGCAACAGATCGCACAAAACACAATATATGTCTATCAATCAACTTTTAATAAGTTCACCCATGGCGTCTTTCCTAGTGAGAAAGTGCCCGGCAATGAGTTACAGTACATACAGCCTTATAAAGTAGTACAGACAATCATTGAACACCTCTCTGTGTGTTGTCATCATCCTCCTCCACAGGGCATCTAAGCAAGAGGGGATCTAACACATAGGTGAACACTTAATCCTTCCCCATGCTCTGCTGTGTTAGATATGTCTGTTTCTTAGAGATTGCAAAACTATAAGATTACATTTAATTCAGACTAAATACATGTAAACCTTTAATACCACAATGTCCATCAAACATACTTGTGATTGTTTGTGTGGTTTCACACCTTGACACCATGTGTGACAGAAAGATGGTAGTGCCCGTCTAGGACTGGTGGAGTTTCAGATCCTCTGGAACAAGATCCGAAAGTGGCTGGTGAGAATGAATACAATAATAATGTGAAAAGAACAGTACGATTATCTGTATTTCTATTTACATGTTTGTCTCCATCTCCCAGGTCATTTTTAGGGACTTTGACCTTGACAAGTCAGGGGCCATGAGCTCATATGAGATGCGTCTTGCTGTCGAGGCAGCAGGTAGAATGCTCTGGATTATCATTTCTATAATTATTCACTTTACACACACACACACACACAGATGATACAACTTTTAATTTTATTGTTGTCCTTTGTAGGTTTTAAACTGAATAACAGACTGAACCAGATTCTGGTAGCCCGGTATGCAGATAACGAGGTGGTTGACTTTGACAACTTCATCTGCTGCTTGGTCAAGCTTGAAGCCATGTTTAGTGAGTATTATTATGATAGATGCTACTCTAAATGTATACTGTTATGCTTGCAGACTATTAAGTATTAATTGTGTCAACAGGGTCTTTCCAGCAGTTTGACAAGGAGGGATCAGGAGTGGCTGAGTTGAATTTCACAGAGGTAAGTTCTGTTTAAAAAGAAAATCTCAATACCTTTTATCAACCTTTACTATTTGTCTTAACTTATTTCTCATATTGCCAGTGGCTTTACCTCACGATGTGTGGTTGAAGAGAGCCGTCTTCGCCGGAGGAGGGTATAGAGAAAAGGCGCATTGCCTGCAGATTGCCATATAGACCCCTCAGCCTTAGTGACCGGTTGATCATTTAATACAACCCACCTCAGCACACATAAAGTAGTACTGTACAATAGCTGTATAATGGGACCCAAAGTCCAACCAAGCCAAGTGTCTTGTGGCTGGAATTTAGAAACTATGCAAACCTTCAGTATGAAGCAGTCACTGCGCCACATAAATGTGTCATTTCTGCAAAAACGGCATGAGTCTTTGCATGACAAAAATCACTAGCTGTAATGTGCTTTGTTGCAAGTTGATTTTAGACTTTATTTTTGCTGTCTGTATGAATGTTAGCTGAATTACTAACAATAATTTCACTGGTCTCATTATTTCAAAATGTCACTAAAAGCTGTTCTGCTAAGGAACACAAAACATAGAGGAAATCTGAAGAAGTCTGTTACTGTAATGCTTTAAAATGTTAAGTCTTATCGTTTCTCTTGATTAATCATTCTGCACTCATGTTTCCATTTTATCTTGATTTTACAGAAAGTTTTTTAACAGGAAACAATTACCTCAGTGTTGATTTGTAGTTACATTTGTACACCTGCAGGTGGCAGTACAGACCTGATGTAATGTCAATTTTTTTGGCATTTGATACTAAAATTTACACTGTTTATATATTACACTTTTTTCTTTTATTGAAGTCAAGCAGCTGATCTTTATTTAGTTTTACCTATTTTTATTTTGCACTGAGATTTTAGTTTAAGGAAGCTGTAACTGAAATTGCCTCACATTAGTGAGAAATACTGTATTTCAGTCCACTCAAGGGACATTTACAGGGATCACATGATAATAAAACGCCTTATACATGACACATGATGTTATAAACAACTATTAAAAAATGCCAGTCATGTGTTTTTTGTTGTGAATGTATGTTGTGCCTTCAATAAATATTTCCCCTCATGGTTCATGCTTTTCTCAGTTTGTTCATTGTGTTCATGATAACATGAGTTTGACCCACATTTGGGTGCTCAAATTGCCCCAGAAGCTCCTATGCTATGCCTTGAAGGTAAAGGTTATATTTATTGTAAGCACAGAGAGGCCTTGGTAACAACAGGCCAAACCTGATGACAAAGGCTTGAGTTGCATACATTATACAGAATCCTGTATAGAGACAATAAGTTTATGGACGACAAGAACTTATACAAGCATAAAATGTTAATATGCTCCCAGCAGATGTGAAATATACAGCATATCAAAACACAGAGAATGTGGTCAAACAAATGAATTAGCAATGGCTAATACTTTGGAATAATCTCCCTCCATTTTACGTAAATGTGTGGGTATAGGGACCTTAATCCTTGTTCCTGTAGGGTTCCCATTGTCCTCAATCAGAACAACATTGTTCGAATCAAAGCGTGGACTCATGCGTTCTCCGGGCATTTTCTGTCCAACGATTAGTGCTTTCTTCTTCTGTCCCTTGATGGCAAGCAACACCCTGTCGCCAACTTTTCCTACACCGTTCTTGGTGTAGACGTGGATCACTCTTGGGGGGCGGTGATATGGTGTGTTTCCAAGAGAGCTGTTGTCCACTACACGCACTCTCGTCATTTTTTGGATGGCTGCGGCAACAGTGGATACACTGACAAGACAAAAAGTAAAGTTTATGGGGCAAAATTTAAAGCCAAAATTCACCCTCTGATAGAATAACTTCAGGAAGTGGTCACCCACACCCAGTACTGTTGTAGCTACCTGATAAATAACAATTTGGCTTCAGTCCACACTTTTAATATCTAATCAATCAATCCATCAATATACAGACCCAAGCACCACCTTATCATGACAACAAAGATCTCCTCCAGAAATGTCTGACGACATAAAAATGATTCTGCATTTAATGATAATAAATAAACTAGTTAACAGCTATCAAAAGCAGATCTACTCATTTTCCCTGTCATAAAAAATCATAATCTATTAATATGCAAGTTTGTTTTATTTAAAATGTTTAACTATTGGACAGAGAATGTCTACTACTTCCCTGAAAGGTTTATTCTGTGTGTATGCACTGGAGGCTTCAGGTTTCCGCATCACAATACTTTATGTTGTATTGGACCACAATTGGCATCCAACCTAACTGTGATGTCATAAAATCAGACAGATACATAAAAAGTGACCAGAGGAAAACTTTTTCTCTACAGCAGGTGAAAGAAAAACAGCCTTCCTGTATTAAACTTTGCTTATACGTAATTTTGCACAATCAAGGTCAAACACAAATTTATATTATTTATATTTTTGAGTGGACAGAGCCTTTAATAAATGACAGTTACAGTATGCTCATGCACATGGCAGATCTATTACCAGTACATGGTTTTAATTGATCTTAGTTGGTTTAACAACTTAAATTTGTCAGAATACCCAGAGTCACAATATTGGGCTCTAAAAGTTGACAGAAAAATCTCTTACCTAAAAGTCCTCTGATGAACTATGGTCGATGACTCTACAAGGAGCCCAGTGAGGGATCTTGAAAGCAGAGAAAGAGCCATGATCACAGCGAATACTGTGCCAGCTAGAAAGAGAAATCATATGGTTAGCAGCTAATAAGCTAGTGATATCGCTAGCATTAGCTAACAAATCACATGGCTGGCGGACTAATAACAGTGTAGACTCATTTTTGTTTGTAGTCCTTGACCTTAATAATAGCACAAAAACAAGAATAGTAGTATTAAACAGCGTGGAGATTACGGTTTAACATTAATATATATATATTGCTAATGTTACCCTTCTACGTTGTATCACGCTCCATGCAATGTCAAAAGCGTGTCGTCAGCAACACGCGACCAACCATCCTTAGCCGAGCTAACTGATAAATAAAGCATGCATTTAGCATTGACGAAATAAATACTCGTCGTTACAAATCAGAGAATGTGCGTTAGTTTGATAGATGTTGTTAAAAGTTAACTGATTGTGCTCGTAAAAGCTGGAGTACCTGGGGATGTTGCAAAAAGCGAATACCGGCCCAAGTTAGCTTGTTTGGTGCTTTCTGCTACGTCATATAAACGCACCGGGACAACGTAGAAAGACAACAACATAGAAGCTACACAATGAAGACGCCATATATGAAACGCGAACATTGTGTATCAAGATGTGCTGTCTCTCTATATGTTCTAGTTCTGTAGACGTCACGCTCTAAACCTGACTGGCTTCGCCTCCAGTTGGACTGGTTGGGTTAGCGTTAGTTGTTCAACTGGCTGACAGACAACCGTGGCAGCTGAGACTGGTCTATCATTGTTAACACTGTTTGACTGACTAGTTCCGTCTGGTTAGCACCAGAGTTGTGGGCAGGGAACGTAATTTGATGCGGAAATTAGCCGACAGTCGTTGTTTTTTTTATACACCCATGCGTTAGATAGCCTCCACCTGTTATTTGCTACATCGAGGGGTTAGCTAACGTCAACGTTATCGTTGACTGTTAGCTCACATTAGGTAATTGTGTTACTTTCTGTCCCTGCTGCGTATCATAACAAGGTAAGCTGTTTTCCTTATTTAACGTTACTATATATTTATTTGTATTTCATGACAAAATGTGTTTGGTTGTGTTGCGGCAGCTAACCGTTAGCTACCTTCGCTGGCAAACTTAATTGCTGTCAGAACAATAAACGAGTCTGGCCGAACGGTAACAAGCTACAGCAACAGTAAGGTCAGTGGTATGTGAACTAGTTTCCACAGCTGGTGGATGTTATGGTTATTAGTTAGTTAATAGTGAGGATGCTAGTGTTGTATTAAAATAGGTAATTGTGACATTCATTATTATTTTATCGGTGGCGACACTCGAGCCACAAGCGCTAGATTAAGTTCGCCTGCGGGTCCTCATGGATGTTTAGTTTGTTGTTAAGTCACTGTTGATATTCGGCTATTCATGATGAAATGGATCAACAGCGAGATGTCAGAGTATTCTTCAAATAATCACAATGCTTGGCTGTCTGCTGTTTGAAAAGATATTACACAGTGCAGCTATAGTTTCAATGTTTGCCCGCTTAGCTGTAGGATTCAGGCCAGCATTTTGACACACCTTTTAGATAACCAGCATAGGATCAGTGATTCCTAACACATCTTAACTATCTAAGGCTAGTAGTTGAGCAATGTTGTATCGAGATAATCTCTTGACAGGTTTCACTGACATGGGTTTCATCATGGACTGAAGACTACTCACAGCAGTGACAGTTAATGCCTTTAAGTGCTTCCTTGTGCACAGCCTGTAAAGGGATAAACATGAGCTGTCTGCCAGCAGTCTTAATATTTTGTTCATGAGCTGTGCTTTGGTCCAGTGACATTAATGAATATTGATGGAAGGCCTTCCAAGAAGAAGTCTGACATAAGACTGCTCTTACTGATTTCACAGATAATTAAAAAATAAACTTAGGGCCTCACTAGACTTGTCTTCTTACTAAAGACTTGGGGTATTTTGTGATTTTGCTACATGAACAATGTTATTACATTTCACTACATTTTAATGCTTTGAAGCCATGGTAATCAACCTCCAGATCAGTATTCAAAAGCTTGTTTTTTGTTTATTTTTATATAAGTATGTATCCCAATATAGCCCATGAAATAAGGAATAATCCCACATTATTATTCATTATTCATATTTGACATGAATTATTATTAGATATCCTCAGACAGATATCACTGTTAGTTGCGTGTGGAGGTTTGTGTGTGTACAGTAGTGCGGCAGCAGAACTGAAATGGGGGAGATGGAGACAGACAGAAGAAAATCTCAGCCTGCTGCGTCGCAAAGCGAAGCTTCAAACAGCCCGAAAATGGTATTCAGGACAGCCCTACATTTTACCAAGCAAGTCTTGACCATTCTCAGTTGGATTACATTTTTGTGGCCTCAATCAATCATTTGTGTTATTATTACTTCATAAATCACTACTACAATTAATCATTTGAATAGCTGCGGCTGTTTCTTCTCTTTTAGATTTAAATGAATTCAGGCTTCCCTTTACAATCAAAAGACTGGGTGGAAAACACACATCCAGTCTTTTAAGGTAGAGTTCAATCACAGAAGTAAGATTACTTTTACAAAGATAGCATAAACACATTGGATTTATACAACAGTGATTTAAAAGCTGATGTCATTCTGCTGATTTTTACATGAGAAGCTCAGTGCACTTGGCATTTTATGATATACTAAATACTAAAGCAAGATATACTAAAGCATCCACTGTGATTTTTCATCCATTTAATGCAAATGCTGGTATGATCTCCTCTATTGTTGAATTTCTAATATAACAATTACTGATTATTATGTACGTATTTATCTGTGAGAGCACGGGAAAAGACCAACATTTAACACAGTCCCTCATTTCCTTTTTTCTGCTGTGCGTGTGGTCTTTACATTCATGCTGTGACATGATTATGAAACCATACTCTGATATCGTCATAATCTGTGATAATCAAAGCTCAGGCACTGAGCAGCTGTCAATGATTTACGGGCTACTACCAACAAGGCTAATATGTGCAAATTTATTTTATCAGCCATCTGCATTGTTGAAGAAACCATGCCAAGTATGACATTATTGTGAAGCAGGTTTATAAGGCAGCTAATATGAAGCAGGTTTTTTAATTCAACCGGGCTCATAATGGATTGAAAACCGTGTTTATACATTATTAATAATTTCACATGCACATATTGATTACATCTGAGCAAATGTATGTATGCATTTTTATTCTGCATTCTTTGTGTCCACCATTTCTTTCTGTCTTGTTTTCACATTGCTAACAAGTTTATCACAAACCCTTGGACAGCAGGAGGGTTAAAAGGTGATTATAAGGAATTGATCAGGACACATTTTTATTGAGAGTGGCGTGATAACGTATGGCTAAGTTTGTACTTGTGTGTGTTGTGAAAAGAATGTATGATCTCTCTGTCAAAGGCTTTACCAGGTGATTGTTTTGGACCAACACCTGTAAACATCTGTTAGTGGAAGTGGAACTTTTAAATATTATTTATATCTTTTTTGTGCAGGGAGCACAGTACGTTTCTGCTCTAAGGCAGTGGTTGGCTTGATTCAACCAATCACACAGACTTGAATCATATATAACATATTGCATTTTCTGGTCATTGTCTGGATTATATGCTAGTGTAAAAGAGTTGAAAAAAGCTGATTAAACTTAATGCTGGCACCTAGTGTGCCCCTCCTTTTGTTTAATTTGGTTTTATTTAGTTGGGAAAACAAGGTAGAGCATCTCAAGTTGGTGTTGCTTGACAATGGCTAGTCTAATTTGTAACCCACGGTTTCAAAGCATTGAATAAAGCCTATTTCAATATTTAACATATGGAGCTTAAAGGAATAATGACTCACATAGTGTAGCTTTAAATGCACAACGACAAGAATATGTGTGCTCTTGCTAATTGTAGATGAAAGGCATTAGTGTTGTGCAGTTTCAGAGGCTAAATTTTCCTAACATGAGGGTGGAGGTAGACTTAACAGTAAAAAGGTTTGTATCTGAATTATCAGCTTATAATGAACATGCAGCTGCGTGCATGGACTTGAATGAGCCACTGTATTGTATGACATTTTCATTTCATTTGTCTTGGTAGATGTTTGGCTCTGATATTGTTTGTATAACTAGAAAAAAAAGCATGCATTATCCCAAACAATTAGACAAACCATATTGTTTTTCCTGCCTAAGCTGTAGAGTAAACAGCAGACTCGCTCTAGATTGAGTTTTAAATGGACAAGCACTGGATTTTCTCCCCCACTGCCTTCATCCCCTTAATGTTTATTTGTATTTTGAGAATGTGTGCCAGACTGATGGTGCCATAGCAACTAGCATCAGGTGGAAAGGTGGCACAGTATTTCTGTGCCGCTGAGTCATGCACACACAGCGCCATTAAAAATGGTTCTAGACATTGAAATTATAATGGAATCAAAATTAGTTTCAGTCTAAGACTTTTGTTTGCAATGTTGGCTGTTACACTAAAGTCATTACAGTTCAAATAGATAACTGACAGGATTTGCAGAATACACAAAAACACATCCCTTGTTCCATCAGGGCTTTATATGTGTGTGGACAAATATGTGATTAATATTTCATGCGGCTCAAGCTTGTAGCTACAGGCTTTTAACATTGTTTACCATTCAGTTCAGGTATTTTTGCAAGAGTTGAAAATATTAGCTTGGTATTAAATGTGAGGGATAATGTTTGTCCAGAGTACTGTGGTTTATTAATATGTCATTCGGTATTTCAACTGAGATGTGCTGCCTAAATTGCACTTTATTGCTGTCAGGAGTCATGGTCCAAATTGCTGTATCATGCTTTGATGTACCGATACTGGACTGGATGTCAGACCCATACTGACTCAGATAGTTAGATCGGATATCGGGCTGATACTGACTCAAAGAGCTAGATTGGCTGTCGGGCTGATACTGACTCAAATAGCTGGGTTGGATGTCGTCACAATGGGGCTGATCTATTAAATTAAATTCCTGTTTAAGTTTT
Organism: Pterois miles; assembly: GCA_947000775.1. NCBI lineage: Eukaryota > Metazoa > Chordata > Actinopteri > Perciformes > Scorpaenidae > Pterois > Pterois miles. The sequence goes on from CAMQGK010000341.1 coordinate 9,665,990, forward strand.
GACCAATTTGTTGCTGCATTAAATAGGTTTACACTTTATTCGTAATTACAAATAAATCAGTACAATACATAGTGAGACATACAGCTTGTTGATTAAACACTGGTATCGGATCGGTACTCTGGTGTCGGCCAACACCCAAAGCCCAGATATCAGTGTCAGGACAGAAAAAGTCAGATTGGTGCATCCCTAAACAAACGAGACTGCAAGAAAGTAAATGTCACAATTTCATAAGTATTTTTTAAATTGGCTTTGCAAATGTTCTATGAGTAAGGAAATGCATTTTAACACATTTGCGAGACCACATTTTAGTGCATTTTGGTGAAAAGTGTACTATATACTACTACATACACAATGTACTTTTGTCTGTTGCCAAGAAAACCCAGCAGGGCACCTTTTAAACATAGACAAATGACTAGGAAAACAAATTAAAGGTAAAGGTTAAAACACAAGTTGCGAATAGAAATATAATGAAATCTTGTAATAGCAAAGTAATAGTAAATACAAATGACATAACGAGAAATATTATTTCAAATTTTCACAGGGGCTCTTTGAAGGTGTCAAAGGGAGCGTCAACAGTCGTACCTCAAAGACTGATACACTTAATGAAAAACTAATAGCACACAAGGAGCTGCAGTACCTTTGTAAATGCAATGACAGTATAGAGAATGTCTAATTGGATAAAAAATTATATTTGTTGTTTTTCAGCATTTACATTTTTGCCATTGCCTGTCTTTTCTCATTGCCTTTTATGTAAAATTTTCCAAAAACATAAAGCCTGTGTATTTCAACAGCTGACTCAGCTCGTGGATGTCAGTGGTTCTCACAGACTATTTTCATTTTCACTTTGCTCTATTGACGTGCTGTTCAGTAGTCAGGCTACAACTAAACATGGATGTTATTGTTGATAAATTGATTATTAAATTGATTGATTATTTTCTCAGGTAATCGATTAGTTGTTTAGTCAGAAAATGGTGAGAAATGTCGATCAGTGTTTCTCAAAGCCCAAGATGACGTCCTCAAATGTCATTCAGTTTATTGTAAAGAAACCAGAAAATATTCACATTTAAGAAGCTGAAATCAGAGGATTTTGACCTTTTTTCCCTAAAAAAATTCCTCAGACTGATTAATTGATTATCAAAATAATTGGAGATTAATTTAACAGTTGACAGCTGGTTGATTAATTAATCACTGCAGCTCTATTCAGTAGTTTATCCTAAATTTATGTGATGCTGGGTACCTCACTGTGGAATACAGTTTGCCAAACCAAATGTTTTGTTTGAATTTTACTTTCCTTGATTCCTGAATCCTGATATAGATAGATGTAGTATCCATGTTAAAGACTGACTATGTTACTCAAGAAGATTCACAGTACTTCCCAATTCTCATGATACTGACATTACAGCCATGAGATGGGCTTACTGTACCATAAGTACCGGTAGCATCAATATTATGTGTTATAATAAGTTGTTTTGAAATGTGCTTTTCAAGATGTTGGTGTTGAATGTTAAGCAGTCTGAACTGTGGCAATGGGTCCAGGATGTGCAGCAGTGTCGCTGAAGGCACAGGGGGGTATGTTGTGTTCTCCTTGGGTTGAGACCGGTCCATTTGAACCCTGCGGTCTCTATCGGCTTATTGTTCAGCTCTGGCTGCGTCCCTCTCCAGTGATGTCACAGCATTCCAGGGAGCGGATAAATGAGTTAGTGTTAGGGCAGATGAGCAGCATCATGAATGCTGCTGGTAATAGTGGGTCGAAGGGCACAAGTATAGCAGTGACACTGTGCAAACGCACTTCACCATCGCAACACCTACACGCCTTCCTCAAGCCCTTTGCTCATTCAGTCTCTGTGAAATATGAAACCTTTTAAGTGGGATAGCCTGTAGATCAGGATATGTACATCTTTATGGAGGATGGAGAAGGTACTTCTGCATCTCAAATCAATACATTTTTAATCACTTAACTTGACTTATTCAGTCAAATGCTCTGATGAAAAAAGAAAAAACTCCAATATCTGTCTGTCGCAGGACTGTAACTACATTGGCAATGACCAAGGTGCCCGAGTGCCCCTTGGCCCAAGGCCCTTGGCCTTGGCGGAGGTAATAAGCCAGTTCAATCACTTCATTTGGGCAGAGTGAAATGATTGAACTGGCTGCCTGTGTACACTCTGCCCGTGCCTTCATTGCGCATCACCGGAGTGGTCTTCTTGACATCTTTGAGTACTAACAATATCCATGTTTGTTGTTTACATTTGTAATGGTAATTTCAGTGGAGGGGCTTTGGAGGTTGGCCTGACCGAACTGTCGGTGTTGACTTGGTGACTTTCTTGCCTTAGGGACTTTGGGAGCTAGTGCAGCTAGCTACTTTCATTGGAAAAGAGTGAGCAACAAGAAGTCTTTTTAAGCTTTGAGATCTAATGTATCACACTTCATGTGTGCCAGGGCAGTCGAAAGGAGATAAGATCAGTTAAGATCAGTATATTATTATTGAGATACATTTCTCGTAGGTCTTATTACACCTCATATACTATGCACACTTTGTCAGTGTTTTTCCATTATTATCCTTTAGGTATCTTGTTGTTTCTTACTGTAAAAGGAAGAGTGTAAAGTAACAGACCACATCTCTTGAGTCTGTCTTGTCACAGGTAAACAGTTGAAAACTGCTTCTAAGGTATTAACACTTAAATAATCTGATATAATGTGAAAGGGTTTCTTTTCTTTTCAGCAGCTATCTGCAGGTTTTAGCTCATTGCGCTGGTCCTCCAAACCAACCAGACTGTTTGGTTGAGTCACTGTTCTCCTCAAACCCCAATACATGACTGTACGCTGCAGTGTCTATCAAACAAGCACAGGCAAGACGAGTGTACGCTACCTCCCTAAGACAAAAACAATGATGAAGCACACAAGTGACAGCTTAAGTTGAACACCTTTCAAGCTAAAGGCCTAGAAATTTTTATTAAGTGTTGGGGGACAGAATCAGAAGTCAAAGGAGAATGAATATTGGACTCAGATTTCTCAATTAGCTAGAAGCATGGGATGCTAGTGTTGCTTGTATATGCTTTGTATAGGTGTTCAGAGTATACATTTTTACATACTACAGTTGTTTTCCTTGAATTCAGAACAAAGTTGAACTATGTATCATTTGCACAGTGACCACAAAAGAAGAACAGAAAGTGTAAAATCGTTTAAAACATGCAGGTTTCATGCATGTGGTCAAAAGCAACAGCATGTGACTAATGACAAGACAAAAATGCCAGCCTTAGTAAAAGGGCACAGAAAATTTAAATTTTATTGTCATCATTACTATAGAGTGTCGTTTTATTTGTGCTTTTCAGTTATTTCCATCTTCCCTCCATTTCTGTTACGCTTACTGTTCAGAATTTGTCCATAATAGACACATACCATGTGACCAGTTATGCTGGAATGCAATAATAATAATCAGCATACTGTACTTAATGTTCTGTCTCTTCTGTACAGGTTGCCAACATGTTGCAGTGAGTAATGCACCGAGTACTGATATTAATAATGGCCATCTGGGGGTCGCAAGGATGCCCCATTTCAGAGAGCTGCCCGACACTGTCGCCCAGTTCCACCTCCAACACCTCCAAGGACTTCTGTTACTCTGCTCGAATTCGCAGCACAGTGCTCCAGGGCTTGCCTTTTGGCGGGGTGCCCACTGTCCTTGCCCTTGATTTTATGTGCTTCTTGGTGAGTCAAAATTGAGGTAAAATACTTATAATAAACACCTTCAAGCAGTTATGTAACTTTTGTTTTGTCTGTAGTGTAAATAAAGCACTAGAGTGGGTGATAGCCACTGTTTATTTTGTACTTTTAGGGTCTGCTGTTTGTGTTCTCCTTCTTGAGAAAAGTAGCGTGGGACTATGGCCGCCTTGCTCTGGTGAATGATGCTGACAGGTAACTATAAATCACTGATCCAGACTTGAGGGTCCAGCACCAAGGCTTTGGGACTTGTTAGGGGTCATGGAAAACAATAACATTATGCCAGCATGCAGTAATATCAACTACGGTTGAATTAGATTGTTAATATCACAGTTTTTTACACATGTAACAAGTGCTGAATACACAGTAGTGGTTAATGGTTAACATTTGGTGCATGCTAACCTATATAACCATCCAGAAATATTTTCTTGTCAGCTAAAATAATTCATTGGACATTTTTCAAAGAATTTGTCCCTCATTTTTTAGTAGTTAATAGTCAACATCTTGATGATTGTCCCTTATGTGATGTCAGGCTATTTACACACAGTTGCAGGACAAATAAGCATGTAACGTTTGTCATGGTTCAGACGTAGAGCCAGTGTAGCAAGCAGTAAGTCAGAAACCTGCGCTAAATGCCCCTGCTTGATACAGAGCCACTGTTAGGCATTGATATGATTTGCTTATAGTTAGAAAGAGTACAGTGGTCAACAGGGACACAACAGGACAAAAGCCTTGCTGGCATTTAAATGTTAGTGTCTTAGGAGGTACTGGCCAGTGTGGCTCATGACCCTTATTGATTAATCTGCTAAAGACTAGTTTTCTCAGCATTTGGCGCTTGGTTGCTGTTCATTCTTGATGCTAGTTGACACAGAAAAATCCTGTCCTGAGGGTGGAGTTTTTCTGACAGAAGCAGGCATCACAAGGATGGTAGTCCAGACAGGAAGTCAGTGTCAGCAGTTTCCCTTTTTAATGGCAATAATGCACTCTGGCAGTGTCACGCTTTGTCGCTTGTTACATGGTTTGTTCACTTTGAGATAGAAAGGCCAGACTGCCGTTGGAATGAACCTGAAATGGAGGGGAAAAGAAACTTGATGAGTAACTATATTATTCATTTAAATACCCCTTTAGATCCATTTCCCAGACCACTTTAAAACCACCGTCTGCATATAAAGCCCTGTGGACTGTAGTTATTATATGCTGCCAGATATGATGTCAGATATATTGGGGTAATTTAACACTGATGTCTGCACACTGATCAAATAAAGAGAATCACTGTAAAAGCAGCCAAAGAGGTGCCTGTCAACAAGGACTGCTCCTTTTTATAAGGTGAAACAACATGACTGATCAAGTTAGGGAGGGAGGGAGCTCAGACTTTGCTACAGACCTCTCTGACTGTGAACCCTGGAAAGTGCATGACACAATGCTCCATCACCTACATCCCTCTGCTGTGTTTGTGTGATGTTGCAGCGTCACTATTTTTGCAGCTGCATGTGAGCAGAGACCAGGGTTGCAGCATGGTGGGAGGATGGGAGGGGGGCAGCCGCATGGGACACTTTTGTAAGGAAATGTAGTTTGTTATCTCATGGCACTGTGCTGACTTGAGACCAGCGTCTATTTTTTAAAATTCTTGTAACATCTGAAAAGTGCATGTAACTTTTATTAGGAAGCTTGATTATTAATGATCAAAAATGAGGTATAAATTTGTAGGGCTGTCAGTCGATTAAAATATTTAATCGTGATTGAGCGTATGATTGTCCACAGTTAATCATGTTTACAGTTAATTATGATTAATCACATTTTTTTATCTGTTCAAATTGCATCTTTTTAGAGGGAGATTTGTCAAGTATTTAATATTCTTATCAACACGGGAGTAGGCAAATATACTGGTTTATGCAAATGTGTGTATTTATGTATGTATGTATGTATTTATTTACTTATTTACTTTTTTACTCATTTACTTATTTATTTATTACTGGAAATCAGTCAGCGACACAAAACAATGACAAATATTGTCCAGAAACCCTCATAGGTTCTGCATTTAGCATAAAAATATGCTCAAATCATAACATGGCAAACTCGAGCCCAACAGGCAACAACAGCTGTCAGTGTGCTGACTTGCCCCAAAACTGCATGTGATTATCATAAAGTGGGCATGTCTGTAAAGGGCAGAGTCATGGGTACCCATAGAACCCATTTTCATCCACATATTTGAGGCCAGAGGTCAAGGGACCCCATTGAAAATGACCATGAGAGTTTTTCCTTGTCAAAAGTTTAGAATGTAATTTAACCTCTTTCACAACAGGCTAGTATGAGATGATTGGTATCAAAGGTTTTCTAGTTTCATATGATACCAGTATCTTCACTCTAGTGTTAAAACTGAGCCCAAGACAACCTCCTGAAGATTGATTCTTTAATGTATTAAAGAAATTAGTGGCGTTAAAACAAATTTGTGTTACACGTTATTTATTATCACCTTAACTTTGGCAGCCTTGTAAATTTGATGTGTCTGTTACTCGAGTTACATAAGCCATGACTCAGGGTTATTATACCATAGGCCATAAATGCATTTATATGGTTGTATAATGTATACCAGAATGAATAGAAGCCTTCATTGATATGCCTGTGGTGTAAAATGTTTTCTCAGTTTTTCTCTGAACCAGCACCCTCACTGGCCAACAGGCCATTTCCTCTCAACTAAGCTGAATGGCTTTGTTTTGCTTCTCTTTTCACCAGAAGAATGGATCAGCGGTACAGTCGCCTGGATGATCGGGAATAGTATGTTATCGTCATATCGAAGGCTCACTCCCTTTTTCTTCTCTCCTCTTCCCTCTCTGTAGTTAACCTAACTCATAACTCTTGTCCACTCTGCCCAGGCCGCTGTGGGTTTCAGCCTGTTTTTCACTCTTGATGGTTTAGTTTGTTTCCCCCCCCCCTCCTCCAGGCGTTTCCCAGTGCCAGGCTCCTAATTATTCTCCCTCTCCTTGTCACTCTTTTATTTCTGCTATTGGGTGTGCCTGTCCTCTCTCACTGTCCTAATCAGATCTGTGCTAATCTGTGTATTGACCTCTTTATGAAGCACGGATTTCTTCGGTGTGAGCGCACCGCATGAGCTGCACAGACAGGACGCTAGCAGGGAGAGGTAATGCTTCCCCCTTTGCTGTTCATAGACAGGCCCTAACATGGTACAGCTACAGTATGTCCTGTCTGGTAGAGCTGAGCGGAGCCATCCTGACTTCTCACAGGAATGTGAGAGAGGAGGAATGATGGTGGATTACAGCCGCAGGCTCTCTCCTCGTTCCATTAGAGGTCTCGTAGAGCCCGGGGTGACGTCATCCTCTCATGTAGTATTGAACACTGGATGTTGGAAATCCAGCAGAGCCTGGATCCTCTTCATATTACCCAGCTATCTTTAAATTGAAAGTACAATTGAAGTGCAATCAAATGTGTATACAATATGTAATAAAGCCCTGATGCTGTGTTATGTCTAGGACAACCTGTGGCTCTGCTGGACAAACTCCACAAATCTGCCTCTTTATGGGTTTCTGTCATTTCCTCTGTGAATGTTCTTTTCTCTAGAGCTTTGCCGTCTAACTTTATATTGCAACCTTTTCTTCTGACAGTGGTGGTGTACTCAACCTGTGTAAAGTAGACTCCTAATGCTGCCTGAAATGTGGCTGCAGAGATTGTTCCTGTGGTTGACTGGTTAACCAACCCAAATCCTGTGTTCAGCCCACACAGTATAAACAGGGGTGAATCTCTTCAGTCCATTTCAGGGCGTGTGTTTGTCTGTGTTTGTGTTGTCAACTTTTCCATACCGATGGTAATCCTCACTATCCTGAGACACAAAGAACTAACATCCCTTATGGTGGTGATGTTAGGTAGTTGTGTAACATCATGCAAATGCGATGTGTTGTGTTTTCTGCACACAGCGTGGCCTCTGCCCTGACATCAGATACACCAGAACGCTATGAGCGCCTCACTTCAGTCTCTAGCTCTGTGGACATCGATCAGAGAGACACAGTAAGTATTGTGTGCCACTATTCAGTACAACATAGTTTCCTTTCTAAAATGTACTCTGTTGCATGTGGTAACTGGTACACTTTCACTTCTCTGCTTTCTTTTTTTTTTTTTTTTAGGGCTTCTGCTCCTGGCTAACTGCCATCTTCCGCATCAAGTGAGTCAACCCACTCGCCACATATTGGAAAGAAGAAAAATTGGAACGCTGATTTAAAGTGAATATTATATATTTCTCTGGCTTGAATTGCTCTAAAGTTGGTGCGTTCTCTCTGTAGGGATGAAGAGATAAGGGAGAAGTGTGGTGAGGATGCAGTACATTACTTGTCGTTTCAGCGCCACATCATTGGCCTGCTGGTAGTGGTGGGCGTGCTGTCCGTGGGCATCATCTTGCCCGTTAACTTCTCGGGAAATCTACTTGGTGAGTCAGCTGGAATTTACTACAAGTTGATCTTTGGAAATTTAGAGAATAGTTTTTTTTTTCTCAGTCTTACTGTCATCGTTTGACTAGGTGAAGTTGCGTTATCACCACTGTATTTGTCTTTGCAGTTTTTGTTTTTTTGTTTTTGTCCTTTTATGTCTTGGTGTTTTTTTGCATTAAGTTTGGATTTTGAGAAATGTTATCCAGATTTTTTTTCTTTTCCGACCACAGTGTATGGAGTACAAGCATACTATAGATCAAAACAGCAGCACAAAGGCAGATCATTATACAAAAAAACAACTACTTAACATACTATCCTAGGTTTATGTCTCTGCAGCGATAATCTATGTTTAAACATACATTCATATAGTGAATTCACAACTACTTCTCTCTGTTCTCAACAATGCTTATGTTTTTATAACAAAACATGATGGCTGCATCTGAAATTTTCACTTCCTGAGAGCCTTTTTGCAGGTTGGAGAAGTGTAACCATGGTAACCGTGCCAACCCCTTTTGACCTAAAAAATGATTTATGAGAATCAAAGTCTGAATTAACTTAAAAATTATATCACGCCTAGCAAAGTGAAATCCTATACTTGAACTCAAATTGAAGCATTATTGATGTTCCAGAGCTGTCCGTCAATGTCTATTATGAACGTTGGGGTATTCATGCTGCTGTAGTGTCCACCGTTGCATGCTGTAATATTTCACTGGAAATAGTATGCAATTTGCATACTACTGGTTTCATACTAAGACTTTAGACATACTTAAAAATCTTCCATACTGTTTTAGTGTATTAAATAGTATGTTAGTGTGGATTTTTTCCTTTTCACACCTTTGTATCTTCCTGTTATTTTAGGAACTCTTCTATTAGAAACTCAATACAGGAGGTATGCCTGGGCATCTCCTGCTTTTACAAAGTGACAATGTGTACATACAAAATTTTCCCTTTGTCTCCTGTGACATAATGGTTCTACATGTACTCCTGCTTGTCGCTATAATCCAAGTTTTAACTTCTGTGGTGCTTCAGACTAACAGCAACTATATTCATTCATTCTTGGACACTCGGTGTCGGGTATATTCATTTGCTACCCTGATAGCTACCCAGACTCTCAATTATTGATGCTGTTGGATTCTCTTGTGGATGTGGAGCACCATATCAGCCAAAGTGAAGTGCAAGTGAGCAGGGGTCTTAGTGATAAGTGATTGTCTTGTTTCTTTTATTTTTTTCTCTACAGAAAACAATGCCTATAGTTTTGGGCGAACCACTATAGCAAATTTGGATGCAGAGTGAGTAGTTCTTATACTGTCTCTTTATTATATTATATACTGTACTTTGTTGTTGAGTCACTTTCAAATGCTGTCACTAAATCTCTTTTACCATTTGTTTCCTCAGTAATACACTACTGTGGTTGCACACCACCTTTGCATTCCTCTACCTATTGCTAACGGTGTACAGCATGCGACGGCACACCTCCAAGATGCACTACAAGGAGGATGACCTGGTGGGTGGCATTGTCTCACAAAATTTCTGTTTTGTACACTGCTCGTACACATGTAAGTCTGAATTACGCCTGTAATTACTTCCCTGTCTTCATTTCCATGCAGGTGAAACGCACTTTATTTGTCAATGGAATCTCCAAATACGCAGAGGAGACTGAAATAAAGCAACACTTTGAGTAAGCACTCTTCAGGATCACTGTATCCTGGCTTAACAGTTAATCTCTCTGCTTATAAAAATAACAGTGTACACTGCTCTGAGCTGTGCAGTAACTGTATTTAGGTATATGGGAAGCATGCCCTTTCTTATTAAAACGTGTCTGTCTTGTGCTTGCCCATATGGCCAAGACAATGATGGGCCTATATGTGTAATTGTCCATAATAGAAGCCAGATGAGCAGGGTCATGCAAGTCATGTGTCAAGATGGTTGAAGACTGAGAAGGGGGTGTTTGGCTCAACTTCTCAGCCAAATGGTATTAATCAAAACCTTATCTTTACTACTGTGCTGCAAACAGGCCTCCATGGATGAGTACCGAAAAAAAAAAAAGAAACTTCAAGTGAAAAAGAAATGGGACGATAGCCTTTTTACTTACTTTTTTGTGGCTGTTGCATTCATATCTTTTCTTTGTAACTTGCCACTGTTATTATAATAAGTAGAAGTATTTCATCAACTGTAAGTACATCTTGGTGTTGCTGTCAAGAATCTGTAAGTTCAAACTTATTGTCTTTCTCCCTCCCTGCTTTTCTTTCACAGGCAGGCGTATGAAAACTGTGTTGTACTGGAAGCTCGTATCTGTTACAATGTGGCCAGACTGATGTATCTCAATTCTGAAAGGTAAAAAGGTTGAAACCACAAGTGTGTGAGTGTGTTGTGTTTGCTCCTTTTATAGCATTTTGGGATGTACTTGTGAAGTAGTCCTTCTTCAGTGTGACACAGCTGATGTTTTACATGCAGGAAGAAGGCGGAACGCAGCAAGAAATTCTTCCTTGACTTGCAGGCCAAAGAGCACATTACCACCATGATCAACCCAAAACCCTGCGGACACCTTTGCTGTTGCATCATCAAAGGCTGTGAGCAGGTCAGAACAAATATCTCAATACATCTTATAAAAACACCCTCCTGAAACATGTTTCCAAGATGATGCTAACAGCATTTTTTATTAAGATTTTTTTTGAGTCCACATGCAGTATAGATTAATTTGGAGAATCAGGGATAAGCAAGAAAAACATATAAGCAATGTAACATGCTGGTACCTGCTTCTGAAAAAGCCACCAAACCCTATATTTTCACATCATTAGTAAACCACAAAGTTAATGAGGAATTTGATGGCACTGTTCTTTTTTTATTTCAAATTTTAATAGATATAACAATAATATTGGTATCAGGATTTTTTTGGCCACGATATGTAGTGAAAATCTGTTATTGTGACAGCCCTAGCTGTACTTTGAAGTTGCAGTCATCACTGACATGCATTAAGAATAACAACAAAACAATAACAAAATCAAGTAAGATTTAAAATTACAGTGAAAATCTTTAAAACCCAAATTAAATCACTTTGCACTAAACAAAAAATGAAAAAAAAAATCTCAAAATGCGAAAATGTACCCAATAAAATAATTTCCTCTTTCAGTAAGCATAGTGTCTTTTTAGTGGGCAAATATGCTGCTTTATGCAAATGTATGTATAGATTTATTATTTGAAATCAATTAACAATAACAAATATTGTCCAGAAACCCTCACAGGTACTGCATTTAGCATAAAAAATATGCTCAAATCATAACATGGCAAACTGCAGCCCAACAGGCAACAACAGCTGTCAGTGTGCTGACTTGACTATGACTTGCCCCAAACTGCATGTGATTTATCATAAAGTGGGCATGTCTGTAAAAGCTTGTGGGTACCCATAGAACCCATTTTCAGTCATATATCTTGAGTTCAGAGGTCAAGGGACCCCTTTGAAAATGGCCATGACAATTTTTCCTCACCAAAATTTAGTTTGGTGCATTATTTAATCTCATTCCTGCTAGTACGACGTGTTTGTTACCAATGCATTCCGTAGGTTTCTAGTTTTATATTAGTTTAGTTTATACCAGTATCTCCACTCTAGCTTTGAAACTGAGCCCACTACAACCTCTGACATATCGACTGCATTAATGCGTTAAAGAAGTTAATGGTGTTAAAATTAATTTGTGTTAATGTGTTCTTAATGCGTTAGCTTTGACAGCCCTAATATTAAGTGATATTTACTATTACTGCGATACAAGATCATGGCTAATCTAAATCTAAAAACAAAAATCACAGACACATTACCTTGTTCTTGTCAGGAAGAGGCAGTGAGCTACTATACCAAGCTGGAGGCACAACTGAAAGATGACTACAGGAAGGAGAGAGAAAAGGTTAACAGGAAGCCCTTAGGAATGGCCTTTGTCACCTTCCAGAACGAGTCCATAACTGCCATGTAAGTACATGTACATGTGGTAAAAATTTTGAATGTGAGATTGGTTTTAAATGTACAGACTATATAGGTCTTGACCCACCTTAATGTCTGCTCTTTCTTTCTTTTCAGAATCTTGAAAGACTTCAATGCTTGCAAGTGTCAGGGCTGTCAGTGTCGTCGGGAGCCCAAGAGCTCTCAATTCAGCGGCAAGCTCCACACACACAACTGGACTGTCAGCTACGCTCCTGATCCACAAAATGTCTACTGGTAACAACACATTTTCTTTCATTATTAATTACATAACAGCAGCAACAGAAAAGGGTGGACACATTTGATAGAATAAAAGTATGTGATGTAAAATACACAAAGGAAATTTTACAAACAGAAAAACAAACTCATGCTGAGGAATAGTTGGACTTTACTCCACTTTGAGGAGACTTTCTCACTCCAGATGACAAACTGGTTTTTGAGCTGCAGTATCAGCTTACTGGCCAGCTGTGTCCATAACTGCAGGTCATCGCCCAGTGTCAATGTAAACGCTGCATAACCTTCATCCCATAGGGAGCATCTGTCAGTGGGAGGATTCTCCTGGTGGATCCGCTGCTTTATCATCAACATTGTCCTCTTCCTCCTCCTCTTCTTCCTCACCACCCCGGCTATCATCATCTCCACAATGGACAAGTTCAATGTTACCAAACCAGTGGAGTACCTGAATGTGAGTGTTTCATTTATGACTGTTTTTTGTGAAAGGAGTTTGGTCAGTTTAGGCATCATTATCATTGACATACAGAATGTTTAAGTCCAAGCCGTCCCCAGTCTGCATGCTTTTGCAGATGCACAGGAATTCACTGCTAGTTCTTGACACAACATGTCCATGTCTCTGTGATATGTCCTGCAGAATCCAATTGTCACCCAGTTCTTCCCCACCCTCCTTCTGTGGTCCTTCTCCGCCTTACTTCCCACTATTGTCTACTACTCTGCCTTCTTCGAAGCCCACTGGACCCGGTATGGTTTACTCTTTCTGCAGTCAATAATGAAGCATATTCATATTCAGTCATGTTGTCTGTATTTTTTATATTTGAGGTTAAAGTTGAGTGTTTTCTGTCTGTTTTTAACATTAACAGGTCAGGAGAGAACAGGACCACAATGCATAAATGCTACACTTTCTTGATCTTTATGGTCCTGTTGCTGCCCTCCCTAGGACTCAGCAGGTATGGGTTATTTTTTTTATTTCTGCCCTACAACACAATGAAATGTAAAGCTATATATGAAGTAATCTTTTACAGCATAAATATTTGAGCTGATGCCTTCCTTTCCTTGTATTTTTGCAGTTTGGATGTTTTCTTCCGCTGGCTTTTTGACAGAAGATTCTTGGCGGATGCTAAAGTGAGATTTGAGTAAGTAGCAAAATTTTATGGACATTTCAATACAACTCTCTAGCACTCAGCGCAGCTTCAGTACCTTCCATACGATCATGCAACCCAAAGTGCTTAACAGAGCAAGATTCGAACAGCACAACCAAAAAAATGAAAATTAAAAACTCAGAACAAAACAGAACAGGATGAAATGTTCAACATCATAAACAATTTCTTTGTAAACATAATTAGTTTAAATGTAGTGTGAAAAATTATTTAATTCAACCGTTCAGCAATACCCCAACTAGATCTGGTTTACATAAAGTAATTTCAAATTAAATGGGCTTCTGTAATAATGCATTTTCAAATTTCAATGTGTCTGAATTCAGTCTTTTAATGATACTGACTATATCTTTGTTCTTTAGGTGCGTGTTCCTTCCTGACAATGGAGCCTTCTTCGTGAACTATGTCATTGCGTCTGCATTCATTGGTAATGCCATGGACCTACTGAGGATCCCCGGTCTACTTATGTACATGATCCGCCTCTGCCTGGCTCGCTCTGCTGCAGAGAGGAGGAACGTCAAGAGGGTTAGTGTGTCCCCTGCTCACCAAGTTGTCATCATTTATGAAATAGACATTTATAAAACTGTCATTATATCCTGACAGCAGTGTATGAGACAGAAAATCTGTGAAAAAAATCATTGTTCCTCTGTTCCATCCACAAGTTAGAGCTGAGCAGTTTCTGCAGCAGCTGTCAATCACTGCTCGCAAAACTGGCAGCACTGATTAAATATGAATCGACATCCTGTTACTGTAATATCTATTTCTCACCTCAAATGTTTTCAGAAACATATTCTATCGTACTGTTAAGCTGTAAAATGAAAACGTTTGTGAACCGGCTGCCATGTTGAAAACAGTCGAGCCAACACCAAGCACCGCCCACCAGCTGGAGGCAGGGTTATCTGTTAGATGTAATACTGTCAGGATATATTGACCACTTTATAAATATAACTTTGTCATATTTGCTCAAAATTACTGACTAATAGCTGAGTATGATTACCAGTATGATCTATAACAAAGGGGCGGCAGTAGATCAGTCCGTAGGGACTCTGTTTGGGCTGGTTCAAGTTCCCATATGGACCAAATACTGAATGTGAACTGTTAGCAGGAGAGGTACTAGTTTGCCTCTTGGGCACTGCCAAGGTGCTCTTGAGCAAGGCACCAAACCTTGGATTACAGCACACAGGGAGGGAGAGCGACATCATTCACACATAGACATTACTCCTCTATATCTTTACATAGCAAATAGTTGTTTGCTGCTATTAATCGTCTGAATTTTGAATTTAGCACCTTATTAATGTCATAAAAAATGGGAATATCTGATATGATTTTAGGTTGGAATTATTATTTAATCTGAAATCAGCTTCACGTGATGTAGATATTGAAATTAAGATGTTTAGATTTGGGATTTTCTTTAATATCCTGTAATTGTATCTTCATAGCACCAAGCCTATGAGTTCCAGTTCGGGGCGGCTTATGCCTGGATGATGTGTGTCTTCACTGTGGTAATGACCTACAGCATCACATGCCCAATCATTGTCCCTTTTGGTGAGTTCTGCCATTTATTACCCTCTGCTGGAATAACTGCTGTTTCACATCAAGATAGCGTGTTTATTAAATTACTACAGGACAAACATACAGAGGGCGGGGAGCATTCGGTGGCTCTGTTCTTTATACACAAGCTTATCAGCAGGCCTAATTGGATTAGTTCCACTAACTGTCTTGTCTCCCTTCTCTGTATGCAGGGCTGATGTACATGCTGCTGAAACACTTAGCAGACCGGTACAACATGTACTACGCCTATCTGCCATCCAAACTGGACAAGAAGATCCATTCTGGAGCGGTTAACCAAGTGGTGGCTGCTCCCATTCTTTGTCTCTTTTGGCTTCTGTTCTTCTCCACTGTTCGTTCGGGTAAGATGAGGACTCCATCTACTGGCCACTAATGTCCTAACACGTGCCCACATTTATTTACGGCGTCTGCCACTGTGGTTTGAGGCATTCCAGACAAGTGTCCCTCCAATTTCTTTCCCCCAGGGTTTTCAGCTGCCACTTCCATGTTCACGTTCATAGTTTTGATCATCACAATCATTATCTGCCTCTCACACGTCTGCTTCGGACACTTTAAATATCTCAGCGCTCACAACTACAAGGTAACAAGATAGTCAACGTTACATGTATAAATTCACCAGTATTTGATACCAGTATGACATTCAGCTACTTATGTTAAATGCATGTTTTCTGTCCTAGATTGACACCCAGGCGGTGGACGGGTTGGAGAATGGGCGTCCAGTGTGCACTTCTGCCGCCAGCAAGGCAGCAGTATGTATTCCTTCATATTAATTTTCTAACAATATGTGCCTCAATTTCAAAAGAGGAAAGAGATTATAGGACATAATGCCAAAGTTTGTAAATGCTGACCATTGGGCAAAAGTCCAAACAAAGCAAAGGTGTGTTGCACACTTGTTGTATCCAAATGAAAACTTTTATTCAAAGTTTGACCACTTGTCAAAGCATAAAGAACAAATATGTGATTGAGAGGAAAAATAGATACCTCTACTTCAGGACAAAAACACTTCCATATAGGTTAGCAACAACATATCAAAACTAAATTAAACATTACAGCTGCCTTTTATGGATCTATCCAGTACAAATGAACATTTTAATGATGACATACAACCCAACTTGGGACCCAAATACAGCCGTTATAGTTTGAGTAAAACCGTAACCAAATGGGTCTGTGTTTTTTATTTCCAGCAATATTTTGTAATGAAAAGAGTACCCTGTTTTTTGGCATGAAATTTATTTTTTTGTTCATTTTATTACTGTAATAGCAATATCAATCTGTTGCTCAATACTAGCCATGAACTTAGAATTTTGTTAACTTTGTTTAATTTTAAGTTACATGGTTCTGAATATTTTATCCTGCAAATCTGGCTATGAGGCAAATCGTTGTAAAGTGTGTCTATGTATGCCATAAGGAGAACTTATCCTGATTATCCGCATTTTATTTTCTCCCCCACAGCAAATGTACATAGCTCAGGTACTTCAAGACCCAAATTCAGAGGAGGCTGGTTCAGGCAGTGGTGAGGACGATGGCCAGGGGTCCTCGCAGGACGAGGAAATAATCAATGTCGAAAATGGCCTGAATGAGGACTTCCAGTCTGGTGAGGACAGCCTCATTGATAATGAAGTGCGGCACTGATGCTGCCTGGAACAGAAAAATAATCCCCTAAGTTTAACTTGAGGAGTGCACTGAATATGTGAATTAAACTAGGAACTGAACCAACGGTTCTCCAAAGCATCTCAACCTCCATCGAGGGACTTAACACTAACATAAGCACACTGTCTACTAAGGACTGAATGGATTATCGCTCAAGGACTCTTGCATTTCCTTCACTGGATCTCACCAGACCACAGCTTCTGTCCGTGTACCTGCAGAGGCAATCTACTCTGACGCAAGGGCAACGACATCCATCTGCCCCGATATAGCTAAGGCACACCCCAAAACACTGCATATGGACCCATGAAAGAAAGACACTAATGCACAAATGAAGAATAGTTTGCCTTGTCTTGTAAGGGAAGTGATATTCTGTCCGTCTTTCCTTAACATTATTGCACTTGAAAGAGAGGATCTGTCCTATAAGCACGAGTCTCACTAAGGTACTGTACAGCATGCCTTCAAGTTCAAATGGTGGAGGGAGTCCCCTATAATCCTTTGCCAGTATCACTAATAGTCTGCACTAAATGCTTCCCTCAGTAAGCAGCTGGTGCGAGAGGAGAACAGTTAGAGTTTTCCTACACCACCAGACAGCTTGGTCTGTGCAAATGTCTCAAAATGGTTCTTCCAATTCCATAAAAGCCTTTAAAAAAACAACCAAGAAAAAAATCATTGCTACTAACTCTCTTGGATGCTTTGACACTGCTACAGCTACAAAACTCTGGATTTGTAAAATAGCCTTTTTTGACATGATATTTATTTGTAGGCAATGAATTTAAAATGCTATCAAGCTTGATTGATCCCTAAACTGTGGAAGGAGATAATTCATATCTTGGCACACTACACTGATAACGATGTTTTTGGCGTTAAGTCTCTGAGCCTTTTGTTGGGACTGCTGTTGGACTGCTGCTACTGATGCTGCCCCCTGTTGGGGGAAGTCCTTCCACAGCTGCTGCAGGAGGACTGAAGGCCAAGAGCCTGCTGGTCCTGCTGTGTTGCTCAGAGGATAGAGAGAAAGGCCTTTTGGGTTTTTTTCTCAGTCAGCTTCATGCGATACTCATTTTGACTGGTTCTCTTTATTTGTTCTTTTCATTTGTATCTTGTTTACGACTTTATATAGAAATTTTGAAAGTAGCATTCAGTGTAGGTGGCTACTGTTAGTTTTACCAATAAGCTAATCTATCCCTTATCACTGAGTCCTCTGCCAGGTCCTCTCCATTTTCATCATGAAGGTAGCATATTGTTCCAGTGGAGCATTGTTACAGTTTCCCATTTGCTATTACTCAATGCCGAATTGTAGATTGTTTGACTCAAATTGTGCAATTTTGGTGATAGCATATCAGATCGTAGGCTAGGCCTACATGAGAGAGTTACACCAGTGGATGTCATTTTCAAACACTATCTTTATGCTTCTGAATACTACTATGCCCCCCATCATCGAAAGCCAAATGGAAGATATATTCATTATGTTTGTTCTTGAGTTATGAAGTAATTAAATTTCCTCCCACAATGGTGCATTCCATGTACAGATCCAGTTTTAAAGCCTCCACCAGAGCAACAGGAATGTACTACAACTCCACACTCGATCCTGATCTGCCACATGAAGCAGCTTCTTTTCATGTATCAGGAAGACTCCCAACAAAAACACATAATCCAAACACCATGTACCAAATTCTAATGTGAAACAAGGTGCCCACAAAGTTATGACCTTACTCAGGATCTATCAAGCTTCTTGTTTCTGTCATTTAATTTCTTCCTCCGTCAAGACAGCACTACGAGCTGCCCGATAGATATAAAGAAGATTGTTGGTAAACCAAGACTGCAGACAAAGTACCACTACAGTCTGTCACTGTGGACCAGTTATTGTTATTGGGCCAGAAAATGTAATATTCAGCTGCTCAGAGAACCATTGTGGGAAATGTGCACTAATCTTATTTTCACTTATATGATTGACAGAAGGGCTCACCCCTTTGTGGGTGTAATTATGACAATGATGAACCTAAACTGTTTCCATAATTTGTCCTCATATTATTATGGTAACAAGAGAATTGTTTGACACCATTGAGTCTGGTGCTCTTCTAGTCATGATAAGGTGATTTTATTTTTTATACCTCTTCATTTTTATACCTCTGAGATGTCTGGAAATCTCTGAATGTGTCCTGTCAAAGTAACCTCTAAATCTCATTTTGTCTAACAGCTCCAGTGTTTAAACGCTGAATGTAAGGTAATTCCACAATGTTTGGTAAGTTGAAAGTGGCTAAAGTAATAGTGTGATGGCTGTATTTACACAGCTTCAAAAGGAGAGTTTACTAACTAACCAGAAATTATGAGTTTTATACTATAACAGAACTTACTGGTGTCCAGTCCCATGTCACTGTATTTCATTTGAGTACAGATCTACATTTGTCAGTCTGACAGTTGCAATGATTTCCAGTAGTCTTTTTTTCTAATTCCAAGTCTAGGATCCTCCCGATGAATCCTTTTATTTTAGATTATCTTCATAAGATCTGTATAGACAGTGGGACCCATTGAAAATAAATGGATTGTTTTTGTAAACAGCCAAGCACTTTCTAATAGAAGTTCTCAGCTTGTTTCTACGATGTGCTCAGAATGGGAAGTAAAATGTGTCTGCGTCTCAGAACGGTGCACAGTTAGAATGTGTTTCTGTGTGCTTTGCCTTTTATAGTTTTACATTTTTCTAGATAGGAAGAGTAACAATAGCAGATCTCAGCATTTGATCGTCTTATTTTATTATTCTTTCCAAAGGGCCGTCTGTACAACAGATATATACTGTGTATATCTGTGCTCCCTGCTCCCCCCAGCTCTTTGAACAATAAATCTGTATTTAATCAAGTTTGTCGACAATAAGTTTTTTGTTCCCCTATAGTTACTCAAAGCAAAGCAGCAACATTTTATTGTTATTAATTATCAAGCAATAGCATTCAATTCAATGCACTCAGGGATCTTGCTGCTACAGACTTACTTGGTATAGTATGACTAGTAGTTTATGGAGGTTAATGTTCGCAATGTAATAATGCTTTCTTTGGCTTGTGACATTGTAAAGGAACAGCATGGGACATTTCAGGGGAACTGCAGTCAGGTCAAGACCCCGATGAGGACGACGAGCATTCAGCTGAGCTTCCCTGAGACGGTTTCTGACAGTTTGTGCAGAAATTCTTTGGTTATGCAAACCGATTGTCGCATCAGCTGTCCGGGTGGCCGGTCTCAGACGATCTTGCAGGTGAAGATGCCGGATGTGGAGGTCCTGGGCTGGTTAGGTTACACATGATCTACGGCTGTGAGGCCGGTTGGACATTCAGTTTACGTGCAACAGCTCTGGTGGACATTCCTGCAATCAGCATGCCAATTGCATGCTCCCTCAAAACTTGGGACATCTGTGGTATTGTGCTGTGTGATTAAAAACTGCACATTTTAGAGTGGACTTTTATTGTGACCAGTCTAAGGCAAAGCTGTCTAGATCATAGAGGAAAACTAATGGGAGCAAAAACAACAGTGTTGTATTTTTGTTCAGTGTGACTGCAGGGCCAGAGGTTGGTGGGGGCGGAGGGCTGCAGTTCACAGTGTCCGACACTGGGTGCTGCTTGAGAGGGAAGTCCTGCTGCTGCTGCTGCTGCTGCTGTTGTGTAAACTGGGAGACCGAGGTGCGACGTGGAAAGCCAGAATGGCACTTCTGTGTTTTATAAAGCGACCAGTGAAATCCATGAGAGCAGACTGTCAGTCCTCAGTGGGATCTAACGCTAAAATGTAACGTATCTGACAACCGAGTCACCACTTGTGTGCAGAAGAAGTCGGCGTCATGGACGGGGGGCTGACTATCACTTTTATATCGGTTGCGATGTTTGTGGGTTGTTTTGTACTCGGATTCATCCCGTTGTTGTTCAGACTGTCTGAGGTAAGCGTTTCCTTTTCTTTTTTAACTCCCCAAAGAGTCGTCAAATCATTAAATCACGATGATGATGGAATCAAAGTTTAATGTGCAGTGTTTCTCTTTATCTGTGTCCGTTTACAATCGACAGCATTGAGATGGAGTTTTATGTTCTTGTGAATGCATTGCTTACCGTCATGGGAATCTGAGAAATCCAGCTGTTTTTGTCTCATAAATCACACTGGGGGGAATAATCCCACCGATCAGCTGAAATCACGTGTTGACCCACAGAAAAGCCTGCAGTTTGTCTCCATCCTGGGAGCAGGACTCCTGTGTGGGACAGCGCTGGCTATCACCATCCCAGAGGGAGTGGGCTTACTGGAGGAGTCATGGAGAGGCGAGCAGGGCACACAAACATGACACATTCTTTGGTTGTCTTACCATTTTATCACACATAATCCAGCCATCCTCACCCACTGCCTGTGTTTGATTATTGAGATTGTGTCTGTTTTATGTGGATTTGATCAAAAGCTCCTTCATCTTCTCTCTGCAGCAGCATCCTCCTCATCTGATGTGCCATCCAGTGTGAATGCCAGTGAGAAAATTAAAAATGCAACTTCCACGGAGAGAGACCCTCCACCTCGCTTCTTCATCGGGGTGGCTTTGACCTTTGGGTTCACCTTCATGTTTGTCGTGGATCAGATTGGAAGTTACCTCTCCACTCGTGGCAAGTTGGCATTTTCATTTTAAAGAAGGTCAACTCTACACACATCTTTAAAAAAAAAAAAAAATCATAATCCCAACATGTGCAATGTCTCATTTCAGACCAAACAACTCGTTCGTCCAACAGTGTCGGATTCACGGCCACTTTGGGGCTGGTTATACATGCTGCAGGTACCTATGTGACATTTACTCTACTGTTTACATTGACTTGTGTTTGCCTAATGTATACAGCATCTCAAGGAATCCAGGACCACGAAGCGCTGGAGTTTCCCCATGTGACTCAGCATGTGATGCCTTCACTGTTTAAGTCTTTTATGTGTTAAATGGCCTTATTTTCCGAGTCTATAGCACAGTCTGGAGGCTTTGGCTCACTTCAGAATGAACTTCCTTTTCAGCATGGCAAATACAAACACATCAACCCAGACTCATCCATCAGATGTAATGTTTGTCTAGATGTCTAGATTGCTGTGACCATTAATAGTGTTTTTGTTCACATACAGCTGATGGTTTCGCTGTGGGTGCAGCTGTGGCCACAGATCAAGTGACAGTGCAAGTTATAGTATTTTTAGCCGTAATCTTACACAAGGTGAGTTTCTCTGACAGAACATTTTTTGAACTTTTATATAGTAGTATACTGATCACAAAATGATAATAAGACCTGGACATCTTATTTATCTCCAATAGGCACCTGCAGCGTTTGGTTTGGTCTCCTTTCTGATGCATTCAGGCCTTGAGAAGAAGTACATTCAGGGACATTTATTGGCCTTTTCAGCTGCAGCACCTATACTCGCTATCACCACTTACTTCATATTACACGCAGTAAGAAAGCACACATCGGCCATTTTATTGTACAGTTTCAGTTGGTGCTTTGGTGTTATTTGATTTGATGCGTTTGTGTCCGCAGTCTGGCAGCACGTCTCAGAAGCAGCTCAGTGCGACAGGTGTGGGGATGCTCTTCTCGGCTGGTACTTTCCTCTATGTGGCCACGGTGCATGTCCTTCCTGAGGTCAGCAGCAGGACAGGTCAACCCCTCTCTGACCACCAGCAGCACACTGGAGCTGAGGCCCACAACCAGCGACATCTGGGGCTCCTGGAGAGCCTCACTCTGATCCTCGGAGTCGGGATCCCGATGGTGCTGGCTCTCGGGCTGCATGATGACTGAGAGAGAAACGTAAGGGCAGTTGAGTGTGGTGCAAAGGACACAGCGCTACCACACCTGTAAGGAAAACACCTGTCAAATATACTGTTTATTACCTTTATTGCACAGTGACTGAGTAGACAATGTGTCTGGAAAGAGAGCCTACCTTGCTGCATTTTAGCCTCCGCGAAACTTGAGTCCAGCTATTGTTTGTGTATCAAAGAGGGTGTAAAGAATCTGATTACTGTATGTATTGTCCTCGGTGGGTTGAGTTTCTGTTCCAGGACTGACAAAAAGGGTGCCGTTTGTTGCCAAGTTTGAATTCAATAAGCCTTCTGGAGGCCCCTGACATGTTCGAAGGGGAACGCCCAGTAACTGGATAGATTTAAAGGAACAACCAAATAACCTGATACTGTGGAGATCTAGTATACACATTTTAAAATAATTTCTTCTGTTCTTATAGTCAGGAGCTTGAAAACAGAATCAAGCTTTCAGTCTATGAATGTGCAGTGGTACAAGGGATGGGATGATACAGGACTTTATCACAGATCACAAAAAAAAAATCACAATAAGTTGATTGAGATGAATTTACATTAATCGTGAATATCATCATGAGTGACCTGAAAAAGCTGACAACACATTGTTGTGGCAGAGAAGTGGAAAAAATATTATTATTTAAAATTATATATGCAGCATTCTCTGTTGGCTTTTGCAAACAAACCATTTAAAGTTCCCATCCTTCCCGGCTCAACAAGCGAGAAAGAGAGTGAATGCATTAAAAAAATCTTTGTTTCTTAACAAAATACATATTTTCACGATTAGCAGGGTAAAATCGTAATTATCTTGACGAGGATAATCTTGAAATTTTCAAATGACAGACATTAGACGTGGGTTTGTTTCATAGTTTTGAAGAAGAGAGTTTATAAAACTGCCAGCGGAACATCAGCCAAAGTACGTAAGAAGTACAGCAGCTCTTTACATTAAATTAAATAATATTAAATAATATGCAAGTCAGAAACAGGTGGCTGACGGTATTGTACATGACTAGAGGGTTCCTCCAATTGTAGATGTTTCACTGAATTTATGTCCATTTCACTTTAAGAATCAGGGTCATCTTTATTTCAGTTCATGTAGAAGTTGACATGAAATTAAAAACATGTCTGCTCATGTTATGATGGCTTATTTGACCTTTTGCTCTTTTTAGTTTTCCCCACACAATGCGTCTAAACTACAGCAGTGGTTCTCAAACTTTTTCATGTCAAGGACCACTAAACTGACACAAATCAGACCACGGACCCCCATTTGATAATATTATGTCCCAGGGTCCCCCATCTCATAGGACTTTTGCTTTTAGATGTTTTATTACAAAAAGTGTATGAGACCCATGACCAAAATAGTCATATATTCTGTCATCATATTACTCACTGGGATGGTATAACAAGTGAGGTAAACTGTTAGCAGGTGTGTGTTGCTCTTAAAACTGCCACCTGCCAGCTCCTATCCTAATTCACCAAAGTAGCGCCTGTTTAACAGAAACACAGAAGCCTTTATCATGGTTTAATGACAAACTGTGGCACCTTAAGAGAACGAGAGATGAAGCTCTTTAAAAAAAAACTTAAATCAGGTCTGGATGCAGACTGGGTAGACAGCTCAGAAAATCCAAGGTAGATTACTTTTTAGATCTAATAAAGCAGATGAAAGGAAACGAAGGAAAAGGAAATGATGGCCTCCTGTGCTTGTCTCGTCTCCACCCTCCCTAAATTCTCCAGCTCTCTCTTATCTGCAGCCCACTCATTACTAAAGCCTGCTCATATCAAATTCAAAACACTGATGTCAGCCCACGAACCAACACCATCATGTGTGTGGTATGTAAGCTAAGCAATACACTGCTGCGCTGTGGCTCACAGAGCAGAGATGCTTTTTGTTAGTATATATGGAAGCTGGTTACGCCGTAAAGCAATGATTCTCAAAGTGGGGTCCGTGGCACTGTGTCAGGGGGTCCACGAAATAATTAACTATTAATCATTAAATTGTGCTGTATCATTAAAAAAGTGCATATTTACAAATGGTAACCACTTGCACCAATAACACAACCATATTCTGTCCATTACTCCCATGCATGTTAACTTTGGGCCAATAGAAACTCAGGAATCAGTCACTTCACTCAGGGCGCAACAAACCCTCCCTGCTGCTTAGCTTAGCATATTAGCCAGCTAGCTAGCTGGTGAGCATGAAGCATGAAAAGTGAAAATTAAACTTAAAAGATGCATGTTGTAAAGTTGGAAAAGTGAATGAAACTTCACGTTTTGAACTCAAACAAAGGCTTCTTTAGGTTTAGGCAACAAAACTACAACTTCTTTAGGTTTAGGCAACAAAACTACAACTTCAGAACATGTTTTGGGTTAAAAATAACTGAACACAAAGACAAATATACATTGTTGGTTGCACACGGGATGTGAACTCCAGTCTCCTGGGTGAAAGTCCTGTTTGTTTAGCCTACCCTCCATCAGTGGACTTTCTCAGTCTTTATACTACATGTTGTAAATAGATAATAAATGTAAGATGTAAATACCTACTGGTGGGTGTAGTAGGGCCCTATTGATGCACATCTACAGTGGCTTACAGTGACTTATAATGCCTATTTAATAGCTTGACAACAGTGTAATCAGCTGAAATATTTGAGTCAGTCCATGGCGTCAAGTGACATAAAGCTCAAACCCGCTAAATTGAGAATATACATGTATGACG
Organism: Pterois miles; assembly: GCA_947000775.1. Taxonomy (NCBI): domain Eukaryota; kingdom Metazoa; phylum Chordata; class Actinopteri; order Perciformes; family Scorpaenidae; genus Pterois; species Pterois miles. Next base: position 9,691,206 of record CAMQGK010000341.1, read on the forward strand.
GCTGTTGTATCGAGCAACATGCGTTTTCAGGTGCCAGCAATGAAGCCAGCAAAACAAAAATCTGACTACAAAGCACCCAAAATATCAGCGCAAAACAAAGTGGTATAAAAGGATTCAAATTAAAATGTATTTCTGTTTGTCACTATCGAGCAGGTCTGACGTATTAAGGTTGAAAGGTTTTAGAATACAAATAGTTTTAATAGCATCTAAGAGTACAAATGGTAGTAAGCGTTATGCCTGAATCCGTGGTACGATTATGAGGGGGCCCCTGGCCCCAAAAAGTTTGAAAGTTTGAGAACCCCTGCTGTAAAGGATGAGTACAAAGCTCCAACTGGTCCAAAGATAAATCATGAAGATGATTCACAGGATATAAACGAAACATATTTCTTCTATGCAAACTTAAGTTTATTCCATCAGAGTATTTTATTACATAATCAGTCTCATATCATAGACATATGCAGCCTGACATGAGGGGTCACATCAAGACACTGTATGGGGTCACAATCCAAAAAAAAAGGTTGGCATAAACTGCTTTAGTCTTTATTATCCTGGTGGGGGAGGTGGGTCACTCCAAGGTCATTAAGCAGTGTCATTCTAAGCTTTTAGAAATTTAAACCAATAAAATTGAAAATTTATGGCATGATCTCAGGGACTCTTGCTCTATGGCTTCATATCAAATGAAACTGACTTTGCCAGTCATGAAACACCCCTAAAATAACAGCTCTGACACAATAATGATCCATGGCATGATCCCAGGCCCCAAAATTCACCCTCCAGCTACACCCTGATGGTTATAACACAATCACATACTTGTATGGCAAGTCCCCTCTACATGTCTAGATCTATATTTTGTCTGAATTGGATTATTTTTCTGCAGCTTCTACACTGATTACTGCCTGGAGTATACTCCAGCCTATGAGAGGAGGTGCTGGTGTGTAGAGTCCCTCTCAGGTCAGGACAGGAGTTAATCATTTGTCTCATAGTTTCATGCGGCTCATGTAGGCAGTCAGCTGAGCCTCCAGAGCCATCTGATCAAAGGTCCGACTGTGTGTCTGCTGCCTCACTCTCTCCCTCATGTGATAGGAGGCCCGAGCCAGCCTGTGCGCCTCCTCCTGTATCTGCTCCCGCTGTTTCCGCAGCCTCTCCCTCCTCCAGTCCTTCATGAAGATGCAGCTCTCTCTGACCTTCCTCACCGCCTCCTCCTCTCTCTGTATCTTCTCCCTGAGCCTCAGGTGGCAGAGCTGCTTGTGTGAGTTGTGTTGGCGCGTCTGCTGAGCTCTGCTGTTCTGCTGGGCCGAAGCGCGCAGGGCGGCCCTCTCCCTGCGCCGCTGGCTCAGCTGGACCAGGATCCGTTTGTGTGTGAGTTGCTGGTAGCTCTGCAGCTTGGCCCTCTGCTGGGCTCTCTGGATCTGCTCCTCCTCCTGGGCCGCCCGCTCCTGCAGCTCCCTCTGCCGGGCCTCAACGGCTTGGGCGCGCTTCTCGCAGGTGTGCCGCAGCTTCTTCTCCAGCGTGCTTCTCATCTGGGCCTCCTCTTCCTCCATCTGCTGCTCCACCTGCTGCTTCAGCAGGATGTGCCGTAGCAGCTCCCTGCGATTCTCCTCCTGCAGCCTCTTCCTCTCCTTCTTCTCCTGCGACACTCTGCTCCTCCTGGCCTTATTTTTCTTCTCCTCTGCCACCTGCCTCTCCCTCTCTCGCTCCCTTTCCTCCACCTCCTCCTTTTCTCTCAACAGCTTCTCCTGGTAGCGCTTGCGCACCCCCGCCTGTTTCTGTGCAGCCTCCGTCTTCTCTCTGCGTTGCCCTTCGAACTCCTCTTTCAGCCTCCTCCAGCGGTCCTCTTGCAGCAGCACGTCCAGCGCAAGCTGTCCCTCTTTCTCCTTCTCTCGGTGCTCCCTAAGCCTCCTGCGGGCCTCCAGCTCCTCGTGCCAGCGTTGCATGCTCTGCTTCAGTTTCTTCCTCCTCTGTTTCTCAGCCTGAGCCCGCTGGGCCTCCTCCTGCCTGCGGGCCTCCTGTCGCTGCTGTTCCTCCTGCTGACAGAGCTTCATGCAGGCCTGCTCGTCCTGGTGCTTCACCAACATGAGAGCTGCTATCTTGCGGTCTCTCTCTGACACCGTGACACACATCTTCTTCTTAATGTCCCTGGTGAGCTTCTCCAGTTTCAGCTCAGTAGCCGGGGTGTGTCTGAGGTCTCCCAGGCTGAAGCTGCAAACTGTGCTCCTATCTCTGTTGGAGCAGGAGGACCTGCTGGCAGATTTCCCTTTAGAGCACAGATCTGCATACGGGATACCTGCTGTCTGTCTGTGATCCTTCACCACATCCGGGCCTGACTCTTTATCACAGCCTGGCCCCCTGGACGCACCCCGGATAATCCTCTCCCTCTCCTCTCGGCACATTTGTAAAAGCTTCATTCTCTCCTTCTCGTAGGACTCATGCAGGACTCTCATCGCCTCTAAGGGCACATCATGCCGCTCTGCAACAAACTCGTTTAACGATTTAATCAGCAGCTCAACAGGTTTGACACCGAGTCGCTTACAGGACTGCAGCGAGCGGGGACTCGTTAAAACATACCGACTCCTCTCCGCTTCGGCCGAGTTAAAGTTGTTCAGGTCCAAGCGGGGTCCAGGAGGACCCGTGGACCTCAGCTCCCCCATCACGAAACAACAGTTAAATTACCTTGATGATAATTTCGGACGCCTCCGTATTCATCCCCTGTAGGCTTCACTCAGGCTGTCCAGCACGGGGAGGTCAGGCAGGGATTAGCTGCGTCTTTCCAGACAAGCTGCGCTCAGCAGCGCCTCACTGACTGACAGATGATTTACTGTAGGACTGAAATGTTTCCTCTCAGCATTTAAAAACAGATTTATTGATACAAACATGAGAAGAAAGTTAAATCATGGTATATTATAATCCGGAAAAAAATGATGTCAATGTTACAGTGAATAAAATAATAAATAAACTGGCTACAGGCTACTCTCACGTGTGCTATTAGTATACTTATTTTAAACTTAAAATAAGAGAGTATACTTTTGGGTTACTGGCAAGTATACAGAAAAGTTTATTTGGCTCATACTGACAAGTATACAAAAAAGCCTACGTATACTTGGTGTGTAGGTCTACTTGCACTTATTCTTTTGATGGAGATATAGAAAAGTATAACTAAGTATTCTTGCCTTATAGGGCTACAGGAAGACATATTTGGTTTTATAGTTGTGCTTACTTTTTGATAGAGTAGCCTGTTAGAGGTAGGCCTATGATAGCCTAACAAACATACACACATACATAATGTGACCCTCCGATTCCTAAACCGAGTCCCTACGGACTGAGCTACTGCCGCCCCCAAAAGTCAGTCGCCCAACGTGGGACTCGAACCCACGACCCTGAGATTAAGAGTCTCATTAAGAGTCACACTCACCACTTGAAACCATATAATAAAGCCGTTATCAGAAAAAATATATTGTAACTTATTTGAATGAAAGAAGCAAAATAAAAAGGTTAAAAAACAACACTCACCACTTGAAACCATTCAATAAATCCGTTATCAGTTGGAGATTTTTCCCCTATAATTTATATTGAAGGTTCAGGACAGTAGTTACATACACATGTTCAGATTTTTCAATATAAAAAACAGTAAATATATTTCACAGTATAAAAGATATAAAAATAAAATAAGGTATACAACAAATAAAATGTAAGGAAAGGAGAAGATGAGTTAAAAAAAAAAAAAAAAAACAATCAGAGCTGTTAAACAAATCGGGTGAATTTGAAATGTCTAACTAAACTAATACTTTTTGTCAATTTATTTCTAATTTTTTAACCGTTGTCAAATACGGTTAAAACTCAGTATCTTCAGTATGAAGGAGGGTATTGTTTCAGGCGTCAACAGCTGGTCGTGTGTTGTCACATCCGGTCACATCCGGAGACGCTTCTGGTTACCACGGCAACAAAACAACGAGTGGCTAGGAGCGGCTCTCTCACTTCAGATCACACTAGAATCATGAGCGCGCCACCTGGCGGTGAGACCCCGGATGACCATCTCGCCGCTCCCGCCCTACAGGCTGATGCTGAAGTTAGTTCCATATTCGCCAGACGTTCGTAACGCTGAAATCTGAAATCTGAAATTTAATTTGAAACTTCGACAAGTTTACAAAATAAAAAAATTAAAATTAAAATAAATAAATAAATTGCATGTTTTGATTTGGGGTCTTCTATTTCAGTTGTTTACTTACTTTTAAATATATAAAGTGGCGATGTTGAAGATTTTCATTTAAATATTTTGCCTAAATCACTTTCTATAGTCAATAAAGCTACACAATGGTGATTGAGCCTACAGATCAAAGAATTACAATATTCATATATTTGCAGTATCGTGAACTGTGGTGACATTCCTGTAAAATTAGTTTTTCTCCACTGTAAACACACAAAAATTGAACGGCGTACACAACACTGAAAACTTTAAGTTTATTTCTATTCTATTTATATGGTCCTGTGTCAGCAAAAATACTAAAATCCCAGCGTCTTCACTCAAAGATAAATCCTAAATCAACCAGAACTGAAATCATAAGGATGGACACTTTAAATATCTTAAAATAATGCATTTTTGAAGGCTGTGACAAGCATTTTCATAAGGCAGAACAGTATTATCTCTACTTAGTGGTGTTATTTATGAGTGTCCCATGGTAATACTGAAATTAAAATTTAAGGATAGTTATCCAGTCCTGTATGGCAGCATGCCATTGAAAATAAAGCTCTTTGGCATATCTGCTCTAATTTTTTTTTATTATTATTTTGAAACACTGATGTGGACACTTTACAAGTATTTGTAGAAGATGTTTAGAGGTTAGGAATTTGCTAACACTGCACATTTTTTTAACCTTCAAAACAAAAGAAAGTATTAGTTGTTGTTGTTGTTTATTGTTTGTTAAAATGTTTACAACCACATTTCACATAATGGTTTACGGGCTCCTTCAGATGTCTTCAGATGTATCAATACAAAATAAGGACAATATTCACCTAACAACTGCTATGTCCTTTATTCTTCATTTCTCTGAGCTTTATTGCAATCATAAATTAATTTTTAGAAAACAGTCATAATTCTGATTGATGTATGATTTTTCGTTTCATGTTTTTGTGCAGCACAAGTAACTTATTTTTAAACATTAACATTATTTTTATTTTTATTATTAGAGTTTCTTTGCAAATTGACGTTTCAGTTTCCTTTCTCCGACAAGAAAGGCCCAATATGAAACGGACTTCGGCTTCGTTAACATTGCTGAAATGCTCCCGGAGCGCCTTCCGTTTGCCACACAGGTAGCTATGTTAAAGTTATCTAAAGAAAAATGGACAGACCTAGTAGACCATAACCGGAGCACGCTATAAGTTTACTTTCAGTGTGACCTTTGCTAGGGCGGGATGGATAAAGTCATTAACGTACGGCTACGTTGCTAACACAACTGATTTTGCTAGCTAACATCAGCTAGCGTTTGCTCTGACCAAAGATGCACTGAAACGAACTGAAACGAGATAATCACCTGTTCAGCGCTTCCGTGTTTGCGTTAGCCACTGGCCCGGCAGATTTGCTGCTGGTTTGGCTGATAGCCGACCAGGTTTTGGGATTATAAATGTATTTTAAGCTGCTACAGTATGTTTGTTTACCACGTATTTGAAGATTTGCAGTATGTGCCAAGGCTGTTCTTTGGTGAGCTATAACGTAACGCTATCGAAAATTAGCTATATTGTTACCGTTTAACAGTAGTGTTAGCTATGGTTAGTCCCCATTTGGCACGCATGCCGCACGACACTGGGTAAGTCGCATGCATTATATGAATTACATCGTGTTAATCGACCTGTATTTACACTGGCACATGAATCATTTTGGCTCATTGTGGCAAGCTACCTTGTAAATGAGTCAGAGTAGCGGATATTTATCTTGACTTTCCGAACGTCTTTGTTTAAACTTTACTGTTACGGGTATGTTGGGGTTTGTATAAAAATGACGTTAAATAACTTGACAACTCAGCCCAGAGTAAGATTGTTTTATGCTCTTTCTTCGAGGATTGTCGTCGGAAGGTCGTTGACTCAGCTATAACACTCTCAGACAGAGACATACTTTGTTTACATCGTCGTGTTTTGCGTCAACGTGTTTCCCTCTCACAACACACAGTTCGTCCACTAACTGACAAAGGCTGAGGATGAGGAGGGCCGGAGGCGGTGGTGACGAGGAAGCTCCCCGGCAGAATGGCTCTACTGGTCGAAGGAGAGGAGAACAAAGTGACGGGGATGATGGGGACTATGACTTCGGCCGAGTTGACCTGGGAGACGACGACCATGACCCGGGACTTAGAAGAGAGATACGGAGCAAATACAGAGACCTTATCAACTCAGTGCAACGTTAGTAAGACGGACGGGTTGTTGTTGTTGTTGTTGTTGTTGTTGTTGTTGTTTAACTGTATCTGTTGACTCGTGTCTCCTCCTTGTGTCTTTTCCTCCAGAGAATAGGGAACATATGCTGGAACCCTCCAACAACAGGCTCACAGAAGTTTTAGAAGAGGCAAACAAACTTTTTAAAGATGGTAGGTGGGATACAACCACAGAAATGTTGGATATGGGCTGCAATTCGTTTTATTTTTCATTTCAAAACGTATTTGTGGATAAACGTCAGGCACAAAACATGTACGTCAACAAACATTTAAGCACGTAAATAATGTCAGGGATCTCAATCAACTAAAATTGTGATTAATCACATGATTGTCATCATAGTCATGATTAATCACAAATTTATCTCATTTTTATCTGTTCAAAATGCACCTTAAAGGGAGATTTCTTAAGTATTTAATACTCAGCATGGGAGTGGGCAGTTATGATTTCTTTATGCTAATATATATATATATATATATATATATATATATATATATATATATATATGTGTGTGTGTGTGTGTGTGTTTATTATTGGAAATCAGTTAACAACACAAAACAATGACAGATATTTCCCAGAAACCCTCACAGGTACTGCATTTAGCATAACAAATATATTCCGTCCTGAGGTTTTCTGTTTTCATATCATGCCAGTATCTTCACTCTAACTTCATTGAAATTGAGCTCACAACAACCTAAAAATTGCAATTTGCATTAAAGAATTAGTGCCATTAAAACGAATCTGCCTTAATGCGTTATTATCGTGTTGAATTTGACAGCCGTAAATTAAACAAAAACATAAATTCAACAAGAAAACAATCAACGTAGTAATATCAGCAAGGACATACTGTATACATAAAAGCTCTCCCTTAAATCCATCCCCAACCACACACACATAAATGAAAATAATGAACGTGAAAATATTGCTGAACATAATAATAGAATAACATTATCTCAAAATACTGAGTCTATTCATAAACTGAAAACTAAGGCAAATACAATCACAAACAAGTAGATTTAAGATAAACATGCAATGAAGTCTTGGACAGAAGTAATCTGAGTAAAGTGGACAAATTATTCTAGTCTGATGGTGCTTTACACGTGTCCCAACTTCTTTAAGAAACCTAGGCATGTTAAAAAGGGTTGTTGAATCATCATTGAAATTAATAGCCATACTCAGCAGATGAATGATTACTGGACTGAATGATTAATGATAATCCAGTGACTATGTCTGTTGCATGAGTAGACTGTAGGTCTGTGCATTCAGTGAAGTGTGGAGGCTAGCCTCATTGCTGCACTATACAACAAATACTTTATCAGAGCAAAGTCTGAATAATTGTGTCTGTGTTGAAATAAATATAAATATAATGCAAATAAAGGTTGCAAGTTCTCCCTGTGCCTGATCCTGATTCACACATAGTGTGATGTTATATTTTCAGTATCCAGAGTAACAATGCATACCTGAATCATTGTGCAGCTACACTTTGGTCAGTTAGCTTTCACTGTGATCCCCGGCAGTCCGGAAGGCGAGAGAAGCAGCTCTGGATGCCCAGCTCCTCGTCGTGGCCACAGATTTGGGAAAGGAGAAAGCCAGCCAGCTGTTCGCCGAGGGCACTGCTTTCGATCCCACTGCTTTTGCCGAGCACCTTGTGAGTGAGTTTATTGTTTATGCACCTGATAACTGCATACATAAAGTGTTGGTTGTTAAGCACATACAAAAATGTGCCAGCTTTCACCTTTTACAGTATTTCATACATCAGTTTCAATAAATCCCAAGAGATATTTGCTGCTGTTCTTGAAAAGTCTCACTTAAAAATGTCCTGTCCTGTTTTGGACAAAGACAGGACTCTTGCAGCTTTCATTTTAACACAACACAGTTGATACAAACTGATCTACTGTACAAGACAGAGAAGGAAACATAGGACATAGAAAGCAACATGATTAACTTCTAACAATAAACAATGTAGAACATCTGAATATGTTTGTAATGAAAGTACCAAGGCAGTATACATTGCAGTGGCAATCTCTCTTCTTCTCTGGCAGCTGTCCTTCATGGGTCTCAACCGGCTAGAGGACGGGGAGGATGAGCAGCACAACGGAGGTGCAGTTGATGGGTACCTGCCTCAGGATGCTTGGCACCGAGTAGCCCGGAGAGCAGAGTGTTGTTTCAGGGCAGCACCCACCTTCCACTACATGTGAGTGCCTCAGTGTGTTATGAGTCAGCTGTGACTTCAGTCCCAGAGCGTTCTTACAACCTTAACTAATGTGTTGTCACTAGTAAGAAAAATAACAGCTTCAATCCCTGAGGAGCTATTTAAGCATCTTATCATTAGTGATGGTTGCAAACAGTTATAGTTCCCTAAAACAATATACACTGATCAGCTGTAACATTAACAACATTATGACCACTGACAGGTGAAGTGAATAATATTTTCGTTACAATGGCACCTGGCAGTGGGTAGAATATATTAGGCAGTAAGTGAACATTTTGTCCTTAAAGTTAATGTGTTGGAAGCAGAAAAAATGGCCAAGCGTAAGGATGTGAGTGACTTTGACAAGGGCAAGTGCCTAAGTTTAAACATGTTTAATATTACTATTAATTATTGCATTGTCCCTGTACTGTCCCTCAGCACTATTTTTCTGTCTTTTTCATTCCTGTGATTCTGTTCATAAGGATGGGTTCGTTCCACGCAGAACCGCCTCCTCCGAAGCAAAAGATAGAAAGGCAAAGGAAAGCACCTAGCAAGGAAGCCAAAAGGATAATGCCTACTCAGGTACCTAAACCGAAACTTTCAAGGCTTCAGTTATCCACATGCATGTGCAGTTACAAGTGTGAGTAAAGTATCAGATAAGAAAGAATCTAAGATACCCTTAAATATAAATGTAGTAGCCTCTTGTGTATCTAGTCTGAGAAGGTTTTGATGACTTACTGCGTCATGTTAATGTCGCCTGTCAGCTGAAGAGAATGGAAGACTCCCATCAAGAAGCGACAGAGAAAGAGGTGGAAAGGATCTTGGGATACCTGAAGAGCTATTACCAAGATGATCGTGAGTTTAAAGCCGACCTCACATACATTTCATCGTGTCATTATTATTTTCTCACGTCTCCGTTTCTGTCGCAGCAACATCACCAATATCGTATTACGAGTTCGTCATCGACCCCAGCTCGTTTTCTCGGACGGTTGAGAATATTTTCCACACGTCGTTTCTAATCAGGGTGAGCTGCCTGTGCTGAGGCTTGTTTTTAACTAATCTTGTGTGGCCTCTAGTGGCCGTTAACAGGTACGACAATGCTTGTATTTCAGGATGGGTTGGCACGGATGTACATGGATAGTGACAAATTGCCTTGTATAGGTGAGAAGATGTCCCATTTTGTTGTATTATTTGGACCAAAAGGAAATATCTTTAGGCAAATTATTTTACCGGTGTTGCATGTTTTCGTGTCTCAGCGCCTGTAGAGGAGGGAGAGGCGGAAGCTGGAGGATCAGGCAGCCGTAAACAGTGCATCGTCTCCATCAGCCCAAAAATATGGAAGGTTAGCGAGTTTTGGCTTGAACACAGAGGACATAATCAAGAAACAATACAAGACCTACGTAAACTGAACTTGTGTTGTGTGTTTGATCATGATTTTATTGTTCCAACAGGAGCTCATAGAAGCCTTCGACATCAGAGACACAATGATTCAACCTCCAAACACGCAGAATGAGTGATGGACCCTGGCACTTTATGTTAGCTAATACCGGACATTGCTTTTAAATGTGCTTCTGTTTTTGTTTTGTTTTTTAATTTCTGAAAATTAAAAAAAAATTAAAAGCAAATTTTTTGAAATTTGTAAAAGCCCAAATCCAGTGTAGGTCACTCCTGTAAACACATATCAGAAGATTCTTATTACTCAGTCACATATTTTGTTTTAATTTCTACTTTTTACTGTTTTTAGAATTTTGAATAATAAAAGAGAAAGCTGGTACTGTTTTAATTTATTTAAATGCAACATGAGTGGATGCTATTTGAATGGTTTGACATGTGGGTTGGTCAAACCTGGGTTTAGCTAGTCAACCTCGTGCCCTGAAAGACAGAGAGCAAATTGCATGTGTGCATGATTAGTCCACAACCCTTGACCTAGTTATGACCTACAGCAACTAGTGACAATGGTTCACAAGTACAGATTGCTTAATTTTAAGGGGCCACAAGCTGCTGCCTTACAGTAACAATGAAGCACAACTTTAAACATATGTTTGAAACTTTTCAACCTTGCTTTGGCCTGAATGTGTGTGGTTAGGTGAGTGTACTGTTTTGCCACCAATGTGTTTAGGCTTTCTATTTGTTTATGGTGTAGTGTAGGGCTGTTTCGAATACCATATTCTGGGCTGCGAAGCTTCGGTGAGAAATATTCAAAGCTTCACAGAGCAACAAGGTGCAGCATGTTGATGTGTTCTTCTGTCTCTGTCTCCCATCTTCCCTGTTTCAGTGCCTGGGACAGTGCCCTGCTGCACTACTGTCCACACGCACCTCTGCACACAATAAGATAGAATAATTAATAATAATTATTATTGCGCGGCTTTATTGAATACATGATTTTGATTGGTCAATCACAGGCATTCTACAGTGTTATTTCTTAATTGCAGACCATTAGTATGGGCACAGTCCTGATGTTTTTTTTTTTTTGTCAAATGATTGATTTCTGAAGTAAGTAGCTGTGTAATAAACGAGATAGTGTGCAGCTAGCAGGTCATTGTATATATATATATATAAAATCATGGTGAGGATTGAAGCTTAGAAGCATTTGGGTCAGTCCTTGTGTAGTGTTGGGCATACCTTTATTCATGTAGTCCTAATTGTGTAATTTTCACACCCAAGAAAATACAAATGTAGGTAGTTAAACTGAGTCTTATATGTTGGGAATGCTGGAAAAGAAACCATTTTAAAATTAAATTTAAAAAACAATGAGTACAAAGTGTTTTTGCTTGTAATAAGTAAAAAAAAAAATCTCTTGGCAATATTGCTTGAAATAAGGTGCAATATTTAGGCCTTTCAAAATAAAAAGAGAAACTTACCTGGGCAAAAACATTTTGAGCAATATTCCACTGGTAATAGGAAGAGCTGTGTGTCATTATAAGGCTGTAATGCTCAAAAGTAATATTAGATGTTCGTCCTTTTAAGAGATATTTTGAAAAACAAATTAGACAAATATGCTTTGTAAGATTTCGTATTTTTCAGGCTCCATGTTTCTGCTGTCACTGTAATATGTAAGCCTTACATATCTGTACAATGACAGCAGAAATTATTTGGGATCAAAAATAAAACACATGAAATGCATTCTGCCCTATTTTGACTGAGTGAACTTCACTACGATGAGATTTAGTTGGATGAACACACTGATATTGTGCATTCTCATCATGATGATGTATAACCATCATCCTTGCCATCTCCTGGTCTTTTAAAGGCACAGGCACCTTTTTATGCAGCCTCCGCATCTCTTCCTCTCTCCCTCTCTGAGTGTTTTTTCCCTCCAAAGCAGTGCTTCAGTCAGTCACACCCGTGTGCAGTGATGTGAGGCTAAGCTGCATATGAGGCTGGAGAGAAGCTCCCTTTCTTACACTCATTTGATTCGGTTGTTATGTAATGTAGATTTTTATATAACAATGGCTTGAAAAATAAATGTCACAGGCGCACTACAGGCAATGCAGTGCAGAGCGTTTATTAGTCACTGAGGCACACACTCATCCAGACAGAGTGGTGCACAAGCTCCAGCAGAGATCTGCCTGCCTGCCCCGGCGATGCTCTCAGCCCTGACTGGTAACGATGCAGTTCTGCAGAAAGGTCCTCTGCAAGCCGTGTAGTGCCAGAGTCACTTCACCAGAGGAGGACATGGAATACAAGATGGGGAGCTGCATTGGAATCTCACACAGACAGGTAAACAGAGAGGATGCTGAGCAGAGAGGATGCCTGCAGTGTAGCATCATCTATGCCCGTCTGAGCGAACAGAGAGGAGATGGAACAGGTTTCACTAGTCAAGAGTCTTTACTCAGAGAGAGAGAAGGTGTAGTGTTGGAGGAGGGGCGGTGACAGCAAGGAAAAGGAGCTGTGAGGAAGGAAGGGAGGAGTATAAAAGTGACAGGGTGATGCTGACTGTAGTGGAGGAAGATGGAAGACACCAGAGCATGGATAGTGTGCATGTGTTGGATTCATCAGCTGATTAAAATCAGCGCTATTTATAGAGATGATAATAAGTCCACAGACTGGGCACTCTCAGCTGAAGATGGCCAGGGAGGATGGCAGATAAAACAGGACCCAAAAATATATTTCAAAACCTCTGTCCTGCTTGCACGGTTGCTTTGTTGTTCTTGCCATTTGTGGTTTTGTTAGCACAGGTTTGTGGCTGCATGAGTGTGTTTTAACTCATGTCAATCACTGACAAATGGACTGAAAGGAGGCACTGAAAGAGCATCTTCTGTCCATAGTGTGCCTGTTTGTTTACAGTGTTGCCTTAATAGAAGTAAGGCATCTCCTCCAGCTCTCTGCTGGGCCTCCTGACCCCCCCATTTACCACCCTGAGCTGACATGGCTTCCTCAGCTCCAGTTCGGTCCCGTCCCCTCGTCTGTCCCTGTCCTGTGTCCACCCTCCGTCCTCTCCTCCCACTCGGCATGCAATGCAAAAATAGCAACAGAGGGACCGGGGCTCCTCAGAGGAGAGGACAGAAACAAACACTGGCCTTGACAGTAAACACAGACTGGATTTGGGTTTGTCTATAACTTGAAGAGTCTCTTGTTTGCAGTGGTGAGTAGTTCATGAGTTGAAGCAATGGTACAGATTTAGGATTATCTGTTTGGTTAGTATATGGAAACTGAGGAACACAGGATTATGAAAACTTGTTGAAATTTGTGTGACTTTGTTTTGCTTTTATTATCATCTGGTTTGATGTTGAAGGATGATATCAGTGTATTTACTACTGTGTAGTTGCCTTGGCCAGATGGATGAACATGGTTTAAATCACAACTTCATGTACTACACAGTATTTACACCTGCTTTCCGCACTCTCTTATCTTGCTGAATTATGTGTATTATCTGAGGAATACCTATATTGGATTGTTTTAAAAACATGTAGAAATACAGCATTGTGTACGGTTTGGAGGTTGTATTCCTGCTGGTTTTCTTGCATGTGGAGGGGTCACATATGGGGCAGGAAACAGTAACCTCATATTGTAGGTGTCTAAGCAAAGACACACGGTGCTCATCCAAACCTCAAGAGATTTAACGATAGCTCGTGTTGTGTGATCGACGGCCCAGGATGAGGCAAGAAGAGACCTGGCAGCAGTCTAATCGTATGATTTGCCCCAGCGACTCTCTGTGCTGCCAAAAAGTCCTGAAACACTGCCGCCTGCTAAAGAGCACACACGTCCGCAGCTTGAAGGCTGAAATTACACCCCATTCACACAAATAGCAAGCAGGCAGTAAGATATAAGGGGAAATCCAGATATTCAATTTCCCCCGTGGTATAATCATGAGAAATCTATAACTGTATTATTTGCATACTCATAACTGGAATCTATAGCCTTTTTAATATTTTGGAAATGAAGTGTGCATGAGAAATTGTGCACACGACTGGAATAAAGTCTAACAGCAGCGGACAGGCCAGATCTCTATTTATAAGGTCTTGCATATTCAGGTCAGTGCTTTCTGACTATACACAGTTCAGTCCCTGCAGTCATATATGAGGAATGCACAAACAACACTTCTGTTGGCACAACTATTTACTACTCAGCTGCAGTTCATACAGCAAAGAAATGAGGAAGAAAGAAGTCAGAGAATATCTGATAGGGTTATGAAGCGATTCTGTCTATATTTGATATAAAATCAGTCCAATGTTAAAAACTGTTCTTCACATAATTCATGTCTTTACTATTATATAGTGTTTTGAGATTTGCAATCTGCAATTGCAATCCTGGATGATTTCAAGAGCTTTGACTCCACCACGTGGTTGTTGACCTGCTGAAAGAGACACCGTAATGTGTTATTTACCACAGGGGATTAACTTTCTGAGCCTCAGTCAGTGTGTCAGTATGCTACAGTCACAGTCACATCACATGCACAAGCACAGTGTGACCAACTGCATGTGAAGGTGTTTTTATTCTAGGAGGCAATGCCATTCTTTTGAGGTAATCAAGACCAGAGGGGGTAACTGTCTAATGTACCCTTACATGAATCTCTAAATCAACTTTTATTATTACAGGATGCTGTGAGCATACTATTCATGTATTTAAGCCCACATCAGCAGATGTAAATCCTGCACTTTGGTCTGGGAAGGAGGTCTTGCATCCCTAATCTCTAAAACAAGACACACTTAACCATTCTCCCTCCCTGCTAGTTCACCCTCGTACCAGAGGCCTCTAATCCTGCAGGAGTATGTGACTACAGAGGGGCCACGTATAACCCCTGTTCATGCTGCGTCTCTCTGGGGAGTAGTCGTACGCTGAGGGTCCTTCTGTGCCGGTGTCTTTCAGCCAGCTGATGTGAGAGGCTGTTGGTTTGGGCAGTTGTGGTCCTGCAGCTGGCTGAGCCATGGGGAACGAGAGCAGCACCACCGAGGCGTTGGTAAGAGCGAGCTCGCTGGGACTGCTACTTGCTGCCCCCCGTGCTGCTATACAAACCTCCTGCTATACGGAGGACTAACAAAACTAACGCTGGCTCGCATGGTTACTAACTGTTGGCTTCAGTAAAACACATAGAGTCTGCATAGAGTCTTGTGTGCATTCCCAAGCTTCATTTAGGCTTGTCTAATAGATAACATGCCCTGTTTTATATTGTGTGTGTAAAGCAGAGGTAAAGATAAATATTACGTTTATGCCATGATCTGTGTTTACTCCTGCACACCTTGATACTTCCAAGCTTGCTTTCTTGTAGTTATTGTTGTAATTAAGATTAATTTAGAAAAAGACAGTTGTAAAAAAAACAATAATTTCCACATGTGACAGGACTTCAGCAGTGGAATTCAGGATTATCTTAATAGGATTAACATAAATGTCTCATGAGCTATATAGACTTTACAAACCATGTACTGGACCTCATGAGATGTGATTGCAGAGTGAAGCTTAACATTATTACATTTGCCTTGAGAAAAAAAAAAAAATTGTCTTCAGTGCATACCACTACTGCTATACTGTATACTGTACAGAAGATGTTTCCTTTAAACATCCCGAATTGAACTCTTTCATTCCCCATTACAGCCAGAAGAGGGCGCCCCAGAAAATGTTGTTCTGTTTCCACCTCAGGAAAATCAAAATGACTCCATACAGGTACAATATTAGTGTGTGTGAGAGAGTGTGGCAGCCTGAGAGAATATTAACCAGTGGGTGAGATATTTTAGTACATCTTGTCACAGTAAACCTTAAAAAATAATCTTGCTGGTTTTGTAATGGTGCTCAATGGTACACCTAAAATATCCACATTTCCTCCCTATTTGTTGTTGATATTTTGAAAACCAAAATCACAAAATGCCTACCTTTACCTATATAATTTCAGGCATGACACCTCCCCAAACGTGAAGTCTAAACACCTTCGGTGCCTTCAAATCGGGTCGTGTTTACCGTCTTTACCAGTTTGGCCAGTATGAAGGCCTCCGTCCCATCGTATTCACGACCTTGTAAGGGGAAAGTCTCTGAAAGCTCCGACTTCATGACTTGTGACATGTTTGTGATCTGCATTGCCAGAAATGGTGGAGCCCACTGAAGTTAACTTTTCAGTGCATGATAAGTTAATTTATTGTAATTTTAGTTGTATATTGGCAATTTTATAATTTGTCGGAGGAAAATGTTGATATTCTCAAGTTTGTATTTCCTTCATTATGTTACCCACTTGCTAGCTTGCTAAATTGTTAGCCTCTGTGGCTTCTAGACTTGGACAGTAACGTTAATATTGCCGTTGCTTAGCAGCAGTGTTCACGACTTAACCACTTGAACGTAATGCAAGTTCCATTTGAAGGCACCAGTGGTAAACATGACCCCTGAAGGCACCACTTGATCGCCTCTTGGTGGCAGGCAACAGCATAGGTCACAAATCCCGACCCCTCCGTGTTAGCCGATGGGACAAACTAAAAATTCAAAGTACATGTTAAATATTTTTTTCCAAAGATGGTTTCATTTTAGGTAGTTGTTATCATGCTGACCTATGTTCATTTTCTTCTAAGTTTGGTTTTAATATATTGATGCTATAAAAAGGGGGTGAGACGTCATGATTGACAGCAGTGATTGACAGCTAGTTGCTCTGAGTGAAACAGTTAAGCAGATGGCGGCTCAGGAAATGTACAAGAGGAGATAACTTTAATTTTCCACAAATGTCACAAGTTTGTGTAACAGCTTAACATACAATATTACACAACAATATTATGGTTAGTTGTGTCTTTCTAACGGTTGTGTCTTTCTATATATATATATATATATATATATATATATATATATATATATATATATATATATATATATACATACAGCGTATGGGATATACAGATGTTCTACAATAAGCCAGCTATATGTGGTTTATTTTTATTCCTCTTGACAACATAGTCAAATGTGCATGACTTTAGATTCCTTGTGACTGCGACGCTCTTTTACAACCCTTGTCTGGTTTTGTGACCTGGTTGTGTTTTGTAGCATATATTTGTTGTCTGCTTAAATGTAAGAAAGGTCACACAGAAGATAACAGGCCTACATACAGATATCTGCAATTGCAATTTAGCGTGTGTGACGAGTCAAGCGTCATTTTCAGTGACGTGACTGCAGATATCTGTAAGTCAATTCTGATATGTCAAACCTGAATTACAGAGCTAATAGATGTTAAAACAGTTTACCATCGCTGTCAGGTCTATGTGTACAGATGATGTCACACCTTAGTAACACAGAGGTCAAAGTTGGATGAAGCTGGAGCTTTTATTATGCAGGAGGATGTTGTTTGTCGTTGTGTATATGTGCCCAATGTGTGCATGTAACCAAAGCTTCTTGGAGTGTAACCTGATCCTCTCTCAGAGAGGTCACTGCAGGCCCGACCCTTGGCCTAATTCCCAGCATTCACCTGCAGAGGCACTGTCAGTCAGGCAATGCAACCAGCCAGAGACACAGCAGCTAGAGAAAGGGGGCAGGAGAGGTGGATAGGGAAGGAAGAAAGAAAAGAGGGAAGGGAGACACAGGAGGAGGAGGAGGGAATAGAAAGAGAGCTGAGTGGAAAGAGTATACAGTAGAACGGGGGGAGGAGATTTCTCCTCACTTCCCTTTGGCTAACCCAGTCAAGTCAGTAGCAGAAAGCACCGTGTTTGTCAGTGTGTGGTAGTGTAATGTTTCTGGAGCCTGAGGAGGCTCATGGAAATTTAACAGGGGAGCGGCAGCAGCAGAAGAGAGGACAGGACTGTGGAGGAGGAGTAAGTTAGCTGAGTCAGTACAAGAGAGGAGAGGGAGCGTCAGCAGCATGTGTTGCAGCATGTTTGTGGCGTCCCCCTTCCAAACACTGAGCCCTGCAGAGGCTGCCTGTACAGTGAGTGAGGTAGAGGGGCAGCAGAGGAGCTGCTGCACTGCACTGTAGAGTCACCTTCAGCACAGTGGAGCACACACTGCCGGGTAAGTGCAACATGGCCATGGATGGTGGGATGAAAGTTGATGGAAAGAGTGCTGAATGTGTGCAGTGGTTCTGTTCAGTGTGTTCTGCTCTACTGCCCCATCTCTGTTTACAGCAGTCATGTGTAAAGCATTAAAGATATGTTAGCACATGAGCACTGACAGATTGAATTAACATTAAGTAGTGTTTAATGGCTGTTGGACAAGTAGCAGTTTCCAGGCAACGTTAGCTTGCTTTCTGTGTTGTTCCTGCTGGTTAATTAATGACAGACAGTGCTTTCTGTATGGGGGTCAAACTATCTGAAACAAGGACTGTTTTCCACTCCACTGAGCCTCCACTTCTTCATACAATGGCCAATAATACGGTGAATGAGTGTTGGCTGTAAAGTTGGACATGCTGTGCCACCCACTGCTTTTCCTTGTGCTTCTGTTTTAGCTTTTCTGTTTGACATTATCTGGTCTTGATGACAAAGTTCAGGCAGGAAACAGGAAACCCAAGGCACGTCAACATACAGCCGTCTCATGATAAAACTGTTTGTGTCTGCATGCACGACTGTGAAGGTGTGGAAGATTTTAATACAGAAAATGAGATCACAGGTATTCAGAGTGACACCTGCAGCAGTGCTTTTTTTGGATTCAGTATCTTTCACTTTAATGTTTTATGTTCTCTTATGTTTTTTTTTCTGCAACCAAACATTACTAGGCGGAGTAGTCTAATTTAGTACATTTAAAAATAACCCAATATGGCTTGAGTTTTGCATACACAGATGTGAAAAGACAGACTACGTAATTGAGTAACATTCCTCTAAAGGTTTTTATTCTTGTCTTCGTGCAAGCAGCATTCATGTCCATCTGTGCTGAATGTGTCACACATAAAGGAGGCTCTTTGTAGTGGTGGCACAGGTGAGGCCAGTGACTCAGCCTCCCCACTACACACAGCTTTACTTGGTAACTCGCCTCCAGTATCCTCATCCAGTACGAGTACCGCTCAAGTGAGAGGTGGCATTTTGTAGTCTTGAAGGAGGGCAACTTTTTTTTTTAAACTTAAACTTAAAAAAAAACTTTATTACATTTGTCATATACATACACAAAATTTGACCTCTGCATTTAACCCAACATAAGCATTTTAGGAGCACCTGGGGAGAAACTACATATTTTACTACATTACAGTAATATTAACCTGTACAACTGGTAAAAACTAAATGTTTACTACATTAAAATCATAATAACCCATACAATAGGTAAAAACTAAATATTTACTACATAAATGTCATAATAACCTCTACAATAGGTAAAAACTAAATGTTTTACTACGTTACAGTAATAATAACCTGTACAACAGGTAAAAACTAAAGGTTTTACTACATAAATGTAATAATAACCAGTAAAACAGGTAAAAACTAAAGGCTTTACTACATAATTGTAATAATAACCTGTACAACAGGTAAAAACTAGATGTTTTACAACAATTAAGTAATAATAACCAGTACAACAGGTAAAAACTAAAGGCTTTTCTACATAAATGTAATAATAACCTATACAACAGGTAAAAACTAAATGTGCATAACGTATACTGGTCTTCGCTTGTCAGTTGTGATAGTCACCTCTGCTGCCTGTGTGCAGCCATGCTGTCTACTACTGCTTCATAAATAATGAATGAATGGATTCAATTCTGAATCTCAGCCGAACCTCAGTGGAGAGCATCGGCACAGTGGCATTTTATCCTTCTGTGCTCACATCGTTAAATCAGCTCACATCGTAACTCTCTGTAAGAAACAGCTCACAGGTTCCAGACATACTGTTAAAGGGCTGCGTTAATATCTGCACATGTTTTTCTGTGTCTGCGTAAGTTCAGGATTACACCTGCACACCTCGGTTTATGTCTGAGTCGGTGAAATAGTGGAAACTTTCCTCGCCGTCAGCTGAGGCGGCCAGTGTGGGAGGAATTTCAGAGTTGAGTGTTGTGTGTTGTGAAGTTGTGTTGCTGCAACATGATGCCACAGCCAAGTGTTGTGGTGTGGGGCTGTGGTTGGATTCTGACTGCCTGTCAAATAGTGGGACAGACAGAAAGAAAAACAGCTAAGGCCAAGTGCTCCATGTTTTGGCTACATATGAGATTTCAAGCCAGATTAAGTCACATTTTATATGCATTCTTTTCTTCTGTATTTTAATTATTTACTCATGATGAATGAATGAATTTAAGACTGAACATGTCAACTAAATGATATCCTCTGGACCAGTGGCTCCCGACCCGGGTACCAGGAGACCCCAGGGAGTCACAAAATACATCTCAGGGGTCAAGAGATGATTTTAGGCCAAAAAAAAAAAAATCCCTCGTCATCTAAAATTAGTTTATGATTGCAGTTTTCCTGTGAAATACTGGATAGTTTTACCTCGTCAGGCTTACAAAATGTAGGAAAAAAAACAATATGTGAAAGATCACTTTTTGCCTCAGGTGCTCATATAAGGAACTGCAGTTTATTTTCATTATCAGTTACTTTGCTGATAATTTTCTTTATCAGTTCTTCGGTTCCTTACAATGTCATAAAATAGTGAAAAATCATAATTTCCCACAACCCAAGGACACGTCGTCTCATTTTCTCTTGTCCAACCCACTGTCCAAAACCCAGAGATATTCATTTTTGTTTGAAAAATGACATGATCAGTTATCAAAAGAGTTGACGATTAATTTTTTGTTGATAGACTCATTGATTAATCAGTAGTTTCAAGTGTAGTCACGAGCCGAAAAGGTTGGGAACCACTGCTGTAGACAATGATTAAACTACACAGTCTGATTATACTTGTGGCAGTCCAGCAAGACTGGTTTGTCTTTCATAATTATTCTTTCTTGCTGGGTAAAATGTTTTATCGTAACAGACTTCCTTGTGAGGTGTATCTGAGGTGGAAAACCAGACTGTTATGCAGTGAAGTTGTTGCTTTTTTTTTTCTTGCAGAACAGTAGTTATGTGATGCTCAAGAGCATAAATAGCCTTGCATAAATTGTAGGCTATAATGCTGGAAATAATCCTTTAATATCAGTAATAGTATAAGAAAAGCAAGTTGAGAGACCCCAGTCATTATGACCTATGCATTACTATACAAACAACAGTTCACTTAATGGTTTAACACACGGCTGATGTTTGGCTCAGAGCGTTAAATGAATAGGTGTTCCCATGTTTGCCCGCAACATGCTCACACTTGTTTAACTACACACTCTATCACATTATAGCGCAGCAATGGAGACTCCAGCATGTTGCTCACTAAGTTTATGTGTGGCTGTCCCACAGGCTGAAGCTCACACTGAGAGTTTGACCCAGAGGGACGACAGAGCGCTTCTGACCGAAGCCTCGACCAGCCAGAGTCTGCTGTCTCAACCGGTGCTGCCAGACGTCCCAGTCATCGCCGGAGTGGAGGAGAGAAGAAGTGCAGGTGGAGACCAGGACGAGCTCGAGTTTCCTCATGACCTGCTGCCCAGTCTGGACTTTGGCAGTGATTTCAACATCTGGGAGTCGTCGCTGGGGTAAGATGAGGGGTTACACACACATGGACGCAGTTATGTGGGTATCACAGTTTCTCTGATAATGTCAAGATAAAACCTTTATCACAAAAGGGACAAAGTCATCTTGCTTGGCTTTCAGCGGCTGTTACAGCCCAGAGGAAATGTTAATCATGTTAATAACTATAATTTGCATCCCTTGTTTACTTCAGTAGGTATTCTTGAATTCTCTTAGATTTGCAATAACTAATAATAATTATTTATAAAGGACAGCTTCTTATCATGAGAAACGGGGTCCTTCATGGACCCACAGTTTTCTGCTGCAGGTAGAACAGCTCTGGTTATTTTTTTGGCTGTCAATCCATTAAACTTTTTAATCGCGATTAATCGCATGGTTGTCCACAGTTAATCGTGATTAATCGCAAATTAATCACAATTTTTTTTATCTGTTCAAAATGTACCTTAAAGGGAAATTTGTTAAATATTTAATACTCTCACCAACATGGAGGACAAATATGCTTGCTTTATGCAAATGTAGGTATATATTTTTTATTGGAAATCAATTAGCAACACAAAACAATGACAAATATTGTCCAGAAACTCTCACAGATACTGCATTTAGCATAAAAAATATGCTCAAATTATAACATGGCAAACTGCAGCCCAACAGGCAACAACAGCTGTCAGTGTGTCAGTGTGCTGACTTGACTATGACTTGATCCAAACTGCATGTGATTATCACAAAGTGGTCATGTCTGTTGGGTACTCATAGAACCCCTTTTCATTCACATATCTGGAGGTCAGAGTTCAAGGGACTCCTTTGAAAATGACCAAGACTGTTTTTGCTTGCCAAAAAATAGCGTAAATTTGGAGGGTTATTTACCTCCTTCCCGACAAGCTAATATTGCATGGTAGCAATTGATTCCTTAGGTTTTCTAGCTTCATATGATACCAGTATCTCCATTCTAGCTTTAAAACTGAACACACTACAACCTCTACAACCTCTGATTGCGTTCAAGAAATCAAATTAAATTAAAATGAATTTGATAACTCAACTAGTTAGTCAAAATTATTAAATTGTATAGAGAAAGATTTCATGTTAGAAATCTGCCCATTCAGACAGACCCATACCCTGATAAGTCTGCAGTTTTTTCAGGCCATCTATCCATTTATTTCTACACCTGTTCATTCCTGTCTTATGGTGACTGAAACCTTTCGTATCTGTCCCCTAACACATATAACAACGATAACAATGTGAGTGATTTAGCTTCTACATGCATTCAAAAGTCAAAGCCGACTTTGACTTGCTCACACACTGTTTTATAATAAGCAGTCTATCATACTTGATGTTATTTTGCCAAGTTTTTTTTTTTTTCTAAAAGTAAATAAATATAGTGATTAGATACAGCAGCCTTCACTGAAAGATGCAGGTTCATGAGCAATAAAGTATCATATTATTATTGCATTACTGCAAAATTGTGTATTGGATATTCATTTTGCTTGATTTATGGCAGTAAGGGAACACATTTGTACCAATTATTCAGTGAAGGTGAACGTAAATCAAGTGTGTGTGGTGTGGGTTTGTGTTAGGAGAGCTCAGACTAGCTCAGATGAGAGGAAATGTGAGCAGGTGAACCCCCTGCTGGCGGGCCTGCAGCACCACATGGAAGTCAGTCGACCACTGGTGGTTCTAGACACAACAAGGTATTGTGGACTGAGCATGGCGTGGAACTAGTGTGTGATGGATGTCGCCTGTTTGGGTGTTGTCTATCTGAGCAGACTTGCTTTGAGGTATGGTTGTTTTGTTTTTTTTAATTCTTGGGTGAATTATCTGCCGACTGACTTTGTGGTATTCTGCTTTTGTCTGAGTGCTGAGGGTAACTGCACTAATATGTCTGAGGCTTAATGTGTTCAGACAACCTGACTCATTGCATTAATTATAATTGCTTGTTATGAATGTGTAAAACTATGAATTTCAAAGAAGGGTAACACAGGAACAAAGTAAAAACTGTCAGAAGTAATGAGGGACTATACTATAACTACTCAGAATGATGTTCACTTTACTTTGCGGTGCACAAATTATGATTAAGCGTTAAGTAATGAATGAGTAGTTTCAAGTTTTTGCTGCTCGGAATGAAGAAAGTGGTTATTCTGATTAATTCATGAATTACGCATTACCAAATGATCCATGAATATAGTATATCCCAGTCTGTTTTCTAGTAACGCCTCATTATTTACTACACAGTCCTCCAGTTATTCAGGAACAACTCACATTGTTGTGTATCATTTGTAAAGTACCACCATAATAAGTATTGTGAAAACTTTCACTGGATAGATTAAAATTCTCAAGCTGCAGAAAGATAAAGTTTCTGCTCTTTAAGCCAAACACTGCAGAGTCTCAAAATGCAGTACTACAAGAAGCACTGTTCATTCCACCACAGGTAGCCTAGATAAAACAGGCAACAGCTTGTTGCACAGCAAAACTTTCCAGCTGCAAACATTTTAGTCCATTTGGCTGCTCCGCCCTTCAGCAGGGAGTGCCGAGTGAATTAGATGCAGGTGGCAGGGTGGTAAGGTGAGGAACATGTTGTCAGTGCAGAGGTTATTTACATGATGAGACTGTATTAACCAATTAGTGATGCTTAGTGAGATAATTTCTCACTTAGCTAATTAACATCTGAACATGAACAATGACTTTTGTCATAATTGCTGCATGTATCAGAGAAATAAGAAAGATAATAACTTGGTTTTGTGTGGGGCAGGTTTCAAGATGACATGAATGGGAGTGTAGCTGATCTTATAATGAAATAACTGTGGTGGATCTATACACTCAGTGAGGCTTAAAGCTTAGCGTGGTTCCTCAGCCTTGTCCTGCACTGCTGGCTAATGGCTTAGCAGTGACTCAGCAATTACAGCTAAATGACGCAAAGCTAATGATAAAGGTATTATATTCAAGCACTCCAACATTATGATGCTAGCTGTACTTCAGGGATTTTTTTTTTTTACAGGGCAATGTGTTTGCTTTGACATCTTTTGATACAGTATGAGGCAGGATTTTTTTTGACATGATTTACGACCATCCCTTTGTTTCTTAAGGGAATAATAATAATGTAGCATGAAGCATTTACAGCTGCAGTGTTCATTATAGTGATCGCAATGAAAGGGTAGTCAGTATATCACAGTGCACAACTAAGGCTGCACAATTTTGAAAAAATATGTAACTGATGCAATTGCAATATGATTTGCGATATTAGAGGTTACAATAATTTTTACATCATTTATTCATCATTATTGTCATTTTCATTGAAAAAGCCTATTAAAATGATTGTGGTGTGATTTTTGCGTGGATCTGTGCCAAACAAAGATGTTGTCTAAAGGTTGTAGAATATGATGAGTAGGCCAGGATATCTCTGCAACACCACAATATTTAATATAAAGTGGTATTTTGGCACATGTCATCTTTAACCCTATATTGCACATCCTCTGATTTGAAAATTGCAGGAGGGCATACTGCAAATTTGCAAAAATTTTGATAAATTGTGCAGCCCTAACACAACATTCATGACTAGAATAAATACTTTGAATAGTGATTACTATGGTACAGTATATGGACGCTAATACAGTTCTTAGTAGCTGCCACAAGTTGTTACATTCATACCGCTAGTACTAGCTTCATACTTTAAAGATTAGCATGAAAAATATAAGGCATAGTTCCAGTACATCATTAACCAATCATCGTCACAACAATTATTTGAATGAACCTACATTTTATTGTAGCTTTTGGTACAATTTCAAAATCAGGCAGTCCTTTCAAACTAGGGAAATTATATTTGATTGCTTGTTGTTGCAATAAATGTTGAAAATTGCAGTGCATAGGAGCCATAGCCTTTTCACATGTCATTTGTATGCCATGCAACAAAACTACAGTCACTTAGGTTTAGGCAACAAAACCACTTAGTCAGATTTAGGGAAACAGAGGTAACATAAGTATGGAAAACACGTCAGAAACATCAATAAACAACACATGACAAACATCACTAAGGTATCATCGTCCCCACCTACCATCAACAGTCTTTCTTGCTTTTATTCTACATCACTAGCTATGACATATTTACTGGAACAGATCTGCATGTTCATTAACGACCGTGTGCTTAGAAACAGCTGGTATTATCTCTTGTAGGGGAATGTACATCTCAGAATTAGCATCCTGAGTACAGTTTGTGTTGTGTGTGCATATCGTGAAGTGCAGTGTCTAAGCGTGGGCTTCTGCTCGGCCAATAGCAGCGCTGTGTGGCATCGTGGAATGACCAGCTGTCTGCCTGCCAGACTCTTAACTATGTCACCCTACCCTCATCTCAGGCCTCATGACAACGACCCAGTTCTCACAGATGTCCAGCCTTCACCTCGGCCTACTGCCACACCTTACCCGGGCGTCCGACCCGCGACCCCTCCCCTATCCGTGCTCCTAGACCGGGAACTCCAAGAGGCCTTCCAGGAATGTGAAGAACAAATGGCCTCACTGGGCGTACTTAATCCCACAGGGCCCCCCAGCACTATGTATGAGACGGTTAACGATGTCAGGAAGAAAACTGGAGAAGTGATGGTTAATAAATTCAATGAGTCATCATCACTGCCTCCAATCGTAGTCCAGCCAGGACATAGCAACGGGGGCCATGGAAACAAGAGTACACATGGAAACAGTGAGGCAGCAAACAGTCGGACGGATACAGTTGTGTTTAGTTTCAGGAATTACATACTGGGCACTGAGAATAGTGCCGGGGCAGCAGAGACTGAGAGTACAATAAAAGCAACACAGAGCCTGGATAAATGTCCAGAGATTAAGACACAAAAAGAACCAGAGAAAGATGAGCAGAAGGAAACATCCGCACAATTAGAAACAACAGATTTAATTAAAGAAACCCAAAAAGATGTGGCGTTCTTTGAGCAGAGAGAGGAACATGTTGATTCTAATGCAGCCATTGAGGGAAATGGCACTCTAGCTTGTAATACAATGATTAGGGAGAAAGGCACAGAGGCAGTAACAGTAGACATAAAGAAAGAGAATTACAGTGATGAGTCCAGTATTTGCATAGCTGAAACGGGAGAGAAAAATGACTCAGTTAATAAAACATCCGAGTGCAGTAAAGATGCATTATCAGAGACACAGACGGGGGCAAACAACCACAGTGACGAGGACAAGGAGTTGAAAACAGACAAATGGATGAACTCACTGTGTGATAAAAAGGCAAAGAAGAAAGAGAAAAAGAAGCAAAGGAAAAAGAAAAAGACAGAAGAGAAGAACCCGGAGACTGAACAGAAAGCAAAGACAGTACAACCTGAGATAGATTTACAGGCTCTCATAATTGCAGGAAATTGCACAGATTGTAGAAGTGTAGAATCAGATGCTCAGACTGTGATTTGTGGGGAACAGCCTGATATTGGGTTTGACTCTAAGCAGCAGCTGAGTCCCGGGGGAAAGCCCAGCCCCAGCCCCCCGCCGCCGTCCTCTCATAGCAGGCAGGATCGGCTTACTGACTCAGCCTGTTCACCTGCGTCCAACCAGAAGCTGCACCAGTCAGATAACCACAACCATACGGACGCCTCATGTGGCGTGAATCACAGCACAGACCAAAGCTCACAGCGGATGCAAGATGCAAACGTGGGTGTCATTGAAAACCAAAATACACCAATGACACATGTCCAAACTACAGTCAATCCACCTGCTGATAAGAGATCAGATGCACAAACACAGGAGGCTATAGTTACCTCAGAAGCAGTGATACTCACACACAGGAATCAGAGCCCACTCTCAGACAGCCAAACTTGTGTGGGAGAGAGCGGCGTGGAGATTGCCCTTGAAGAGGCTTTAGTGGTGGTTGCTGCGTTGCCACTGGCAACACCCACGATGCCAGAAGTGATAGAAAGCAAGGGAGAGAGAGGAAGCGTGAGGCGTGATTCACTGGAGAGAGAAGCTACGGTAGTGATCGCAGAGAGTGAGAAAGCAGTAGGAGAGACAGATTTGGGAGGAATAGAAAAGTGCCTCAGCTCTGCAGACGGAGAGAGAGAAGGACTCCCGGACAGCCCTCCTCAACTCGCATTAATCTGTTCACAAGGAAAACGCTCTCTTGCGTTCTCGGCCAAAGAGGGACAGGCTTCGTTTGAGGAAAGCTGCAGCAGCAAAATGCCACACAACTCGGCTGGGATTGAAATGAAGGGACCGAGAGAGAAAAGCATTCGCAGTGCAGAGACATCACCAGCTGAAGAGGGGGACAGAGAAAATGAGACACTCCGGTTAGAAGCATTTATCAATACTTCTCCCTTTGGGATACTCAGTGGTCCTGATTGCCAGGATGACAGTGCTGCTGGATTGGAGGGAGGAGGAGGAGGAGGAGGAGGAGGAGAAGGGGTTGGAAAGAAAGGAGGGCTGGCTAGAGAGCACAGTTCATTCAGCCAGCCAGAAGGCTCTGCTAGTGGCGTGTCATCAACCGAGACTGAGACGCGTCCGCCCACCGATGTTGCCGAGTCACAGCTGAAGTCACAGAGCTGGACTGAGGCGCGTGCAACCATCTCTGAGAGCATCTGTACTGAGCAGGACCACTTCTCTCACTCTGGTCAGGAGCAGCATGAGGCAG
Organism: Pterois miles; assembly: GCA_947000775.1. Taxonomy (NCBI): domain Eukaryota; kingdom Metazoa; phylum Chordata; class Actinopteri; order Perciformes; family Scorpaenidae; genus Pterois; species Pterois miles. The sequence continues at coordinate 9,719,344 of CAMQGK010000341.1, forward strand.
CAATTTCCCCTCTCCTCGCTCACCCTGAACAGAGCTCCAGCAATACAAACGGAGGGATAATAAGGGCTGATCTCAAACAGGATTGTGTTTCAGAGGAAGCACCATCTTTGGGAGACACTTGTGAAGAGTCGTCCATCACAGAGACCGAGAGAAACTACAGCCAAGTCTTCCTGTCTTCCTCTCAGTTTCTGGCTACTTCACAACAAATCCCAGCCGAGCGACAAGCGAGCAACGATCAACAGGTCCAGCCTGGAAGTAGCACAACAGACACCAGGACAGCCGAAAGTGCAGCTACAGTCCAAGCCCAGACCGGGAGCAAGAAAGGTGCTATGTCTGGAGCAGGAGTGCATGTATGTGAGAGCAGTAGAGCCCACAACAGAGTTCACTTTGTGGACACTGTGAAACAAGAAGGCGGTTCCTCCATGGATCTCAGGAGCATGTCGATGACAGCTATGGATTGCGCCTCTCTGCCTCCGCTGACTGTACATGAGAGTTTGCACCATCCAGTGGTAGAGGCCAGCTACACCTTCCCAGGCCTCCTCGGCTTGAAGCAACCAGAAATCCCCACAGATGCATCTCCTGCCACGGATGAACTAACAATACAGAGCTCAGCTTACCCTCCAAAGCCACAGAAAGATGTCCAGTTGGATAAAGGAGATATGGGGACTAAAGACACCAAGGAGAACATTACCATAGAATCAGGTAACAACAACTTGCAGACAAACACTGTGGATTTACAGTCAAAACAGCTTCCATGTCAGACTGGTGACCATTCACAAACAGCAGAAAATGCCGTCTCTGAGGCTGATCATCCGACAGTTGAACAGGTGTCAGAAAAGGCGACGAAGCAATTAGAGGCGGAAACAGAGAAGGGTGTTGTAAATCAGTGTTTGCTGACTGAGAAAGAGATAGTTAAGTTACATGCTGAGTCTAAAGGCTCCGTCAAGACTGGCCCGCCTCAGGAGTCACCTTTAATAAGTGATGAAGGTAACCAACATCCTCTCTCCTCGTGTTCTGTGCTTCCAGCTGATGATGTTACCTGCAAGTTACCTGCTGGCCAGCTCTCTACGGACACGGACCCCATTTCAAAACCTGAAACTGTGACCTTGACCGCTCTTCAGACAAAGTCCAGTGACAACGGTTATCAGCCTCTCACCCAGCTAGATCAAACAGTTCATCATGGACTAGTTACCACAGATCCCACAAAGCCCATGGTTCACTCTGCTGATCTGACAGAGGATGAATCAGCGACTTCTGACCAGTCAATTCTCGCTATCAAGCAATGTGCGAGTAATTCTTGTTTGGCGCTGCAGCCTCCTGGCCCAATGTTGAGTCACTTGGAGTTTATTGCTGAGTGTGATATCTCTCTTCCTGAGCTGACAGATAATGGCAGCGCTGATGGTGATAGCACCAATGTCTCTGGAGAAGTGGATGGCAACAAGAGCAGGGAAATGACACAAATGTCTTTAGCGCATGATGTCAGCATTAAATTAGATGAGACTTGTCCAGAACTGGAGGATATAAATGATGCTACGCAGCCTGCCATAGAACTTGAGGATTCTACGATTAACAACGTGAATACTCCATTTTCACAAGAGGAAAATCTGTCTGCTCCTCAGCCTCCCGGTGCAGCGGGTGTACTGGCAAAGGGTGGGCCTGATAATGTAATTTATCCATATCACACTGAGCCAGGTCTTATTGGCATTAAACCTGGTATATGTGAAGCAGCCATTAAGGATGACCTCATTAATATCAGCTGCCAACAAAGCTCTGACCTGCCTACCAATGAGGCTCATGATGAAATGAAAGAAGACGAGAAAATAGGACATGAAACCTCCATGCAGTTTGCAGAGGTAAAAAAAAAAAAGTTGAAGAAGCAACAAATGATAATCAAAAGGAAACAAACTGCAAGCTGCAGACAGGAAACACAGGCACAATACCACAGCAGAGTAATGGGCCAGATAAAGAGGAGGTAATTGGAGACCTGCAGCCACTGCAGAAACATAAAGTACAAAAGACTGAATCACCAATAAGGGATATAAATGAGGAAGGAGAAAGGAAGAGTGGCACTAAAAGCCAGTCTTCTTCCTTATCTCGACCTGCAGGGTCATCTGAGGACAGGCCAAGTGCTGAGTCTGTTAGCGAACCTCAGACTGTTTATGACCAGAGTTTGTGCCAAACTCCGACAGCAACACTGGAACGCAGCTCCGACAGGGACACAGCACCAGATTTGAGAACAGCTCCTGGCCAATCACAGTCTACACCAGAGCCAAACTGTTTTGCTCAGCAACAGGAGCAGTGTCTGGGATCCAGACATCCCACAGAGGAACTGTCAGGTGGCTGTCTAGAGGGGGGAGAAAAGACTAACGGTCAGGTCAGACAGACCCCAGCGCCAGATCCAGGGGTGAAAGGGGTAGCAGAGGGAGGAGACGGCTGTGTTGGGAATTTGTGTCAGTCAGGAAGCAGGGATGAGTTGGCAGGCGATGACAGCTGTGGCAGTGAACAAGTGATAGGTTCAGAGAAAGGCAAAGGAGACGGAGCACAAGCTGCAGCAACGGTTGACAGGGTTTATGTACCGTTTCACCTTGCCAGTGATTTAAACGAGACTGGAAAGGCTGCTGAGAGAAATGCCTCAGCTGACATAGTGAGAGTAACAACTTGCTCTCATGTAGGTGAGACAAGACAAGGGACGGATGAGACTAAAAGCTCTGCGTTAGCAGTAGTTGGGTCAGATACAGATTTGATGCCAGACACAGAGACTGTGAATGGTCTTTGTGGTAAAGGTCACCAAAAAGGCAATCTATCAGCTGTCCGTCAAGACCAACATGGAAAACCAGAGACCTCTAAGAACAATGCTACATCTGTTGAGTCTTCATCACAGGAACATGAAACTTCACCTTTCCAAGTCTATGTCTCATCAAAGGTCAGCACAGATAGTCATGGAATTCATACAGCGGCTATTCAAAGTGCAAACCAGATTGAAGAAAAAATATTCAGTGCTTCGGTTGGGCAACCAGAAGCTGTGGAAACGGATTTAAGTGCTGCCACGGCCGTGAAGAGCAACAGTAGTGAAACCGAGGAGTGTGAAATGCAGGGTACAGTGTGTGAGCCTCTGGAGCTACAAATCTCCAATAAAACTCCGGCCACACAAAGCAGCCCAGTAGTACAAACAGCCATAAAAGGCCCTGATGTAGAGGAGATCACAGAGGAAGATAAAGCAGCTTGGGACGAAGAGAAAGCTGGCAGCCAGGGGAAGGGACAAAGTGATATAAAAGCGATGAAAAAACAGGTCATAAATCAAACTGGGAGTGCTAAAGATGGTGGCACAATTGGTCTTTCTAAGGCAACAGAAAATGACAATTGCAACTGTGAAAGAAGATCACATGAAAGAGAACAAGTGTCTGTGAACACAGAGGCTGCCGATGTGTCAGAGAGTCCCGCCCCTGGATTAACAGCCACAGACACAAACTGGATAAAAGCTCTAAAAGAAGCTGCATCCCAGTCTCAGAATAAACAAGAGACATCAAGGTAAACACAAAAGATTATGTCTGTGTATTTTAAATTATCATATGGGAAATATGCCTAAGGAATAGTAAATTAGAGGAGCACGCACACGACTGAAAAAACTATGTTAATGGCAAATAAATGCTGAGCAGCTACACGTGTCTGACAGGTCAGTAGAGGTCACCATGCGCTTCTCCTTAATGCGTCACACAAAGTAGCATGTTAGCATGCCGTCACATCTGCTCAAGCACATCACAGAGAGAAAGGCACACGTGTAGTCTGATTTATGTTTGTAATGGCAACCACAACTACAGAATTATGAAATGTGTAGACAAATATCTGCATTTATTTTGATTTTTCCATAGGCTATGAATCTGTGATTTTCAGCCTGCTTACCAGTTGTTTAGTATTCATAGATTGCTGCAGTTTTTTAGCATTCCAGTAACACCACATCCAGGACTTGTTTGGAGTGATATTACAGAGACCAGTGTGACAATGAATATGAATGAGGAGGTAAACACAGAGCTGCACTTTGTTTTGACTCAAGCTCGGGTCAGATGATGTCAGTAATGCAACCCTTTATATTCAAAGGATGACATCAGCTGTGACATCGGCCCTGCTCTCCAGGGCAAGAATGAGCCTTTTCTCACACTGCTAAACACAATGCAACAGCAACACAAACACACACACATGTACCTACAGTACTTCTGCACACACACACACACACACACTTGTAGGGACACACGTCTCTGTAACCACACACACACACATTTGCTATTTGTCAATCATTCCTTGTGCATGTACTGTAAACTAAAAAACAAATCCCCCAACTCCCTCTCTTGTGTTGTTTTTCCAGACCCCTCCCATCCCTGGAGTCTCCTCAACTAGAGTTTCTTACTCCGACTGATGAGATAGCTGCTCCTGTGAGACAGGAGGAGATCCCACCACCAAAGCAAGCAGCAGAGAAGACAACAGAGATCGCACATCTTATCTTGAAGAAGCCGGTGGATCTTCCTGAACCTTTAAAGAAGACAGCAGAGTTCCTAGAACCAACACAGAGCAAAAAAGTAGAGCTCACAGAAAAAATAAAGAAAGCAGAGCTCTCAGAACCGACCAAGAACGAAGAAGAACCTCCAGAAGAGCTCCCAGAACCAACACAGCGGCCGGTAGAGCTCCCGCAACCAACACAGAGCACAAATGCAGAGCTCCTAGTTGAAGCAAAGAAAGTAGAGCTCTCAGAACCAACCAAGAAAGAGGAAGAGCCTCCAGAAAAGCTCCCAGAACCAAAAAGGGAGCCAGTAACTTCTTTAGAAATAGCGAAGCAGCCAACTGAGCTCCCAGAACCAACAAAAGATGAGGAGCCAGAGCCAACAAAGACGACAACAGAGCTCCCAGAACCAGAGCTGATCAGTGAGCTGCCAGAGGAGCCGGTGGAAAAACCTGCAGCGATCCCACCTGAGGAGCCGTTTAAAGTGCTAGCTGAGGAAACTGCAGCCACAGAAACAGTCCAGGACCCTGCTGAGGAGCTACAGGAGACCGGGTGAGTGTCTTTACAAAAAGTTTAATACATAATGAGTGTTTCCTGCAAATCTTATTTCGAACAGCAAACAAGAACAACTTCCACTCATTGTCCCAGCAGAGTTTCTAGAGAAAGACTACTTTACCAGTTTGTGGAATAATGTTTTCCTAAACGGTTGCTGCTCTTTCAAAGCTCAGTCCAGAGTCTAGATTAAAAAACTGCAGCTGTCGATTTATGAAAATATTTAATCAAAATATATCACATGATTGACAGATTTTGTCCAGAAACCCCCACAGGTACTATTTAGTATAAAAATATGCACAAATCATAAAATGGTAAACTCAAGTCCAACAGTCAACAACAGCTATCAGTGTGTCAGTGTGCTGACTTGACTATGACTTGCCCCAAACTGCATGTGATTATCATAAAGTGGGCATGTTTGTAAAGGGGAGACTCGTGGGTACCCATTGAACCCATTTTCATTCACATAGCTTGAGGTCAGAGGTCAAGGGACCCCTTTGACTGTGGCCATGCCACTTTTTCCTCGCCAAAATTTAGTGCAAGTTAGGTGCATGACTGAAGCTTCTTCACAACAAGCTAGTATGACATACCAGTGGATTCTTTAGGTTTTCTAGTTTCATATGATGACAGTATCTTCACTCTAGCCTTAAAACTGAGCCCCATACAACTTAAAGTTGCATTAATGCCTTAAAGAAATTAGTGGTGACACTATTTGCATTAACATGTTATCGCTTCAACTTTGACAGCCCTAAACAAAACATGTCCTTGTAGTCCTCAGTCGACTAAAATCTAAAGATTATAGCCTTTTCCCATTAAGAACAACCGGTTTTACTGGGAGCCTGGCAATTTTGTGTTTGACTGGTTTTCCAACAGGAAACCAGACATCAGAATGATTTGTATTTGACCTTTAAGACCTGATAGTTTTCCTAAAACTTAACATAACATTTCCATTACAGTGATGTATCCAGTACATTGTGTTGCAGCGAATTTATTCATGAAATCTTAGGAGGACCTGTGCTTTACAGCTCAGCAGCTCTGCCTGTCACACATTCAAAATGGATTTCCATGTGCTCGGAGAGTCCCCTTGGTGGCTTTATTTGGCTTTCAGACACCTCCACACCAGTTGGTGAAACGGCAGTAAACCCTTCATGTTGTTGAGTTAAATACACATAGTAAACCTGTTTGACCTCCATGTCGGGATTCAGTATTTATTTAAGCATTTTAACAGCTTTGGCTAGACTAACTTTACATGTATGTCATTCTTTTATGGAAAAACTTCATATGCATCTTTCCAGTTAATTTATTAAGTGAGTAATATCTTTTGGGATATTCTAATTGCTGCTGATTTCTTTTCACTATGCTTTAGCTTTTCCTCACTTATCTCTCTAAGTTGTCGCTGTCTCCTGCTGTTTGCTGCATGCCCAGGAGCCATCCCACATGCCAGAGTAGCACTTGCTGCCTGTCAGTCACAGCGCTTGTTCCATCACTGCTGTTGGAGACATAAAGGTTTGTTCAGAGTAGGAGGGAGGAGGAGTGACAGTGCTATTTCCACTATAGGTTTCATCAATAGATAAAGTTACACTCGCGTATGAGTGCCAGAGACAGAAATGTGGCTGCATGGTCAGTGATGTGTGTGTGCGTGTGTGTGCGTGTGTGTGTGTGTGTGTGTGTACATATGGTTATTTCCCCGCCCCCAGAGGCCGTCCTAGCTGTCAGTCTTGCTCAGTCTGTGCAGCTTTGTGAACTGAAGCCTGCAGTGGGAGGAATTTAGGCAGGCACTCAGCCCCACTGAAGTCATTTGCACAGACCAGACAGAGTGGAACAAAAGCCAGAGTCAAAAGAAACACTTGAGCATGTGCTGCGGCGTGAGTGTGTGTGACAGAGTTGGTCCGAGTCACAGACGGAGGAGGGTAAAACTGGGACATACACTTATTGTCTCTGGTGTTTTTGGAGTTCAGCAGAAGTCATTTGAATCACTTGCTTGTAGTTAAGCTCTGAAGATGTGTGATGGATTCCTCCATGGCTGAAATCTGGGTGAGTTGACAGGAAGTAGGTGCCTTTTTTTTCCCCTGTATATGTGTCTACAGTAGTGTTTAAGTCCCTCCAGGTGGATGCAACAGATGGTGTGTAGGTAACTGGTGCTAATGACGCTCTGTCTCTGCTGACCTCACCAGATGGGAGGAGGGGAGGGACAAATAGAAAGACTAAGAGACAGAAGGCAGAAAAAACAAGGAACAAAGTTGCGAAATGAACATTGTGCTTTAAAACAAAAAAAAAAGTTACAGGTCAGAGCATGTTGGGCCTGCCTCCGTTGCTTGACGTGGAGGATGCCTGATTGATGGTTGCTGTTTAACTACTCTGTGAGTTTTCCCAAACATCTTGCAGGCATGGTAGACTTTTGAGATGAAGAGTTAATAAATTATTTTGGGCTGTATGACATATGCTGTTTGACATATGGCATAAAAGTGCCATATGTCTTTTTTTTTTTTATTAAAACTAGTTTTAATAAAATGTAATACAGTCTTTTGTAAAGCCATTTTTACTCATGAAACACTATGGGGGTGACTGTGACTACTCAGCTTGGTATGTAGGATATTTCTCATCCAAGTTTTTGGAGTAAAATCAAAGTAGGATGTACTATAGCCCACATTGTGCTGTAAATAGACTAGTTGCCATGGCGATTGTAGGTTGATGTGCCTTTTTGCTGGCATAACTGAAGCAGATACTCTTTGTAATGTCTGTCATTCATTCAACAACACTAGACTGGCCTAATGATTTAACCTCTGGTGGAATATTGGTGGATTTTCACATATAAAGTAAGTGTTTGCACTAAATACAGTATGTTGTTCTTGAATGTGCAGTAGGATTGTGTGTGTGTGTGTGTGTGTGTGTGTGTGTGTGTGTGTGTGTGTGTGTGTGTGTGTGTGTGTGTCCACACAGTATGAGCTAGCTGCTGGCTGTCGGACAGAAATGGTCCTACCATTATTACAGCCTTAAAAAAACACTTTTCGTAGTACAGTTCAGCTGGTTTTATTTACAACTCTGTTTATCATCAAACACCCTGCCTGGACTTGGTCTTTCACGTCCAGCTGTTTCCCGTAGATTACGCTAAATGTGTGTGTTTGTATGCGGCTTGAATATAGTACAGGCAAAGTCACTTTCGTTTACTTAAAGGGGAACTCCGGCCATTTTCAAAATGTTATGTCTTATACGTGTACGTGTTATTCCTGTTGTCTAAGACAGTCCAAAAAAATATATGTAAACATGAACAACTGTCTCCCAAATCCAAAAACCAGAGAGTTAAAACTCAACCTTGTGATGCCATTGGGTATAAAGTGTGAAGCTGCTCCGTAGACAGTGAATAGGGAGAGATGACAGAGCACACAGAGTATATGGGAACATTTTCTGTTTCACATAGGACAACACTACAGTAGAATAAAGCTCAGTTGGGCATTAAAAAGAAAAATCAGTCTTCCATTCATTGTCTATGGAGCAGCTCCGGACTTTATACGCTATGGCATCACAAGTTTGAGACTTATTTCTTTGGTTTTTGGATTTGAGTAGCTCATGCTCACAAATATTTATTGAACTTTCTCTAGCCATGGAAATAGCGTGTGGGACTTCTTAATTTAGGTGGTGTTTCCCTTTAATACTCAGTCATGAAGGTGGAGGTTGGAGAATCAGGTTTGTTATCTGAACTGTGATAGAAAATGACTACTACATATCCCTGGACTGGCCTTGTAAAATCTGGATTTGCCTCCCCAAGAACTGCCTCTGAGTAACGCCTCACACACTGCTGAACTACCAACAATGAAAAACTGTTTTGGACAGGCTCCAGGTGTTCATGCCAACAGTAAAACTACACTGCCGTGAAGAAGTGTCTGTGCTGAAAAAAAAAGCACATGCGCTCTATAACTTGCCACATTCATTTTGTCATAGTAATAAATCATCTTTCAGATTATACACATCATATCTGGAAGAAGAAGAAGTTGGAAAGCTCCAGCTGTTAACCTGAGTGGGTCAGCTGCAATTATCCCCAAATCACTGAACCAGTATAATACTCTACATGGGTTATTTTCATTGTTTGTTCTCTTTATGCTTGATTTGTTTTTCTCTCTGACCCATAGCAATTTTTGTCCATCTTTGGAGGCAGCAGTTATGCCACTTTGCTCTGACTATGTTGTGACTTGGTTATTTCTATTTCCAGGCTGCATGTGCCAAGTTGGCCACAGATGCTGACATATGTATAGCTTTGGCCTGCTGGTGCAAGTCACCGACTGAGGATTTGTAATGAGAGGAATGGGACCAAATAAAAATTCAGATAATGGATTTGTAGGATGTTTCCTCTTCACACAGCCATCCTGCCTCAATTAGAAAATGTACTTTTATAATAGCAACCAGATTTGTGTTAGATGTAACTTGCTACGCCCTTAAGAAAAGCACATGCCCTCATTAAACGTTATTAAGTTCTGACTTTACTGGAGAGAGGGAGATGGAGAATAACAGAGCTCAGTTTCAGTGTGAAATGTGTTGGAAGGGACGTTTGGAAAGTGCAGCTCAGCAGACAGTTGACTTGATGCTTGAGTACTGTAAATGTGCTTTAGTTGATGGCAGCATGGTGAAGCTTTCTTCCGCAGAAGAGGCTAACGGGGTATTTTTAGAGCTAAACAGGAGGCATGCCCCGAGTGGGGAACAGCTGCATGGACGTCCATTGCATTGCCTGTCAGATTAGAGAGCCTACCACTCCTGATAAGACGGGCCTGGATTGGGGCCAAATCCACTCCACCAGGTGGCCAATGATGACAGAGCCAGACATCCTAAAGTACTGCAGGGCAAGTAGAGCATGCAAAGGAAACATGGACTATCGTGTAAGGGGACTAATGAGACGCGTTTCATCTAATATAAATGTCAAAGCTTTGTTAGGATGGTTGTAGTGAGCATTTTATTTTTCAAGTCACTGCTCGGTTTAGGTGACGGGCAGAGTGCTCCATCTTTCTGTACTCTGAGGTAAGTTTCCATCATTTGTGTAGAGGGAAGTGGAGCGTGTCCTTTGAATCGCCCTACTTGGCCTTTAAGTTTTGGTCTATCTGTTGATGTTTTGTGTTCCCTCCCCTGCAGATCCTCCCTCGCTGAGCAGGCCGAGAGGGGTGACCGTGCCCCTGCATCTCCCCCACCTCCCACCTCCGAACACCATTTCCTGCCTGCCCTCTCTCCTCACCTCCAAGACACCACAGAATTCCCCACTCCTCCTCCTACACCGCCGGAGAGGCATACTGAATCTCTACCAGCCCCGCCTGCATCTCCCTGCTTTCCTCCACCTCCACCTCCAGCCCCTTCCTCCCCTCCTGCACCCCCTGCTCACCAGCGTGAGGACCCCTGCCCTGCTCCTGCACCCTGCCATCCTCCTCTAAGGTATGGACATGAGCTCTGCCTGACTGTCACACTTTTATTTGCCATCTCACTGTGAAATTCATTATGAATCCCTCATTTGTTGTGTTAAAAAATGTGACGTGACTATGTCAGTTTTCTTTCGTTGCCTCTGGTCTACTACGTCCGGAAGGCCTCACAGTAGATTTGTCCAGTGCTGACACTAGTCCCTTTAGCCTACTTGACGAGAAGTAGCCACGTCCTTATCCTTTCAACCCCAGTTCAGGTCAAATTACAGCATTAAATTGACATCTGGCACACTGAATTACTTTGTTGATTCTCAGAGCTCTTGAACTGAGAGAGAACCTGCTGGAAATATAGTCAGCCATACTGTTTCCCTGTTATTCTCTGCAGATAGTATAGTGAGAGGGTCAATACCATTCTTACGTCTATAGGTAAATTTGTAGTTGGGGCAGGTAGGTGTTTAGCTTAGCTTATCGTAAAGGCTGGAAAAAGGGGAAACTGTTCCTGGCCAAGAAATGGTACGCTACATACACCCCTGCAAAACGGAAAATTTTTGCACTTTTCGGTGTTGATGAAACAAGTTGTAACCTGTTAATTAGTGAACTTCAGGGGTGCTGTTTTTTTTTAGTTTCTGGACAGCACCAAGGTAACTTTCCTCGTTTTTAGTCTTTATACTAAGCTAAGCCAACCAGCTGCTGGCTCATGCTTCATATTTACCATACACACATAAACGTGGTATTGATCTTCTCATCTAACTCTGGCAATAAGGCGAATAAGCACATTTCCATAAATATTTAACTATTCCTATAAGAGATTGTGAAATATAATTCTGAGAGTGCTGACTATACACAGATCAGGGTTATTAAATTAAACTAAAACAAATAATAAGCATTGAAAGATATTTTTAGTAAACTGAAATTAAATAAAAACTATATCCTTTAAGAAAAAATGACCTGAAGCTATACAGCATTTCCTGATTAAAAGCTAATAAAAGTTTCAGTTTGTAGTTTTTTTTGGCTCTAATATATCACTGCCGAAAAAAAGGAGACGGCATGAATTTCCATCAGTTTTTGTGACATTGAATCAGAGAAACTGAACAGAGTTGACATTCTTGGAGATGGTGCTGTGCCGCAATTGCTTCACACTGGACATTAAAGTTGTGCAAAGACTAAACTAAAATAAAATAAAAGTACTTGAAAATTAAATCGCATTATAACCAAGATACAGATATACATATCACATGCAGCGTTATTACATGTTCTAAGTGAAATCAGAGCGACTGTCTCATCTGCTATTTCTGCAACCCCTCTTACCACCTCATAAAATTACAGATTAGCGCTGCCATGCACGTCTACCGCATGAACTCACAGGAAACAGGATTCACTAATGTGTGAACTTAGTGGTCATGGAAACTCAAATGTACACTGTATAATTGTGGCTTGTTAATGGCGGATATAGCAGAAGTATCAGGGCGAAATGTTTATATGTGGATCTTTTAAACATTACAGGATAAAGTTGAGCGCTTACAGTACACGCTCTTTCACAACAAGCCCTATAATAAGCAGTTATGACACATTATGGCTGATTTCTTGCCATTCAAGCTGCCTGTGCATCCAAGCTACAGAACACAATGACTTTCATTCATAACACTGATGCTGATTTCATGTAAACACTCCTCATTACTTTGCTATTAGCAGCTTCCCTGCTGATAATACTTAACATCCCTCTGCAATCATTTTTGGCTTTGCAATTTATGTCATAATCTTACTTTTATAAAAGGGAATGACTCAGCCACTTTCACAGTGCACTGTTATTTACAACCAGCAGAGGGCGTTTCCCCTCAGAGTCCAGTGTTCATGTTGTACTGCCAGCCTGTGTCTGCACTGCTGTCTGAATGCTAGATTGGATTGACTTTATTGTCCACTTTAGTGGAAATTTGTCTTTTGCTTCTCGAGTACATAAAAGATAAATACAGACATGACACAGCATATCACCAGGACAATAAAACATTAAAACATATAGTCATCAAAACACTCCACACTGTTGAAAAACAACAGACGTACAACTGTGCACATGGACAGGAAACAGCAGCAGGTGGGGATCGGTTCCACATTTTAAAATACTTTAGGTCTTCCCTAGTGCAGTCATTTCGCATTCAGTACCTGTATGGCATGGAGAGTGAAAGACCTCTTATTTATATTCAGGCTCGCCCTTAGGGCCCTGAATCGACGGCCAGACGGGAGCAGCTCAAATCAGAGCTTAGTGGTGTAGTGTGCTGCTGGTATATGAAAGCATCACAGGAAAACACAGCAGCTCTCATGTCTGCATCAGTGTCGAGTTGGAAACGACTATGTGTTGATTTCTGATTCTACATATTTGCTCATGACTTGGTTCAGTGTAGCTTCCTGAACACCTCCCTTGCTCAGAGAGGACCTGAATTTTGAGAAGGCAAGGCTTGCATTGTTGTTATATTATTTATGATATCTGAGCGGTCTGTTAGGTAGCAACCGAGAGGAGAGAAGTACCAACGCATGGAGCGAGTATTCTGATTGGATGTCACAGATCGCCCTAAAATATTGACAAATCCTTGAACAAAATCCTCAATTTGAATAAAGGGATTCAGTGTATTAAATGTGTTGTTTTTTAATGATTAAATCAACTTTCTATAATGAATATAACTCGACATTTTCATCAACATAAAGTGATGACGTCTTGATGGATTCGCCATGCAAATGCAGATACATAATATGATCTTTTCTTTCCATCAATTAAGTTACTATAATATTTTGTAGAGCCAAACGGCAACAAATATGGATTGAAGCAGAAAATTTTGTTAAAAATATATATATATTTTAAAGCTGTTGCACAGGCTTATATTTTAATTATCTAGCAAGTGAGTATGTTTTTAGTTATACATGAGCACATCAGCGCAGACAAATCCTGACACCTCCTGTGGTTTTTGAGGAACCACTTGGATAAACTAATCTCTTAATCTAGTACATTTGTTGGAGTATGAAGGCCATATACAATGCAAAGAATACTAAATACATACAGTCTTTACCAGTAGTAAAGTGATGATGTATCAAGCAACTCCAGTGGAGCTGCTAGACATTTATTGTATGGCATGTTATTCCATCATCACCCTCAAGGCCACTTCAGCTGGGCAAATGCTTGCCAGCACAAGGCCTTGAACCTGCCTTCTCCAATAGAAAATTGGCCTCCTTCACCATGTGATAATTGAAATGTTAGTCATTCCAAAATAAACACATTTGATGTGCTTTTCGTGAATGACTCACTGAGAGTTGGATGAGTAAGAATTACATAATGTCGTGAATTAAAAAAAAAACACAACTCAGGCTTTCTTTTTTGAGTTAACAATTAATCTGTCAGTGACTCCTACACGTTTTGTACTCGTGCTTCCTGTAGCGAAGACAGTCTGTGACAGCTAAAGTGTGGTGCGTTTTTCTGGATTCCCTTGAAAACCCCCAAAACCATCTACATAATTTATGATCATTCTAATGTCTTTGTCTCTATTTGAGACCATAGAGAAAGTCAGATATAAAGTACTGCATTTTACAACAGTTAAACCTCCTCTTTTATATGTCCACATGCCCACAATATTATATGTGACTGTGATGATGGGTCAATGGGTATCTGAGCCTTTCTTTTTGAGGTTTCTTATTGAAGTGCCAGTGATTGCTTTTATCATTTACTTTAATAATACAAAGCGAAGGAATGTCACATAATCTCAAAAATATTTTGTAAAGAAGATATACTATAAATGCAGATGGATGAAGTCGGAGAGTGGATGTTTTGTAGACGCAGCCTCGGGAAACTGATCCCATGAGTGATCGTTTATAGGAGCAAAGCAGTCGTTTCTTGGTATATAAGAAGCAGAGCTCCAGGCTCAGGATCAGGATCAGCAGCTGTTCAGCAGGAGGATCAGAGGGGCACACTGGCAGTCAGGGTCCTCCCACAGATAGCTAAAACCAGGATCACCCAAAACACATACAGTATTTGAACTGCATGTCACTTGAAGAGCTGCTGTCATAGTGTATCTTTTAATTGCTGTTGTGCCCACTGAGTCCACACCTATAATTTGCTGTGGAAGGCGAGGTCCCATCTTTTGTGGTCCATCCGGAGGTTTATTGTATTTTTTCTTGCTTCAGGTTGTTTCAATAGTCTTGGATCTTTGAGTTTAGCAGTGCCAAATTATGGAGCACATTGTTTGTTTTTCTTGTGTAATTTGAGCCCTTGGCAACCTTTGAGACTGTTCCTGTGATTAAGATACACATTTAACATGAACTGGCTTGACTATCACAACCCAAATTTCACTTCAACACTTGGAAAGAGTCTTTAAAAAGGCTCCCATCTTTAGTAACACTTATATTTGTTTCTGACTTAGAGGCTATTTTTTTTTTTTTACTTCCATGCTTTAATTGAACAAGGTTTTGCCAATCTTCCCACTAATCTTCAGCCCACGCCCATGCGACTACAAATTGTTGTGCACTATCACAGCCTACACTATTACATTCAGCTCCCCTTTGCAGGCTACAAACATGTGGATCGTAGTGA
This sequence comes from Pterois miles, assembly GCA_947000775.1. Lineage (NCBI taxonomy): Eukaryota > Metazoa > Chordata > Actinopteri > Perciformes > Scorpaenidae > Pterois > Pterois miles. The sequence continues at coordinate 9,734,354 of CAMQGK010000341.1, forward strand.
CCTTGATTCCTTTTGAGTGCCGTTATGAATCTTTCAGAAAAAACTGCCACAGCCATATCTTCCAGTGCCTGGGTTTGTTGAATTTTTTATTTCTTCATGTTCATCAGTTAAAATAGCAGTGTGGGGTCCGGATCTTAAAGCAGCAACACAGAAAGGATGTTAATGTCAGTCATTCGATACAGAGGAACTTGTACTTCACACATGCATGCTTTTCTGTCCTAGATCCATCTTTGGTATGGGGGTAGGGATGGCAGTAGAAATCAATATTTTTGCTTTAGCAGGGGTCTGTGTTGTGAGTTGTGAATGGGCATTGTCTTTACTTGTCCCCTCGGGCTGTGAAACATCGACCAACGGGCCCACCCGAGACTAGAATCCCATCGATATTTTTTGTGAACATCCGTTAATGGACTTCATGTTTACATGCAAACACCCCCCTTTGTAAGGTTGCACTTGAACACTGGGTTTTGTGTTCTACGTGGAACGTAGAGTCTTTTTAGTCCACATAGGCGGAGGTGCTACACCTGAAACCTGCGTACAGCAAATCTGTGCGACTACAAGCGCTTCAGGCTGAAGTTGCTATTGTAGCGAGCCCTTGTTTCCTCACTTTCCCATGTAGTGTACAATAGATTTATTCTTCTCATATTTCCAGTGCCTCTCTTTCCCATCAGTGGGACTTTTGCAGAACCTGTTCTCGCTCTTATTTCCATCCCAAAGGACACATTGTCTGTCTATCACACACACAGATGTCTAAAAGAAAAGAGAAATTGGAGCGACACCACTAGACAGAATGTCATTATTGCTCCTTCAGTCTTTGATGCAGCTCAAGGTTTGATGAGAGTGCAAGTAAATTAGATCACCAACCCAGACTGCTGTCCAGGGATTTAAACAGACTGTCATTTAGTAATGTATAGCATATGTCCCTGCCTCTTCAGCAAAGAATGGCACCTAGCTTCTAATTACAACATATCTTTAACATTTTGAGTATGATAATGGGTGTCACTTCTCTTATAATTTATAATATACTATTTTAAAGTTGAATTTTTGTCCTTTTTTGATATCAAAATGCTGTTTTGTTAGTGTGTGCTGGTACAGAGTTCCTGGTGGAGTGGCTTGAATGAAAGGGAATATAATAGGGTCAGACATGAATGGTACACACACATAGTTTCTCAGAGTCTATTGTTTACCTCAGGCATCACTCTGGTTGGCCACGCTGACTGCTGGAAGCTTCCATTGTGTGAAAAGGAGGCACAAAAATGACATTTTCACTGTGCAAGTCACTGAGTGAGAGAGGGGGATCCTAGCAGGAGAAAAGTAGTGTTGAGGTTTAAGAAGGGGACCGACCAAGTGAAAGAGAAAGCGCCTGATAATCAGTGGGGGTTTTGGAGGGTCTGCTATTGTTTGGCTTCCCACCATAGTCGCGGTAGTGGATGAGAAAAAGCTGCTTGTCTTTTTAAAGGAACAGGAGGCTGGAGTCAGGGGAGAGAGTGGAGGAGAGAGGGGGGAGGAGGCAGCAACACAGCTCAGCGATATCAGCACCCAAACAGAGAGCAGGAACCTCAGACGCTCATGCAAGACGACAAGAAAGCAGCATTATTTCATCCTATTTGTTTTGGGTTATTCTCTTCTTGACATTTTTTATTCCTCCCGGCGTTGCATCGTTTTACCGGCAGATGAGAAACAGGAATATTCAGTAAGCAGTAGAGGCTCAGGGATGCTGATGTGCATAAAGTGAATCATCCACTGCTTGGCTCCTGATGCAAGCAGGACTCGCTCATCCTCTGCACTGCAGCAGCAGCACAGTAAGATCAGCCCGGTGCTCACCTCCTCTGACACAGGCTGCCTGCCTCCTCTGTAAGGATCAGAAAGGAGAGGGAGTTTTGGAGGGGGAGTCGGAGAGGAGCAGGTGGATGTGGAGGGTGGCTGGAGAGCAGGAGCAGGCAGGGGGGGCAGAGCTAGCTGAGGATGGGAGCCAGCGAGTCCATGGAGCAAGGAGAGACCCCCTGTCCCTCTCAAGAACACATGTGAGTTTGACTTAACCTGCATTCCTAGTCAGTGATGTGCCTGGAGATGTTCAGATGAATCTGAAAAATCACATAATGTAAAAGCTCCAACTGCTTCTGCTTTGTTATGTCTGTTTTTACTTATTCATGGCTTTAAACTGGCCCTCCGTGCAGCATAAATATCCACTGAGGATGCAGGGTGATTTATTATGCAGAATGCAATCACCTGTGAGTAATATGGGTATGGTTGCCATGTTTGGTGTTACTTACTGTTGCAGGATGAAGCCTGTGAGACATTGTGTTCTCCCTCAGTTTTTGGTGCATTTTTGCTTTCCCGTATGCGTATCCTGCCATAAAACCTTCACAGACTGTAAAAGCCAATGCAACCACAACAGAGCACGTCATCATTGTTTGCTTTTGTGATGCCAATAAGGATGAGAGGATCCGAGCACGTGTGCACCCTTGTGCCTCGACTACAGCGCCGTATGTTGTATGAAACATGATAGTGCTTCAGGAGAGCCTGTGGGAACCAGATTTAGGCAATGAGTACAGTAGGTAGGAGGCGCCGGGAGGCTGGTGGGGTGATGTTTTGTTCTGTGTGACGGAGGATGTGACCGCCGCACCGGGAGCAGGAGTTTGTGACGGTGTTGAAATAGAGCACGCTGCGTGGGGGTGGGAGAAGATAACTCAGGACGATCAGTGGATGAGAGAAAGAGTTAGAGAGGGAGAGAGATGGAGCAAGAGTGCTCTACTTTGCTGTGTTTTATTTATATCTCAGACACACTGCTGCACAGGGGAAGAAGGATCAGGGGAAACAGAGGAGAGGGATGAAGGAAATGGAGTGACTGCATGTGTGTGTAATGTAGAAATGAATGATTTATAGCATAATACATAAGTCATTTTTCATCTCAAAGCTCTACTTTTCCAAGAATAGCAGCGGCAAAACAAGACTCTTATTGTGAAATTAATAGTTTTTTTCCTTCAGGTGTGCAGAACAGATGCACTATGCCCTCCATCCCAACCATTAATAATACAGCTGTTGCTGAGTTGTGTAACACTGTCAAAACCACGTACACTATATAAAGCATTCACACATCAGCGTACTGTAAGTAAGCATCAAGTGAAGGTGATGGACCAAATTATGTTGATGGGATTTCTTTATTTCTTTTCATTTTATTTTGAAATTTAAAATGAGTGGCCAGTTTGTGGGGGTGTAAATTACAAGGTTCAACACAATATTATGATATTATATTGATTCTTTGGACAATGATTCCATATTTGCTGTTATCACAAAGTCCACCACAATATGTTTAATTTCGATTCAATTCAATTCATGGGCCTGCAGTCAGTATGAGACAATATCATATATCTGTTACATTTATATCAGCTCAAAAAAAGCAACTAAAACATGATTTTACAATTTAATTCCTAGCTCTGTAGGTAGGTGACACAGACATGCCATTTCAAAATATTATATTCTAAATATTATACATTATATTATAAAGTATTTAATCAATATATAAATCCAGGTTGAGGTATCTTTCCTATTGGTTTGTGCGTGGCTGCACTGATGGGGGGTTGGGATACTACTGAATGAACTGATCGCATCATCAAAATGGAGAGATATTTAACCCCCTCCTTGCTGGTGCTCTGACTTACAGACCTGCCCTGTTGTTGTTTAATGTGCCATCTGCTTGCAGTCAGAGTCTCAGATTAAGCTCGATGAGGTATTACATGTAGGGATAATCTTAGTCTGACACTCTTTTTTTTCCTCAGTGGCTTCTTTGTTTTGAGACTGAGTGGATTTCTTGGATAAAGGGGACGCCAGCCTTGAGAGGTGACATAGGTCTGGATGGAGATGAGAGACGTCTGCTCTGTTTATATGACCCACAGAGGGTGCAGAGTGATTCTTCATAACATTTAATTTCCTGAAGTTGCTGAATCATTTGCAGAAGATTTGCAAGAGCTGCTTTGTGCTCTTTTCCCCTTAAAAAGCCTCTGTAAGTTGCTCCCTGCCCACCACATCACATCAGTGTAGAAACTGGAGAGGCTCTTGTAAACTGAAAATAGGTTGCTGTGGTGTTTCACAGCGTGGTGTTCACAGCCTATGATGTAATACTTTATATCCAGACGCTCATTCATCGGGGAATAAAAGCACAGGAGCTCCCTCTGTTGGCCTCTTCATTTATACCTCATAGCTGAGACCATAGAGACTTGTACTACCAATTAGCAATAACATTATGACCACCTGCCTGATATTGAGTAGGTCCAGCACATTCCACAGATACTTGATTGGATTGAGATCTGGAAAATTTTGAGGCCAAGTCAACACCTGAACCTCATTGTTGTGTTCCTCAAACCACTCTTGAACCTTTTTGGAGTGTGCACACTGCCTCCGCAGGCTTGCCTTCCTCCCATAGTGCATCCTGATGCCACGTCTTCCCCAGGTAAGCGACACACATGAGCCTGGCCATCCACATGTTGTAAGAGAAAACGTGATTCATCAGACCAGGCCACCTCCTTCCATTGCTCCGTCGTACAGTTCTGATGCCCTTTTGGTGGTGGACACGGGTCAGCACCTTGACTGGTCTGCAGCTACATAGCCCAATATGCACCAAACTGTGTGTTCGGACACCTTTCTGTCTGAACCAGCTTTAAATTTTTCAGCAACTGGAGCTACAGTAGCTCTTCTAAATATTTTTTTTAGTATTTGAGCATTTTCCTTTTAATGATTGTGACTGTGGCAAGGACTCAGGTTTGGTGCATGGGGCACCCGCTCTACCAGGTGAGCTACAACAGCACCCCTACAGTAGCTCTTCTATTGGATTGGACAACACGGGTCAACCTTTGCTTTGCATCTATGGGCATCGGCCGCCCATGAACCTGTCACTGGTTCGCCGGTTTTCCTTCCTTGGACCACTTTTGGTAGGTCCTGACCACTGCAGACTGGGAACATCTCACAAGAGCCTGGAGAAGCTCTGACCCAGTCATCTACCCATTACAATTTGGCCCTTGTAAAAGTCAGTCACATCCTCACGCTTCCCTATTTTTTCTGCTTCCAACACATCAACTTCAAGGACAAAATGTTCACTTGCTGTCTAATATATCCCACTCACTGCCAGGCACCATTGTAACAAGATAATCAATGTTATTCACTTCACTTGTCAGTGGTCATGGCTGATTGTCATATCCAGCGGTGGGCAGTCTTGTATAACTTCTAAGGCTGGACCATATGGAGAAAATTAAAATCACAATATTTTTATCAAATACCTTGATATTGCAATGTTATTGTGGGGTTGACCATTGGTGCTTTTACAAAATATTTTGCATGTAATAACTAATTGCGTAAGCGGTAAGCTGGAACAGTCATCATTATACTGCAATGCACCCTTTAAAACCAGGAAAAGACAACTTTTATGATTAACTACAATATCCCAAATCTAAGACATTTAAATCATTGTTTTGTCACTGACATATGGTAACGCAAAGCATGTGACAGATTTATTGTATATTGAACTGCCGTATAGCCCATTTTTATGATGAAAACCTACATCTGACTAAGCTGCTGTAATTTCCATTTTTATCTGACAGACAGGCAGGAGCAGATTCTTTACAGCAGATCAAAAACAAGCCTTATATCGAAACAACCGAGAGGGAAGGGATCACTAAATGAGAAGATAACGAAGGGGTTGATGAGTTTTAGAGATGGAGCAGGAGGCGAGGGAATTAAAGGTAAAGGAGTGTAATGGAAAGAGATGGATGGTAGTCGAGTCCAGGCAGAGAGGGTTTAGAGGTGTTTGACAGCCGAGAGATGGAGGGAGCATGCAGCAGTTAATCCATAGAAGCTAATCACACAGCTGCTTAGAGACCAGCAGCCTGCCTCCATTCATCCCTCCCATCTTCACTGATCTCATCACAGTGTCCTAACTATCACCCTTAAATTATGACATCAACTTTAGCAGATTAGCGCTCCATTTTGAAGTGCCGATATCTTCATTTTTTTGTACACTGACAGACAGGTGGTGTTTGGTTTATATGTCAGTGTAGCCCAGTTTTCTTCCCAGAGGCTGCCGATGGCTGTGCCTCCAGCACTGTGAAAGCTGTTTAGACAGGGCTGAGTTGGATTTGGCTGGAAGCAGAGACACGTCTGGCAGCCTGAAATGCAGCGTCTCCCTACCTCGCGCTGCAGAGTTTCTGTCTCCAGGCAGTCATCTCAGGCTGTGAGAGGCTGCTATTAAACTGCTGCTCCCTTTGTTTCTTTTCTCCCACAAACCCTGACTGCTCACCCACATGCTGCTTTTTCTCCTTCTATATTTTGTCTGCAACCAGATCACATAAGAAAATATGACTGCATTAACACAGTTTTACACATTTAATTACAACACTCCTTTAGTCTATGAAATATGCTTTTTTTTTTTTTTTTTTCCATGTGCGGTGAACTGAATAACGCTGATGCAGCGGCTGCTTGCCTCATAAATCTGCAGTGTGCCTTTATGTGTTTTCTACGTCATATAACACTTCACTGGACCTCGTTGGTTCGGCAATCCTCAGTTGTGTGTTTGTGTTGGACTGTGCGCCGCCATTTTTTTCCCTCCTTCCAACGTGGAACATATGGCGGGAACAGCCTCCTGTTACCATAGCAACACAGTGTTTGCAGTCATATGAAAAATGTCCTCTGCAAGGACATAAACGTAGTAATGAAATGAGGCCTAATTACCTCATTATCTCCCTGTTTTCAGTTTTATTTCCACCCGTCCTCAAAGAAGCAGCTTTTATGCGCTAATTAAGAAGCTATACACCAAAACAAAATCTACATAGAGCTACAGTAAATCTCTTGTAGGGCTCCATGGATGAATTTGTTTGGTGTATGATTGTTTTATGGGTCCTGTCCTTGGAGCTGCCTGTCAGGCCATCTGACACAATGATCCTGGTTCCCAGTGATCCAGATGGATCTGCAGGCAGACCAGTCTTATCCTGCTGGGCCACACTGGCACCTCACTGGGATTACAGCTCTGGCTCCCCGTCTTTACCATGTGCTGTCTCGTTTTTGCATCACACCACCCTTCAATGAAATAGAGGTGTGTTTAAGGCTTTTGATGTGAATATTTAATAAATGAAAAATGTAATAGACACTCATCACATACCATCTTATAGCTTGTGTCTCCTGATGAATTATTATTTCTCAGTGGAGAACATTGTGGCACAAGTAGAATATGTTCCTCCTGCCATATTGTTGGCTTAGAGAGATATTTCCATCTCTGCTGTGATGTGACCCCAGGGATAGTGGACATACTGCCCATGACAACAAAATACATTTATTACCAGCCTCCTCCATACACGCCAATGTCTCAGCTCTGGATTTTTGTTGCATCGGCCGTATTGATGGTTAGATGGTGATTTCAGGCCCACCGTATCTTTTATACTACATTTGATCCATGTGTCCATGATTATGGACCTCTACAGGATGCTAAATGCCTTGAGGTGGATTCCTATTGATTAGCCAGATCAATATAGTGTATAGACATGGAAGTGTCATTTAACTGAGGGGGTCTTTGTCTCTTCTTCCATCTATGCTCTTGCATTTGTATGTGTGTTAAAGAGACATGGGGATCTGAGATTATTTTCCTTCATTGCACCTTCTCTTTTACTTATATTGTATTCATCTGTACTGCAATTGCTGCTGCTATGACACCCGAATTTCCCTCCGGGGATTAATAAAGGTTCATCTTATCTTATCGTATCTTATCTTAGAGCTACAATGATCAATCGATCAGTTCCCGACTATTAAACTACTTGCCAACTAGTCTGATAACTGATTAATCGGTTAGAATAATTTTTTAAGAAAAAAAAAAAGTCAAAATTCTCTGATTCCCGCATCTTAAATGTGAATATTTTCTGCTTTCTTTACTCCTCTGTGACAGTAAACTCAATACCTCTGAGTTGTGAACGTTATCTTGAGCTTTCCCTATTTTCTGACATTTTATAGACCAAACAACTAATCAAGAAAACAGCTTAATCAACAATGAAAATAATTGTTAGTTGCCACCCTATCCTCAATAATGGCACAGTTTCGTCCAGCCATTGCATGTATCATTACTGCAAGGACGTGTCTCCTGCCCCTGCACACAGAAATATCTTTTTAGGTATGAGTAGTTATCAGAAGATGTGTTTATTCAGTTTCAGTTCATTTGTAGAGCACATTCTTGGTGAGTCTTTGCAATGACCAGAAAAGATGCAGTGGTGGTATAATGTATGTCATGAGCAAGCATTATCAGAGCAGATTTGGCTGGTGGGCAATGGACTGCTTTTTCTTCTGTGTGGATACAGCAGCGTGGTTCAGGAGAGGGGTAGAGGGAGGGAGGAATAGAGAGAGAGAGAGAGAGAGAGAGAGAGAGAGAGAGAGAGAGAGAGAGAGAGAGAGAGAGAGAGAGAGAGAGAGAGTACCAGAATATACAGCATGCAGGCGGTGGGCTTCTGCAGCCAGTCTCATTTAGATTAGGAGGCAGCAGTTGCTACAGGGGAGGAGTGGAGGCAGACTGATGTGGCTACAGATGACAAAGAGGAGAAAGGACTGAGATTGTAGATTTGAAACAAAGAGACAGTAGACTACAGAGAAAAAGAGAGAAGGAAGAGAAAGGTCGTCATCTTAGGAAGAGGTGGTGGTCGTCTACCTGTGTGTAGCATCGTGGTGTGGAGAGGTGCAGCCCGCCGGCAGCCATGGCAGTGAGTACGTGGCAGGCTCTGTCTCCACTGCAGTGGGCTCGGTGGGGCTGGGACACACTGCTGGGTGGGGCAGGAGACGGGGACAGCCCAGGATCGGATCCGGCTCTGGGGCTCCTCCGGAGTCTCTCCTGGGGCTCGCGTCATGACAGTATGATCACTGCTGCCGTGGAGCCGGTCAGACAGAGGTGAGAGACAGGAGGCCGTCAGATGATATGTTGATCAACAGAGGATGGACCTTTGTAGTCAGGGTGTCTGGTGAGCTTTGCTATGTGTGTGTGTGTGAGGAAAACAATATGACTTTTGCTTAGAACATTGTGAGTTTTATTTATAGTCTATTGTCATGCATAATTTGGTCATCTCTCTGTTTTCGGCTCAGTGTTCCCCTCAGTCCCTCCCTATCTATATCATATCTGTAATATAGATCTTGAGGTGGTCTTGTGTGTGTATGGGTGTTGCATGTGTGTGTTGCGGTTGGGTAATCCTGTGTCTCAGATGTGTCATTATCTGTCACCTCACTGCAGATTCAGCGTTTTCATTTGCAGCCATAAAAGAAATGAAAACACACTATCCTCAGGCCTTGTTAAAACACATACACACTACAGGAAATTGCACCTGCTGCCTACTACTACCTGAAGAACTAAAGAATAATATGCTTTTTTGGGAAATAGATATATCCTTCATGATGTCTTTAGCTCGCCTTCGCCTGAAGTTAACATCCTGATGCAGTCACTTAGAGTTCAGGTGATATCAGTCTGACATGTGCCTATCTTTTGTTATAGGAGTTCGGACTCTGATGGAGCATTTGAGACCCCTGAAGCCACAACTCCAGTGAAGGCTGTTTCTCCTGTAGATCCCCCAACTCAGCAACAAACATCCAGTGACAAAGGTTGAGTAAGAAAATGATGCCATGATGTGCATAGCTTTGATACAGTATGATGCTCTGTTACAGCATCCTAAAAAAACAGGTGTAAGAAAGAAAGTCTTGTTGCACCATCTAGTGGAATAAAGCAATATTTCCCATCTGGTTTTGTTTGCTGAGACAAGCGTCTCCACTGCACAAAAGCGAGACTTCTGGGATATCTAGGAATTCTCTCATGTGGTTATTTTTCATTACTTTCTGTCCAGCTGAGACTTATTGAATTATTTATAGCACATTCATCTCTATAATTGGATGTCAGAAGCCAGCTTCAGCTTTTATCTCTGCTCCTTGTTTACACCTGCATCTTGCCCAAAGACCAGTTTAAATATGTGATGATCCCAGTTTTATTTCATTTTGATTTTATGCCATTTTAGCAGCTCTTTATGTTACGTCTCTTTGTTTTTTGCAGTAGCAGACACCTCAGTCAGTGATCCTGCCTCTGAATTGACTTCAGCTGACGCACCATGCCGTTCCTCGTCCACTGTTTTTGATGAGAACAGGCCCATTGCAGCCAGTGGCCAATACAACATTGAGTTTGCTGGGGATTCAAGTCACACTCTGACCCGTTCACTCAGCCTCCAGGGAGGAGAACTAGACGGCGCCGGCCTTTTGGACGGATCAACAACGGGAGGCTTCCGTCCACATTCTGAATCCTTCAGCGTAGGCACTGGGAGCGCCCCTGGGACGCTCCACAGGCCCAAGAAGATCCGTTCTGGGTCTGTGAAGAAGAAGCCTCTTCTCAGACAGAACTCCAACCCAGAGAGTCCAAGACCAGCTTCATCCAGCAGCACCCCAGAGATAAAAAAGCGGGCAAAGCCTCAAACTGCCAGCCCCCTCCAGCCTCAGGAGGAAGCTGAGGGAGGATCTGCGACCCCGAGCCCTGGAGGAACCCTCCGCAGGACCAGGAAAAGCCGTGTGGAGACTCCTCCTCCTCTGCCAGAGGAGACCAATCATACCAGCCAAGAGCAGAGCCTTGTCATCCCTGCCCTACCCCTGTGCCAGGAGGAGACCCCTCTCCCTGGTAGTCCGTCAGGCAGCGACGAATCTCCCATCCCCCCTAGTACCTCCTATAAATGGGATCCAGATAACTTTGAGAACATCAACCCTTTTAAGACTGGAGGGAGTAAAATTGCCAATTCCCCTGATCTCGCTCGTAAAGGTCCTGTGTGTGCCCCCATTGCCACCCCCCCAGAGCATCCCACTGTGGAGCCGTGTCCCCCAGCTCCTCTTCAAGGGCCAATCACCAACCCTGAAGAGCAACCCATCCTACCCAAGCGTCAGTCTGTAAGGCTGGAGTTTGACTACTCTGAGGAGGGCAGTGAGGCGCCACACCAGGCCTCTCCACCCCCACCCAAGAAAGTGGGCAAGAAGCCCGGTGCGAAGATGCCTCTGAGGAAACCAAAGCTTGGGCTGAAGAAGGCCCCTTCAGCACAGACCCAGCCGCTGGACAACGACCCTCCGGCAACCCATAATGGCAACGAGGAGGAGATCCCAGCTCCTGCAGTCTCTTACAAGTTTGAACCTGACAGGTGGGATGACCCGAACTTCAACCCGTTCACTTCCAAGAAAAGCATCGCCAACTCCCCCAAACTATCCAGGCCGTCCTATTCCTTTGACGGCAATAACTTTGATGACTCTGTAGACCCTTTCAAATCCTCCAGTAAGATGGCCAACTCCCCTCCTAAGGCCTCTGCCTCCTTTGACCTATCATCCACTGACTATGACAATGAAAATGACAATGACAACATTGGGGAACTGGAGGACCAGAATCAGAACAAACCTGCCAAGAAGAAGAAAACTCCTATCAAATCGTAAGTTCATGGTTTACTACAACAGGGCTGCACATTTATGGGAGAGTCCATGTTCACTTACAGACCATTGTATTCATGTGTAGGGATGTCTGCGTCTCTGTCCGTGAGGCTAGTCTATGTTTGTATGTGGTTGTTTTGTCTATTATGCCTCTGTCTGTCTCTCTGTCACCTGTGTCTGTGTATTCTCATATGTCACAGGAAGTCCAGGGGTGTGTCTTCTCTATGTTGTCTGTTGTAAGTACAGGGACAACACAACCATCCGTCCATCCTTTTTTGACTCTTTATTCCATGTGGCTCCTTTTAAAGCAGCATGTGGCCCTCTTCCTATTAACAGAAACATCACAATCCCTATCAAACGTTTCCATTTAAACATTTTTTTTAACCTTGCCCATTTTAACAGGACGGACCTGTTTTCAGTTTTGCTTCAACTTCTGTATTATATATGATACAATCCTGCCCATGAAAGCGCCAATTCAAAAACATCATAGTACAATAAGTGTAGCCAAATTTATTTATTATCTATATAATTGCTGAAACAGGTGTACTAACATACAAAGAGCATTTGAACATAATTTTAAAGACTCACTAAACACACACATACAGACGATAAATTCTACTTATGCAGTTGTTTAGTACAGTGGTTCCTGAACCTTTTCACATCTAGGACCCCCATTTGATAAGATTATGTGTTAGAGTCCCCCATCTGCTGGGATTTTTGCTTTTAGATGTTTTATAACAGAAACTGTATGAAACTCATCACCAATACAGTCATACATTCTGTTTCTGTGTTATGGATGAATTAAAGCAAGAATAAATTTTTCATCTTTTTGCTGGAGACCCCCTCAAGGACCCCACTTTGAAAACAACTGATTTAGTACAATACAGCACAATGCACATGGTGTGGCCAGCAGTGTAAAAGGCTTGAAATCTTCCTCCAATACTGAGTGCTGATGAATGACAAACTTAACACACAGAGATAAGTTATTGAGATTGTTTTGTTTCTGCCATTAGCGGTCACCTTTTACAAGATTCAGAGTAGATGCAAAGAGTTTTCTATCAGCCTTTTCTCCAAAACAAATGTGTAAATATTGGAACAAATTCTGTTTTTATGGTTAAATGTTCCAGGACATTTTTTTTCTAATGAGCCAACAAAACGTCTTTCTTCGTTATAGATGTGGGTTTACTGACCACAATGCCGCTGTGTCTGATCTGCAAGTGTGTCACAAAGAAGGCGCTTGTGCTCCCTCCAGTGTTCATTGTTGGCTATTGTTGAAAAAGCTAAGACTTGTAGATGTGTATTATTTTTTGGGAGGTTATTGTCCCATTTATTTTCATTCCTTAAACCATTTTTAGTGACAAGGTGCAGAAATGTGCAGCTCAGATCTATCAGACATGTCTTTTACATTCAGTTTAGAGGATGAAATAGGTTGATGCATCCTGGTAGTGTTGAAAATTGATTTCCAAGGACTTCCACTCCTTAACAAACCTTTACAAAACTATAAATTAAAAACTGAGGTAACAATCATAAAAAACTACCAGTAACATTTAATCTACAGTAACAGATTATTGTATGTTTGCATCAATATCACAACTAACCTGCTACAATACTGAATACATGCCTGTCTAGGATCTGTGTTATTTGTGTGAAAGGTAAAATATTGATAACATTCATTTACAACTACTACTGTGCAGTTACTAACTGTAGATTCAACCCTTGTCACAAACATTTCACTGTTCATGTCAGCCACACACAGACTACAGTAAGTGGCCCAGTTACACATGTGCAAATGCTGCTTTTTGAAAATGGTGTTGTCATTTTATGCAAACGTAGCTGTACCCAGCTAGTTACTAGAAATAGCTCTACACACATTTGAGATATTTAGCAAATACACAATACTTCGTGTCAGACGGTGACTGCTGGACCTATTAAAGAGCTGAAGGTGCTGAGTGACTCTGGATCTTGATGACTGATCGTCTTTCCTTTTCTCAGTAATACTTTCAGAGTGAAGAAGTCGCCAAAGAAATCCCCACTGTCTGACTTCTCCCAGGTGCGTACCTAATTCTCCGTATCAGTACACTCAACTCTCTCACTGTTGTCCGTCTGCATTTCTCCCTCTTCCTATCTTGACTCTGTCACCTCCACCTCCTCTGCCTTACAGGATCCTGCACCCACAGATGAAACTCCCGCCCTCCACCCGCAGGACGACCATGCCACAGACGAGGAGAAGCTGGCCTCCTCCACCAGTCATAAGTGGGCGGCCCTGCACGACATGGATGCGGATTTGAACTCTGACCAGCAAGACTTCCCTCAGCCAAGCGACCTCACTTCCTTCGTTAACGAGAACAGTCTTCCTCATCAGACCCCAGGTGAGGCTTTAGCTGTCTGACTCTCTTGGATCCTCATTGTACCTCCAGCCACTTGCATCCAAATAAATGCCGACAGAGATCAAGGCATACCACAGACAGGCGGTACTCAGAGGAAATTCAAAGCTTATGTTTGGATAAACTGTCATTTACAGCAACCAGATGCTTTACTCATCATTCATCCAACGTTATTGATTTTTTTGTTGTGGCCTTGCTGGCCCAGTTCTCTACTGACCTCTGACCTCCATAAGAGCCACCTCTTCCCAGAGGCCACATGGCTCAACCCATCTGGGTCAGAGATGAAATAACAGAACAGACAGCGCTGCCTCAGCTTCTCATCTGATCAGTCTAGCTAAACTCAACAGTGGCTAGAAACATCTCTCCATTTCTTCTGCCTCTAAAACTTTGTTTTGTCCCTCTGTGTCAGCGGAAGACTATGAAATTGAGTACATGGAGAAGCTTGGCTCCGCTTCGCCTGTGAGTATTTGATGATATTTAAAGAATTCATCAAACATTTACTGCTTTCTTTAGTTATGCTGTTACATTCTGTCTTATTCTCTTGTGTATCTTACAGCCACTGTCTGTAAAGAAGCCATCTTTGTACCTGAAGTTGGACTCAGTATCTGACAACTTAACCAAGAATACGTGTGCACATGGATCTGAGCCCAGCTCCCCCTGCACAGGGTACAACACACTCTACTGCATGCTTTTTTCTGTACTATGTGTAGTTACTTTGTTGTGTTAATGCATCATTTGTATGTTACAGTGCAATTTCCCGACCCAAACAAGCTTACAAGATACCATATTTAGAAAATAAAGAAAAGACAAAGCCAGAATCCAGAGTATAAATTACAAATAATACTAAACAAATAAACCATCGTGATTTTTTTTCCAAGCTTGAGAAACAAAAGTAGCCAATTTATAAGCATTAAAATTAAATAGCCGTTCCATTTTGTCATCATCCGAGCACCAAAGCGTTTCAGGATTTAGAACAGACATTTTATTTAAAATAGAAGTTCTTAACTCATCGTAGTATGAACAATGCAAAACAAAATGTGATTCATTTTCAACTCCTCTTAACTCATATACTTTGCACAACTTGGATGCTTTAAATCTACTGACTTGAAGGTCCAGAGGAAGGATTCCTGTGCATCCAAAGACCTTTGACGCCTTGATAATAACATAAGATTAAGTGCCATAATTGTGCTTAATTTGAATATATGTTCGTAATTTCGGTTTCAACGATCAGTTTCAATCATTTTTCTTCAAATCAAGCAAGTAATTTTTTTCTAATTGTGTTCATGTTCTATGATAAATTTTTACAATGACGTTTCCTCAAAAATCGCATTAAGTTCTGCTGCCCATGGAGTATTATGTGATTTACTCCAAAGAAATAACATTTCATATTATATTTCATAACAAATTCATATTAAGCCTCTCTTGCAACATATCATGCAAACGATTCCCCAGATTTCACATTTTCACATTATTAAACCAGGAATCTAACTGTAAAGTAAACTTATGAACAGCTAAAAATAGTGTGCAGCTCATTTCTGTCTGTCTGTCTATTTGGCAATCTTTGAAGCCCCATATCCCTGAAGCATAATTTACAGTACAGTATAGTACCTGGTTTGCTAATTGTAAGGCAGAATGATTTGGTTTGCATAATGCATGCAGTTCAGCTGCTCCATCCGTCATATACGTTACATTACTCTCTCTCTCCCTCGTCTCTCGCCTCTTTCTCTCACTTTGAGCAGGAGTTTTGAGGAGATGGAGGCCCAGATAACAGCAGGTATGAAGACGCCAGTGCTGAGCCCCCGGCCCGGTCCCGAGGGCTCCGCTGGGGACAAGGGGAGGAAGAGAGAAAGCGAGGCGCTCAGTCGAACACAGAGTACAGAGAGGGATGAGCAGGTGAGCCACTTTCATAAATACTCAAACTCAGTGAGCAGTTATCACAGATGTTATCATTCCTGTTTGTCACCATCATGTAAGGAGAGCTTTGATTTTAAAACATTTACATCACGTCACTGTTTAGTCACATGGGGGAGAGTGCACATGCTTTATCGTAGGCTGTGACTTGGCCCTCCAACAGTCACAGTGATTCCCATTAAAGCCACTGATAACACATAGCCAGTCCGCCACACTAGCTTCCCAGCTTGAACTCGATAACTCAGCTTCCCAATGCTGCCACTCAAATACTCAGCGCTTTGCTTCGCTGTGCTGACCCCTGCCATCCTCCCTGCCCTCTGCCTACTCCTCCTGGTGCCCCTGAAGCCCCCTAGCCAGGGCCCCGTGGAGGCCCCCGCTCCAGTGCTGGCCATGCCCCTGTTAGACAGGCTGTCTGAGTGTGACGACCTCCTGCAGTACCTGGAGCCTGACCTGGCTGAGACCAACCCCACCGCATTCGCCCAAAAACTACAGGTGTGTTGAAAGACCACCCTCTTGATGAACCTTATCGGCCTCGCCTCTGGTGGCCCTGATATGTGATTGTGTGTGTTTTCACATTATTCCCCATTGTGTTACTACATCCTGCCTTTTCATTTTCCCATTCTTCACCTCCTCCTACCTCAGTTGCAGTTTTTAGCTCACTGTGTGAAATAGATTGATGGTGTATGAACAGCAGCAGGTGTGTGCGCTCAACTCAAGTTTCTATATGTTTTCCCTTTGCTCTCTCATCCTCGGGCCGCAACTCCCCTCCCTTACCCCCGAAATCCATCAACCCCCAACCCCCCACCACACATGTGTGCGGCCCAGGAGGAGCTGGTGCTTGCTGCCCTGAGGATAGAGGCTCTGCAGGTAGCCAAAAACATCTCTCAGTGCCCCTCCCTCTCCACTGTAACCCCCCAGGTACTGCGCTGAGTCCTACACCGGCTGTACGCAAGTGTGTGTGGGTGTGTAAGAAAGATGCACCTCTTGAATGAGTGGAAGGGCAGGTGTGCGTGGCTGTAGTGTGTGTGCATGAGTGTGTCTCAGCCTGCCTCCCCCCCTCCCCCCTCCAAACACCCCATTCTGAGTGTGAACTCATGGTTATCAACATGGTGGCTGCACCGCTATATCCACAGTCCTCTTCAAACCCCACATCTGAAATCTTTAACATGGCTTAACACGTCCAGCTCCCACCCTGACTAGCTCCTCCAGGTCATCTCCTCGGGGAGAAACAGAGTGCTGTGCCTTCTTTAGTCCCTTTGCCTTTTATTATGCATGTTGGGCAACATGCATGTTGCCTGTTCATGAGAGGCTTACACATGAGCATGAATGTGACTGGGAATGTCTCACATTAGATAATGTCAGCAGCTGAGCTGAGGAGTTATGTGGATCGAACTCTCCCAGATGTATTTGTTGATGCTTCGCTATCATCACCCCCAAATCCCAGTCACATTCTTGTTTGGTCCTTTTCCCAGACTAACAGCACTAACAAACAGGTACATCAGGTATTCAGTTTTGCTGGTTGGAGAGCATACAGTTTACGAATCTTGAGACTTTTTGATTTCCTTTATGATCAGAGATGAATCTACATTTTATGGTCTGTGGAAAAACTCTAGTAAGAGTCGGAGCAGGGCAGGCGTTTCCCGGTCCTCTTTCCCTTCGTGTCTCACGCTGTTGTCCCACACGTTTTACAGTCTCGACTCAAGAAACCCAGCACTCGGCGGTGGAATATCAACGGTTCACCCTTACTCAAAGTAAGAGTAACATATACGGCTGTGATCTGTCCCTGTCTTAATCCAACATCAGTGCAGTCCAAGTGTTTGGTCATATAAATCCACTTTGTTTTTGGCTCAGTGCACCAGCACACAAGTGCTGTAGGTGAATGAAGGCGTTCATCTACATTAGTCAAGAGTGTAGGAATCACAACCCATTAATACATACTAGTCCCTCCAATTTTGGACAGTGCAGCAAATAATAGGGCTCTAATTCCTACGCTCTCTAAGTAAAACTCAGCACTTTACTCTCCTAGTGCTGCAGTATGGAGCCAAAACAATTGTCCGAATACCTACAGACTGCACTGTAAACTCTAACTCGGTAACACTTTGTAACAGCCATCATTTATTTGATAGTTAATTAAAAATATTTAATAGATATTTTACTGTTAACAAACAATGAAATGATAATTAATAATGTTTAGCAATTATTAATAATGCTATAGTTTTTTATTTTAACAGTTCATTGTTGCACACATTATAATATTTTAAAGACAGAGCTCATTAAATGGTTAATAAATACTTTGTAAAGGATCTATAAACATTATTTGGATAGTTAATAGTTTGTCATTAGTTAATAATTGGTTTCCTGTTCCATCTATAATGTAATATTAATGTTTATAGATGTTTTACAAATTATTTCTTAAAGTTTACAAATCATTTGGTAATCACTAACTAATACAGCATATACAATGTTATAATGTGTACAACAATAAACTGTCTAGAAATAGTTTTTTAATGTTTTTATAATGTTATAAGATACGATAAGATAAGATATTCCTTTATTGGTCCCACAGTGGGGAAATTCACTTTTATCATTTATCATCTGTTATCAGCTATGATACAATATACTGTATAATGTATAAACAAATTATTTAATATTCCTCAAACTAATGATAAATAACAAATTAGTATTTAATTGTTAACAGTAAAATAACTATTAACTTAGTTTAATTAGCTACCAATTTACCATTTCTAAATGATGTTTATCAAAAAGTGTAACCACTAACTCCTGTCGGCCCCAGAAGTCCAGAAGTCTGAGACCTTTTTTCAAGGTCTCCCTTCATCTTAGTCCACCGTACAGTAGCTGTTCTTTGTCCCTGTGAGTGAATTTGTCAGAGTTGTGTTTTCTGCAGTTATATCAAGCATCTCTCCTGTAGTCTTTAGACTCCTACTACTGGGTTGTTTTTGTGTTTGATGTAGTAATTGTCTTGTGGCTTCAACTCGTTTTTCCTTGAGTCTACAGTCTGTGATTTTTACCTACAGTACTCCTGCAAGAGACATGTGAAATGTTTGTGTTTGCTTGACATTTGATCCAGGATGAAGTGATAAAGGTGCTCTTGGTACAAGACTGAGTTACCAACAGGGCAAAGTGGGCATCTGCCCCAGGGCCCAAGACTCAGGCACTGTTGTGTGGCAGTTACTTTGTGGTAAATTCATTCATTACAAATTTGTTTGATCAATTAAATTTTGTACCCAAAAGTGGCTTCTGCATTTTTACCCAATCTTAACGTCCCGTCTTAAAGATAGTCCTTGTGTTTCATCAAATTATTAGTCCATATAGTTTATCAACATCCAGCAAAACTGGGGCAGAATAGTATTCCAGTGTAGAAGTGGTGTTTGGTTTCTGAGACTGTCAGTTTTTTGCTCTTAGCCCCTAAAACAGCAGCAAGCGTACTCCCAGTAAGGACACATATTTGTTCAACATAGCACATGTTTTATTATACTTTATTTCAATTTATGATACTGGCATTTTTACTTTTTTGTTTTGTTTTTTTGTCGAGGGATTGTCTCTGTAAGACTGACATTGAAAAAGGGGTAGTTAGGGTGTTTTGAAGTGGATTTGGACTTATGAGGTACTAACATCACAGTTGGATGGTGGTCGGCACGCCTTCAGTTTGGGGAAAAAGATATGAGTACCGTCACGGGAGCGAAGCAATACAGTGCTGTGGATGGGGCCGGCAGCAAAATAGATTTTATCCACCTAAAAGAAAGGCTCACTTAAAAGAAGACAATATTCATTTAAGTTTACACTACATTTAGGATATTTTCACTGCATAATGTTGCCATCAGACAGCCCTTTCTGAGGGGAAACACTGAAAGTCAAACCTTTCTATGCTCTCTTCAAAGCCACCAGCCCCCGTTGACAAAAACAGTATAGATAAGTTTTACTTTCAGTTCAGGTCCCTGCAATAAAGTATTCTAAATATAGCGTACACTTATACTAACATTGATTTTTTTTTTTTTTTAGATGAGCCTTTCTTTTAGGTGGCTAAAATATGTTTTGCTGTCGGCCCTGTCCACAGCAGTACATTGCTTTGCTCCTGTGCCGGTATGCCTGCCTGCTTCTCCAAACTGGTGGCATGCCGACCGTCATCTACTGTAGGTAATACACTGACTTTGAGTAAGTACCTCATTCACCATCTCTACAAAAGAGCCGAACTATCTCTTTAAGTTAAAGTTACTGCGAGTCATACCACCACGTATTAGTGGATCTCAGTCTCCTTGTTCCCTATGAGCCCCCACCATTTCATCAAATCCTCCCGTAATCTGGCTCTCCCAACGATGACTAAATCCCCTTCAGAGACGAGTTTTAGGGGACCAAAAATGGTACTAGAACGATGATTGTTTTTGCATTTTGATATGATGTTTTGTGTGAGGAGTTGGTGTTGGTAGAGTATTGGCCTAGGTTGCAATGGTCACATGAACACATGCATTTGGTTTGTAGTGTCTCTCAGTACACATCAACACTGTATACAAAGCCTTTCTAAGGATAAATCCTGGCTCATCTCACATCTTAGTCTTTGTAATTGTAATTGGGCAACAGATACAACAGGTAAGACGTTATATGCTTTAACATGAGACTAACATCTATCCCCCATGCTGCCCAGTCTGCTACCCTCTCCTCCCTCTCCTGTATATGATGTGGCCCTTGCTGTATCAAACTGCTGCCCTCCTTCCTGTGTGCCTTGCCTGGATCCAATCCCATTCAAGCTACTGTGATGAGCAGATGATCATGACCGCTCAGCTGGGGGCAGCATCAGCCAAAACACTTGGCTAATACTGTGGCAATGAAGACTGTTTCATCCAATCATGTGGCGGCTGACCCAAGTCTTCAGGAACCAGCCTGCCTCATTTACATATTGATTTTGCAGTGTGGTACATTTTGATGTAGTTTGATGCTGCCTGGCAGTTTTGGTTCAGGAATGCGTGTGGGCCCCGAGGGTGAGGGTGTCACCGTCTGTAGCACGGTCTGGTTTGTAACTGGTGATGTTCCCTTTCCTCTCCCACCTCTCCGTTGGTTCCTGGAAGCAGCACAGAGATGTGTCGTCTGCGGTAGAAAGCAGCGTTACCAAGAACTCGCTGTACGCCAGGACCACCACCAGCTACATCGAAGGGGAGAGTCCTCACCTGCCCAGAGAGCTGGACCACTCGCTGGGAATTGCACGAGAGGAGGTGCCCCCAGAAATATATATTTTCTTAATTAAACACTGTATACACTTTACTTAACAATTTTGTCGTCTTCCTCAGATCGTGACAAAGGAGAAAGAAGTGCTGGAGTGGCAGAGGAAGTATGAAGACAGCCGACAAGAAGTGATCGAGATGAGGTGAGAAGTGGCACCTTGGGTTATTACCACTTACATCACAGTGAGGTCCCACCCATACATGACTACAGGATGGATTTAACACCTCCCCTGTTGTCAGACTCCTCCCATCACTGTTTAACTTGTCAATTGGTTTATCTCGCTTTAAGTGTAAAATAAATCCATGGTTAATTGGAGAGCTAGTTAAAGAAATCCGTGAGTGTTAGTAGTGGAGAACAGAGGAATAAATTATGTTAATATGATACGTAAGTTATCCATGAGAAAATGTGTTTCGGTGTCATTTGGTTTATACACCAGCAGCTGCCTGACAACAGCTCAAAACTGGGATTAACCACACTCATATTGGTGTTTGTAGATGATCAATCTAGCAGGAAGCAGAGATGTGCACTATTGAGACCTCGTTCTCTGTCAGCAGGTGGTGGGTGTGGGACCAGCTGGCCATAGATCAGTTGGTGTGGATAAGACAGCGCTTACTTCATTTGACTGATTGGACTTAGGATAAGGAGGGGCTAAGAGGCTAAAGGGGGAGGCACGGCTAATCAATCCTCTTACAGCTGGCAACCTGCTTTTCCCAAAACAAGGCTTTCTGTTGGGCCCTGCTGCTTGTTGGCTTGGAGTGGAGGGGAATCACACAGACACACAGTGCAGATAAATAAAAGATAAAATGCTAAGGATAGAATAGGGTGCTTAAAACTCCTCCATGACTCAATAATCCTATTATCTAAAATTGTAGGCTGGATAACAGTTTGTGTGTTTGTCTACCTGAACTCTACGAAAATATCTTATAGCAAAATCTTTCACGTAACTTGGACTTTTGCAATATCAGATGTTCCCCACATGTGAAGGCATTATCAAAGTTATGACCGAAAGCCAGAAGTACACACCTGTCTGACTAATATCCACCAGTTCCAGCTATATAGTTATTTAAAGGTATAGGTGTGTAGGATTTGGTTGCATCAAGTGGGTTGCAGATTGCAATCGATGGAGTACCCCTCTGTTCACTCCTCCCTTTCTAAGACTGTGTTATTGTGAGTAAAAAATTGTGATAATGCAGTTCATCTCGCTCAGAGGCCATCTTTACCATAACAACACTACTTAAGAAGCAACGGAAGTCAGAGGGCGGCTGGTGATACTAAGGTTTTGCACTTTGCGTCTCATATTACGACAGTTTCACAAGCAGGTCTCAAAACTCAGGTAGCTTTCAGGTAACATTAAAACGCGAAAGGCTCTCTCAAGAGCCAGTGTTTGGTTTGTCACTTGGAAATACCTTTCCAACAAACAGACAGACATGCGTGTAAACAAAACGGCTGTTTTCATCGGTGGAGACAAGTGAACAATTTTTAAAATTGCTTTGGAGACATGTAAACTTTGAAATAATGTGTCATACTGATATAACCCCATTCATATGCTGATGATCTACAATTTCTCATCCATAGGAGGATTGTTGCTGAGTATGAGAAGACAATTGCACAGATGATAGGTGAGTTCAGAACCTGAGCACTGGTTCCAGGTTACTCAATTCCAGTTTCGGTACACATGGATTTTTATTTTAAACCAATTACTTTTGTTCCACTGCCATGACATTTTGCTGCACTTATTTATTTGCAAGCTGAGCAGAATATACTGTATTTGTGTGCCCTACTCCATTGCCACTGATTTCACAGAGTTATCCTCTGACTAGCTTTGCTATGTGCTTGCTTTCATGTTTGATTGATACAAATTGAATCCAGATGTCATTGGAGGAGGAGGTGCTCACCCTTTTACCCACGCATGTCCGGCTTCTCTGGACTCATTAAATGGCGTAGCAGGTTCACTCTCTGCATTATTCCTGCTCTCACCTTCTTCTTCACCTGAAGATTTGGTTTTCGTCTAATTTCATTTCCTACTCTCATTAAAGCGCTGTCACTGAAAAGGAACAATCTGTCTGCACTTGTGTCTAACACTCAGCTCTCTCACTTGTCTTGCCCTCCCAGCTTGACTAAACACAGTCCCTTCTTTTCTGTTCTGCTCCCATCTTTGCTCCCCCTTACTATTTGATAACCCTGACAGGCATGCCAGGTGAGTAATGCGGAAATTGTCCTTCACTTGTTTTGTGTCAGCGCTCATCTCTCCACCCGTCTGTCAGAGAGAAGAGCAGAGATGCTCCACTTTCTTCATCTCATCGTGGCGTTTGTTTGTCCATTTTGTTGCGTCTCATCATGTATGTTGAGACACTGTTTTTTTTTTTTTTTTTTTTTGAATGGGTAAAAATTCATGGGAAGTGGGAATCATTTTATGTATACTCTGTGTAATCCTTAAGTTGCTGATAATAAATATATGTACTAGGGCTGTCAATCAATTAAAATATTTGATTGTGATTAATCGCATGATTGTTCATAATTAATTGTGATTAATTACACATTAGACATTTTTTTATCTGTTCCAAATTTACCTTAAAGGGAGGTTTGTCATGTATTTAATATTCCTATCAAAATGGGAGTGGCCAAATATACTGCTTTATGCAAATATTATGTATACATTTAGTATTGGAAATCAATTAATGACACAAAACAATGACAAATGTTGTTCAGCTACCCTTACAGGTGCTGCATTAAGCATAAAAAATATGCTCAAATTATAACATGGCATCGTGTGTTGGTGTGCTGACTTGACTATGACTTGCCCCAAACTGCATGTGATTATCATAAAGTGGGCATGTCTGTAAAGGGGAGACTTGTTTGTATCCATAGAACCCATTTTCATTCACATATCTCGAGGTCAGAGGTCAAGGGACCCCTTTCAAAATGGCCACGCTGTTTTTTCCTTGCCATAATTTAGCGTAGGTTTGGAGCGTTTTTTAGCCTTCTTTATGACAAGCTTGGTTTAGCTTTAAAACAGCCTGCCACAGCCTCCAAAAGAGCTATTGTGTTAAAGAATTAGTGGCAGTAAAATAAATTTGCGTTAATGTGTCATTACGGTGTAAACCTTGACAGCCCTAATGTGCACACAGTATACATACTGGTAACCTCTACATGCACATCTGCACTTTGCTTGTGTACTGTAGATGGTTGTGAAGTCATGCAGAATTAGTGAGTTAAGCAGGTTGGTCATCTTTAAGCTTGTGCCAGGAAAGGAAAAGGAAAGCTGGGTGGGGGCTCAAATACTATGTAAGCTTTGTCATTTAATACTGAGGGGTGTGGAAGCCACTACCAGCTCAGGTCTCTTTGATTTCCCATTGTTAAGTGTTTATCTTTGCATGTTACAGAAATACTCATATATTGTAGTATAAAATGCTGTTAAATCATACTAACCCACAAATTCATTTTGATATGTCAAAAATAAAATGGTTATGTGTTGGTGTATGTTCTCAGTACTGTACTCGTCAGTACATATAGACTGCTAATCTGATCTGCAGTATATTTGTGTGTTTCCATCAGAGGATGACCAGAAAGAGAAGTCTCTGTCCCACCACACCATCCAGCAGCTGATCATGGAGAAAGACCAGGCCTTGGCCGACCTCAACTCTGTGGAAAAGTCTCTGGCCGACCTCTTCCGACGCTATGAGAAGATGAAAGACGTGCTGGAGGGCTTCCGCAAGGTGACACACAAATTATCCACAACTAATGAGTGTTTTCAGCATAACCAGCCTCATAAGTCATCTAAAGTTTTGTTTGACAATCCTTATGGCAATTAATTAAAATATTTCCGTTCAGAATGAGGAGGTTTTGAAGAAATGCGCTCAGGAGTATCTGTCCAGGGTCCGCAAGGAGGAACAGCGCTATCAAGCCTTGAAGATTCACGCAGAGGAGAAACTAGACAAGTGAGTCTCATTATCTTGAGTTTCCACCATGACTGTGTTATTTTCCCCAAAGGGAAAACACCACAATACTAGACAATAACTCAATGCCCAGCTGAAATATGTTTGGATTTGGGCTGTCAGTTGATTGAAATATTTAATCACGATTGATCGCATGATTGTCCAGGATTAATTGTGATTATTTGCAAATTAATCGCACATTTTTTATCTGTTCAAAATGTACCTTAAAAAGAGATTTGTTTAATACTCTTATCAAGATGGGAGTCAGAAAATATGCTTTATGATGGATGTTTATATTTCTTTTTAAAAATCAATCAACAACACACAACAATGAGAGGTTAGTGTGTCAGTGTGCTGACTTGACTATAACTTGCCCCAAAACTGCATGTAATTATCATAAAGTGAGCATGTCTGTAAAGGGGAGACTGGTGGGTACCCAGAGAACCCATTTACATTCACATATCCAGAGGTCAGAGGTCAAGGAACCCTCTGAAAATGGCGACAAGCTAGTATGACATGGTTGGTACCAATAGATTCCTCAGATTTTCTAGCTTCATATGATTCCAGTATCTTCACTCTAGCTTTAAAACTGAGCCTGGTGCACCCTCCGAAAGATCGATTGCGGTAGTGCGTTAAAGAAATTAGTGACGTAAAGACAATGCTAATGTAATTAGCTGTTCATATAGTTTATTTATAATCCACCATGAAATTTCTAAAGATCATTCTGTACTGGCTTTGCATATGTAAGGTAAGACTTTTCAGGCTTATGGGGGTCAGGGAGAGGTGACCTGATTCTCATTGTATCACTTATGTGTGTTTCTAGGGCTAATGCAGACATAGCTCAGGTGCGGGCAAAGTCCAAGCAGGAGCAGGCCGCCCACCAGGCCAGTCTGAGGAAGGAGCAGATGAAGGTGGACTCTCTGGAGCGCACTTTGGAGCAAAAGGTCAGTCCCCAGTCCTGCAGGGGTGTAAAAGTATGTGAAATCGTTGACAAATATCCATGCAAACAAGTATATAAATTGTCATTTTAACAATTTGTTTTACAGAACAAAGAGATCGAGGAATTGACAAAGATCTGTGATGAGCTGATCTCCAAGATGGGGAAGAGTTAGCGACCACACCATACCCAGGCCAAATCTCACAGCTGTTGGAAAAGCAAAAATGTACCACTCTTCCAAGGACTGATGGACATAACAGGCCAAAATGGTCTTGAGATTAAATTTCCTACTGACTTTGTGTATACAGGATCCACAGGAATGGCCTCCTCCTCATCACTCTGTACATTTTTGATGTGTCAGTGTATCGTACTGTATCAGGGGTCTAGTTTTAGAAATATATCATATCACTAATGAGTGTGTCTGTGCGTGAGTGTGTCAATGAGAAAGCGAGAGCGTTGTTTGTGGGGTTAAATTATCTATAATGACGTTGCCATGACAGCCACTGAGGGAGAAGACTGTTTACCCGTTCCTGTTGTTGTCTCCTTTCGATACGAGAGAACAGAAAGACTTTGAAAAAGAGACTTAGATTCATTCATAAAATGTTGATGCACCACGAAGAGAACACAAACTATCACAATAGCTTACTGCATGTGGGAGAGAAAGGAGATGTTATATGTTTGTATATACTGTAGGAAATTATTATCAAGTATGAAAAAGATTAATCTGCATTTTTGATAGTTATTCTGTCGTTCTTGGCCCGCTTCCCTCATGTAACCTTGTAGATATTTGTCATACTTGTCATAGCTTTCTTGATGAAATCGTGCGACTATTTTTTGGGATTTTATTTTGATATAAAGCAAACTAATCGTGACCTTATTCAGTTGTGACCAGGAGTAATTTAATTTTGGATGGATGTGTCCCAGTTCTGCTATGGTCGTTGTGTCACACTGAGGAATAACTTCTCCACACAGCTGCTGTACAGCATCTGCTTACAAAGTGCAATAAAAGATGGCAATACAGCACACTGATGTTCTCTCCTGAGTTCAGTTGAAATGGCATGATTAAATTAGGATTAACAGGATTATGATTAATTTGACTTTGTGATGCATTATAGATGTTGCCTTTAGGGTTTCTAAAGATTAGCTCTGTGATTTCCTGTCAAGGGTATGTGAACCACAGGAGGTACTTTTGCAGTTGCCAGGGGGTCTGTGGAAATATGCTAATTTGACAAAACAGAAATACATATACATATTTATCCTCATGTTTGTGTTTAGCGGGGAAATAAACACAAATAAAATTAGAAATTGCTGTGAGGCTGATCTTTAGCAGATTTATTGCAACAATAACCATTAAGTTACCAGCTACAGTAACCCAACTGCACAGGATATGTCTTCCCAACGAGTGATGTGATTACTGAGATGAGAGAGGTTGAAATAAATGGTTAAAAATCAACTGAAAACCTCCAGACCAAGCCTAAACATCAATAATTCCAGGATTACACTAACAATACCACTTGTATATAATAAATAGAGTTAAGTAACATCCATAAAAGTGTATAGTGTAAAGTGTAAAGGGTTTAGAACATTATGATCGAAGTATATGATGGTCATCCCCATGCTCCATTATGTCTCATAAGCTGTTGTAGCAATTTTTGGGTTGATAACATTTGTTACATAGATTTAGTGCCAAGTTTAACCATTTTTTACCACTTGGGAATTGATAAAAATGATTAATAATCCCTCTAAAATACCACTTTAAGGCACCAAAGGAACACCATAGAAAAAGTCATGCTGGGATGTGATGTCAAAAACTTTTGCCATTTTGAGATTTCTGCATTTTTCAGCGGTTGGAATTGGATTCGGGAAACTGCTCGGAAACCCCCTTATTTTCAATCTACATAGGAAAGCCATCCATCTCCTGAATGCTTTAGGTCTCTAGTTTGTGGTTGTAAAGTTTCATGAGGCTGTAATTATCCTAGAGGTCACCACAGGTCATTATATACAGTGAGGTGAAGTCTCAAAATATTATCCCACTACAATGAAATGGCTACTATGGGGATTAACTTCATCACACATGAATATAATTGGGCTCAGTGAATCCACAATAGTCTCAGATTTGCAGTGATTCTCAATTTATGCAATTCTGGGACTGTTTGGGGACCCAGTATGCAGAAATATTCAAACATAGGCGAAAATAACACATTTATACTGCATGAAAAAAACTGCATGTTTTTTTGGCCAAAACTGCACGTGATTATCATAAAGTGGGCATGTCTGTAAAGGGGAGACTCGTGGGTACCCATAGAACCCATTTTCATTCACATATCTTGAGGTCAGAGGTCAAGGGACCCCTCTGAAAATGGCCATGCCAGTTTTTCCTTGCCAAAATTTAGCCCAACTTTGGTGCATTATTTAGCCTCCTTCCCAACATGCTAGCATGACACAGTTGTGGATGGATTCCTTAGGTTTTCTATGATATGTAGCTTCACTGTAGCCCTAAAACTGAATCTGCTAGAGCCTCTGAAAGACAGTTAAGTCGGTCAGGATCACTCCCCGGCCCTGTGGGTCTCCTATGGTTAAAATCCATTTGAAAAAATATGGGGAGTTAAACAGCCTTCTGCCAGCTGACTTCATCTGACAGGGCTGTGCAATGTTCAATAAACCTTTAACAAGCATAACAGCAAACATATTAAAAGCAGCAATGCTACTGGGACAAATGACAGCCAACCTAAAATGTTTTACTGTAATTCTTGGTAACTGTTATGTAAAATATCTGATGTAATTTGCGCCCTTTTGCAAATTAACCTGGCGCTGAAGACACTAATTGGACACCTGTAGGGACAGTTAAAATTCAAAGATCAGTTAGTGACCAGGCGGGGACAGGGACCAGAAAGGGAAGAGCCACACTCAGGATGGGTGTGGCTATTGTGAATAGTGGTGAGGTGAAGAGGAACGGGACAGATCCTTTTAACCATCCAGGCAGCAGAACCAACTGCTGACATTCAACACAGAGCTGTGAGCCCCGTGGAGGGGCTGCTAATCTCCTGGTCAGTAGCTCATCTGATAGCTCAGATTAGCTCAGGGGGCTTTAGGAGCAAACAACCTGCTTTTCATTGTGTGATCAGGACGACCAGGGACCACCAGCGCCATGAGAGCTGTCCAGTGCTGCCTGCTGCTCCTGCTTTCTTTGGTCCTTCTTGCAACCAACAGTAAGGACTATTGTTTTCTATCTTCACCTCCACCTTATCCCCACCTCCTGTGCCACTCTTGAATTCCAGAGAACAGTTTGCATTTGTTATTTTTCCGTATTTGTCTTTTCCTAAGAGCAACCTGTTGAGTATATCAGAATATCAGTCCAACATAGCTTTGCTCTCAGACATCAGGGCAGGAATTGTTGAACACTACAGTTATCTATATTTTTCAGAAAATGCCTTGAATGTTTTAAAAAATAATCATTTTACAGTTACACTTTCTGTCGACACTTTATATGATGTCAGTTTTGCTAATTGCTGTTACTTTCTGCCTTCAGTGTGTCATCCTCCTGTGTAACTACCATGCAATCCCAGCAGCTAATCTCTTAATAGGCCTGGAGGCCGTAATGCTTATAGCATGTGTGTGTGGAGTGGCTGTGCTGTGCTGTGGGGATAGATTGGGGTCAAATACGGACAGCAGGGGGCATTCATATGTCATGTCAACATGCACAGGGGCACACAAGAAGCAAAGAAATGAGACCAGCAGCTCAAATTCATACAAGGAATGTCGGCTTGCTTTGTAGAGTTGTGCTTTTCTCAATAAAGGGGTTGGCATTTTAGTAATTTATCACTGTCTCATTAAGTTAATTTGTTGGTTTGTGTAGAAAATGTCATCTCTCTGGTTTGTACACAACACTTTGTGTGTCTGATCAACTTTTCTGTCCTCCCGCGCATCATAACTGGATGATTAAAGACAAGTCCGCTGCTGAAGGAGGTTGTTTTGAAGGCCAAGACAAGAGACGTGCTGCTACAAAGACTCTTTTGCTTTCGGTGACTCCTATAAGTCCAGCTCGGTTTGATCCTCTTAGGATGCTGGGCCATTTTGAAATTTAGGAGACGGATGGAGGTTTTCAAAAGGAAGCATTAAAGTGCTATTTAAAAGGTCAGCTAGTTCTCAAATAAGCGCTCCTTCCTCTGGAGAGCTTTAGAAAGACATTTAAGTGTTTTATGTGCTGAAGTGAGCCCCTGAAGCTTTAGCTGAAGGTTAGAAAGATGTGTTTTTAAATCAGAGTGTACTCGTTAAATTCTTTGCTCGATTTAGGGAAGACTTGAGTGAAGGACATGATTAATTAGTTGCTCGCTCTTCACTTTCCTCTCACTGTGGCCTGTGGGACAATGTCATACATCAGAGTCACCCAGATGTCTGTGTATATGCTCATCAAACCCATAGATCCTGTGTTGATGGGAGGAAAAATATCCCAAGCTGAGGCCCTTGTAGACACTGCATGATCTTAACTAACAATGGACCCGTTAGTTAGCTGGAGAGTGCCATGATCTATTGCCGTTTTTATCATGCTAGAGCACCTGCAGCTGGCTGTCTTACCAGCCAGCAGCACCACTTGTACCAGTGTCTAAATATGGATTATTAAAGGACAAACATGGCAGCAGTAGCAACATGTAGACTATTTGTGCTGTGAAAGAAGTCTCTACATCTGACACAGGGCATTTTTTATTAATTAATTTTAGATATTTGGTGTAAAATCCTACATTAGCATCATTAACAGTTTCCATTAACTCCAGGTCAGTCTAAGAATAACATATGGCTGGTTTGTAAAAACCGTGGTGCTGTATTTCCCTTTAAATGCACTTTTAATAATGTTTCTAAATGGGTTCCCCAGCATTATCTTACTGTTATATAAAATACTAAACCAAGATACTTTAGAGATCATGAAACTCTTTTCTGTCAACATGCCATCATGTTTTACTGTTTTAGTGAGCATGCATTGCAGCCATATGTCTTTTCTGTTTCCTCCAGGTGAGGCTCTGCGGTGTTACACCTGTATGGGCTCCAACAACGACGACTGCAACCGGCAAGGCTCCAAATCTTGTCCCAGCTACTCTGACGCCTGCGCTGTGGTGGTGGGCCATGACAGTGAGTCCAACAGTGACAGTGTAGTAGCCTTTCTTTTACTAGTTCACTAAAGATACACAATGCTCTAATTATGTCTGTATGTGAGGGTGTGTGTGTGTGTGTGTGTGCGTTTGTGTGTGTGTGTGTTTAACGGAGGACAGGCTGCTGTCTGGAGACACATCCCGGTCAGCAGGGGGTCCGAGGCTTTTAAGGAAATGAAGAGCTTTGCTGATCCTACTCGATCAATATCCTTAATTAGGACACCATGTGTTTGTGTCACCGAGACAATTCCTCCTCACAGAATTAACTTTAAGGAACAGTGTGCAACATTTCAGGGAATCTATTGGCAGAATATATTATTCCTAACTATGTTTTCATCGGTGTATATAATCACCTGAAACTAAGAATCGTTGTGTTTTTGTTAGCTTAGAATGAGCCCTTCATGTCTACATAGAGAGCAGATCCTCATCACACAGTCCACCATGTTGCATCGCCATTTCTACAGTAGCCCAGAACAGACAAGACAAACGTTGACTCTAGAGAGAGACTTGCTTTTTTACATTACCTGAAGCCCACCGTAGTTCTCTGACACGTTATGAAATTGTGGTTATGTGAGCTGTGGAGTGCAAAACCCTGGTACCGCCACCCGCCGTCTGACTTCTGCTGCTACAAAAGTACATGAGGGCAAGGTCCTGAAAGATACTATGGCATTATCAAGGTTTTGCAAGTTACTGTAGTCTTGGAAAAGGAGGAATAAGTGGAGGGGTACTGAGTTGGTTGCATTCTGCAACCACACCTCTAGATGCCACTAAATCCTACACACTGTAGCTTTAACTCAGTTTACTAATTAAACCGGGCGCAAGGCGTTTTACATAGAATAGACCTTATTACTGCAACGATCAAAAAAATGGGCAACAGGAGAGACCATCATCCTGTCATCCGTCAGTGACACATTATAGATTCTGGTGTCAGATACATAGCGTGTACTGGACGACCACAGACAAAATAAAGATTAGCTTTATAGCCTGGCTGAATCAGCAGTAAGTTTTATCAAATATATATTGGTTGGTTGGTGTATGACAGCTGCTACACCACCAGTGTAACTAACTTCTATTTCTGTCTGTTCTGTCAGGTGGGGTGATGAAATCATGCTCCTACAAGTCCTTCTGCAGTCAGGCCAACAGCCAGGGCTACAGAGCACCAGGGGTCAGAGTTCACTGCTGCTACGGTGACGACTGCAACGTGTCGAGCTTTGCCCCCAGGCTACCGAGACTCAACTACCTGCTGCTGTTTCTGCCTCTGTTGTTCCACTGCTTTTTTAAGTAGACGTACTGGCTCAACTTCACAATGCCAGCAAGTATTCATCAAGTATGCAACACAAATGCCAATTACTGCTGTTCTCATTTACTCCAAATATGCCAAATAACGCTGCCTAATTTTATACTACATGCTGTACTACCATTCCACTCTGCTTTGATTCACCTTATTTATATAAACAGAAGCCTATACATCAAGGAGTTACTATACATAGAGGAAAGGCTAAGTGTGACACAATGTTGGACTGACTCCATTAAGCTGTACTCAAGTAGATGCGTCTTTTAGTGGATTTCACTAAGCCAGTAACTAGAGGATCCAAAGGGATGTGCTGGAATAACAGGCAGAGAAAAGGCATAATTTCCTTCCTATGAAAGATGAAGAGGAACTGTTAATCAGTTTCCCACCCTGGTCTGATGCTCAGCATGCAATGTGAGAAACTACAGGATAACAGGAAGCCAAAATTCTTTCTAATCACCTTTCAAGTTGTTTTACTGCATCTATCTCCTTTTTCACCTATACTGTAGGTATCTCAACATAGCTTCATGTCACAGCAGACATTCCTACTAAATATGGCACCAAGAGTTCAATTGGCTGGTGTGTCATTACATCATTAGTCATCTACCTGCCAATCACATATCTGAGAAGCTGTGCAAGATATTTTGGAAGGTTGTGAGAAAACACTTCTCACACTCTGCAAATCCACATAAGCCTTTTACATGCCCGAGGCGAGGTGACATTAATCCACTGCATTTGAAGTCACTTAAAGAATTACTGAGTTATATGCATGAGCACGTTTCACTGGAAGATAGCCCATAAGTAGAGGCTACTGTATATATTGTATAGAAAGTACATTTAAAAATGAATAATGTCTATTTGGTGACAAAATACTGTTTACTGCATAATTTTCTTGGAACACATGTTAGGAAATGTTTTTTTTTTTTCATACAGCAACCTGCGGCTGCTGGTGTCCAATACATTTTAAGTACTTTTAAAATGGATAGGTTAGGAGATACAGTATGTTAGAATAAGTTCTAGCAATCTGCAAATCTGTGTGGATTCTTTTACTTATTTTCTATACAGTTCTCATTATACAGTACGTGAAAGTAAGATTTCAGTGTAATTTAAACTAAAGAAATTAGGGATGCCCATCCTTTCGCTGTTGTATATATCACATTGTAAGGACATTATTGAATGACACAACAAAGCTAATACTGGATGTACAGACCAAATGATAAAAATGCTGACATTCATAAGTCAGTATAAATACAAAGAAAGCATTTCTGTTACTGCCTCTTTGTGTATGTAAGTAACTGTAGCTGTCAGTTGTGTGAGATTATTTTACCTCATCTTTTTTAACTGTTCCACCACTTTGGTCTGGACTGAAATTTCTCTACAACTATTGGCTTTATTGTCATGCAGTTTGGTACAGGCATTGTTACTGGGTGTACTGCAAGCCTTCATGTAACTTGCGTGCATGTATGAAAGTGCTGTGGATGTGTTTAGTGGCTTAGTGGCTTATATCCATATGCCTAATTGTGGGGCTATAACAAAGTTATTTTTGTGTACATGTACTTTTTTGAATATTTTTAAATATTAGTGAAGTAATTACTCACTTTGCTACATTTCAAGTCGCATCCTTTACTACTACTACTGCTACTACTAATAATAATAATAATAATTACATATTCTTCTTTCTTTCTATTGTTTAAGTTAAATTAGTTGTGAAATTTGAGTCTTATGGTGCCTTCAAATGGAACTCGTGATCTCATGTTTATGTTTTACATGGGAAGTCGTAAACACAACATGCGTTGCGTTCAAGTGCTTAAATCGTGACGCAACTGCAATGTTAAAGTTACTGTCCAATTCTAGAAGCCACAGAGACTAACAATTTAACAAGCTAGCAAGTGGATAACATAATGCAGGAAATACAAAGTCATAATGACAGAGGAAAAGATGAGGTCATTGAGAATATCAACATTTTCCTAAGACATATTGTACAAATTTAACTTCTTATGCATAGATAAATGAACTTCCATGGGCTCCACCATTTCTAACAACGTAAACAAACACGTCAGGAGTCCTGAACTCCGAGCTTTCAAAAACTTCCATTTACGAGGTTGTGAATGCCACATGAAGGGGGCGTTCATATAGGGCCAACACGCAAAATATATAAATACGAGCCCATGTGAAGGCACCACTATTGTCGACCCAGCAGTAGGCGGAAATGCAACGTTTTCGATGCGAACTGACACTAATAAAAAACACCGAAGAAGAAACACACCCAACAGGTGCATGCTGGGTGTAGCTAATATGCTAACAGCTAAAATGCTCGCGGTGCAGTGCAAGGTGCCGTGCAGAGCCACTTTCACTTTCACTGTGAAGTCTATGAGGAGCACAGTGGGACAGAGAGACGGGGAATAATTATACTGGGACAGAGAGACCGGATGGAAAGGATCTGCTTCCAGAATAAACGAGCAGAGATGTTGAACCTGGTGCAGTATAAGGAGGACCTAAGTGCAAAAGACTCGCCCTCAGACAGGTGAGTTAACGTTACAACACGGTACTCGCTAAATTAAAGTAGCGGAGTGTACACGGTATGTGCAATCTGTGCAGTTAGACTCTCTTTTGCTTTAATATGGGCAGTTGTCACTCAAGCTTCCGTGAAGTTGCTAATAGGCCTCTATATTGTCTTCTTCGGTGGTGTTTTAGTGGCAGGTTATTTATGAGGCTTATTATTGTTGCACCTGCCGTGGTGTTTTATTTCTTGTCAGTATTTACTGTGTGTAAACGGTCAGAGTTTTCTGGTTAGTTCTATTAAGGCTATAGGTCTACATTGAGGAAGGTGGTTGTATTATTGATAATCAGATGTGTGTGTACAGGCTGTAAAGTTGTATCTAAGCTATAAACCAGGAATATATTGTTGGTTTGGACATAAGGGCTTCGTGGTTTGATATGGTGTGATGTTTAGACGTATACTGTACATTGAAATATTTATGTACTTTAACTTAATGGCCATATCGTAGCCTATTTTAACACTACCCCCTTTACCTTTTCGTCATTGTACACCTGACCTACTTTTTTTTTTAACTTTATCTTAGTACATTTTACACAAGTACTTTTTCATGAATGACACTTCTTTAAAGCAGTGCTGCTTTTACTTGAGTATTTAAGTACCCTTTGTCATCCACGCCTAACTGTGACCAGAGGAATACGCAGGGATGAAAACTACTGTACTGGCTTGGGTAATGCCCTGACTTCTTATCTAATGCCAACAGGAGGTTCACATTTGTGATTCTGAGTGAAATATCAGCAACTATTGGATGGATTATGAATTTGGTGTCCACTTTAATGTCCTCATCAGGATGAACTGTAAAAACATTATAGTGTTGTCAATACTGGGATTTCTAACTACGATACAATACTTGAAAAATATTAATATTCAGTACCATTTTCAATACCGCTGGGGAAAAAAATGGCACAACATTGAGGGCATAACTTTTTAGATATTCATAGCAGTGTGTGTCTGAGAAAGCAGAAAAGCACAGCTGGTAACCGTGTATTGATACTGCAGAAAATA
Source organism: Pterois miles (assembly GCA_947000775.1). Classification (NCBI taxonomy): domain Eukaryota; kingdom Metazoa; phylum Chordata; class Actinopteri; order Perciformes; family Scorpaenidae; genus Pterois; species Pterois miles. The sequence goes on from CAMQGK010000341.1 coordinate 9,770,204, forward strand.
AATATTAAAACCGTTTCAAATATTCAGTATTGACATCTATCAGTGTATGTATTTTTGCCACTGTGACCTTGGTGATCCTCTGAATTTTCTTATGGCACCATCACCAGATCAAAATGTGTCTATTACTTTGGTTTATAACCAAATGTTTGCAAAACTATGACATGCCAATCAGCCTCAGCTGTAGGCTGCCTTGCATTTTGTGCTACTTTGCAAGTGCTAGCATGCTAACATGCTAAACTGATGTGGTTTTCCATTTTTAAAAAGCCTTGCAATCAAGAGACACTGAACTGGAGTAGTTAAACCCCAATGGATGAATGTATTCATCAAAAAAATAAGTCAGTCTGAATGAAAATACGTCCTGTATGCTTTTGTCATTCTAAGTTATAAACCCACAGTGTCTCATATAAATGCATTTTAACTATTCATAGTAATGATATGTTATTATGATATTACAATAAGATTTTCTGCTTTTTATGCTGTTCAGCTGAATGTTTGTAGTGACACTTTATAGTGCTTTCATATGGAGTTTGTAGTGGTCAATAATCCTGTACTACTATTGTAAAGTTACTTTGGTTCATTGTAGTACTTTAGCTTATTTTTTTCTTTTTCTAATATAAGGCCTGATAAGACTACAACATTTGAACTGGGGTTCATTTTATGGCCATAAAATTAAATACAAATGAGAGGTTTTTATGGCGATATCTGGAGCAATATATCTAAATAAATCCAGTGAAATTGTTCATGAGCACATTACCCGCCACAGAACACACCCACACATGAAGTGGCACATTTAATTGCATCTTAACACTGTCAGCATTTGCAAACCCAACTATAACAGCTGGGATACAACAGCTGCTGTCGGGTGATCATCGTTGGAGAAGATATACGACTGATATCTGTTGCACTGAAGATATTCGCTGCTAACAGAACAGCTTACGTAGACACATTAGTGAACTGGGTAACAACATGCATAAACTGCTAATGTAAACATGAATAGACTGAAGAGATTCACAGCATGTTAAACCTTGTAAATAACATATGGAATATGTTGTGTATGTAAAGCATGATTTGTATGATTATGAACAGAAGTAATGTCTCTTAGTAATAAGAGAGCTTATAAAAAACTAAGATAATGGATAATAATTCACAGTTTCTTGCATATTATGGGAGTGCTCCCTGCCCTTATGAGTGAGTGCATTCGCATTCCTTCAGTAGCATCTTCCTCTCAGCTGCTCTTGTAGTTCCGGCAGCCTCCACTGTGGGGCAGTCTAGCCACACTTTTAACTTCTTTAGATGCTGTCAAATCCAGACTGTTGCAGTTCATATTGACCAACCACGCCTCAAGGGTACCGCTGAGATCGTCTTGAGTCAATAGTGATAATAATTGCACTGTTTTATGGCCATCTGCTGGGGTTTGTACTTTATTTAAAAATGTGAAAACTCTCTCTGTCTGCTTCTTGCTTTGTCAGGCTGTCTCTCTTTCGGTTTCCTCTTCCTCCTGCTGCTCTCTCCTTTGACAGGCAGGTGTGAGAGTGTGAACGGACTGCCCTGGAGGCGGATAGGCACTGACCCCAAACCGTGAGTCTCCTGGCCTGTTCAGCCGGAGCCTGTTCTGGGTGCCCGCCTCCTCAGACAGCCAGTAGAACGGCCCCTCGTCAGCCCTCATCAGCGTCATTTGAAAGGGTTCTTTCACCTTAATTGGGGTGTGAGAGGAAAGTTTGCATAAACCTGAAGGGCTGGTGGATAGTCGACGGGTCAAGGTGCTGCTGAGGTGTAGGCGGGGGTGTCTGAAGTTTATCTTTTGGGGCTCATAGTTCAGTTCAGACTATTCAACAGTGCTGCATTCATGATTAACTTAAGTGGGTTGTGCTCTGTGCGATTTACCCGCTGTAGGGCTGTTATCATGTGTGAAATCTGTCACCTGCACTTTTCATCAGTACACGTATTACAGGACAAAATTTATAATTTGATGGAGGATCTGAAAGTGCAAACGCCAGTCAGTGTATTTCCCCACGTGTGCACCATCTGAGCTAAAACTGAAGGTCATCGCCATAGCAACTTTGCTATTAAAATTGGAGTATGTTTAATCCCAATTCTCTGGCACCAGAAGACATTATCACCGCAAATCCCACCATCAGTCATCAAAGGGATGAGCCGACTGCCCTTTAAGGGAGTAAAGTAAAGTAAAGTAAACCAGACAGGTTTCACTCCCTGTGAATGCCACTGAATGTCCCACACATTGACACATCCGTGATTATTTTTGCTGTTATCAGAGAGGATTTATCAATTGTTGAGTGGCCGCCCCGGAAAGATTGACGTCTTTTCTGAGAAACCCGCTGTCACAAACCATCACGCTTCCACACGCAGTGTTTGCTGAGAGATTGTCTGTTAAGGCCTTCATTGCATTTTTCTTATGATATTTATTTGCCCAGTGTATTGATTGACCTGTTTGTAATGACAGCTGGCTGTGGCAGAACTGATTAGACTGGTCAGTGCAAGAGGTAAAAAATCTTGTGTTTGTGTTTTTCTTTAATGATCAATTCATGGTTGTGCTCAAATCACCTCTGCGTAATTGGGGTGATAAGACAGGCAGATAGCTGAGGTTGTATGGACCCAAACAGGGAAATGACCTGAAGAAACATCAGTGGAATCTGGCCCACATAAGTAAACCACCAGTTCATCTAGGACAGTTCCCCTTGTGGAGAAAGATCAGTTTCCAGTTGTCCTAGGATGGGTCAGACTGTCTTGGCAACATTGAGCCTTGGATCCAATCCCTCAAAATAACCAACAGTGGAAAAAAACAGCTTAATGAGTTGTGAGTCCAGAGCAACACTCTACCTTTTAAATCATTGATCAGCTGCTCTCAGCCAAGTCACAGCCAATATAACCGACTCGGATGGACATGATGACCAGTGGTTGCAAAAACAAACAAACACATCCGAGCTAAAAGAGCACACTCTGCTCAACATCAAATGCTTGTGCCATTGTAGGGAGGGAACAAAAGCACTCGGGGGGGAATGAGAGCGTGTGAGACGTTGGCTGTGTTTACAAGCGCTCGGGTCCTGGCTGGTCGGCCCGGGTTCACCCAACGGTCACCGGTTCTGAGGTCTCCGGGTCTCGGGTCTTTTTTGAAAAAGATCCATGAAGCAGAATTAAAGTGATCTACCTCCGGACGGAGGACCATAAGGGCTTTTGGTCTTTGAAACAGGGAGGTGGAGAGATACAGAGAACGAGAGTGGCGGGTGGGGGGGGACTAAAGAGGGAGCCAGGGGGAAAGAGGAGAAGAAGAATTATGTGTAATGAGTGTGTTCCCCTGCCTGAGCTACTTTGAAATGTGACTAAATGGCCCACCTTCTGTGAGGCCGGTCCCTGGCTTGAGGGCAGCGAGGAGCTGCCGAGAGATCCTGAAGCTGACAGGAAACATAGACTCCAAAAGGTGTTCGGCATGTTTAGACATTTGGATAGTGTTTCCTCTAATAATCCTTTGTAAAAATGTAAAACAACATGATTAGCATGGAAGTAATGTCCTTTAGATGAAAGAAAATTAAGCCTGTCTATTGAGTGTAATCCCTAATACGTGACTATCTGCCAGTTTTTCTTCCTTTCTGTAGCCATTAACTCAGTTTACAAGATGAACCTACTGACTTTTGTAATATCTCACATAGTGGTGTAATATGTATACAGTATGTTAATTATTTGAACCTATTAATACTTCCCTTTAAAGGCCTGTTCCAAAACACCATTCTGCAAATGGATTTCATGAGCTATATGAGCAATTTTCCTCATAAACAACATATTTCAGATGTCATAGCTATTCATTTGTGGATAAATTCCAAGTAAACATGCTTTGAGCCAATATACAGCATCTAGTGTCTCCGCCATATGTTCTCTGCAGTTTTCACCTCCTTCCTAGACACATCTCTTGAGAAGACAAGTGTTTGCACCATTTCTGTTTCCACTATAGCTGAGGTACAGGCTGTCTATTTTTGCTATCCCCCACAGGATGAACAAAGTAGCAGGATTATATAGAGAGAGGGCTCCTATGAGGAGCTTTTTGTAGAATTACCATGGTTGTGATAATTGTGTGTCTTTAAAGGAGGAACAAGATCTGCAGCCATATGCACAGGCTGTTGGTTCTTAATGGAGGAAAATTCGAGCATAACAAGCCTTCATTGTCAACAACTTTAAAAATACACACACAGAGGGTCAACAAATATCATGGAGAGCTGTGGAACGAGGCTATAGTGAGATGGGAGGGTTGACTGTGAGTGAGTGTAGAGGGAAAGGAGGATGACAAAGGAGAGGAGAGGAAAGCAGACCTTGGAGCCAAAACTAAATCACATCAGTAACCGCTGCGCCCCGGGGTGAGGGCAGGCTCAGTCAGCCGTACCATGCAACTGGGATAATTAGTTTTGGAAAGGAATATCAACTGATATAATTGAGCATTCTCCACTAATGAAGATCCTCTGTGTTGTCACTGGTGAGGCGCTAATTGACGGGAGAGGGATGGGGTGGATGCAGAGAGGGGGGGGGAGTGAAAGGCCGTGCAGGATATGATGGTGGAAGTGCTGCCTGCGTTGGCAAAAGTTTGTTCATCTCAAATAGACAGGTTTTATTTAGTAGTCGGTGACTCACTGTCTGCTTTGATTCACACAAAGGCCCGTTAATGTGTGTGATGGGCTCATTCACTGCCGTTTGCTGGGTTCCCTCTACTAGGAGATGAAAGAAAACTTAGTCTCTTAAACTATAAAGCGTTTAGAGTGGCATAGAGGAGGTTGGGAGCTAAAAAAAAAAAAAAATCACAGGACGGGGTGGAGGGAGTTTAGGGGTTGCATAGGTCGTGTTGGGAGTTTCGATCGAGGGAAGCAGAGGGTCGAGGATTTGTGGAGGGAGGGCTGTGAGGAGGGGTCATGGTGGAATCAGTTGAGGGAATAATAGGAAAGCAAATTGGTTTTGACAAGTTTGGGGAGCTGGAAGTAATGCGGTCCTTTTAAAGCGGGAGATGAGGGAATATCCAGCAAAACTATGAGATAATCAGGGTTACCATTCAGAAGCGGGGTGAGGGGAGGGACCCGAGCCAGAACATGGGGCCTGCTGGTGACCCCAAAAGGCCCATGGGACAGGGTCATGTGTGGCCTACCGGGGGCGACAGGTTGAAAGCGGTGTTGAACCAGTAGGCAAATGTAGTTAAACTTGCATTCTCCCTAATATCCAGCAGGGGGCGGCTCCTCCGGTTGCAAAGAGAAGTCAGATTGTGTAGAAGTCTATGAGAAAATGAGCCTACCTGTAAAACGATGTAAACATGAGTTTATGGTCTCAATCAGTCAATCTAGTTTCAAGTCTTCTTCAATACAGCATGATGTTCATTTAGTAGATTGTGGTCTCATATAGAGCAAAATAGACCATAAAACAGATTGACAGGTCACTGCCACGGTGTTGTCCAGTCTGGGAGGTGTCTGTGTTTTTGTCTTAGAGCTTTATCACAGTGTGTATTCAGTTCATGACAGTTAGTCAGAACCTTTTTGGTCGCCTAAAAATGTCTTATTCGGGTACTTCCTTATCTCTCTCTCGTGTCACCTCTGGTTGCAAAAGTCCAAGATGGCGACAGCCAAAATGCTGAACTTGAGGCCTCAAAACGGCAGTCAAACCAATGGGTGACACTACGGTGACTACTGGTTCATTTCTCTGTGAATATGAAGTTAATATTGTACAGTATATTGTAATTTGAATCATATATTGTTTTACTGGTTAACTTTAGAGTTGTAGAGTTGTATGTTACTCAATTGCTAGCTTGCTAAAACTGAGCCTCTGTGGCTTCTAGACTCCGACAGTAACGTTAATATTGCTGTTGCTTAGCAGTGGTGTTCTTCACAACTTAACCACTTGAACGCCACGCATATCGTGAACATGACTTCCCATCTCGTAAACACGGTAAACACAACCCCGTTAGAAGGCACCATACGTCCACTTCTTACATACAGTAGTCTATGAATTGAACTTGGATGGAAAAGTGGAAGTTGTGTCGACTCTTTCACAGTTTGTGTAGTTTTTACCATATGACACATTTGGAAAACCTTCATTCTCTTAAGAAACAGTCTTCAGAACCTTTCAGGAAATGAATTTTGTATTGATTAAATATTTTCACGTCATGAATAAATCAAACAAATCCAAGCTTGCCAAATGAGTAATGCTTTTTATGAAGATGTTTAAGACAACCTTGTTAACTCAGAGGCCGACAGGCAGGCAGACAGATGGAGAGACAGAGAAGGAGATGTGCTCAGTAACATACAGACAGACAGAAAGGCAGACAGACAATACTGATCGGCTGTCACACATCTCTGGAATCAGGCGTCATCCCCGACAGCCGGCTGCCTGCCAGATCAGCTCCACTGGCAGCCAGCTACACAGACCGCTCACAGCGGCCAGCATGGAGACAGACTGACGCAGAGCAACCAGCTAAGGTGTTTGAACACAAACAGAGGATTAACAGAGTTCTGGGCGCGGGGGTGACGGTAAATAAAACACCAAACCGGCCTACTCCACAGGACAGCAGGACCAAACAGACAAATGATTTTACACTCATTTCAAATTACTGTTGTTGGGTAATGAAGTCATGGTTCAGCTTGATGCTGTCCAGTTTGCCAGAGCTGATTTAATATGGAGAGCAGGAAGGAATGAATATAGTTAGGCTCGTGCTTTTTAAAAGGGAATATTGTACTTTCCCCCAGCGAAAAGGGAAAGGCAGAGGATGATCTTTTTGTTGGGTAGAAATTGAAAATTCCTGATGCTGTCAACATAGAAGTAAACGTTTGAGATAAAGTCAAATCTTCTCCCCACGCCTGCTGACACCTGCATGGCTTGATCTCTCTTTTCAGATAACATCACACACGTATATACAGCAAGGGAAACACACACACACAGAGATCTGACACAAGAATGCTGCCTCAACCTTTCAACCCCTGCGTGTCTTACTCCGAATGCAATTTTCCGTTGTTGTCAACCTTGACAATTTCTGAATGCACATAACATGCACACAAATTCCTGTATGCACCCACACACCTCCTTTAAAGTAATAAGATTTCCATTTAATAAATGTCAGTTAAGTCACTATCTAACATCACTAACAGTGACTGAGCCTATGGCCCACTGATGAAAGGCCTTACATTTGTCAGTGCTGGTTGGTCTGCCAGAGAGGATCGGCGGCACTAACGCAACCGAGTAACCATTCAACTTGTGTGTGAGTCGCTGTACTGTTTTTTCCAGTCTCTGCTATTGGGAATAAATGGTTTTGATGAAAGTAAAAAAACAAGTGAAAGAAAAAGAAACAAATTTGATGTTCAGAAGAAGGCAAACAGACAAGGACATGGAAAGTAAAGTGAGTTGAAATGTCCCTGCGGATGATATTGCTTTTATAAAAAAGACGGTATATGATACTATTGTCCAAAAAAAGCAGGGGACGACAAGCAGCAAGGGCCCCAGGCCGGATTCAAACCCGGGGCCACTGTGGCAAGGACAGCCTTGGTTTGTGGGGCACCTGCGCTACCAAGTGAGCTACAATAGCACCCCTTTTTACCTTCGATTGTGGGCTGGCTGCTCACCGTGGGAGGAGTTTTGGTCCGGCTGCTCTGTGTGGAGGGAGTCGGTGACAGACTTGCATATTCTGCATGCCGATTTTTAAGATGGGTTTGAGAAGGTTTTAAATAACAAAATAATGGGGGATTTTATTGTGAAGAATATAGGAAATGAAATGTGTTTATCACCGTTTTACTGCCGCTCCTTTGACTCGCGCATAACTGTTGTAATGGAGACGTAAATCCCTGTTGTGCCGGGCTGACCGCCGAGTCGTGTGGAAAAATCCTACAAGACACATGAATTTATCTTGTGTCAATGAGGAGTTGTAGCATTTATTTACTGACAGACTAATCATTGTCGTGGCCAGCCTGTATTGTGTATAACGATAATCTTGTTATATCACCCAAGCCTAATCCAGCAAGACTCCCGCAATTATCGCTTATCGCCATAGGTGCCGCCAAAGAGAACGAAACGGAGATCTTCAAGATTGTAACCTCCATCCTGCTGCATCTTCGTCCAGATCTCAGTTGTCAAATGTGTTTGTCTTAACCTGCATTAACCACCAGATTTATGAGGTCTGAAAGTGAGACACAATTAAGCAAATTAATGCAATTAATGCAAAATTTCTTTCATTCATTGGGGAAAGCTCCATTCATCTAGTATACAAAACAAGTAAAAACTAAATTATATGACCAAGATCATCATCTCAGGCTGCTCATCCTTTGGTTGCAGCCAAGATGATTATTTTTCTTTAAAAGGAACCACCTGTCTGGGTAATTTTACTACCTGTCAAGTCTAAGAAACAAACTGTATTTGCATAGGTACAGTATAGTTAGGCGAGGATTTAGGGAGGAGCAGCGATAGCTGGACTCAACAGTCCGGAGATGTTTGCTCCTCAGTTTCAGTGCCCCAGCCTACTTTCCGTGTTTTCCATGTGACTCCATATCCCTTCACATTAGTGCAGTCCGCCGCAAAGTAGCTGCAAAAATCAGCACGCGGTCAACTGTGGCAGGGAAAAAAGAAGGGAAGAAAGAGAAAATATTTAAGGCCTTGCTCCCTCTGTCAGCTTTCACCTCCTTTCCCTCCTTGTTCTTGTTTTCACAGCCCTTAATCCTGGCGGCTCCAACGCGGAGCGGTCACAGGTTTTGACAGCAGACTGTAATGACCTAAGCTGTTCTCTGCAGGGGGTGAGGAGGGGAGTTGGGGTGGCTGGTCGGGGAGGGATGGAGGAATGTTTAATGAGAGTTTACTTGGCATTTATTTTTAGGTATAATGCAGTTTATTGTCTTGGACACCAGGGGCTGAGCAGAGCTATACTGTGTGTACAAAACCTGTTCGCAAATTATTAGTCCCGGGAACGCTCTCAATAAATCAAGCAATCCACCAGAGAGTAAAAAAATAATGTTTAATAATGTCATCATGAACTAATGCAAAGTCCACACCTAAGTATTTAATGTTTACTGTGCAAATTAAAGATTAACCCTTTGGGGACTGAGCCCCTGGGAACTTTGAGGCCTCAACTAAGATATAAACGTGTGTAAATCTACTACTGTAAGGAACAAGCAAGTAATTGATATAATTTTGTTAGCAACATGGGCTATTTGAATATGTATGCCTCAGGGATATCGCATGATATTAAGCTGTTAAGTTAAACTCCATTATACAGACAAACAGAACTATTTACACTTTTGCCACAGTTGAACCTGCATTATTTTGCGGGTGTCCGTTTTGAGGACCGTGTCACTTCCACCACATGTTTGTGCGTAGCTCAGTACACTTCTGATACCTATCTTGATATATCTATTTACTCTCTGAAGGTTGCGTCTGTGTTGCCTTAGATTTCTACATGCTCAGGACACAGCATAGATCTGTCCAGTCACGTTTGTGAATCAGCGATGCACCATTTTGCAACCATCTTTGGCACAGTGCTTTACCCACTGTTCACCACCTAATAACACCGCTTGTGATTCATCCACCAAAACTGTTAAGTTAAAGAGTTGTTTGTATATTAGGCATTAGATAACTAAGTATATTGAACATTGAATTAGTGCTTTTATTAAAGTCCAATTATAACAGTGTTTTCTTGATGGATTACCAAGCCCCTGTATAGATTATAAGAACAAGTGACGGCTTGTTGAGACAGCTGAACAGTCCGCTGCAGGACAGTTTAGAAAGTAGGTTGCTACATCCATTACAGCGATATTATTAAAAGTATGCAGTGAGTGCTTTTGCAATTGCGGACAACTGACACAACCTCAGAGGGTTAAAAATATATATATTACATGAGTAGAAATTAGTAGGCAATCTCTGGTTGTGAAGTGAAGCCAATGCTGAAGTACCTTAAACTTGAATTCTTTCTAACAGCCAGCAGGGGGCGACTCCTCTGGTTGCAAAAAGAAGTCACTAGTGAGTGATGTCACTGTGACTACGTCCACTTCCTGTAAACAGGCATGACCTTTCCGTGTCACCTCCATTGAATCTGTCATCTCTGCGAGGAAAAAGATTTTAAAATGCCATATTGGGACGTGTTATCATATCCATGTTGACTGGCAGGGTTTTTACAGCACGGACTGATAATGAACCATTGTTTATCAACTGATTTATTGTGAACCAGACAAGAGTAAGTGACATGACTATAGATGATGAATGTATTCTATCTATATATCTATACACAGTATATTTGGTTTTATAGTTTTTAATGCCTCATTAAGCTGTTTAGGAGCATTAAGGGGCAGGAAGACTCCCAAACAAACTTACAGAAACAGCTCTGATATGCAGCATCAATGGCTAAAATGACTTACGTGTGGTATTACACATTCAGCAGACAATTGACATCCATTAGAGTCATGTTTTTAGCTACCTGGTGAGTATAAATCCAATATTCATTTACTTTTCAGCTCGGGGGGGAATTATGCGCTAGCATTTCCACTAGCCACTTGTGTACTGCTCTCTCTGATATTTCATAATGGACAGGTAGAGTACATTTGACAACAAAGTTTATTTCCTGAAAATCAAGGCCAACAAGGGGTTGGTGAGAGCAGTGAGACTCAATTAGAGGTCAAGCGATTAATTGGGCCGATTATTTGAAAAAATTAAAATCATCCAAACATATGCCTAAAGGGGGAGTCTGGTTGAAAGTGGAGTTGAGCATTTAAAAACAACTTGTATTAAATTTTTATAGTTTGTGTCTTATGTCATATGAAACACTGGACAACCTTGTCTTCTAACAAACCGTCCTCTAAACCTTTTAGATTAATTTTGTTTTCATTTTCAGTCATGAATAAATGCATAAATAAATGCAGACGCCCAAATAAGCAAAGGCTTTTATAAAGACATCGTTGTTAACTCAGGCAGACACATAGGTAAGATGTACCGCAGTGTTAATATAAAAACGTTGCTTCAGATTGAGTATTCTCATCTGTTAAAGGTTTATCAAGGTGAAACCATTAGCTGAAATTAATATACCTGCAAGTATTTGGATTACAATATTACTGACTCAGCCTTTAATATAGGATTGTGTCAGTATTCACTTATGTGACAAGGGGTTCAAATAACACAATGAAACAGAGTTGGAAGTTTATAAAGTTTCTAAAACTTTACACAAAATGTAAAACATTTAAGGGGATAATTCATGAGTTTTTGAAGTGTTGTATACTTATCCATAGTCAGTGTATTATTTACAGTAGATGGCGGACAGTTTGGAGATACCAATCATCAACATGGGAGCAAAGCAATGTACTGCTGTGGACGGGGCTGGCAGCAAAACATATTTTAGCCACCTAAAAGAAAGGCTCTCCTAAAAGAAAATCAATATTCGTAATAAGTGTATGCTATATTGAGAATATTTTCGCTTTCGTTTATCTTGCCGTCGGGGAGCCCTTGCCAAAGGGGAACCAAACAGAAAGTGAAACTGTGCTATCTCCAAAGCCAGCAGGCTCAGATGTCAAGAACCGTATACATGAGTTTCACTTTCAGTTCAGTTCCCCGTCGGAAAATATTCTAAATATAACTCAAAACATCACAACAAACTCAACTAAACATATTTATGATCAACAATGGCAGTGGTTAATTATACTGCAATTTTCTTCCTATCTTTGCAACAGAAATTGAATCTCTATCATAACAACATCTTAAGTGAATTTAGTGTTTGACATGTGAATCATCAAAACAACATGGAATATAACAAGAATTGCATACAGTGCTTATGTGCAAACATTGATCTTATAGCTCTGGTGATTCGTGTTTCTTGAAATTGTACAATAATAAAGGGAGAAGGTGCCTGAACCCAGCTCCACTGTGGAAATACCTTTTAAGATAAGATAAGATAAGATATTCCTTTATTGGTCCCACAGTGGGGAAATTCACAAGTTAAAGCTGTGAACATGTAGGATCCAGTTTGCAAGGCACTTGATGCTCTCCCAAAAAAATCAACCACTGTTCTCAACTATATTACTATATATACTATATACTATGTATTTATTGATAACATTCTATTTTGACAGCATTTAAAAAAAATAATACATCCACAGAGCTGTAGAAAGGTGCTGGATAAAACTATGACTTTTCCTGAAAAATAATTCTGATTATAAATTGATCATTTGATCAATTTTGACGTTCAGTTCTCACTTCTAAAAAGGTTTGTGAGCCAATAGTGAAACTACGCTGGTATCACGTGGTATCTGTGAGTCATCAGTTAGTGTGGAAAAAATATAAATGCTTGAGATTGATAGTGAGTGTCGGACAGCGACTTGTTGTTAAGTCAGTGCACTGAAATTGGGGAGGGAGCCAATCCCAGCTGGCATTGGGCGAAGACGGGGTACACCCTGGACAGGTCGGCAGTCCATCGCGGGGCACACAGACGGACAACCATCCACGCTCACATTCAACATGGGGAGACCATGCAAACTCCACACAGAAGGGCCCCAAGCTGGATTCAAACCTGTGACCCTCTTGGTGTGCCAAGTCACAGACCATATAAGAACATGCTCTCTGTGCTTTAAAAAACGTTGCTCATCTGGATGCACTTCAGCCTGTGATGTGACGGTGTTTTCCATCAGCTGATTGCAAAACACCCACTGTGAGGTGTGGCTAGAAGAAGAGCAGGTTTAAAACCTGCAGAGAGCAGTGCAGCAGCAGCAGTTTTTTTTTCCTCAGTGGGATTTAATGGTGGTTAAACCTTTTTAAAATTAGTCTCTAAGTGCCACTGATGTAGTGTTATTATGTGTTCAAACTGGAGGTTGCAGTAAAATGTCCAAAATACAAAGTGGCACATGGTTCGAGCAGCATGCCATAACCAAATGATTGATATAAACTGACAAAAGATTTCCAAAAAATGAATTTTATGCTATCCAGACCTAATTAAAGAATCTGTTTCACAATGAGAACTTTAAATTTGACATTTGAGTACATTTTAATGCTGCTCAGTCACTATTTTCATATTAGCAATGAGTCAGATTATGTATGATTATGATATATGTAGTGCTAAAGGAGCTGCTGGTTGTGAGGACTTATAGATAATTATCTTCTGCTCTCTGCCTGCTTCCTGTGTGACACCAGACAGCAAGTAGACAAAGTTAGCAACTAGCTGGTGAACATATTGGGTCTAAATGGCCAGCTATTTCCTTCTGGAGTTGGTGGAAACCACAGTGGAGCTAAAAGGAGAGAATGTAATGGATTTAAATTTGTCTTGATCACTGAATGTCGACTCCATATAAATGATAATGTTGCCTCATGACTGCAGGATGTGCAAACAGGCAATTGTTTGCTAACACCATTATACTCTATGTCAGTGTGTTTACTCTTAGCTCGTTGTGCCTCCCTCAAGAGGCCAACAAGTCAGTTAATGCAGGTTTAAGGTAAATGTTTCTTTAAACAGTTGGAATTCAGGACTTTTAATGTATATTGTTCAGTCATAGAACTGATACTTGAGCGAAAAACTGGAGAATGTCTTCCATCACTGACAAGCTAATTTGCTGATTTCCCCAATCTCCTGTAAGGTTTGAGACGAGCTGTGACCACTAATGGTCAAGCATGATGGTCAAGCTAAAATAAATTGGGGTGAGTTTTGGCAAACTGGGGAGCAGCACCGAGCCAATAAGCGCCGACGCTTGATGTATATTTCATAAAAGTGATGAAAGTTCTAAATGAAAAAATAAATGCATCACACCCCAAACGCCTGAGTGCTGAACAAATATTTCAATTTTTAAATTTCATGTTGTTCACCTTCAAAAGATTTGTTCTTTCCTGCTGTTAATGTAATTGCTTTCTGCCCCGCAGCCCCACTGAAATAAAATGTCCAAAGTAATGTGGCTTGCTTGTCTTCCATAGTGGACTGGTGTGAAGGCACCATGATTCAGGACCCAGACAGATGCATTTTTGCATTATTTCATCCAGTATAGGTAAAGAATATGAGAAACTTTATTGGGTCTGAATTGCTCTGTTTTGTTTATCATTTTCATTCCACCTTCTGTTCCTCGGTTCTAGCTTTACTCCCTCCTCTGTTTCACAAAGCCCTTCTCATTAGTTTCCAACCATCCACAGGACGACTGGCTGTCACACCTCTTTATTATTAAGCCTCTATCTTACACGCCTATGCAAACTATAGCACTCAGTGGGCCTGATGTTGAAATTATAAAGACCTATTCCCTTGGGACAAGTCCCAATATGAGATAGAGAATGGCAGACTTAACCCTGTTCCCTTGTATATACCAATCAAGTAGATAAATAAAGGTTTAATTAAGAAATACTCCTCAATGGGGTTGTGGGGCTTGGGGTTGGTGACTGAATGGGGGAGGGTGATATGAAAGGCACAAGACGCATTGCTTAAGCTTCACCTATGGAGTAAAGTACAATAAGGGATGTTTATTAATATCTGAGAACCCACAGGCTATTGAACATCACAGACAACGCAGGCCATTCATGAGGGGAAAAAAAAAATCCAGCTTGGTCATTACAAAAATATATTGAATAATCAATTCAATTATTTTGCATTTTATCACCTTTCAAAAAAGGGCAGAATCATCTTATAGGTGAGGCATCAAGATTAATTGCTGTGGAAATTAATTTGGAGAGCAATTCTCATCATAAACAAAATTACATTTTTTCTTTATCAGGATGAGTCAGAGCAGCAGTGTTTGTTGTGCGGATGTCCTCCTCTTCGCCGCTGCTACTACTCCGTGGGCAGAAAGACAGAATCCAATCTGTTATAAGCTTTGCTATTAATTTGGGTGTTTTGAAATGCCTGGATGAAAAATTCATCTCAGTCAGTCATGCGCATTTAATGAAAAATTGCAGGAAAGCAAACAAGCTAAAAACATTTGGATATGTTTACAAGTGACATAAACAAGACATAAAAATACAGGAGACAAATCACGACATGTTATAAATGCTTGATCCAACTAGCTGGTTGTTAACAACTTTACCACAAATATAGTGAAGTTAGGACGGGGTGTCTCCAAACTTGTGTCCTCTGAGAGCTAATTTGACAAAATGAAAGTAGCCGAGAGCTACTCATAAGACCGAGTTGTACATCGCCAATAGCAGACATCATTTCTGTCTTACATTTATGGTCCTTAATAACGTTTCACCCACTGCAGTCATCGCCTCTATTACAATCCCGCCATAGGTGAAGGGCTTCTTGTGTTTCGGTTGTACGCCACTAAACAAAGCCTTTGTTGCTGCGTAGGCCTTCTTCGTCTGTTCGGTAAATAGAGACTTGTCTTTGAAGCTTGTTTTCAGCTCATTTACCCTCTCTGTTTGTAGACTGCCATCAGCCAGAAAGTCACATGAAAAGTCGCTCTGGACTTTGGTGAAGTGGTGCTCAATGCAACATCTATTACCAACTGACACCAAAAATCCCCTCTGTACACCATTCCTCATGTACTTTTTTTTTGTCTTTTATTAGCTTGTCTTTTTTTTCTGTGGTCATTTTCAAATCTGGTGTGGGCTTGTTAGCACTGCTAACATCGCCTAATGTCATGGCGTCAAACTTGAAAGCTGTGTAAAGCGATGAATTGGCAGCTGATCAGCAAATAATCATTGTGTCAGGGGCGGGGTGTCTGGGGATTTGATTGGACGGAAATTTAAACAGGTTTACAAAGTGACTTTGTGCTATTTAAATTTATGCACATATTCTTTGAACCTTTAGTGAACCACTCGAAAATGCTGGTAGCTGGCGATACAATGCCTATCATGATACAGGGGTTACGATTCAATATATTGCGATATCTTGTGATACTGTAAGTAAGGCAATAGATTGCGAATTTGTCATAGTATAAAAAAAGTCATCAGAACAGTGGGATCTGCATTTGCATTTCTCACAATATACCATGTATATAGTTTTGATATTTTATATATTACACCCCTAATGGCTACATTAAGTGTTGCTTTCTACAGATACATTAATGACTGTAAGAAAATCTTCAGATACCATCTTCTGCAAAACACTGTCCTCATATTGCTTGATAGGTGAGACTTACAAAAACCTTTTCTCCATAAAACTGTCAGGATTATGTGTTATTTGTTTTTTTTTTCATCTTGGGTTTGCATGGCAACCATCTTATCAAAACGTAATGGTAGACTTTGCCAACCTCTCTGCCATTTTGCAGTACTTGCCATAAGTAGAGGCTTTCTGCTCTAATGTGCTAGAGATTACAGGGTCTGTGCAGTTGGAAAGATGTAGTTCTTTTTATACTGATTTAACTATTGATTATAGGAAAAAAAGTTTTGTAAGTGTTATGTTTTTTCCTCTCATGAAGTACAGAATACAGAGATGCATGTCACAAATGTGATCTGTTTTAGATTTATCTATGTATCCAAGGTGAGAATAACTTCCTCTTGCATCATCACACATCCAGGCCTTCTCGCCGATTTCCAATCTGGGAGCTATTGGAAAATATGCCCCGTGTGATCCCAGGGGTGACGATATAAAGCAAGTGAAATGATGTAGCCACTCACAGCTTGTACACCGCCTGTGTGTCTGTTTCTCTTCCTCCATATCTCCAACACACACACACACACACACACACACACACACACACACACACACACACACACACACACCATGCATTCAGTCACTGAAGTGAATATTGTGTGGTTAGATCCCACTACTGTGTGTCACGCAGTTTATGAGCCTGCTAGCTTTTAAGTGGCCTTTTAAGATGTTCTGCTGGGCCATTAGTATCACTTCACCTTAAAACTACATCATTTAGGGAGCTGAATCGCCGAGTTGTGCTTGTGCCCTGAAAGACTGGGGTTACTAGTAGGACTAAAAGTAGGTCTGTCCTTTCTGAAGTGAGTTTGTACCTGTTCATGCACACTTATTTCGGCATGTGCTGTGTGTAACAGATACAGTTGGATATTTTTTATTTATATATTTAAGTATAGAGGAAGTGAACAAATGGCCTGGCCGGCCTTTGCCTGAGGTAACTATGGACCTCCATATGTAGCATGCCCACTTCGTGGCCCTCAGTCCCCGCATCATCTCCACCGGGGACCCATGGGATCCACCTGACCCACCTCCATCCTCCATTCTCCGTCCCTCCATCTCCGTCCACAGCCACACTACGAGTAGCACACTCCCGCCCGAGGCCACGGCTGACTTTCTCTGCAGTTTGCCGTGATACAGCACGCAGCACAGACAAGCCCTCTCCTCCGTCCCCTCAGAGAGGGGGAGTGTGCTAAGGTTGACCGATTTAACAGCTGCTGGGTAATACACAGAAAGTCATTTGTTAAAATCTAATTGATCGCTCCATTTCCACCTCTACACTCGGTGGATGTTCTATCTGCTGTATAAGCGTGGCTGAACAACAGATGCTGTCTGTCCTATATGGAGACGGGAAAAAGGAGCACAGAGGTTGCAGGGAAGCAGGATGAGATGAGATGAGATGAGATGCTGTGTGTACATTGTAATCCTGTGTGGCTTCATAACATCCAGAGCCAGCAAGTATGAACTTGTTTTTATGAATGCAGTAATATAGCTGATGTTTAACAGCTTGCAACAAAAGGCTTGTAGAACCAAGTCAGTGTTAAAATTAGAGCTCAGTCACTTTAAATATTGAGTCACGAGTAATTGCATGATTGTCCATAGTAATCATGATCAATCACAAATTCACACATTTTTTTTATCTGTTCAAAATGTACCTTAAAGGGAGATTTGTCAAGTAATTAATAGAGGTGTGATGACACACTCGCTCATGATACAATACATGATATTGGGTTCACAATCGATATGATATCACAATAATTTTAACAAAACACGACTGATGAAAATATACTGAAAAAGTAGCCTTTATAGTCTTTTGTTGTATATTTCCATTTTTTATGTTATGTTATTAGATATTCTGCCCTTTAAATTAACTGTATTCATATCATTGAAAATGAAGGCATCTTCTCAATGATTACAGTTAAATAAATGAATTATGTCTAAAAGCACGAACAACAATATCCTGCTCATCTCTACCAGAACCAGAGTCAGAGCTGCTTCAGGACAGACTCAGTAACATTAGTTAGTAGTCCTGGTTGAGACTGAGAGGACAGACTCAGTAACATTAGTTGGTAGTCCTGGTTGAGACTGAGAGGACAGACTCAGTAATGGTAGTTAGTAGTCCTGGACAGACTCAGTAACATTAGTAAGTAGTCCTGGTTTTTCCTCGCCAAAATTTAGTGTAAGTTTGGAGCATTATATTGCCTCCTTCATGACACGGTGGCTAGCATATCATCATACCAGTGAGGATTCCTTAGGTTTTCTAGTTTCAGTATCTTGCCAGTATCCAGTATCCAGTAGATGCCAGTATCTCCACTCTAGCTTTAAAACTGAGCCTGTTACAATGTCTGGAAGATCAATTGTGTTAATGCGTTAAGGATTATACTGATTTCATGTACCTCTAAAGTTTGTTCCCATTGTGATATTTATTTTACCACTTAACTTTACCTAATTTTTGCATCATATATCATGCAGTCTTCTGTTTATTCTATTCACTGACATTGAAGGGACATTTCTTTCAGAGGCTGAGGAAGTGCCATTGCAGGTTAGCAAGGGCTGATACCTTTTCTCCCTTTTTCATTTTCACCTTCTTGCTAGGACCATGCTCTTTTATGTCGAGGCATTACCTGGAGATGCAACCTACAGCTGAGTTCTTACTCCCCATGACAACACATTTGTACCGACAGCTACATCTGGACCCTTTGGGGGCCGGTGGGGTGCAGCCCCGGCCAACCCTAGCCTGACTGACCATATGACGAGACTGGGGCCATGCCTGTGGTCTGTAAACCTCAGAACCACGAGAAACGCAATCATTTCACATCAAAGCAATCAGCCGCCGGCCCCAGGCACAATTCTCACCCGCTGAGCGGTGAGACTGTGAACACCATCAACACATGATGGTAACCTCATCTGCCTCCGTCTCTCACCTCGCTCCAACCTGTCACTGCAACCTCAGATTCAGATTCAGACAGCTTTATTTATCCTAAGAAGGGCCATTCAATTGCAGCTCTACTGAGTCCATAGACTTCACTCAATTCAGTCAGCATGTACTGCCATACACCTACATATTATCATCAGTGGTAGATTGCACATGTTGAGTGCCTGCTAACCATGCACACACACTCAGAGAGAGGCTCTTGCTCCATGTAAATTAGTGGCAGAGCAATCTCAGACTGTTGGCGGATAAGCCTCTGGAGAGTAAGGGGCTATATTTCTGGGGTTCCGGTGTAGCCAGCAGATCTCTGGGCCAAGACTCATTGTTTACAGTCCGACAAGCAACTTGAGATGCAAGACTGGAGTTGGAGATGAGAGACAACGTGTTTACAAGCTAATTTTAAACCAATAAAAAGTGGGGCTAACGTCTTAATGCAAATTTGTTTTAACACCACCAATTTCTTTAACACAATAACGCTATCCATATTCTGGAGGTTGTACTGGGCTGAGATTTAAAGCCTAAAAAAACCTAGCCTAGAAAACCTAAGGAAGCTATTGGTACCAACCACATCATATTAATATATCGTAGGGGAGACTAAATAACGCTCCAAAACTTTGGTGAGGAAAAACTGTCACAGCCATATTCAAAGGGGTCCCTTTACCTCTGACCTCAAGATATATGAAAATATAAATATGGGTACCCATGAGTCTCTCCTTTACAGACATGCCCACTTTATGATTATCGCATGCAGTTTGGGGCAAGTCATAGTCAAGTCAGCACACTGACACACTGACAGCTGATGTTGCCTGTTGAAATTCAGTTTGCCGTGTTATGATTTGAGCATATTTTCCAATAAATATGTACATACATTTGCATTAAGCAGCATATTTGCCCACTCCCTTGTTGATAAATATTAAATACTTGACAATTTTGAACAGATAAAAAATGTGTGATTAATTTGCGATTAATCACGCTAAAGTATTTTAATTGATTGACACCCTAATGAAAAGTTAAAACATCATCAGACAGCAGCCAGTGGGTTCCTCCTTTGCTCTCCGCATGGACTGTCTACCTGCACTCAACCAAAGCCTGCTCGAACATGATGGGTCAATACAACTCGGACAACAAACGGACACCAGAACGCTTCCGATGCCAAAATCTTGTTGTCCCGTTGCCTACAGATTCTACATGTGCATGCTGAATCTGTTTATAGAGATTGGTGGCAGAGAGCAAGTAGCTAATTATAAAACCACTCTTGGTGCCTGGTTGTTCCTCGGCATTGCCACGGTGCTGCTCCATGCAGAGTGGGGAAAATGAGCCTGTCAAACCGGTCCCAAGCTGCTGTGATGAGTGCAAATGAGGTAAGGCCCTGGAAGCCTCTTGGGGAGCTCCATGAGAGGAGGTGGTGGCGCTGGAGGGTGTGTAAATACACACACACAAGCACACACAGACACACAGCACGTAGACTGATGGCTCTGATTTGTAAGCTGTCAGGCAAAGTGGGTCAATATGTGACAAACAAGAGGGGCTCTAAAATCCCTGTGCCAGCCTGCACAGTGTGATTGACCAACAGACCTGTGGCACACCGGAACTGGGTTCAGAAAACCCAAATACCCACAGAACATCAGGTAGTTTTAGACTGTAAATAGAGCGGCTGGATTTTTTTGATATCATGAGTTCACACAAGAATTGCAGTATCACATATTGCACAAAAATCCATCTGGTCAGGCTTCAAGTATTGTGTTTGTGTCCAGGAAACCAGTTCATGGACCAATCTGCGTTCTGTGAGGAGCCACATGGCAGCTAAGGGCGTGGCTTAGGTGTGTGACGACACAAAGAGGCAACTGTTCGTTCTAAACAACGATGGCGGCTCCTGATGAGGTTAGTGTAGATGCTGCAGTGGCATTAGTTATACCAGAACTGGAAAGTATTTATCCATTGAAAGAAGAGCAAAGAACAGCAGTGATGGCTAAGATAATTCAGACAGGCTCAGATAATTTGCGCAAAAAATAATCAACTAAGAAGTAATTATGTATTAATATTATAGATTAAAATAACCTGCAGTGTATAAAGTATAAATGAGCTCCATCGTCGCCAGCTGCAGAATTAAAGGGGCGAACACATTATTGCATCAATAGGATACAATAATACATTATACATTATTCTGAAAGAAGTCATTATTTGTAATTTTTACTTTTACCGTCGGTACTTTAATAGGGCTGCACAATTGATTGAAATTTTATCAAAATTACTTTGGCCTAATGCAATTTTCAAATGGATATGTTAAAGGGCAAAATATTTGTTAAAGGCAAAATGTGTCACAAAATACCATTTTAAATTAAATATTGTGGTACTGCAGAGATGTCCTGGACTCTGAATCTTATTCTACAGGCAGAAAACATCCTTTATATAAGGAGTGTGACGATTCACTCAGCTCATGATATGGTACACGATATTGGGTTCACGATCACGATACAGATCAGTATTATAACAAATTTTAACAAAACTTGAAAGATGAAAACATGACTGAAAAAGTAGCCTTTTATTCAAAAAACACAAAATTCAAAACAATGCTGTTTGCCTTATAGTTCTCTTATAGGAAATCCTTTTTTTTTTTTTTTTTTTTATAAAATTGCAATGTGTTAGTAACGTGGTTTAGCCTAATCATCTTGTGTCACTTCAGTTGTACTTTCTGACCAAACCATTTTCCACACACCGAACTAAAAGGTTACTCCAATATGGATTATCATATGCATCTTCAGTTTCCTATTTTGTGTTTCAACACAACATGGCGTCTTCTATACTAATTCTGCCCGACTTTTCCATTATTTTCCGGCTGCAAATCAGCTACAAATGCACTAACCAGACTAGCACTAGGGGTGTGACAGTGAGGAAATTTTCCCACCTGTTAATAAACTTATGACAACACATTTTTTTTTTTTTTTTTTTTCACAGGTTTTTTTTTTTTGGTTGGGGAGTTTTTCCTTATCCGATGAGAGGTTGGCATTGTGAAGGAGAGAGGGTGTCATATCCTGTACATATTGTAAACCTCCCCTGATACAAATTTGTGATTTTGGGCTATACGCAGGGTGAACAACGGCTCCACCTGTCTAAATCTTAGCTGAGGGGCTGGAAATGTAAATGAGTTCAAAATATAATAGAAAAGATTTCTGCACACTCCCATCCATGCAATATTTCACTAGATTCTTTAATACTAAGCTTTCAGTGTGCCAGACCTTCATCTGAGCATACATTATTCAACACAGGACATGCTGGTAGAAATAACCACTCCTATTCTCATTATTGGTAGTATGCAGAACACCTGTGCACACCCTGGTGGTGGGAGAGGCTCCACCTTTTGTCAAAATACAAAGAGGGGTGAAACATAGTGAATATTGAAAATAGAAAAAACATATGAGATCACCAAGCACCTAATAATAATAATATCATACATATACTGTACATCACATAGCAAATGGAGCTATGAAAAACACCAGGCCATAAAACAGATCCCCAGATCTATTAGAAACAAACATCTCAGAGGAGGTTTAAAAAAGATCTCAAAAAAAGGACAATAGAACAAAGAGCTGTTATTATTTTATGATTTTGGGCTATACAAATGAAATTGACTTGAATTGACTTGACTGCTTTACTGATTACACCGGACATTTTACAAGAAAAGATGACGGTCAACATGCGTAGCTTTCTTACTGTGATCTTTGTTGTCGGGTGGCGGTGTGTCTGGCCTCTCTGGTCCACAGAGGTCTACCTGAAGCTGCACACCGGCTACGTCCTCCTCGTGGCGATTAATGTTACGGTTCCCTCATAGCATTCGGTTTTATTGCCAAATAGTTGAGTTTGCTTTTCACTGTGACACCAAATCCTCTGCCATGTCTCGGTCTGTCAACTCTCATCCTGTGTGTGAAATATGACACCTGCTGCTCTGAGCTGACTCCTTGAGATGTATTCACTTTCAGATTGTAGCGTCCGTCACCTGACTATCTATTGAAAACAAGCCACTGATAGGCCAGAATGAATAAAATGGGTTTTATTTCTGTAAAAGAAGCAAAACAATGGTGGGGGCAGTCGGTATGTTATGTAATCAGTATATGCCTGACCACTGTGTAACACCAGTAACAGTGACAAACCTAACCAACATTGACCTGCTTCACCTACTGGTCTGAACTCAGAGCACCCTTCTCTGGTCAAACAAAACACTGAAAAAGAGGAAAGAATGCAGAGCAGGGCTTGTATGACTAGATGACCTGTTGTGCCGTCTCAACGGCGCATATCGCCAGGTTTTATATTGTGAAATTTTGTGACGCTTAATGTTAGAGTATTTCAACACTGTGGAATGACTACTTTTACTTAAGTAAAATATCTTTGTACGTCTTCCTTCATTGGAGGAGACAAACTGGTGACAGTAGACATGAATGCGCCTCTGATGATGAGGAGTGTCCTGGCACCCAAGGCCTTCCTGTCATTAACTCACAACATTGTTTGAGCTCATTTCACACAGACTGCCTGAACACCTGCCATGATCACAGCCCCACATGTGCGTAGGCCAGCCGGCTTTGATTCCACACCGCTTTCATTTATCCTCTCCCTTTCCCCCTTCTCTCTTCATCTGCATTCCTCCACTACCTCCCTCTGGTGAGGTATTATTAGCGGCCACACTGTTTTTTTTTTTTTTCATTTTGGTGATTGACAGCCAAGGTGATACCTTCCCTTCATTTGCATATTATACCGTTTACTCTCTATACCTGCCACTAATGGTGGTGATTCCCAGACTGCCGTTCCTGAATTAGCATGCTCCAGCCTGGGAGTCAGGGCTGCTAATCAGAGGCTGTGGTGAGAGGAGAAGGACGACTTCAAATTACATCCTTCACAGTCAACAGGAGGTGCACATGAAAGTGCGACGTCCCGCCGTTTTTCTCCGAGCTGAGGAAGTTTGCAGATCGACAATGACAGCACCCCACTTACCTCTGAGATACTGACTAGAGCATCTCCAATTAAGAGCCCCCTATGATTTCCTCTATTAATAATAAATGCTCTTGGGCTTGGCAGAGCTGTGATTGGTATGTGTCTGTGAGGCATTTTAGTGCATGTACACATTAGTGTGAGCGGTAGATTTGCTTGCCATTGTGGTTGCAAGTGTGTTCGCATTTTTTCCAGGAGAGCTGTCCCTTTTTTCATGTACATTCACCGCGGTGTAAAGTTTCATGTGGTCTCCACCTCCTGTCTGTGGTGGTGGTTGCCTCATAATGACGACTGAAAAGCCATAACGCGCCTCTCTGGAAACTGAAGATGCCACATTGGATTTCAGCAGGAAATCCGAAGAGGTGCCTCTCTCCTCACTGCTGAGGTAGATGCTGGGAAGCCAGAGACAGTTTTCCTGGAAAAATGTGTTGCTGCAAACACTGTCTGTCCCCGTGACTTCTGGCCAAACGTTGGTCCGGTCCCAGAACACCTGGAGTGCTGCAACTCTTTATAAAACACATGACTTCCCCTATTGTCGCTATGATTACAGATTAAGGGCTTCATAACCACGTCAGACTTAAATAAAAAACGCATCATACAATAGGTGGGAGCGCACCGATAGCTGAAGCGCACCACACCTCATCATAATAACAATAATTGAAGAGACACTGACATCTAAGTGGAGGGCAAGCCTTTTTTTCAGGGCAATTTGCAAAAATGAAGGGAGCCAGTGAAGTGGATATAAATTTTCCCATAAATAAGTCTAGAAAATATTTTCACAGAGGACAATGAGGCCGTCTGGTGAGGGCATGACTTGAAAATGAGTCATCCACCTGGTTGCTCCGTTTCTCATTTAACAAACACACTCAATCACAGCGGTGTACCGTTGCTAGGCTGAGGCTAATGCATCCTGATTGCTGGTTTATTTACATCACCTATCACTACAGCACAGCCCCGTTTTTAAATGTCTTTCGCTCACTGCTGCGGCGTTCATTCCACCTCTCCGTTCTGCAGATTCAACTGATTTTGCTAATGCCTCTAGGACTTAATCAATATGCATGACTTGAGGTGTCAGTTATCAACACGCGAGTGGGTTTTCAGGAAACTTTATCCTTCTCCTGTTCCTGCTTTGTACCTGAATAATGTTGTCTATGGATTGGTGGTGAGTGCACGTGGTGGGTAATCAACAGACATTCACGGTTGCATGTCATGCTAACAGAGAGAGTCGTCCCAGAGGCAGGACATGGGGACCACTGTGACAAACGGTGGTGATGAATGGAGAGGGGATGACCTTGGAGGAGGGCTTTCTCTCGTTGCCCTTCTCCTCTCATTTGACAACTCCATCTTTTATTCCATCTCTCCAACGGTCACTTTTCTCTGTAGAAAAATATCCTTTCCTCTCACCATTTGTGTCACTTTACCACTCTATTTGTACACTTGAATTTCCATTTTTCTTTTACTTTACATCAGATGAACATGATATTTATACACTTAACACCTGAAAAGGTAGCAGCCACAGCTCAGTGCAGTTCATACACAAGCTTTTCATGATTAACAAACAAATCTTTTAGCCAGAAAAACTGCTTTTTTGCTAACATCCACTCTTAGAGATGCAGAAATGTGACTTCCCAGACCTCAATTACAGGGAGGTGCTTCAAGTGGAGATGGATATAAGCAGAGAATTGAAATTGCAGGTCAGGCTATTGTTGCCAGACCATGGGCATATTTAGTTCTGAGTGTCACTGCTGGTCTGTTTTAACAGGAAAACACTCTTAGCTATGTGATGCCGCAGTCAGCTGGGACCTTTATGTTGTGATAGTCAAACTGCCGTATGTGGACATTAAACATCGTTGGATTGCACAAACAGAGGATACTGAAGCAGCTGCACAGAAGCAACATGAGGGATGCTGTTTGCTTGGTAGACATACTTTAAATCTTCAGATTAAGATGTTTGCAGAGAAAAAATGCCAGAGTTTTGAAACTGACAATCTTGATATGATCAAAAAATTTTGAATGCATCTTCATGTTATGCTTAAGGCAACATGTCATAAAGTTATGATTAAGGCAGCATTATTCATTAATGTCACTGCTCAAGATCAGGTATAGTGAAGCAAACACACCCACATACACATGTACACACATAGCTATACATATATACATAGCTACACATAGCTGAGTGTCATGTTTTGCCTCACCGAGGTATGAATATTGTATGATGTACAAAGGTGCAATACCAGCAGGGGGCAACAAAACCACTAACTTAGGTTTAGGAAAAATGTCATGGTTGGCCTTAAAACAAGTACCTAAACTAATTAAATATTTACGTAAACAACGTAACATCAGTACGGAAAACACATCACAAACGTCACTACAAAAGATGTGACTAATGTAACTTACAAAGTAAAACGGCGGTCTCGAAAGAGGCCAAATCAGGCAATGCCCAATAGGGTGGCCAGGAAGGTACCAGTGGTCTTGTTGGGATGGCACAAAAATCACAATGATATCAACTTAAAAATATGCCTAATCAGAAAATAAGGGGCTATTTTAGGTACCTGCAGCAAATAACTAAATTGTTTGGAAGTCAGGCGACTTTTTAATTCTTGCAGGTAAAGTACCGAAACAAAGAAGCGTACACTATAGTATTACTACTATTCTGAGAGCAGATTTTCAGTTTAGCTTGCAGCATGGTGCTCAGCAGAAGCTCATTCTCTACTGCTGTGTCATCAGGGATACAGACTCATAGATAGATAACTAAAAGGACCTTTTTAATAAAAGCATGATTTCAAATTTGTAACCAATAAATATAATCAACACATAAAACCAAGATGTCTTGGTTCAGATTAAATGTCACCTCAAAAAGCAGCAAAAACCTTTGAAAGTACGTCACAAAAGCCCTTAAAGGACAATAGAGTCTGCAGGAATGTTGGTATAGTCCTTTCTTCCAGCATGGCTGCCTGTAACAGTTGGTAACCACTTTCAATAGGAAGTACATAATTGCTGTGCAGTGATATGGTAGGTAAAAGCATGGACTTACTGTTCAACTGTGACCTGTTTCCAATATCTAGTAATCAGTAAATTATTACATTTATGAACCTCATATATCAATGCATAGCACAATTTTTTTCCCCCCAACATGGAGGATAAATGGGCGTTCTGTGAAAGGCCTGTATCATGTACATACTGAATTCAAATTTGGATCATTTCCATTGACAAAAGTGCAAGCGGGTCTTGACTTGACCTGTCCCACTGAGCTAGCATTGTAAAAGTAAATAAAACAAAAAAATATATATAATTGTAGTGCCATTGGTTTGCTCAAAATGCTCACCTAATGGCGACATTGCACTCTGTCCATCTAGCCTCCTGCTCTGTTTTTGTCTGTCTTTTTGGAATAGGTTCTTCTGTCTAAACGTTGCACTGTTTAAGACTTATTTCCAGAGTCCCTCGAACTAGGATTCATCCCTCTGCTCTAGAAAACATTGAACAAGTGCTTCAACTAGATCCATAGCTTAAGCTAAATCAAGAGATGGGGACTGAAGAATGTCAGAGAGACGTCTTGAATCACCAAAAACCTTAATGCACAAAAAAAGCTCAACAAACTGCAGGTCAATTTGTGCAAGTATGTCAACTGTTCTATCGCCGCTGTTTTCTGCAGCTATTTCCTCAAGGACATGGATAATAGCAGGTAGTCTATTAAGTACAGAATGACAAGCCACATGCAGAAAAGCCCACCTTGAAGCTCCCTGGGTGTTTCGTCACACATTTCTTTCTGCATAATGAGCTACTTGGTGTGAACATAGGAGCCAGATATAAGCATGTACTATTTGGTACCTGCAAAAATGCAAAGCATTCATCTTGTCAGACTGCTTTGACCGTGTCAACAAGAGCCAGACTAAGGCTATGAGCATTACATAAAAGGTCTGCTTTGCCACCTCCTTAATAAGAGACTGAATGCTGCAGTGCTTTCTCCTCATGACAGAAGCATCATTACTGCTCCTCTGTAATAATACACACTAAAAAGATCTGTTCCTTCTTTTTTGTGTCCCTAGTTTCATCTGCCATCAAAATTTTATTCTGAATTTGGTGGCTTGTGTATTTTGCATTGCAAGCCCCCCGTTATTTTCTTTTTAACAATTGAGTCACGGTTACCAATCACGTCTAGTATAGACCAGAAGTTTCCCCTTGTTGACTCCCTCTGAGCCTTTGTGATATTGGGTTGCAGTTCCTTAGTTTGCCATTGGCTACACTTTTTATTTAGGTCTGATTTTCCTGCATCTGCTCTCTCTGCTCCTTAGTTAAGGCACTCATTAAAGATGCATTAAGATTTTCTCCTCTCAAGTTCCTTCCAAGCCATTGCATTTGTGTGTGTCTCTGCATGTACAACAAACCATCTCTGAATGTTACCTTTTGCCTGTTCTCATACCCCAAGGTTGAAGTAAACAGACTTTGTTTGGGAGGCCACAGTGCCTGAATGTGTAGCAGTACACTGAGTCCTGGCTTCGTGGCTATTCTGTAGTGTACCACAAGGCTTGAGAGTGTCTCCGCCTGTTGCTTTATGGTGCCGAAACGATTTTCAAAAAGGTTTTATAATGCATTTTCAGGTCTGTTTAACATAGATCACAAGGATACTCAACTTGCTTTGCTTGAAGGCCACTTTTCCAAAATGACAGAAGGCCAGGGGCCAGTGAGTAAACAAACATTTAATAACATTTATTGATGAAATTAATAAACATTAAAAGGCCCATAACTCATCTTTCTTTGACATCTTCATTTTTAAATGAACAGACTTATTAACTAAATTAACTTGTTATAAAGATTGACACTGGGTCTATATGACAGACAAATCTGATATTTTACTGCATTTAATAGCTGCAACTGCATTTTGGGTCGGGCTTACCTGAATGGTTCGAAACACTGCCCTGGTATTTAACCTTCAAATCACTATTTCATATTCATCATGAATTATTATTAGTTATTGTCAGATGGATGTTGTGGTGATATTGTGGTATAGTGGTGCAGCAGCGGCACTGTCCCAGTCACAGGAAACAGGGGAGATGGAGACAGAAGAATGTCAGCCTGCTGCACTGCTCTGCAAAGCTTTGAACACCTTTGAATTAGGGATGTTAATTTTGAAAAATATCCTAAACCGATAACCGAAAGTCATTAACCGATTATTAATCGTTAACCGACAAGATTAATGCCTTGTATGTAGCGGTGCACCAGCTGCAGTATATGAGCACAACAGACAACTGAATCAGCAGTTCACCATCAGGAGAGCTGCTGTAGCAGTAACTGTCTGTTTTCATTAAAAATGCTTAATGTTGATTGTCGGGTAAATGATTGATTATTAACATCCCTACGGTGAATATTTCACACCGAGGCTTTGAACCCCAAAGAATGGTTTTAGGACAAAGAATTTTAGGACACTTGGGGCTTATCCTGTCCTGACACTTTTTTTTTTTTTTAAATAAACAAGATCTATTTTGATATGTTTTATGCACTCTGGCACCTTATTTACATTATAAGAAAAAAAATTTCAGTCAATCAATTTATTTTCATTGTGAATTAGAAAATGGTCGCTGGACCTGGTACTGATAGAACACACTGTAGTGGACAATATGAGAGAGTAGCCTCGGGTTTGTGTTGGTTTGGTCCACTTGTGCCGGTGCTCACTGGGGGCTCCTCTCCCTCTCAGTCTGGCTGGTCTTTAGGTTGTTCTTTGCCTTAGCTGGCTTCTTCTTGAAGCAGGATGCTCTCCCATATCTGCTGTCTTTCTCTTCATTTACATTTTTCTGACAAAATATACCTATGCAAACAAAATGCAGAATATATCAACCATACCATCATTCAAGTTCTAGCAAAGTTAACTAAATAATAAATATGTTTATGAAATTGCCTGCTCAATTTATCAAGCCATGACAGGTGTCTCTGTAGTAAAAAGTATGATTTATTCCAATGTAGCTAGTCTGATCAAGTTACTGTAGCATAACTTCTTTTTTTGATTACCTAAAAACAAGTCCCTAGGAAGCAAGGCAGAAATGATACTGGTGAATTACTATTTGAAATAAAATTGAATTACATTTATTACCAATGAGCAATAAGTAAACACTAGTTGGCATCATGCATGACCAAAATATTGTCTCCAATTTCTCTTAAAATTATTGGAAATAGAATTTGACTTAAAGTGTTGTGACGCAATTTGTAACAATATTTTTAGTGCCTCCTGAACAGTTTACTTTTGAGAGATATATTTTTATAGCTATTTGATAGCTTTTTTCATGACACGCAAAAAGACCTTTTTTCTTCCTATTCATGCGACTGCAGAGGCTCTAAACTTCACTACATACATAAAGTCATGGATGGAATAAATGAAAGCTTTTGAATACCAGTCTTCTTTCTGATATTCTTAGCTTACCTGTAATCATTTGTTGGCGTGCAAGACTTGCCAGTTGTAGTCAAGGCTCCAGAGGCCCTCACAATATGGGTATGCTGGAGCCATAAAGGTTAAAACCAACATTATTCTGCCCAAGAAAAAATGCCCTCAAAAGGCAATTATGACCAGGCTGGCCAATAAAGAGGCCACGTCCTTGCCACCCTGCAAATCTGTGCTCGTTCAAAAGTGAAGTCTACGTGGTGTCTAAAGTCTACCCTCCTAACTCCTAACAAAACACCAGTGATTCCTGAATGTAGGCTTAGCAGTGGCTAACGTTAGCAAGCCAGCTAATTCACAACATTTAAACTGGACTAATTTGGAATAACTGGGACTGGGAGACTAACCACCTCCTCACACCAGCAGCTTAGCTCACAAATCCCAGACCACTCTGTCCTCCATCAAACTCGTGGTAAAACACTAAGCAAGCAGATCCCCAAATTGTTAACCACTTGGAATGTCTTTACAGTATCAAATTTGAAATGAAGTAAAAGTAATCACATTATATGTATTATTTCTTGTCATATGGATAGCCTATGTTGTATTTTCATTATGTTGTTGCACACACATCTATTGCACATCTGTCCATCTGTCCAAGGGGGATCCCTCCTCTGTTTCTCTTCCGAGTTTTCTTTCGTTTTTTCTGTTTTCCTTGTTAAAGGTTTTTTTCAATCAGTCAATCAAAGTTTATTTATATAATGCTTTACAATAGCCCGCAGGCTCCCAAAGTGCTTTACAACAAAACGATACATAAGAACACAGCATAAATACAAAGCATAACATTTTTTATTTTTGGTTGGGGAGTTTTTCCTTATGCGATGAGAGGGTTGCACTGTAAAGGACAGAGGGTGTCATATCCTGTACAGATTGTAAAGCCCCCTGAGGCGAAATTGTGATTTGTGATTTTGGGCTACACAAATAAAATTGACTTGACGTTAGTTAAACTGCTTGTCAGAAGGTTTCCGTAAAGCTCAAGCTGCATGTGTGTGTTTTGGCCACTTCCTTGACACCTCATTGTTCCAGTGGCATCATTCATTTGATAAAACAACCCAAACCTACCCTCTTATTTAACTGCTAAAAGTACTAACTAGATGTTCAAACTGACAAAGTGAACATTTGTAGATGATGCAACTGCACATCAATCTATTTCCAGAAGTCTGCATTCGACCATAACATTAGAACAGCGTGAGCAGGAGGTTGATGACTGCGCCTGACAATGAAAGCCTCTGCAGTTTTGCACAATTTTCTTACAATTATACAGGGAGAAAGGGTCTATTGTACAAGAAGCAGAGCCACATGTTTTGAGCTGAAAGAGCCTCAATAGACCAGAAACAGTGCAGCCACCACAGGACATGAGCAAGGGCCACGGCTCTTACAGCTGCTCTTGCTATGAAAAGACGTCTTTTCCGCCTACAGTAAACAAGCTGATTGCATCAGGGTCACACTCCCTATGTGGAGGGGGAATTTACATTGACCACCAGTAGTTTGAAGGGAAGAGGGCATGACAGAGAAGCAAATTCCAACACTCATCATAAAATATCTCCTCGAATGTACTTATTTTAAGAAATGACTAACAAGGATAGTATGTAGGACAGACTTCCTGTTAGTCTTCCACAAGCTAGAGACAAAAAGAGAGTTAGCAATTAAAAATGACAGCGCTGTATCTTTTACTTCCATAACACAATAAAGACAGAAAAACATCTCCAAGACAGAACGGCAGTGGTCAATTGACAGCATTTTCAGTGTTAAAACACATGCATAGGCTTTATTTGGTTGACTGAGCCTTCACACTGCTGCCGGGTTCCCACAAGCCACAATAGATTAATTAAATCCATTTCATTTCTTAATTAACTCAATTTTTCTGCCTGCACCGATACAGTAAAATGTAAATGTCAAAATGAAAGCTTTCAGATGGATCTCATGCTGTTCTACATCATTCACTAAAATGTTTTGGAGGAAAAAAAGTACTTTCATTTACATGATAATCTCACCTTTCGATATACATTTATACATACTGTATACTTTAAACAACAAAGCAAACAAGTGAGCAGTAAAAATAACTACTTTATTAACTCCTTCACACGTGCAAAAATGTACACACAACACTGATTTATACTTAGCACTTTGCCAGAGGGTAGAAAGTTGTCAGATTCATTAATTTAAAATATCTTTTTTTTTCATAAAATGCTTCATAGTTCAGTGAATAATACTTGAATTTTAAATCTACAATGTAATACTTCATAGATTACGTTCTAATCCAACAAACACTACAACTCCTCTTCAAATATGCAAATATGTTTAATACATGTCTAATATCTAGTACATTTCTTTGGTTCTTTCACATAACTAAAGACTTGAAGTGTAAAAAATACACTACATCATATTATTTTAACCGACTTACACAAGGATCTTCCCGGTATATTCTCTAACTTGTAAGGGGTCCTTGGTTGGAAAACGATTGAGAAGCTGTGTACTAATATTAACTGTGTATTTACTGTCATTAAAAAAAGCGAAAAAGCAAAAATGTGGAGCAAGCTAAATTTGCATGCCCCTTAATTCAAATACTTAAAAAAGTGACAGGATGGCAGCTTCCTCTTCTTGAATTACCATATGAGCAACAATTTTGTCATTAATGGTGAAGTTGTTAATCATCGTCAGTCATCACTGTCAAGCAACCCCACAAGAAATAAAGAAATAAAATGAACTAAAGTAGTACTCAGTATCTAGCAGCTCAAACCACGATGTGCATGGTGTACCTGTGCTGTAACAGTATCTTCTATTTGATGGGTATTCAAACACAAAATCATTATAGCTTTACTTTCTCTAAACATACTGGTAAGACTTAGAGGCTGCAGATTGTTATCATTTAGTTAAACACCACACAGGAATCCAGAGCTGCCGTACCTTGGTGACTTTAATCGGGACAAAGCTTTTGTATCTGCAGAACTCAAAACAAAGTGTTGAGAGAGCTTGCTGTGCATTTGGTACGACAGCATGTTGTATAATAGAATTGTCTGCTCCTGTGGCCCTTGTTAGATGAAAAATGGTCCCCTCCGTACAGAGCCCTTTGCCATCTTTGTGTCTGCAGGAGAGTGGTATGATGTGACCTTTAATGGCTGGCAGGCCAGAAGAGAGTACAGGACTTATAGGAAATGGCAGAGCTGCAGCTGACCTTTAAGAAAAAATTGCATTGATTACTTGGATTATCCACTGCAGCCTGTGACAAGGTGCTAATAAAAGGGACAGTACACACGTCATAAGAAAGACACACACTTTTGTCTAAAGCATAATTTTGATTTTGGAACAGTGAGGCCAATTGCTTTATTTTTGCTGTACAGCAACTGTAACAGCGAAGCCGATTTTTTTTTATTTTTGCTGTACAACAATTTGAGCAGGGAGGCCAATTCCTTTTATTTATTTTTTTTACTGTACAGCAAAATAAAGGAATTGGCCTTCCTGTTCTAATAGTTTTGGAGGGGACTGTATGTTTCTTACATTACATGAACTCATAACATAATCACCAAGACAGCGGGCACATCAGCAATATCTGTATTATGATATTTCTAAAGATTGTGCCATTTCTGGGTAAACGGACACTTCTTATGATTAAAGCTGGCTATTTCAAGATGTTTTTCATACATCTTTGTTTTTATGAGTCAGTTGAAGTCGTGACGGTCGACAGATGATCCAGTCTGATCGCACTATAAAAGATCAGCTGTTTGAGTTGCTGAGAATTTAATAGGCTATTGTGTAAAAAAGTCAAAAGTTATGTCAGCCACTCAACTTTCATGTAAATGAATCAATTGACATGAAATCTGCCTCCTTTCATCAAAAGAAAATGTATCAGTCTCGTCAGTCGACTCCAGTCGCCGTATTTATCTTTTCTCCTCTGCATGTGTAGAAAATATAATAATCTGAGCTCTAGTGAAGAGGAAATGCCTTTTTAAACTTTAAATTGCTTTTATTGGTCTGAAGTTTGTGATCAAGTGTGTTTTCAACAAATAAGAAGTTTAAAGGGGAAAGAAATGATCCGTTTGTATAATCCCACCTTAATGTAGTGGATCTCCATTCAGTGTTTATTTTATCAACAAAGAGCTTTGGGTTGCTGCTAACCTGACAAATGTGCTGTTCATCATTTGAAGTTTTGGTGTCACATATGTTGGTGATGGATATACATTATCACAAGAAACTCTTGACATGCCTCTAATGTACGAAAATAAATCGGTTGTTGCATCACCGCATGCAATTGCAACATGTAGA
The DNA here is from genome assembly GCA_947000775.1 of Pterois miles. Taxonomy (NCBI): domain Eukaryota; kingdom Metazoa; phylum Chordata; class Actinopteri; order Perciformes; family Scorpaenidae; genus Pterois; species Pterois miles. Next base: position 9,804,860 of record CAMQGK010000341.1, read on the forward strand.
CATCTTCTTAAACCTGCTTTTTTGGTTCCATGGTTAAAAGTAGTATTAATAATTAATTAAAGTTGAGAAAAACTCAAAGGAGTGGCTCGTCACTTTAAGGGGAAAAACTGCTCCACATTAAGAGTGTTAACCTGAGTTAGAGATACAGGAAGTTGGCTCAGGACTTCCACCAGAGGAGTTGTAGCCTCGTAGCATTTATTTACGACAAATAAACTGGACACACACTGTCTGCTACACCTAGGTTCACAGCTATAACGCCACTGACAAACCCTCAGTCACCACCGCCACACACACGGTCTGTCGGAAACTTGCTAAAGTAACGCCGCAATGACAAAACGTGTGTGGCGGCAGCGAGCACAAACCTATTCTTATATTCAGTGATTATACTCTTAAGAAAACATACTTATTCATATTATATTCCATTTCTGCCAATTGATCCCCCTAATTATAACACACTGTGACTTCAAAGCATTTTTGCTGAAAACAGCTCTGCTGCAATACATTTTGTCATATTGCATATCTCAGTACTTTAAGTATTTTTTCCAAACCCTTTTTTTTCACGTCACATTTTCTTGTATCATTACATTGCATGTTATATAAAATTACTGTGGCATCTGTGTTACACTGACACCATGTGAATAGATATTTTAAAACATTAACCGTAGGTGTTATTTTGCTGCCAGACACTGAGGTGCTATGATGTGAGTCTGATGCTAATTACGGGAATCCCTGGAGATGGTAGCGGTTGTTCTTGGACCAGGTGCTACATCTTCCATCTCATCTCAACCTGCCACCGCTGCCAAAGCTATCGCAATCAGCGCAGCCCTGAATCAGAGTCAGTCAGGTGTTCATAAATATAGCCTTAAGGGACACAAGATGGCTCGGTGAGACCCCTTTGATACCGCCCCTTCACTCTCAGCTCCGCCTGTCTTTAATATCCAAATCACTGCTGTCCCATATGGACGAGGTAATTGACTCAGTGATTTAAAGGCAACCTGACCACCTCAATTCTCGGCGTGCGTCTTGGAGATAAAACATAAAAGATTGTTCTGTTAATCTCTTCACAGACCTCTTCCCTCTCACCGTAGAAATCCAGCGACCCGTCAGCAATTCTAGATTAACGTAATGTGAAAATCTTCCCATCTGCCATAATTACCATGTTACAAAGGGCTGTCTTAAATTACACCAGAAATAATGGCTTTGTGCAATGGGATTTAGAGCCAGCTACCTGTGTGTGTGAATGTGTGTGTGTTTCAGTGGTCACAGACATAAACGTATGAGATGACCGCAATGGTTACTTTAAACTACACAAAGAAGAGCAGCCCTTTGGCTAATGAGGCCAATTTTTGCCAATAGCACTTCTTGAGGACATGTCAAAGCAATGTTAGACAGACAGATGGACAGATGGTTGGCTGATTCACACTTTGTCCTTATTGGAACAGTGAAGTTTGTCATATATGATGTACAAAAAGAAACACAAGAAACATGCAAAGTTAAGAAAATCCTACATCTCATTGATAATGATGTCTTTTGACTGCCACACACGTCTGTTTAATTTGAATAAAAATCGATTCCCTTACAGCTCAATGCCTGCGATTTAGAAAGTCCCGGTCTGTCCGTCGTTCGTCCTCCAATGATTTATGCGCTCCCTGTTTAATTGCAGGTTTGGGAAATGCCCAGTGCTCGTAGCAAGTGGCATATTATGACCTGGACTGAAATTACAGCCATTCAAAAGCAATGAATTTAAATCACCTTTCTTGCCCACTCTCTAGATTGGCTCTGTGGCAAAGTGTCGTTAGGCTCACCCAAACATTTCACAAAATGTAGGTGTTGACATCGTTCACGTGGACTAGATAAATCAATCATTCTATAGAAAAGGAGCACAGATACAAATACGGACATGATTTTCTATGGAGACACACACACTAGCCAGACATGTATCTCATATGTGGTCCTAAATCAGATACAGGACTGATTTTTTTGCATTGCAACCTCAAACTGAACAACCGTATCTGAAATCATGAGACTTTTACATCAGTCTGGATCGACATTAATCACTAAGAAAAAAATTTAAGAAACTAAGGACTGAAACTAAAGCTAAACCGAACAAAAGGGGCTGCAGGCAGCTGGCAGGGGAGAGAACGCCACTCTGGAAGCTGGGCCTTTATATCCTGTGGAGCACAGGACCCAGGTACTCCAGACCGGCCTTGGGGACTCCAGTCAGGCTCCTCTGATGCCTTGAACACAACACAGGCAAAGTACTGATCCAGCACACACACATGCAGAGTAAATCAAGATTTTTGTTTTGTAGGCCTATAAAATATATATTTTCCTGTATATGTGTATTGAAGTTGTAGGACGTTGACACAGGTTGTTGCATATATTATAAGAGTAGCGTATGGACGTAGCTGTGTAGTGGAGCGACAAAGAGAAAGGTGGATGTGCTCAGAGCAGACAGGTCTTTGTAATCGAGTCAGTTGCTGCTTTAATGACTTGACATCATGTCTCTTTCCAGCTGCTACAGCAGCACCATTATTATATTATCTAAAATTATTAAAAACATTTTTGAATTAACTCCTAATTATGTACCAATGTACAAGAACCCTAAAGGGATAACTGTCGTAAAAGAAATGGATGATAGTACTGTATCTTCACTTGATGGTATTAAATGATAACACCGTGCAGCCACAAGACATGCTGTGGTTTTATAAAGGCATCATTACTTCTGCTGGACTCACTGCTCTGCCCGCACTGTGGTAACTTTATCACTCTGGTTATCATTATTTTTTACCTAAACATGCAGCACAAACTGCTGTAGCTAAATGCAGCAAACAACTGTTTGAAAATATGCTTGTTCTCCTAGTATTGCATAAAGCAAAATCCATAGCAACTGAGAACACAGCTTTAAATTTGTACCCATTGTGCATCACCTCAGGTGGGTGTCAAGCCTCAGGTAGAAAAAGACAGTCTGGCAGCTTCTAACTTGTGTTGTTTGTGCTGACCCCCCACCTGTGAGATTTTGCCAAACACGACAGAATAAAGCTAACTCTAAGCTCTTAAGATATGTCCCTCCTGCTCGCGGAGCCGTCTGGAAAGAATGACCCTCTGTGCACAGTGGGCAGTAAAGCCAGGAGGAAATATCTGCTTCCACTGTTAATGATAAATCCCTTATGGAGCTCTGTGTTTGTCTCCTTCACCCTCTCATTTGATGTTCGTCTCTTTCATACCCTCTTTCACCTCATTCCTTCTCTATGTACAAAAATGCGTTCCAACTAAAGACGTCCTGTTGGCCCCACGCTTTCCTTTTTTACTGTTTGCAGTTCCTTACAATTACACCGGGTCTGTCTCCAGACAAATCGAATGGCCCAGCTTGTCTCTCTGACTGTGTGCAGCGCTGACCGATCGATGGGCATCACAGTTAATACCCTCTCTTGTTTTTGTCGAGTTGTGGAATGTTTGTCGCTGATGGACACGCCCATCAGTCGCTCTGCTCTTCGCCAGATCAAGGCTTTGCTCCCCCCCTGGGGACGGCTTGTCGATCCCAGGCTGTTCAAAGTGATCAGAGTCACTGTCTGCACAATCAATAGGTTTCTCTTGCTCCCCCACCTTCCCCGTTTACTACTTCCTTACAGCAATGTACAAAGTTTTCCTGTACGTCTTAATGGGGAGAACACTGGTTGGATCTATAAATCAAATAATCAATGGGCTCAGGGGAGCAGGCAGGATAGAGACCCAGGGAGAAACATGGGACTCAAGGGTCAGGTTCTGTGTTCTCAGGATGGCAGGTCATTAGAGATAACGAGATCATTATTGGCAGACAGAAAAAAAAACATCATAAAAAAGCAATAAATAAATAAATCTGGAGCTGTCTAAATAGCTTCAAATAGAAAAGAAAAAAAGTGTGGACAAAAAAAAAAATAAAAACAGTGTGGATTTATTCATACTCCAAAAATGGACATTTTTTGTTGAAACAAGTTGGACTGCCAAGTTTCATTTGTCAATATATTTGACAAATCATTTTTCCAGTATTCTAATTAATTTTAGAAAGATAATCCATTAGCGTGTGTTATGTTGGAACAACCCAACCGCACAAACACACATGCAGTTATCTGTTTAGGATGGGACCAGAGAGGCTGAGGCAGGGAGAAATAAAACGGCCTGTCCGAAAGTCAATCCAGATGTAAATGTGCAGAGGTGGTGTGGCCTCTCCTCGTCCATGTCGCCCGGCAGCAAGAGATCTGCAGCCGTACAGTAGCCCGCGCTGTAACACTGAAAGCCAATTGTGCTGCTCTTAATCTCAGTTTGAGTTGATTATGTTGAGCGTTTTTTTGGTATCCAACTTGTGACAAGAGTATTTAGTTTCCAAATTGACTATAAATATGGTAAATAGTGCACAAGCAAGGCTGGTAATTATATACACTGCTAATCAAAAACAACACTTTCATTGTGTGAAATCTGTCGTTATCTCAATGTCCTGACTGAAAAAATCCTGAATTAAGTTGAATTAATTATATGATCAGTGTTAAGAGAGTGAATGCAAGAAAGTGTATAATTATATTGGAAGAATATTTTCGATTAGCATCAGGCATCAATGGCAAACAACTAATACAACTAATGTGACCACTGTCTGCATGTTTTTAACACAAAGGATTAACTAGGTGACCTTTCCAGTGTAACTATCTTTAATAAAGCACTAATAAAGAGCCCCATTAGGAACTGAAAGCTTCCAAATCAATAGATCCACACATTTAGGTCTTTGGTGAAACACTCAGTCGTCATCATGGGGGGCCAGTGACAGCGCGACAGAGAAAAGGCAAGCTATTTTTACTCAGAGGAAAGAAAGTATTGTCTTACAGGAACTACCAACAAACTTAAAGTATCTTTGGGCACAGGGCAAACTCAGATTAAAAAAAGGTCGATAGCAACAACTAGAGGCTTTTTAGAGTTTTGGATCAGGGAAAATTTGATCTTTGGATGGCTACAAAACAGATGACGTAATCATCAGATCAAAAGATTCTTCCTCTGGAGATCATGAGTATTCAGTCATTTTCGTGGCCTTTTACCCATTAAAGTAGGTATTAGGAGTAAATATTTGTGGTCGAAGCAGAAATATTGGCCTGATGATGATGATGGCAGAGAATAAGCATCTTACCTTGGGTGTACGAATATTCACAGTAAATTCCACATAAAATAGGTTGTGTTGCTTAGATATCACAGACTGTGTTGGATAGATGGACAGAACAAAACAACAAAAATTACTCTTTTTCATAGGGATGCACTGATCCAACTCTCTCAGTTCCAATAGTGATGCCTCGGCCGGTCCAGAATACCGATCCAATACCAGTGTAATTAATGAATTAATTAGTAAGCTCTATGCCTCACTGTGTGGTAGCGACTGGGATCATTTGTTTATTTGTAAGGCAACATCAGGCTGGACTTAACCACTGCTTTCTTAACTTTGTAAACCTAAATATGATAAATGAATACAGGTGTAAATGTACTGAATTGTTATTTATCATCAGGAATTACAGTTCAAGCTTATAATATAATATATCGACCGATATATGATCCAGCTATCTGAGTCAGTATCGGCCCGATATCTGATACAGTACTGGTATCAGTGCATCCCTACTTTTGCAATTATTCTTTTATTGTTGGTGCAAATTATTGTTATCCAGCATCTGCAAAGAATGTATGTAAGTATGTGTACCTGATGATTGTTTGACTTGGACAGCTCAACCATCCAATCAGTCAACTTAATATCCGACAGCGCCGTCCTCTTCAGTACAGGGGCAAAAATATGTAGATAATACTAGGAACAATTGTAAACCAAATACTTAGGATGTTGTCAGCTGAATGGGCCTCATTAAAGTGATCAATATCTAGGCCATTTCCATACGCCATAAAATTTACTGTCTTTATAATTTCTCAGCTCACTGTCTCAGGCTGCCTTGCTCTCTCTTTCTGGCTGCGCTTCATTCGGCTGTGCTGGTGTGCTGCTTGTAACTTAACAGTCCAGGGCGTGGAGATGGAGTGCAGATGGCATGCATGATGCAGCTGATAATCAAACAGTAGCAGGCGCTAGAAATGCTGTGCATATTTAAAGCTTTTAAGTGTTGGCAGCCACTACAAGTCCTGTGAAATATGCGTTTAGTCTGTGTTTGTGAATGTGTGAAAGAATCTCTAAATATGTGCTGAGACTAGTACATGTGCACAAAAATCTGTAAATGTGCACAGAAATCTGCAAGTGGGTACACAAAACTTTGAATGTGTACTAAGATTTATAAGTGTGTACACAAATCTGTAAATGTGCACACAATTTAAATTTGCACTGAGATTTGTGTGTATGCACATCTGTAAATGTACACACAAATCTGCAAATGGGTTTGTAAGTGTGTACACAAATCTGTAAATGTGCACACAATTTAAATGAGTTCTTAGATTTTCAAGTATGTACACAAATTGTAAATGTGCACAATTTAAATGTGTACTGAGACTATAAGTGTGTACACAAATCTGTAAATGTGCACACTATTTAAATATGTACTTAGATTTGTAAATATGTACACAAATCTGTAAATGGGTACACACATTTGTAAAGATGTACTGAGATTTGTAAGTATGTACACAAATCTGTAAATGGGTACACACATTTTTAAATGTGTACTGAGATTTGTAAGTGTACACACACATTTGTAAATGTGAATAAGATTTGTACATATGTAAAAGAATCTGTAAAACTCCAACAGATGATTCTTTATTTGCATGTTTTACCGTACATGAATGTGTTCATATTTTTCTGTTGCTCCCTGAATCACACAAACTGTATTTGTCAATGACGACAAGTTACTTGCTCTCGCTTTTACATTAGAATCTTCATGTGAATGATCTCTACGCTGAAAATGATGCGCCACCAGGTATATTAGTTAATTATTTCAGTACACATGTTGCGCAGTAACTGTCTCGAATGCTGCACACTACTTTGGAGTATCTGCTCCCTTGTTTTGCGCTGTGTATTGCAGAGTACATTAAGTGAATAGAGGTGCTGTAGTGTTGAGGGCTGGATTTGAAAAGTCTCATAAGTCCGGGAGGGTTGACAACAACACAAGACCCCTATGTCCTTATTAGATGTAAGGACTGCTAATGCATCAGATTAAAGAAACCAGTGGAGCCTGCAAATGCTCAGGGATTTAGGGCACACACTGAACTTTACTCAGCAAAAACACAATATACCTCTTCAAACAAACAGCAAAACAACATCATTCACATCAGCCTTTCCCGCTGGATTTCCCATAGTAATTCTTTCATCTCTTTATTGGACTTAAACATCTGAGCAGCGTCATTTGTAGACTTAAAAGGGAATCCATCTATGGTGTTTTGGATATGAAAAGCAGTATTGCTCATGCTCATGCAGCTTACCTTGCCGCTACCTTTTCCCACAATAATATATTACTTGTGCTAAAAGCAGCTCAGAGAAATTAAATCACCATGTGTCCTGACAGCTCAATAGATTTGCGTCTCCACTTGGATACACAAGAAGACACGATTAATCCTTTGGTGTTTGGGCACAGCACAGAACTCTAAATCACAGAAATTACTATCATCTATGCCAAGTTACACATGACAATAGAAATCTAAAAAATAAAACAGTCAAGTAATTACACCACTCCCATCAGGCACACAAGTCTTCAGTGTTATGGTATTTTTACAAGAGCATGGGCTTGTGTTTGAGCCCTACTAGCGATACGTTAAGGTGTATGTGTTTGTTTCTTGTATGTGTGGCCAGTCGCCCTCCCTTAGCGACATTCTCAGTGTCAGTGTTGTAGTCATTCTGGCTACAGGCATCCTGTCGCTGCGGTGGATTTACTGGCAACATGCCCCCCTCCCTCCCTGGCCAGCTCTTTAATTACCCTGGCCTATTGATCCACCCAGGGACATGGCACTCTGGAGCTGAAGCTGGGCCTGCACCAGTTAATGACTGATTATTCCTCCGTGGACCCTTGGGAGCAGGCAGGCGGCGTGGGGGGACAGAGGGAGCCGGAGAGCACCAGGCCCATTCTGCTCTGCAGCAGCAGCATTCGCACTTTTCACCGGCTCACCTGATTGCAGAACAGGCTCAAAATAGCATTTTGTACTTCTTGCTTTGCCAGATAGATGATAGGTTGAGAGTTAAGACAATCAGCGCAATTTATTTGTGATATATTTGTTTTGATAACTCGTCATAAGACAGTAAATTGTTTTTATTTACCTACCTTGATAAAGTTATCATATGTATATATATATATATAGGGATGGAAAAATATTCACCTATATACAATATACTACTACTGTAGAGCACACATATACCGACATTTATGTTAAATGTATTCAAACGGCCTGATGGAGCTGACCGTGGGTGTTTAAAGAGAACGGAGCTAACAGGGAGCGCTAGTGTACACGTATGACTACATTTGCCTTTCAAAATAAGGTGTTAACAAAGGGAAATGTATACTTTATACAAAATCCTCTACATAATTTATATGGAAAAAAGATTGATTGGATTATATTCATCAGAGGTATAAAACATTACATGTCCCGTTATAAATTAATAAGAAAATACCACTAATTTGTGGGAGAAATGTCCTTATTCTTTGATTTTTGGGTTTGCTGGAAAAGATTTAATAAATATTTCCTGACAGTGACTGATATATGTGAGTTCAGGACATCTCTGACTACATGCATGCTGAAAATCTAACATCTTAATGTATTAATTTTGATATTTTTTTAAATTTAAAATCGCTAGAAGTGCATGATTCAACTTTTTCTCAGGGTCTAGTGTAAAAAAATGTTAACAAAAATAACAATAAATTGTAATACTGACTCACAATATTTGTAGAATTGCAGTACTTTAAAATTGCAGTACATATGGAATGGGCACCCAAGTATTGTGATTGTATCAAATGGGGAGATGGCGTTGGGATGGGGTTTATGGTCCCAGTCCTAATATATACAGTAGGTTTAATACTATACAGCGTAGTGAGGGCATCATAATTATGCTAGAAATTTAGTAAAAAAAGATGCTAATCACTTAGAAAACTTTAATCTTCAGCGTAAAGTTCTGCACTTTTGTGCTAAAACAAACTTGTATTTCTGTAGCTGCAGTCCTACAGGGAAACATGGAATGACAATAACATGACATGTGAAAGGAAGTAGAAAGAGTTGTGAGACAGCGAAGTGTGGATGCAAATGTAAAGAGTCCTACGAGGCCATAATGTTAATTTACTTTCCCCGATCATCATCTCACAGTGTTTGCACCCCGACACCTTCATCATACTTTTCTCCCTCTTCAGTGTACAGTCACAAAGGCTGCTCTTGAAACCAGACAGTACTAACGCTTGGTATCCTTTATGCTCAGCACCATTAAAGGCCTTCACTTTATGTTCGCTTACTTGCCCATTTTCTCCTCTCGACGAGTCAGAGAGATCAGTTTGATGTCTCCAGAAATGGGAGTTGGAGCTGGAGTGGTAAAATGAAAGGATTGGAGAATTCCTGGTTCTCTTTAATGGGGGTTGATGATGAGCAGTCGATGGGGCTCTTTGTCACTTTGAAACATGTCTTTAGAGGAGACACTTGTTGGGTGAAGTTGACGTTTTACCTTTTTGCCGCTGGAAGAGGAGCCGGTGCGTGACGCACGTCTCCTTCTCATTCTTATCCCCTTTTTTCCCTCCGAGGCCGACAGACATTTGTATTCGGCAACTTAGTCTTGTTTCCCCTCTGAGAGATCACCTGAAGGGAAATTAAGTAGTTTTCATGAGGAGTGATCTTTACCCATCACTCCGCTGAGACTGACTCATAGTGAGTCATATTTCAGAGGAGAAGAAAGAGAAAGTGACATACCAGAGAGGAGGTTGGGATGAGCCTGTGAGCTAACGTCTGAAAAATGACAAAATATGTAGCTGATAGCTGTACTATCATTTCTTATGCAGGGCACACACTACACAGGAATCAAGCCGATTTGGGCCTGATTCCCCCTCCCAACAATAGTCAGAAAAGCCCCGATTTTTAAAGATTATCTTGGTAGATATTCCTGTGGTGTTAAGTATATTAAGAGCGTTTTTACATCCTCGGTCAGCTCAGAAGTCCATCCTGGCCGCACTGACTTTGAATCGCAAATATTAAACATGTTAAGTATTTATGATCAGGTATCCCGTTGTGTGTGCGGAATCTCGAAGATGGGCAATGACGCAGTCATGCGGTGTACTGCCCTCGCAATGCGTTCTCTTTAGCAAAGCTAGACGGCCAGTTAACATTTGGAGTCCAATAAACTCCAATAAACACACAAGGCTTGACTATTCTTGTATTTTACTGGTTGGTTTCCTCTTCTGGATTCACTTTTGGTTGTAAAATTGAAACAAATATAAGGACATAATTCACATAACTTTATACAAGCACACAAACATTAACATCCATGTGGGCTAGAAAGCAGGAATTACAAACCACGGTCAGTTACTGAGCAGAAGTAGCTACCTGCTGTAGCCTAATTGCTAGCTAGCAGAGCACATTTTACCAAAACAATGAAAAACATACTGGCATAATATTCCTTTACAAGAGCAGCTTCACAATTGTTTGCACTGTATCCCGCACTGTCTGTGTTCCCTGTCTGTGTTCAATTGAAGCATGTGGTTAAATGGAGTGTGCTTGACTGCAGGCATCCCTCCGACCAGTAGATGGCAGCACACAATATATACTAACACAAATGAATCACCAGTTTTTAGTGTTTTAATTTAGAATTTATTTAAATTACAAAATTAACTTCGAAGGCAGCATGTGGGAAAGAATGATTTAGAAGTAAGGAAAGACAATAACTGCTACTGTGAAGCATAAAGAAAGATGGACCCCAGAAATAGAGGACCAACTTGTTGATTTGCGGCGACAACGTGAGTTAATTTAACGTGTCTCCATGACTTCATCCATTTTGTTTTCTTTTTTCTTTGTCAACTTTCAGTGCAAATTAGTGCAAAGACTAATATAGCTAATTCTCCCTGCCTGTCGTCTGCCGTGTTTGTTTACATTAAAGTCATGTTTGATCGGGATTTCCATAATTTGTGGTTTTTAGAGTCGGGACTCTTGTTGCTCATGGCGTGCTCTTATGGCCAAATCATTGCTCACCACACACTAAAGGAACCAAACTATGGATGCTAATAATTAACCATATAACCGATAACCAACATTAAGCATTTTAACCAATTACTGCTATCGGTTAAAGGGTTAAAATAATATTAATAATTCACTTAAAAGCTGAGAAGAAGGCAGAGGAGTGGCTCATCACTTTAAGGAGAGAAGCTGGTCCACCTAAAGAGAGAGCCGGTGCAGATACAGGAAGTTGGCTCAGGACTTCCAATTGAGGAGTTGAAGCTTGTAGTCTCGTAGCATTTATTCACTGACAAATATACTGTACACACACTGTCTGAAGTTACGCTACAGTGGGCACAAAGCCATAGGCAATGCTAGCAGCACAGACATCGTTAATCCGGGCAGACGCACAGTTGACAACCTGCTAAACTAAACTAAATGTGCGGTGGAGACTTTTACTGGGAAAGTGGCTGCATGTCCGCAGCACAACACACAGCACCGTGACTGCTAATGCTCCTGGACGATGAACTGGGGACAGTGAATGCAGCACCACGGCTGCTACAGTAGCTCTCCTGACAGTGAACTGGGGACAGTGAACGCAACACAGTGGCTGCTACAGTTGGTTTCCTGACGGTGAACTGGGGACAGTGATTGCAGCACTGTGGTTGCTACAGTAGCTCTTCTGATGTGAACTGGGGGCAGTGAATGCAGCACTGTGGCTGCTACAGTAGCTCTCCTGATGTGAACTGGGGACAGTGAATGCAGCACTGTGGCTGCTACAGTAGCTCTCCTGATGTGAACTGGGGACAGTGAATGCAGCACTGTGGCTGCTACAGTAGCTCTCCTGATGTGAACTGGGGACAGTGAATGCAGCACTGTGGTTGCTACAGTAGATCTTCTGATGTGAACTGGAAACAGTGAATGCAGCACTGTGGTTGCTACAGTAGCTCTTCTGATGTGAACTGGGGGCAGTGAATGCAGCACTGTGGCTGCTACAGTAGCTCTCCTGATGTGAACTGGGGACAGTGAATGCAGCACTGTGGTTGCTACAGTAGATCTTCTGATGTGAACTGGAAACAGTGAATGCAGCAGCGTGGCTGCTACAGTAGTTCTCCTGATGTGAACTGGGGACAGTGAATGCAGCACTGTGGCTGCTACAGTAGCTCTTCTGATGGTGACATATTGACTCAGTTGTCTGTTATGCTCATATACTGCAGCTGGCGCACCCTGCATGCGAGGCTCTTGTCTTGTGGGATAACAGTTAATAATTAGGTTAATAATTAGGTTAATGAGGGTCGGTTATCAGTTAAGAAAATTTTTCAAAATTAGCAACCCTAAACCAAACTGTTAAATTTATCATGATATGACCTTATGTTTGACATCACTCACAATATGAAAAAAAATCTTTTAGTGTGGGCCAGCCTTTACACAGAAATCAGTAGAAATCAAATTTCAGTTCAACTAAAACCCTTACTGGCCATTTTATCGCAAAGGCTAAAACAACTAGACAGACTGTTATATTCATTCTCCACTGCACCTGCATGACTTTGGACTATGAAGGGAAATCTGGGCATAGAAACCAGCAAGATATCATCAAGGTATTGATCATGGGTCCTTCTTGCTGAGAGGCAACAGTGCTGCCATATGTAAGAGGCATCAGTTAGAAGCCACAATGGTGGCCTCCTGGGGTTTGGATACCATGAAGACGTCAAAGTTAACCCAGGTCAAGGTGGCAGGGAGCCTGATCACTGAGATTGCCCCCAGCGTGGGGGACAGTTGTGTCCATCCATCCATGCAGACATTTCCGCTTCATTGTGGTGATTATTTTGTTCATTCCATGCTGGGAAACGCTCACAAATGACGTATGAATGCGAGTGTGAGCGTCTGAACTTTCACTTGGCTTGTTACCTGCTGACTTTGTACGATACTGCCCTCGTTTCGTTGCACCTTTGCTTCCCTTTGACTAAGACGCAAAAGTAAAGCCGGCGTAGCAGCCCGGCGGCACAAACAAACGGAGAACATTTTGCAAACACATGCATATGATTAATGTTCCCACACATATCATCCATCCTTGCCTCCTGCTGCTGTATGCTATATTACCCCCAAAAAAACCAAGGCCTCACAAGATGGAGCATTCTGTAGAGGAAATACATCTTTGAGTCATACACTGAGGGAATATTATTAGAGTAAAGAATTAACAAGCTTTATAAATTACTTAAACACATTCACAACTTTTTCATTTAGTCATAATGCATAAGGCTATGAAGTGCATGTTCTTTTCATCAAACAGCACAGTTTGTTACCAGTGTGTTGGATTGCAATGTGAATTATGTGATAAGCAAACAGTGGTTTGCAGTGTTTTTAATTGTTGATTACAAGATATATGCTGCTGTGTTAATACAGTTTGTTTGCTCCCATGTCTATGAATTTGTAATTATTGTGCGCTATTCCTAATCATCATTAGTCCCAAACAACAATAGAGATTAAATAATTGGCTGCCTAATCTTGCCTTTCTTCTCTATCTCTCACTTTCTCTCTTTCAATCTCTCACTTTTATGCTCAACGCTCTCTTTTCTCTTTGCCCCCTGATTGTATAAAATCTTAATCAAAACTATTCATCTACCATCAGTTCAGCCAACTAATTTAGATGTTTATTCTTACAATCCCCTTAATATGGTAACAGCTTCATTTAGCCGTAAGAGCAAAGTGAGTCGGTAAATTAAACAAGCTGCCGATCAAGTTGTCACGTCAGGCAAAGTGAATCATAAAGTCTGTTTGCAAGCACAGAAACATGCTGTGCATGTAGACTTGCAGACATTGGGCATGATGATTGCATAATTAATTTACATTGACTGTAAATATAAATCTGAAAGCAAATTGTAATCACCCGTCATTATTTGCATAATTAAAACATGCAACTGAAAGAATATGAAAGACAGGACAGAAACTATGTAAAATGCTAAAAGTTACTGAACTGATGTAAAATATCCACTCAAGATGAAAATAATTGAAGCCATACTGTGTTCTTCTGTATGACTGCCTCCCTGTCCCTCCACAGTGACCCGTGGGGGAAGCGATAGAGACTGTCTGTGCAGTTAGATAGACTTTTATTGACACTGTGTGTCTGCAATCTGAGTGATGTGCATCTTGACAGAGTGCGGGCGACCTTACTGAGGCTAACTAGACTGGCTTGGCCCACAATATGTGTCGGTGCTCGCTGGCAGCTGTCAGCCTGTAGTAGTGTATCCAGGGAGTAAAGTAGAAATACTGTGTTACTTATAACTAGTTTGTTGTTGAAAATAATTTGTCAATTATCACTTTTACTGCACTTACAAAAATGTCCTTCTCACTTGTCACATTCCTTTGACATGCTTTCTTTTACTTTTCCGTCTAATTAAAGAAAAGAAACTTTCTTTGTTTACAGGCGACAGAGGGTATGCATCATAGTACAATTTGCATACGCTCTGCAGATTCAGTCCCTGGCTGGTCTAACAAATCTACACTTGTGCTGCTGTAATCAAAATGACGGCTGTGTTGGCCAGCCAGACCAGGCGGCAACCTCCGGTTCTGAAAAGTGAAGACAATGCTGAAGTGTCTTAAACGTGCATTCTTTCTAACAGCCAGCAGGGGGCAACTCCTCTGGTTGCAAAAAGAAGTCAGATTGTATAGACGTCTATGAGAAAATCAGCCCACTTCTCACTTGATTTACCACTAAAGTAAACATTGTAAACATGAGTTTATGGTCTCAGTCACTAGTTTCAAGTCTTCTTCAATCCAGTATGATGTTAATTTAGTAAATTATGCTCCTATTTAGACTCAGATCAGCCACAAAGCAGGAGATGCTTTAGGGCGTGGCTACCTTGTGACTGACAGGTTGCTAACACAGCGTCTTCAGTTCATGGATGTTAATTTTAACCATTTTGGTCACCTAAAAATAAAAAAATGATGCATTTGGTTGTATTTAGCACCACCCTCTTGTGTCACTTCTGGTTGTAAAAAACCTAGATGGTGATGGCCAAAATGCCGAAATCTAGGCTTCAAAACCAGTCCACAAACCAATGGGTGATGTCAAGGTGACTATGTACACTTCTTATATACAGTCTATGGTTCTATGGGCCTGTTTCACTGCAATATTCAGACCTGTCATAGCAGGGAAAGCAGACATGTTACTAATAACATTAATAGTGACTGTTCTATTCAAATGTTCCAGTAAGCCATGACAGTGGGCCTTTCTTAAGCCGGACCCTCCTCACCCCGACTCCATGACAGCGTGAGCTCCATTTGTTGTCATGCTCACAGCTGAATGAAGCACCCTTCTTTAAGGCGCTGGGTGTAAATTCAACAGCAAGCTTTGGGACAAACTTCCTTCTCTCCGGCAGAAACGGGAGCTGTTGTAACGTTTTGTTACCATGGTTTCATATCAAGTGGCAACTGTTACGCACAGCACTAATAATAAGCTTCATAAGTGGGCAGTGAGGTGGCGGAGTCATTATTCACTCCACATGAAATAGTCCTTAAGTCTGTGGAGAAAAATCAGAATCAAAATCCGGTTTATTACCAAGTAGGTTTTCATATGCAAGGAAACTGCTTTGGTGTTTTGGTGCATAAATAAAAAAAAAAAAAAATACAATAAAAATATAAAAGGTAGGCCTGTTTAAAAAAAAAAAAATGTACAGTATATCTGTTTAAAGTGAAAGTGTGTGGCAGGAATGAGCAAATATATATTCTAGAGGACATGTAAAAGGTTTAAAATAGGTTTCAATATGTGAAGGCCCTATCTTATACAAGGTTAAATTGTAAGATTTCATTCATAAAATCAAGGACAATTGCATTTCCAGGGCATCAAATATAACTATTAATATCACGAAGAATTATAGCACTGCCATAGTTAGGTACATACATTTTTTTTATTTTCAAAAAATAGATTAATGGAGTGCCCTGATAGCCTTTGTTGCAACGTCATACTGCTCTATAATTACCTGCAAGCTCTCAAACACGCATAAAACACTGAATGGTTTTAAGTAAAACAATTATTTGTAATTGCAATATGAGAGAGCACAAACTGCATCCCAAGAGTCACAAAGTTGTGTCTCAACAGAAAGTTGTGTCGCACTCCAAGGACAAATAAAGCATGTTATTATTAAACCCTGGGTAAACTGGCTTTCTGCTCTATATCTGCTACCATATCTAACGTGCAACAAACTCTACTTTAATGTCCTAAAACTCGTGATATATTTAATACAGTGCTTGCCTTTGTAAGCACTGTATCTAAAATATGAAATATGGATGATACTTGCGCTCTCTCCCTGATCTTAACCTTTACTTCCTCAAATGTTGACATACAGCGTACACACGCACATTGGAGAAATCACTAAATAAGAACCATTAGCTAATCACGAGTTGTGACCGTGACCAAAGGATGTGCTACACAAGTGTCTGCAAATGCATATAAAATGACAGAAAAATTATAAATGCTTCATGTCAGTTTACTGTCATATATCAATATCTAATCATCACATAGTATCTTCATTTAAATAGGGCAGTTTTTGGTCCTTTCTTTACAAAGTCACAGCATAAATATTTACGTTCCAGGTGGACATTATACAGAGATACTAAGCCAAGGATACATAAACAGAATAATAGACATACAGCATAACTACTAAATGATCATTTCAAAGACTATGGTAATTAGTAGTACATGCTACTTTAAAGGAAAAATGAATTATTAGTATGTCGACTAATTGTTAATGAAAGAGATTCAAAACTTCATAATAATGTGTCATGGGAAAAAACATGCCTACATTATTCTAAATGTGGTCGCACTGTTACAAAAGAGGAAAATGTGGATGCAGCTTGAACCTCAGACGCTTAATAGACTGATGCTAAACACTGCAGCACTGATTGCCCACATATCTCCACAGTATTAAATAGGGATGTCACAATACCAGAAATTTAGTAGTTGATACCAATATGACTGAAATTCCACGATTCTCGATACCAATCGGATACCACGTCAAAACCAAAAATCCCATTAAAAAAATTATAAATCCCATGTTTTTCAACATACACTCCTTTATTATAGTGTGCATACTGTTTTATTGAACAGTTCATAATTCCATCTCTGTTATCTATTTTATGTTGCTGTGAAAACTTGTGAACATTTCGTCCAATACTCATTTTACTGAATAGTAAATTGAATAGAGCCTGAACACATCGTAATGTAAATCAATGGTACCTCTTGTGTTGAAATCAGCAGGAGGAGAGCTAGTTAACGTTAGTAAGGAGGCTGACTGTTATGAGTTTTTTATGGCTGGTACCTTATTTTTACAGAATCAGGACAGCTGATGGCCGATATATGATGCCGATATTTTTTTGTCAATATCTTTGGCTGTTTTTTTTTTTTTTTATTCCTTCATCTGATTAATTATAACACCTAAATAATAAATGATACACATAATTTCTTAACTTAAGTAAACATTTATTAAGTAACACTTATGGTCTGTCTATCCAAACTACTGTTTTGTGTCTGCACGGTTTCTCTACTGAGGTCTGCAGGTAGAATGATAATTTGATTGACACAAGGGGCGCTGTCACACGTGTTCGACAGCAATAATTGACATGCTCAGGCATCGTCCAATGCGATTATGAAAAAATGTTTTTTAAAAATCGGCCTGATTAATCAGTCGACCTCTGGCTAACACCTAACATTAACTAGTTCTCATTTATTATCATTACCTGGGAAAAAAATAGGGTGTGTCCCATGAATGTGTCAATAGTGAATTTACTGCATGAAAAACCAGTACTGTCAAGTTTTCCGAATTTTGCCATCGACTTGGTACCAAAATATCGGTTCTCGTGATATCCCTAGTATTAACTAAACATACCTGTGAGACAGTCTACAAAAACTACATTGTGAGTTTTCCAAAGCTGGCATGTTTGGCAAGGCTGCTGTTAGAAAGCACAGCACACTGTAGCCATGGCCTACAAATAAAGGTATGCAGTATACTGTATGTAACCTGCTGTAAACCTGGACCCTGAACAACAGCAAGAAGCAATAATATCTAATGAGTCATCTTTCACCCTCTTCAGATACCGAGGAAAGCTAAACGCTAAATGCTTTCAGCCCACAATGTCTGTTGCCGACTGTTAAACATGGCAGCAGAGCTGTAATAGTAGGGGCAGCCATCTACTGGGGACCATTAGGTCTGATGATTGCTCTGCGTGATTGCATAACAGCCAAAGAATATGAAGCTATTTTACAGAACCCAAGTGCACCCTCGTGATGCTCCCATATGCCAAGATGATAACGCCATGATGCACGCTGCTAAATAAATTAAAAAGTGCATTCAGGAACACCAGGAAGAAGTCACACATCTTATAATTTAAAACACCATAAACATAATTGGACCCTTGTGTTTTTGTTTGTTTGTTTGTTTGTATTTTTGAAGAGCAGTGTGTGAAGTATTTTCACCTCCTTCATTCCTCAAAGACTGGATCTTGTCGCCATTGAAGAATGGCTTAATATTGCATTGTGTGCACTGTATGACATAATTTCATAGATGTTCATAAGATGCTCTGAAGACTATAGCTGCCCTCCTTTTAAGTGTACTGTACTTTCCATGTGGTGTTTCATTTATTCCCTTTTGACCTTCTATATGTCGGAAGCATGTTGTAGGTTTTAGTCTGTTCCTGAGTGATGGCAGCTTGGTCCACAGACAACAGTCTTCCTATGCTCCCACAATCTGCATCTGCCCCCGGAGTCTAAATATGAGTAGGTACCTGTCTACTATAGGTGCATGATTTATGATGGTGAAGCCTCATTTGTGCTCTCTATGCAGAACAGGTGTGCTTTGTTTGTAGCTCTATACTTCCTGGACTTGTGTTTTGGCAGTTCTATTCTTTCCCTTATGGAAAGCTGCAAGTCACTGAGCCGATTCATGTATCTGTCTCTCTGGAAGAAGGCGTCGGGGTTATCATGAGCAAGAACTCTTCATCTTTAGCCTGGAGTGGTTACTTTCACTTTATTTGCATTGCTCATGCAAACCTGTAATAAATAAGTAATCTTAATGAATAAATGTGTTTAAGCGATTAAAATAATCAACCACATTTGAAAGCTAAATACATGTCTCAGAAGCAGGAGTAGCTCAGGTCTCCTGCTGTCTCCATTTGAAAGTGAATTACGTGTAAAAACTCATCCAAGCAATGAGGAGTCTGAAGTACACGGTCTGACGGCTACTATCAATCACTCCCAGCCAGATGTCTTGGGGGATGGAGCCATAGGAGGAATAAGAGGTGTGCCATTATTTGTCTCAGTTAGATTTTCGTGAGACCTTTTTACAGCTTTAATAATCACCTAAATCAGTCATTCCTAACGATTCCCACAGGTGGGTCACAGGAGATTTTATTAGGTTTGCAGAATTTCTTCCATAGTTGTTAATTTAACGTTTATATCTGCAGGACACCTTTGAGGGAGCCTGAATGTTTGTATTGATCTGATGATTGTAGTCTACTTATAACAATCAGTTTGTGCTATTGATGAGAGGAAATGAAAAGAATGAGACATGTTTATGTTTTCAATAACACATGCATAAAACAAAGTTGTGATTTATCAAACGTGTATCTCTTCGAAATGGCTGGTGTTCGTATTGAAGATAGTATGAGGTGATGCGGAAATGTCAGGAATGTTCATTTATGCACAAATTTGCTCTTATGGATAAGGCCTATTGTGAATTGGGTCGTGATAGTTTGTCATTTTAAGAATGTGGGTCCCTGGAAAAACAAGTTATCTAAATTTATGGTTGTTACTGATTAAATTTCTATTTTAAAGACTGGTATTATTCTATATTTTTGTCAGTGTCAACAAAACCCATGAAAAGACCAAAACAACAACATGTTAGTCCTTTCTTGGCACAAGGCATGTAGCGTGCAATAAGAACGTCTGTCTTGATTTCCATGTCATTTGTATACCATATATCCTGTATTGACTGCAATATAAACGCATCCACGTATAAATGCTAGGGTAAGAGTTAGTGACGTAAAATAAAGCGCAATATAGATTGCTTGTGGTTGGCGGGTGGGGAAAGATAAGATGAGATAAAACTTTATTCATCCTGAAGGAAATTCTTGTGCCAGAGATTGCTCAGAATTTACAGAAAGGTACAACACAACACAAGTGTACATGAAAAGAGTAAGAAGTTCAAAGTACTATTGTGGAAAAAGTACTATTCCCAGCAACAGTGCCTAACTGAATATCAAGAGGAGGGATTATGCTTTGTAAGAAAAAAATAAGTGAATAAAATATGTGAGTGAAGTAAATACAAGTAAGATAAAAACAGAAAGAGGAAGTAAAATTGTATGCAATGGAGAAAACGACTATTTTGCACATGATAGGATCAGTACTATTGCATAAATTGAACAGGCTAAAAACAGAAAAGGGCAGTATTACTGTATATAATGGAGTAAATAGCTATATTGCTATGTTGCTTATGATTTGGTTGCTGCTAAAAGCAGAGAAGAAAGTAAATGTATAGTGTGTATGGGGCGGCAGTAGCTCAGTCTGTAGGGAGTTGGCTTGGGAACCGGAGGGTCACCGGTTCAAGTCCCGACATGGACCAAGAACTGAGTGTGAACTGGTAGCTGGAGAGGTGCCAGTTTACCTCTTGGTGCCCCTGAGCAAGGCACCAAACCCCCAACTGCTCGGGGCGCTTGTCAGGAGCAGCCCCATCACTCTGACATCTCTCCATTGTTGCATGTTTGTGCATGTGTGTGTTCGGGTCTGCATGTACCGTGTATAAGTTAACAACAGAGTGAAAAAATTGAATTTCCCCTCGTGGGACTAATAAAGGACTATCTTCTTCTTCTTCTATAATGATGATACTATATTGCACATGATAAGGTCAGTAATAAGTGGATGGGTCCAACAAACACAGGACTTTTAACCAGGAGAATGGTGTTCAAAACCGCTGTTTTGTTTTGTAAGTTAGTGATGTTCAATCATCATGTTTTTCAGTGACATTTGTTACATGTCTTCCATAGTAGCAGCAGGGTGATATGCGTGGGTTTGATTCAAAGTGGCCATGTTCATAGTAATGAGGGAACATGTTGCAGCCTTACTTTTTAACTGGCTTGGCTGATTTGTTTGTGCACCCAGAGGTAGCACCGTGAATCTTGAGTCATAATTCTGCAGAGTTTTCTTTTTCTGTCAGCATAGCGGTAATCGTTACCGAACAGAGAATGCCATCGCAACGCCGCTGTCCAGACACCAGAGGCTACTTTGAAATATGGGGCTTCTTTTTTTGGAGGTCTCTGCTGCTGTGTTGCAGGGGGTGTGGGCCCTACCGTGGTGGCGCTGCCTTTTTACAGGAACTTATCACGTTCAGACAAAGTGCTGTTGACAGGCGGTTCAGGGTTTAGCAGCAGCCTCGCTGTGCCACCTCTCCCATGGGGTATTTCATCAGTGCCTCCCATAGAGACGCCCAGTGCCACATAGCCAGTACCATACTGTAATAAGAGACTGAAGACTGGAGCTTGCCAAGGTCCAAGATAGAGCAGCGTGGGTGCAGTATAGGGTTTGGAGGGCGAGGGGGAGGAGGAGGGTTGTTGGGGGTGGGCATAATTAGACTGTAGGGAGCCATGGTGATAATGGCCATGCTCAGAGCAGGAGAGCACAGGGAAAGCACTTTAATTGAGATATAAAAGACTTGGTTCCAAGGGCGCTTCACAGGAAAGGAGATGCCAGCTACTGTACAAATGCTTGCTCAGTGTAAATGCTAAACGATGATGCACGGCTCTTTGCTCTGTATTTAGAAACACTGTTTACAAGACAGTAGGTAATTAACTCCTAATTGATGTTATCAACAAATGCTAACTTTCTTAATGTTTCGAGGGAGGAAGGAAGTAAACAAACATGATTCATCAGAGACTGTTTGCATAAGCATTCGCCTTCTTAATCCAAATGATTGTCGCCAACTGGGCATGACCGCGCTGTCGAAACCTGCTCTGGATTTGACTAAGAAAGTCATAAATGTGTCTGGTGAATGTGCATGAAAGTTGCACCAACCAGTGGTGATATGGCTTTATTAGGTTTGTGTTGAGGTGGCAGATGGACTGTGCCTGAAAGCAGGACAGTGGGTGTGGCACAAAGGACACATGCACTGCCTCTTCCTGCACTCATGGCATTATGGAGGAAACTAAAGCTGTATTCGAAACCACCTGCTACATACTGCAGTTTACAGTACATACTGGATACTGCGTTCCTCAGAAGTGTGCTAGACCAGGCTTTAGCCTTTAAACAAGATCTTAAAGCACTGGACAATAAAAACAAACTCGTACCACTATTGCAATATTATCAAAAAATACAACTTTAATTTTTTTTCTTTGTTTACTTAATAAGATACTGCATGTTTTAGCTCCACCATCTACAATTTATTCTAACAGACCATAGTGAAGTCAGACAAACAAGATCATAAATGAGGGGAGTTACTCAAACTGCTTTTTCAGTTACAGCAACAAAACAGAGTAATGATATCCCTACAAATATTAGAGTAGTGTTAAAAAGGGTCATGTTGTCTCAGCAGGTATCTCGGCCCCATCAGAGGCAGCTCTTCCCTCGCCACTTCCTGCTTCTCTGTAGCCGGTCTGTGGCCAGCTCTGTAGCGACCTACGCGCACAGGCGATTGTGGAGCTTTTTAACGCCAAAAAGGCAGATAAACACAGGTTCCTGTTAAATTTATAATGGACATTAGTGTTGTGATATTTAAACAAACCATCCATCAACAAGGAAATAGAAGCCTCTTGTCTACAGTTCAGTCTCTAGAGAGCTCCAGAAAGCTCATAGCGGGGTCTATGAGCGTGACTGCCCAGCTGGCGACGTAGCGACCCTCAGCAGACACTAGCTAGCTGTCACAGCAGTTTGTGGAGCTTCTAAACTCTGAAAACGTTGCCGCAAATGTTTGATTCGCCATCTACTATTGTAAACCTGGCTATATGCAAATTCTACACAGTTGATTTCTCACCTCAGAAATTTTCAGAAGTGAATTTAGTGTTGCATATGGCTATGGAAAATGTAAAAAAAATGTGCCATTTTTGGCTATGACCGTAGCCTGTACTGTTCTAGTACTTTGCATTGTGGGATACAATAGGCGGGGTAGACTAGTCTGATGCATACTAGAGATTTTATCTGAATCAGTATGATATCCAGGTATTTGTGGCATACCGTATATTTTGCTTTTGTTCACATATTGCACCACCTCATGCACCACACGATGTTTGGCCAAATTAGTACGTATTGCTATAAATACAGCAGAAGAATCCTTAGGCAGGAAGGCTACATCTGCAAGTTCAGTTAATCTTTTATTCAAAATACACCCAAATCAAATGATTCTGCAAATACTAATGACAAATATTTGCTTATTTACTTTGAGCTTTTTTGCATTTGTCTTTCGTCTGAGTGAAAAAGAATCATTACTACGTCGCTATTTAGCATTTTCCGCCAGTGTTGTTTTGTTTTTTTGTATTTGCATACAAAAATTGTCTTGTCCTGCCTGGGCACAGGTTTTGGTAATCAAAGCCTAATATTACTTAGTTCCAGAAATAAATGCGTGTAGTCTAGTGTGTTCCAGCTGACTTCATTTGGATATCAAAACACAGCTGACAAAATACAGCTGAATACAGTGCTAGTTGACAGGCATTTACATCCAGTGCACATGTTGCTTAGATATAAACATAAAGCTTTGGTACGTTTGCATGCATGTTACACGATCAAATCTCATAGGTATTCTCTGCTTCATTCTGCGTCTGCCTTTCTTTCTCTCTTCCTGTACACAGACACACTGTGAACAGCCTAAAACACATGGCCTTTTAAACACTGATTACCACAAGCTCTCTCTTCTTGTCTGTCGCTCTAACACGCATGCACACACACACTTGCCCTCACTTTTCTCAGAGTCACTTTGGTTCAGGACTTTGTTGTTCCATTGATTGAACAGGGCCATCAATAGCTTTCAAATACAGCTACCTGTCTGAACAGGAGCCGTGGAGCATGAACGGCAGCACCTCAAAAGATTTCCTGCTAATACTCTCCTTCCCCAGGTACAGGAGGCGCTTCGCTATTATTTCCAGCCTTTTGCCTTTGGCGATTTCTCTCTGTTCTGAGGTTAAAGGGCTTTGTCACCACACGAACAAGGCGCCACCAAGACACCTCACAAAGTCGAGATAGAAATATTTCCATGGTACCCAGCTCAAGGTCATCTGGACAACAATATAAAATTAGCCCCCCTGAGACTGAACCTCCTCTGACACCTCCGCTCACAAGTCCCATTTTGCCACCAGTGCTCTTTCGTGTCTCTGCTCCACTCCCTCCCCCAGCACAGGCACACTGGAGAGTGGGGTTGACTGGATGGATTTTTTTCCGTCCGTGTGCTCCATTGGGATCTGGCTGAGCAGAAGAGTTGGCACCTGCAGGGGGAAGAGGAAGAGGAGGGGTTGGCGGTGGCAGTGGCTGAGGTGGGCAGAGTAGTCTGAAGCTTGAAGGAGAGTGGAGCAGCTTGGCAGTGGTGGCTGCACGGGTCTCCCAGGTTTGGTCTAATGGCCCCACTTGGCCCAACCTACTGCTGGTGGTCAGATGGCCCACTCCACTACGAGGCGACAAGGCCAGGGGCACGCTTTCACATTCACTTCAGCCCGTCTTTGTCAAAGACTCTCAATGACTTTCCAAAAAAGAGGCAAGTGGGAATTCAACAGAGCGGGAGCAGAGTGTGCGATAGAGGGAAAAAGGGTGAAATAAAATCCAGTCTGAAGTGCGGAAGTGCAAAGGAGCAGCATATGTTGTTTTAATGTTCTCATTACAGACCCGCTTTTCTCTCCCCAGTGCCCTCAGAAGGGTCCTTCAATTTACAACAGGCTCCAAAGGCCTGCTTGACAAAGAGGCCTGCTTTTGTGTGTGTGGCAATAGGGAGCATTTACAACACTTTCAATGGCAGCATCAGTGACCAGTGTTGTGGCCAAGGATGCAGAATGAAACAAAAGGAGATAAGCAGCAGGAAAATCTTAACTAAGCCAGTCACATGAAACAAAATAGTCCATACCGTGTCTCAAACTGTGTGTCTTAACGGTACATTTAAGTCATCTGATGTTTTGCCTGGCAGGCACTGTTTATCTCAATGTGGCAGACCAGTGCTGAAGATGGAGACATTACCCTCATGACAACCAGTGCCTGGTGGCCCCCCTCCCCTGCCTCAGGACCTCCTGTCCCCCATCAGTCCCACATCCCTGGAGTACAAGGCTGATAATTGTTAGAATTCCCAGCAGGCAATGATGGTGGTTTAATCTAGTGTGGGTGTAATCCTCATGCCCTATCTGGTACAGAAAGGCCCTTTACCCACACCTGCAGCACCCCAGAGCTTTCGCAGAACCACAGGAGGGAGAAGGCTTTCAAGTAAGATGGGAGTGTGAATCCACTTTTTGTTTTTTGAGTGAGAGAGCAAGAGGAAGAGAGGAAAATATGGTGATAAATTTACAGAAAGCGGAGGCGCTGGTGATATGTGGAATGCTGGAAACGAGGATACATATGTTGCCTGAGGATATTGGAGATGGGATGTGACCTGTGTTAACTCCATATTCCAGCCAGCTCGGAGCCGAGCGTCCCTAGGCTCTGCCCTAAGGGCTGGATAAATGTTGGCTTTTGTGGGCTCAGTGGATAGAATTATTTTGGATATTACCAGATAATGAATGACTTGCTAGAATAGCTACACTTTTTCCTAATCTATGTCAAATATTTTGCACTTTTTGTGTGCTTTTTGTGTTACAGTGCAGGGCCCCACACACTGTGTGTGTGTGTGTGTGTGTGTGTGTGTGTGTGTGAACTGCTGGCTTGGAAATCGCACAGGCTTCACTTGAATACACATGCATACACAGTTGCCTCAATCAGCGTGTCTGTTTCCTTCTGCAGTCAAATTCAGTTAGCGTTAACAAGCATGAGGGAACATCTCCACTCCCTTTAAGCTCACTCTACAACAGTGTGGGATATTCAATTTAAATGGGGGTTTTCACAGGCCGCAATTTGCTATCTATTACAACCTGTTTTTCTTGTTGACCTTCAAATCTCCTGTGGAGACCCTGCGCCATCATCGTGTCAGTGTGAGCAGGCATTAGTTGGACTCTTTCCTGGATCCTGCTTTTCTAATGAGGGGTATCAGCACTTTGGCACAGCTTACTGGCAGCATGCATAAAAATGGATGGGGACGGGGTGCAGCTCGACAGAGCTGTCCCACAGTCTTGGTCCAAGGAAATGGTGCCCAGAAGGATAGGGTTGCATTATCAAATTTTAAAATATGCCCATTATTTTCGCAGTTATATTTAATCCAAAAGCACCTTCGGGATCCTGGTTATTTGTAGATAATGGGGGCTGCATTGTTTGCAGAGAGGTATTTTTCCCAATGTCACGGTATGCTGTAGGTATCATTTTCTGTTCATTTTTTTTCCATCCCTCCTGTGTTACTCGGTGAAGCATATTCACAAATAGCCTCTCTTGGTTTTTGGACATCATCACATCTAAAATAGAGGTGCCTTTGAATGGACAGCTGGTCACATTGTTCACGGTGAATCTTGAGAAATAATACAGTAACACTCCTCCAAGGAAAAGCTACAAAGGGATAATACACCCATGGGGGATGTTTTAAGGGGTGCTACAGACTCATTATCTTGTCACGTATCATAAAAAAGACAGCAGAGGCCGGCATCTGGGGGCCTCTGAGAGTTTGTGTGTCCGTACTCCCCTGGCTCTGCCTCAGCCGGACTCCCTCGCCTCGCACAACGAAAGCGCTGCAGCCGCACACCTTGGAGAGCGGTATTGATTGTCTCCCCAGCACCTTCTGCTGAGAGGTCTCATTCTGTCTGTCACACTCCCACACAGGCAAGGTGCAAACACACACACATGCATACACATACCTTAGACGACATATGCCACCCTGGAGGGCTCTGCTGTTTGACATCCCACTCACCGGGTGCTCAATTAAAGTGTGGCCTTAATGCCTTAAACACTAGATTCTGTCAGTGAAGAATCAGTCTGTGAAGCCCCACTCTCTGTCCTGCATGACTTTGTGACTTTCTAGCAGGCCTCTCCGGAGCCCAATCTTTGTCAACACTGAGCCGGGAGGCCGTAAAACACCGTGGCTTTACTGGTCTCCGCCACTCAGAGCGAGCGCAAAATATCCCCCCGTTAAACAGGAAAGAATGGAGATGATGGAAAGTTTACCACCCATTTTCTCTCACTCTCATTTCATTGGTCATGGGTCTGTGCATATGCGTAGGGGCGCTCTCAACTGATGACAAGTGAATCGCTGGGAATATATATTTTTTTATTTTATTAAATCCTCATATGACCATTGAATTTCGTTATAGTTTTCCCGTCGGCAACAGTGAAACCTCTCAAATTAAGCTTTTACTGCTTTGTAGCCTCATAACTCCAAAGCACGTAATGCTGAATAAGTATGAATCACGCACCGCTCCTCGTCTCTGGTACACTAATATCCTGCCATGTGATTTGCATTTCTCTAATGTGTGTTGACTAAATCATGCAAAGGAAAGGAATTAACACCTTTTCTGAACCTCTGTATAAAGGTACATTAACGAGTACATGCAGATCCAAACACACGTGGGGGAGAAGTGTTAATTGATCAACCTGCCAGGCAATTATTGTCGGTTGACCTCATAACCAAAATGTGTTTCTGATCATCACGCTTCGGAGCGTCTGTTGTCAAGGAAGCCATGTTTTAAATTGTTTAGACAGCACCTTGCACAGTCCACAGGGGCCTGTTCTCAATCAGGCGTAAATGTAATCTAAGCTGCAAACTAATGAAAAAGGAAAATGAATATTTTTTTATGCTTTTTTTTATTAGATTACAGAATTCTAATTATATAAAGCTTAGGGAATGAAAAGATGATTTGCATGTAACCAAATCATTACCCTAGAGGACCACGGGCCTCTCCAGGACTGAACGACATCCAGATTCTCATGCAGAACATTTCCCCCAACTGTGAACTGATTATTGAATTTTTCACAAGTCTGTGTAAATGTCTAAACAAAGGCGCGATAAAAGTGAATGAGATACGACTCAATCCAGAAATGAAACTGATGGCTCTGTCTTTATTCTTTCGAAGGTAATTTATTCCCAGTTTAAAGGGGTTTCCGGGCGTTGGCTCCGCAGCACGAGCAGAAATGTCAGTGGCCAGACAGGCAGGGGTTGAGCTTTGTGAGATGAAGATAGCTCCGGCAGAGAAGGAGGGGGGTGAGGTTACAGTGTGTTTGTCCAGGAGATTATTATCCACACACACACACACACACACACACACACACACACACACACACACACTCACACACACGCTTCCCAGGGATAAACACCACCATGACAGCGTTCTAATAATGTTTCACCTTTTATCAGGATGCACAAATGTGGGCTTTGTGTCTGTTTGCTTCCCGAAGCAGAAGTCGCACCACAAACGAAGACAAACATCAAGTGGTGCAGTAAATTGGAAATTCTTTTTTCCACCCGTATCTAAATCCTTTGAATTCTCCAGGTCCCCAAAGTAATTAGAGTCTCAGGCGAGTGGGGCTCATAGGGGTGCTCAGAGTCCTGCTACTCAAATAGAGGGAATGCCCTATGCCTGGCCATAAGAAAATGATGTCCCAGCCCTTCTCCATCAATTACCCCCCTCACAACTCAAATTTACATCAGGTGCTACTCGCTGCAGCAAAAAATTGCAGTCATGCGCTTGCCTTCGGGCTTTCAACCAGCTCAACAAAATGCATAGCTGTGTATTTTAACATCAACCTCACTCTGCAGATAGTTTATGTTTTCTATAAGCAATACAGTATAACCTTGTGTGAACATGCTGGGGATAAACCTCATAGAGCTGTAGCTGATCTGTCCAGACTGGGAAGACAGTAGCCACAACCAGGATACCCACAGGGTGAGTGTTATCAGCTGGGCAGTAGGCGGGTGTTTGACAGGACCCCGATAGCCTGTCCTCACCTGGCCTGAGGCACAGTATCACACTCCTTGTTAAAGGAAGATGAAGTCAACACAGCCCGTCTGGCTTAGATTAATAGCACTAAACGTGAGGGTCAGGACTTCTATTATGGACTAGTGCCTTATCAAACTCGAACCAGTCACCTGTCAATCACCTGACTTACCTGCTATCCATCTGACTGAGTCTTCAATTAAGAACGACATGTGTGTACAAAGGAATGGTATATCTGTGATGTGCAGCTGGTCATTTTTCACTTTTCTTTTGACAATTGTAGAGATGCAGCAGTGCAGAGTGAAGCTGACAGATGAAATGGACAAATGTGAAGTTGGGGAGAGGTGTTTGGCCAATCTTGCCTGTGAAAAAATAAATGACTAATTTAATAGGGCTGTCAATCGATTCAAATATTTAACTCAGATTAATCGCAAGATTGTCCATAATTAATAGCAATTAATTGCAAAGACTTGTCAAGTATTTAATACTCTTATCAAATATGCTTGCTTTATGCAAATGTATAATAATAATAATATCCATCCACCCGCTACTGCTTATCCCGTGGGGGGGCTGGAGCCGATTCCAGCTGGCATTGGGCGAAGGCGATGTAAACCCTCAACAACACATAACAACAACAACGCAAAACAATGACTGATGTTGTCCAGAAACCCTCACAGGTACTGCATTTAGCATAAAAAATATGTTCACATCATAACATGGTAAACTGCAGCCCAACAAGCAACAACAGCTGTCAGTGTGTCAGTGTGCTGACTTGACTATGACTTGATCCAAACTGCATGTGATTATCATAAAGTGGGCATGTCAGTAAAGGGGAGACTCATGGGAACCCAGAGAACCCATTTTCATTCACATATCTTGAGGTCAGAGGTCAAGGGACCCCTTCGAATATGGCCATGCTGGTTTTTCCCCACCAAGCTAGTATGACATGGTACCAGTGCATATCATATGATGCCAATATCTTAGCTCTAGTTTTAAAACTGAGCCCTCTACAACCTGGAAACCGCAAGTTGTGTTAATGCAATGGCTTTAAAACAAGTTGTCGTTTTTAGCGCTAACTTTGACAGCCCTAAAAATAACAACACAAGTAAAAAGAGAGCTTTTAGATAGTTTGAATTGTTGTCAGTCAGTGTAGTTAATCGAATTTCAATTACAATCCTGTCTTCCAATGATTATGAAAAGAAGATAATCTATATAAGATGATTATTGTGCAGTACAGTGATGCTGTAATGATGCTGTCGTGTTGTCTTGTGTTATAAATCCAGCGCTCCCCTTGTGGGAATACTCCTTGGTGCTGGCTAGCCATTGTTGGGCGTTTTTCCTCCGTGGTTGTGGGCCGCATGCCGGCATGGAAATGCCCGCTGCTTCACAGCTCCCCTCGCCCAGACCTTGCTGCTTAGTGTTGGCTGTTCAGTCTATCCCTGCAGGGAGGGACGGAGCTCCCTGCTCCCGGTGCGACTGTCAACCGGAGCAGACTGTCCTCAGTGCGGCGATGTCAGCAAACCACTTAACACATCTAAAATATGGACGGTGTCCTTTGCCATGCTTTCTGGGTGTGACTTTTACATTCAACCAACAGTACAACCAGTGTGTTTATGATTAAATTATTTACAAGAGCACAAAGTTCTCCATAGATCTTACTCTCTCTTAATTTTGCTCTCTCATCAGATTGATGCATTTAACTTTAAAATGTCGGCTACAAAATGTTCTTTTTAAATGCATAATGTTTCCAAAGTTGAAGAGTAATCATGTTAAATACACTAGCTGTGATCTCGGTATTGACCAAAAATAATCATGATTATGATTTTTGCCACAATCGAGCAGCCCTAGTGTTTTCTACTTGGGCCCAAGCCACTTCACCCCTCTCTTCAGCACATTGTTTCTCCATAGATCACCCTGTTATTAACTCATTGTTACTTCCTTTTGGTCTCTTACACCCTTGTGGCTCTTGTTATCCCCAGCTGCTTTTCTTTCTATAAGCAGAAGCTCAATGTACATTCAAGTGGAACACGAGCATATTTGCTTCATTCTACCTCTTTCATCCCTCCTCCGATCTCTACTCCCACCTCTCACTCCTTCGCCTCTTTGTTCTTGTTTTTCAATTCTTCCCCAGCCCCATCCCTCTTTTCCTATTTTTCCTGTCAATGGACTGATTTCTTTTTATCCAGGAGCGCAGCAGATTAACAGATATTGTATCATGGCCAAGACAGGCAAAGCCCCTCTCTGTCCCTGACATCTAATTAATGGTAATCCTTTAATCTGCTGCTTGTAGTGCAGACCCCTTGGTCGCTGTCCCATTTGCAGCAACAGAGGCAAGTCTGAAGAAGGGACAGAGATGGAGTGGGCAGAGAGTGGGATTGCTCGCTCAGCAGGTCGAACTGCTGGGCTGCTTTGGACAAAGACACACGAAACACAATGAGAGACAATGTCTTTTTCATTTCTAGGGATTACACATATTTCATTTGTGTTGTGTAACTCAGTAGCTGTCTGTCCCAGCTGAAGAGAGACATTTTTCATCATATACCATGCTAAATATATGGAATTTTGCTCTATATATTTAGTACTAGCGACGCTGATACTTAAACTTGTGCATGTACACAAACATGCCAGCCTTTTCTAATTCCCAGGGCATAAAATACCAACGTTGTCACGCCCATAGACTGTATATGAAGATGGACGACGTGTCTCCACTTCTTCCCACTGTATAGAAGTGAAGCCAAAATATCCCAGATGCAGGAGCAGCCATCTTGAGATTTTGATGTCATTTTCAGCCTGAGCGGTAATGATTGGACGGTGGAGCCGCGATATCGAGGTCACCTGCCTTAACCAATCATGAGCCGAGTACAGCTGCAGCTTGTCAGCCAGAGAGACTCAGAGCTGCAGATCATGACGTCTCACCACCTTTTTATAGTGTGAAATAAGTAATTAAAACCAAACTTATCAGAAAATAAACACATTTCGTAAAGACTACCTAAAATGACAGTTGCCATCCATCCATCTTCAACCGCTTATCCCATTAGGGATTGTGGGGGGGGGGCTGGAACCAATCCCAGTTGGCTTTGGGCGATGGCAGGTTACACCCTGGACAGGTTGCATAGAGACAGACCATTCATGCCATTCATTCACACCTATGGGAAATTTAGAGTCATCAATTAACATAAATTGCATGTCTTTGGAGTGTGGGAGGAAGCCGGAGCAGCCGGAGAAAACTCACGCTAACATGGCAAGAACATGCAAACTCCACACAGAAGGTTCCCGAGTCGGATTTGAACCTGCGACGCTAACCACTGCACCACCGTGCAGCCCATGACAGAAACCATCTTTGGGAAAATATTATTTAATGTGTGGGGGCGGGTTTTGTGACCTATACTGCAGCCAGCCACCAGGGGGCAATCCAGACGTGTTGGCTTCACTTTTGGGGAGCTGTCATGTCGTCCATCATTAAATACGATCTATAGTCACGCCCCTCAGTGTGTGGTGATGCCAGTGCTCCAGGCATCTTTCAGCACCAGTGAGATGCACTGGGATTTCATGTAACTGCAATGTAAACCCATCCACTACAATATTAATCACTCAGAGAGAGTGAAACACAGAGTGGGGGGCAGTGGATGGGTCCAACAAACACAGGGCCTGTGTTAAGTTTCACTTTCACTTTACAATTAGCTGTTCGTTCTTGTGCTGTGTTCACAAAGTTACATGTCAAGCAAGTTTTTATGTTTGAATTCACAGTGTTAAACATGTTTACTGCCACCGTAAAGTGACACGGAGGTGTCCTGACAAAGCTTCAGTACAGTAGGTGACGAGTTGGTATGAGAACATGTTGAACATGCTCAGGCAAACACACGCTGAGATTAATCTCCAACATGTGGCTGTGCAGAGATGACATCTGTATTTACGGCGTCAACCTTGCGCTGTAGTCACAGATGTAATTAACAACAGGGGCGAGGGAAGTAAATCCTCCCATCTTAATTAACTTAATTAATAGATATAAATAATCACCTTCAGCCTGTCTTCATTTGTTAAGCAATAAAACCGGGTATTAAAACCTCATCTTGGGTCTGTCATAAACAATACGCAGCCTCTCTCTCTGACAGTGACACCACAGATGGTGTTTGGTTGTCATCTAACGAATTTGTGGCGTTTTAATGCGGCAACGCTGTCCTGGACTTCCAGAAGAAATGCTGCAGTTTCTAACAGCCAAGTTCATGTGACAAACTTATGCATAACCAGATTGCTATTAGTAATCAGCTACAGAGAAGTCTCTTACCAAAATAAATACCATCTGCATTGTGCTATTTGTTACTGAGCAGACAGGGCAAGCCCTTCCCAGATGGAACACAGTTTTGCTTGTAGGCGTTCGCTCATTTGATTAATAAAGTAACATCAAAAGTTAAAGATCAGTAGGAGAACAGCTTCTTGTATTGATGCCAAGTCCAACCACAGTGTCTTTTACTGGCAGAGCCACAAAGGTGGTGGACCATATCCAAGGGCAAACACAGAGAGGACATTAGCACCTCCTACATGCATGCTGCAGCTATTTTCCCAATATGTCTCTAGACATAAAGACCAATCTGTAAGTGTCTGTATACACACAGCAACAGAGAGGGGAAAGATACCCGCAGACAGTGGATGTGATTAATGCATCATGCGTGGGGCCCTGCTGTAGTAGGTGTCTGTGTCTTAATCACTCTCTCAGCATGTTTCATTAGCTCCTGATGGTCTCTGATGAATGGACTTGCCCTGGGTGTCCCAGCGTCTCCGGTGGTGCTGTCACCCAACAGGGTCAACTCTGTCAGTGAGATCGATCCCACCCTCTCCTTAACCACCCTCCTCCCCCCGCGCAGAAAGCCCCCACCACAGATTGGCAGGTGCATCTGTCAGGTTGCTAAAGATATGATGCTCATGAGCGCTGCTTGCTCCTGAATTCATTAACCTACATTTGAAGGATAATTCAGGCACCAGTCGCCGGTTGTATGCGCTCTGATTGCTGGATTCTTTCCCACTGTTGGGATTTAGTGCAAGGCGATGGGCAGTTTAATAACACATGCATATGGCCTCTGGTGTTTTCTTCATTCTTACTACTAGTCTCACTCATCCTCACCTCATCTGGGCATGCTGAACTGACGATGCACTTGTAAGTTGCTGCACTCGCTTCATGTAATATACTGCAAATCCCAACAAATATAATGAAGCAGTGTTTCCAATTATGCAGCACGTCTGAGATTCCTCCACAGTTCCTGCCCATTATGTTGTTATATAATAGGAGTGAAACATGACTGCTAATCTGCTTGATGTGCATAATGTGTAATAGTTTTGAGGGGAGAAATACACATTTTTTTGTCACGTTTCATTCCATCTGAGATTGCTGCATCCTTGTTTAATATCTCCTTCCCTTCTCTTCTTGATCGTAAACATGACACCTGAGGACAATAGAGGCTGTGTCAGCTAAAACATATGGACTTGAGGGTGATACTCTGTTGGATCCTTAGCTGCCGGATGACTTTTGGTATTTCAAAATCTGGAAAAAGACAGACAGGGATGTCATTCTGTTGCCATTTCATTCAAATTTGCCCACATTATCTGAGTAATTGCCGTGTCAGGGCATGTTGTGGGCTATTACCTCCTGTTCTAAATGCTGTTGCAGAGATTGTTGCTGAGGCAGGCAGTGCAGTGTTGGGGCTCAGCGTTGGCACATGGGCAGCAGAGTTTGCCAACTCTTTCTCTCTTACTGCTCTCCCGGTGCATCGTGGGGATGTGAGCAGCCAGAGCAGGGGGTGGAGGAGAGGGGAGGCTGCCAGCTGGGGCTATACAGAAGGCTGTCTGGACCCTGATGCTTCCAACATGTTTCAGATTAACCCTGTGCTGCATCCTGCTCCGCCCTCATCCCCTCCAACCAGAGTAGAGCATGGCCACATGCACAGTAACTTTCATCATTAATCTAGGCAGGAAAAAAAATTCTGACAAATAGTAAACACACAACTGTAGTGCAGTATGGATCTCTGGTTATATCAGTCCCCCCTAAAGAGTAGATGTTTTCCTTGGACTTGAAGATGAAGGATAGACAGATTAATCCCTTATAATGTGTGTGAAAGATCAGCATGAAGGTCAAATTAGACCAGAAGGCAAGATGTCTGATTTAGTCGTTGCAGAGTTTTTAGGCTCTTCGTGGTCATGATGGACCCTTGGTAGGCCTGGTCAGGTCCTCTGACCTCTGCTGAGACATCCTGAAATATACTTGAGACATTTATCAGAACTCTAGCAGGGGCTCAGTCCGTAAGGACTTGGGTTAGGACGCGGAGGTCACCGGTTCAAGTCCCCCATGGACCAAGACCAACTGGTTGCCCCTGAGCAAGGCACCAAACCCCCAACTGCTCTGGGCGCTTGTCAGGAGCAGCCCCCTCACTCTGACATCTCTCCATTGACATGTATATGTACTGTGTGAACAACAGAGTGTAAAACTGTGGGACTAATAAAGGAATATCTTTACACTTACTGTACATTCACAGCTATAACGCCAACAACCCCACACTCACCGACACCACACACGCACGACCTGTCAGACCCTTGCTAAAGTAGTGCATGCAAGCCATTGATCTTGCTGTTTAATGACCGATGATCGATTAACGAGGGTCAGTTATCAGTTTAAAAAACAAAAATTTTCATCCCTACACTGGATGCTAGTTGCCCAGCACCAAACATGACAACAAACATAGTGGAGCATTTAGCAGTTAAAGAGCCTCAGGACTTGAATAAATGCCAATATTGCTATTAACATTTCTGCTGGAAATGTAATGTGAGCATGCCTCACTGGCTGGCTCACAGCAGTCGCTCTGCGCTGCACTCACACAGCGGTTGTAGCTGATAACAGCATCTCGACCAGCAGTATCGTGGAAGCGTAACATCCATCCTCAGATTCCCCCTCAGGTTAACACTGTTAGCTCTGTTAGCACCTTTTATTTTCACTGTTGGCACTGTCATGTGCAGAGGCAATAGAAATGCTCCCAATCTCACATTTAGCACCTTTAGGTACCATTTGCAATAGCCACAGTCTCTCCCATTTAAACCATATAAATGTTGACATTCAAAGTTGTAACATGCATGCATCATGATGCAATACACAGTCCTGCACAGTCCTCCTTATGGCTTTAAAAATATTTTATGAAATAATATGCATTCAGAGTGAATTGTTAGACCTCAAGGATATGCACAATGAGTTTTGGTAAAAAATAATGAATACACTTTATTTTGTTTATTAAAAAAACAACTCAACAACACACCTTCAGGAGGCATCTTTGGCTACATGATAAGTGGAGAGTACTGCATGATAAATAACAACATACTGGTGGGAAAACATTTCCTAAAGTGCTAAACACATACACTGTAATGTATGTTCGTAGTACGCAGCTATAAGGTTAAAAATACCTTAAGTTGTCATGACAGCACCACAGGGAAAACACAATGCGATGCACACAAACACATTCTTGCAGCCTGTATGCTGGCAATCAATTTTGCAGCTGACTCAATAATTATGTCAGAATACATTTGAATGCAATTGATTAGGACGCCATCAGAGTCTAGATGAATTCTTGATTGAAACGACGGACAACCACTGAACAGTAATCGTGTTTATGAGCGATAAAAGATAGGAATATTGTATCTCAGAGCAGAGAGTGAGGGACGAATGTGCTGGTGACACAGAGTCATGTAAAAAAGCTCTACCTCATCACATCCATCTTCTCGCCTCCCCCCATGCATTTCATGTTCTCCCGTGCTTTCTCAGCCCCATCCTCTCCGCTCATTTGCTTCCTCCTTCTCTCCTCCTCCCTCCCCTCCCTCCTCCTCCCCTTCTGTGTGCTCTCTGCTTCTTGGAGTCTCACCAATCCCTCGTGTTGTTTCACACCAGACTGTGTAGAAAAGACTAAAAATATATGTGTTTGGTCCTGGCCGTCCCAAAAGGCAACTTTATAGAGAACAAAGGAGATAGCAGGGCAGCTCAAATAACTCATGAAGAGAGAGAGGATGCTGCTCCTGGGGCTCTGTTGCCCCACTGAAGAACATTATTACTGGATTATTGATTTCCAGCACAAAATGGATGGAACATAAGTAGCGTTAAGCTCATTAATCCCTCTCCCGCCTCTTTTATGAAAATGGACTTGTTATCAGTGATTATTCTAATGGATTGTTATGATCGAACACTTGCTGTGCAGAACACGCCGGCTGCAAAAAAAACACAGAGCGCAGGGACAGCAGAGGTGAGGCTTGGGGACATTGCAGACAGTATGAAAGAGGCAGAGGGCTGAGGCAAAGAGCAGAGGTATCTGCTGAAATGAATGCACCAAAATAAAAGCTCAAAATTCAGACGGTGGAATTGCTGACATTCGGGTGACATTTGGTGCGTCAGTGGCATTTCGCAAGACATACGAGCAGGTGGCTCAGTTCACATCCCTCCTAGTGTAAGATGGGACCGCACACCCTCTGAGATATTCGAGCTGCCACATCGAAGTGCTCATTAACATATCTAAAATGACTTCAACATATACCGTTTGTACGACAAAATGATCTTCATTATCTATTGTTTTCATATGACTTTTTTTCTCTTATGAAGCCCAGAGGATAGTTTAATTTGTAGCAATGAAAAATGTAAGACAACCCAACCTCAATCTTTGCCTTCCCCTCTCTCTCTGCCTCCCTCCCTCCAGCTCTCTCCCCTCTCCCCGGCTCCATGTACATCCATCAGGGAGTGCTCCAATGGAGCGCGGCGGGCCCGACGATTGTCCTCATAAATTGTGTGTGTGTCGGGGTGCAGAGGGGCTAAGTGAGCAGTAAATAACAAAGGGTCCTGCCGCCATCCGCTCGCCATCGCCACGTTTCCGGCCACGCAAGATTACCCAGGATGCCCCTGGAGGGGTGTCCTCTTCCTCTGTGTGATGAGTGTGGACAGGAGGAGGGAGGAACACGCCTTCGCTGCCCCGGCGTCTGACAGAGAAAAGGTGAGATCCAGGAACCCTGCCGATTTGAATTGATGAGCGTCTTTATTTCGCTGTAAAAAAAAAAAAAGAAAGAAAGAAGCTGTTTGTCTCCCTCCCTCTGTAATAACAGATCGCTCGGCAGATATCTTTAACTGCCTCCATTCTTCACTGTCAGACCCTTTTCTCTCCGTCCCACTCACTTTCTCTTGCTCTCGTGTGCCCTTTTCGATTTTTCCTCCCGTGCCTATTCTGTCACTCTATTGACTGTGCATTCACAACTGCCTGTGGTCACTTATTTCTACTCTGTATCCCTTTACTTTTCTCCGCAACCCAAACTACTTTCTGTTCCTGCTCCCTCCTGTGATGTTCCTCTTAACTTCTACTATAATGGTCCAAGAGGCTATCAAAACCACCATCAAACCTGAGAGCGCCACTCATGGCTTTCTTAATCGCCATTCGTGGTTCTTTAGATAAGACTCCTCTTTTTTCGCCTTTGATTGATGCAACCAGGATCCATCTTTGTATATTTTTGTTCTCACTCACTATCATGAAGTTTTAACACTTTTTTTTCTGGTACATCTGTGACCGCCAGCTGACTTTTTCTGGCACCTGATTCTTGACTTTTTGCCTCGCCTTGCATTTTCCTCCATGCTCCTGCATGCTGTTCCATTCACCTTGATACTCAATATCACTCCATCCATCTATCTTGGTCCCCCCCCCCCCCCCCCCCCCCCCCCCCCCCCCTCTCTCTTTGCCAGATTTACACCTGGCAAACTAAAAATCTCCATCTTCCACGACACCTGCTTTTGTCTTTTAATTCCCCATTTCCATACGGGTACAGATTGTGACAGGTTTATTGTACATTCTGTGATTTTTGCTGCAGCTGCTCCGTTTAGTTGAATGATATGTGGCTGGCGTGTGAAAAAAACGGAGTTAATGTTTGGTTGTGAGAGAGTTTGATGAGAGAGATGCTCTTTGACTGTCTGTCTCTCTCGGCTAGAGGAGTTTTCTTGACAGCCGTAAGAAAGAAGATGAATAGGTTCGAAATGGGATGTTCAGCCTGTTTTCCGAGATATTCTTAACAGAGCTTATGTAAGGGCTGAGTTATACGTAGCCCTGTTAAATGTCCCCTTCCCTCTTTCTCTTTTTGTATCGGAGAGAACATCATGTCAAACAGCACGCTGGAAATGCTAAACTGTCAAATGTTGGCATTGAGTTTGACAGGATGTTCTCAAAAGAGAGGGAGCGGCAGTTATCAAGGCGTGTGGCCTACTGAATGCGAATTATTTGCCTCTCTCCCACACCTACTTTGCCATGTGATACCGTAAGAAATCAAAATAATGAGACTGTAATAATGACAATACTTCTGTACCTCCATTGGACAGGGATAACATATCTATAGATTTCTATAGAAGCACTATATATCGCATATGATCAATAAAGTATTTTAATAGTTTGACGTGTAACCTTTTTACGAATATTGATTTGTGCAGTGTTCTGCATGAGGGCTCAATCTGGAGTGTATTGACTGTGGTGGTGTTGTTGATATGGCGAGGGAGGGCCTCGGGCTCCGGGCAGGCGCTCTC
This sequence comes from Pterois miles, assembly GCA_947000775.1. Classification (NCBI taxonomy): domain Eukaryota; kingdom Metazoa; phylum Chordata; class Actinopteri; order Perciformes; family Scorpaenidae; genus Pterois; species Pterois miles. The sequence continues at coordinate 9,844,563 of CAMQGK010000341.1, forward strand.
ACCGCCACAGTTATTGACCCTCTTGACCTTCTCCCTGCAAAGACAATATAGGCATGTCTATAGTGGTCCCAGTATATTGTATCAACCCTGCAGTGATATAAACAGAACCAATCAGTCTACACTTATTAGAACCATGACGACTTCAAATGTTTCTACTTATAACCACATGAATAATGCTCCCAATAGAGTCGTGTATCAAACTGATATACTTTTGAAATATGATATTCTGTTCCTGTAACACCAAAAAAGTACCGTCTCACTGAATACTTGGTCAGTTTGTTCTTTCTTCAGCTTAATTTATGTGAGTCTTCACCTCAGTGTCTTAATTCTGTGCTCTATTTTATAGGGAAGTTCGGGTGTTTTGAAGCGGAGTTGTGCAGTATGAGGTAAGCACCAATATCTGTTTAAGCGGACACTATATTTAGAATATTTTCTGACGGGGAACTGAACTGAAAGTGAAATTTATCTATACTGTTTTTGACAACAGAGCCTGAGCATAGATAAATTTCACTTTCAGTTCAGTTCCCTGTTAGAAAGGGTGTCTTATGGCAAAATAAATTGGTTAAAATATTCTAAATATAGCATACATTTCTATGGATATTGATGATATTGATAGTTATGTTTTTCTGCCGCTCCTGTCCACAACACTGTATTGCTTTGCTTTGGTGCTGCCTGTCCTGTCTGCTTCTCTAAACTGGGTTCATGCAGACCGTCATCTACTGTAAGTAATACACTGACTATGGATAAGGATCTCATATAACCCCACTTCAAAACACCTGACCTATCCCTTTAAAGTGCTTGGTTGGCTTCACAGGCACACATCCATTATTTAAATGCAAACCAAAGGGCCATTCTATGACCCACAAATGAAAACACGGCAGGTTAAAACCTGCAATCACTTTCAAATTACACTCAAATATTTTAACACAGTGACTAACAGACGGAGCTAAAACTAAGTTAATACTGTCTGAAGTTGAGTAGTATTTATTTAACTTGCCAAGAGTTAGATGAGAAGATCATTATTAAGGAACCAACTGTGAGTTCCCCAGTAAAAACTCAGTAGCTACTTGTCATATTGTCACTGTTGAGTCGTGAGGGGAGATTTTTTTCACTCTGTTGTGTATTTTTACACATTTCACACAAATGCCTGCAACACACACAGATGCAAACCGGACCTATACACATGCATTAGTGGAGATATGAGCGAGGGGGCGAACTGGCACCAGCTCCCGTCCACACTCCATAGTCGATTGATGCAGGGATTTGAACCGGCGACCTTCCGGTTCCCAAGTTAAGTTCCTAGGGACTGAACTACTGCCGCCAACAAATCTATGAGCGGCTGCTTAGTTCTAGTACTAGTTAGTAGTACAACTTATTGTTACTCAGTATAATGTACCACTTTAGCACAAAAAGGTTAGGTAATGGTAAGACGATCACGTAACCGAATGAGAGACCACTTAATCACGTGATGTATCACTTGGGGTGCAAAGTTACAATAATGAAGTAATTAGTAATGAATGAGTGGTTAGTAGTTTGTGCTGCTCAGCGGCTGATTCAGAGTTAATCAGGAGTGACTGAAGAAAGTGGTTGTCATTCATAATTCACAGATACTTGTGAACTAAACATTAGCAATGATTCATTAACATTGGACCTCCTGTCTGTTCGCTACTATCTCATCTACTATAGGCTATAATCCTCAAATCTAGTAACAAGTTTTCAGAAAACTAGACTACTGGCACCTTCGGCTTTGTCCTTCGATCACGTGACACTCACGTTGCAGGTCGTAGCGGTCTGTGAAGGGGAGGAGGGGCAAACAGCTAGCCTGGCCTAAAGCTCACAAATGCCTCGCTCGACTCAACTTAACTCACTTCTGGTACCAGGTCCTTTTCTCTGTTTTGTTTTCCACTGCGGATAACACCCCCTCAGTGTAGGTGGGATTCTCAGCTGATTGTGATAGCGTTGCTTTATGAAATTGTCGTGACATTATCTGAATCCTTTCAACGACAACCAGAGAGAGGAATATTTGCACTTTGTCAATTGTGTGGCAACATGCACACCATAGTTTTACAGGCTGACATTTTCTAAAATCTGGGATTGAGTGACTGTAAACATTGTGATTGCCATAGCAAGGTAGCTTGGCTATTTAAAAATCAGAGGTTTGTGCTGAATGTCTGGTGTCATGCTGGTGATGGTTCTCTCTGACCAATCAGTGGTCTGCAGTGTTTTAGCTCAGCCTTCTGGTATCGGTGGTCCCAAAAAAAGTACCACACCTTTTGCTGGTGGAAAAAAAAAAAAAATCAAGAGTGGGTTGAGTCGAGTAGAGCGTACCATGCAGTGGAAATGTGAAAAACAAAGTGAACAGGTTAAATTTTTAGGACGTTTTGGTGAGCTTGGACTGGTAGAACTTTTTAAACTTTGGACAGAGCCAGGCTCTTTTCTCCTTCTTCCTGTCTTTATGCTAATTCAACCTAATCGTCGTCAATTTATTGAAGCTGTATTACACCATTGAGTGAAATATTCAGACCAAAGCTGACATTTTTATGATTGCACTATTATATGAAATGGAAAATTGGAAATGTATTATACATTATTACAGATGCACTTCACTGTAATTCATGCTGACATTTTTTTTTAATATTTTTAGAGACCTCAGTTTCTCCCCTACAATTTAGAATAAAGTTCTGTGGGTTGGAATAGTGCCTGTCCACACAACATAACGCTGTAATAATAAACCCATCATGAGGTTGAATAGGTAAATTCATACTTTTATTTCACCTATATACCCTGTTTGAGCTGTACAGCTGTGAAACCACATAACAATTACTTTTAAGAGATGACCAGCTGGAATAGGTGGGATGGGTGAGCAATATCATATCTCTTCAACTCTCTTATCAACTCTCCTCCCATCTTTCTCTCTGTTTGTCAGCCTTCATGTTCTCCATCTACCCTCCTACTGCTGACTTGGGCATCAGCGCAAAGGTAAAGCCTCCCTTGGCTAGAGGTGACCCCTACACCCTATTAACATCACACACACTCTGAGTGGCCAAAGCACACTCCCTAAATGAACTCACCTCCCCCCTCAGCCACCATCGTTGCCAGAGCCCACCGCTGGGTGAATTAGATTGCAGGCTTTTTAATACAGCTCTTAATGGTTTATAAATTGCACGTAATGATTCCTCCTTTCCTCTCTCTTGCGCTGCTTTTTATGGCCCCTCGGCTTTCCGAGGGTGTGGGTGGGATTTAATATATGGTGGAGGAGGCAGAATGAGGAGGTGAAACTAGCCCTGCACGGCTCTCTACCTGCCCTTAACGCTTCCCCTGACTATGGAGAAGGGAGTCTCGGAAATAATGCTGGACACTGATACCATCCGGCTGTAGCGCATAACGGCTGGGACATGACAGTACTGCATGACGAAATGGTCACCAGAGAAGTGCAAATAATCAGGAGTTGTTTTTGGTCAGAAGCCATGGAGTGTGATGAGAGGTGCGATTTGTGTGAGAGGCCACACCTCGGGGAAAGACAAAAATATGCACATCCCAACCAGGTGCAGCATCAACATCTGAACAAGGAAGGAGTAGCACCCCAGTGTAAAGTATTTTTACACCTCGCCATAGCAGTCCAGACATTGCTTAAGCCTGAATAAAGCCTTCCAGTGGTGCAAGCTCATCTTTCTTTGTGTACCTTTTCGGTGACGTAACCAGCAAACCTGAACTCCCTATTATCTCTATCTCATACAGAGATGGGACAGTAGACGCACTCCGGTTTTATTTTTTTCTTTTGCGGTTCAATATTTTTCTATTTCAGCATTTCAAAGGTCATTGTGTGCCAATGGTATTGATGTAACTCCACAGGAATGGGACATTAGAAAACATAAGAAACCTAAAAAAAAATACAGTGAATGTACAGTAGTTCACCTTGAAGATGATACATAAAATGAATCAAGTGTTTATCATGTTTATTAAAACAGACAGCTTCTTCTAATTGTTTAATTCTTCTCAACATTTCTTGTCTTTGCTAGCAACACTGTGCCTCCGAAACTGTCTAGAGACTGGTAATTAAAGCTGCGTGGGAGGTTTTCAATTCCTAATGCGGCAAAATATGAACAGTAGCCAGCAGAAACCCAGTGCCTTACTCGATGGTTCGTTGGCACTAAGTGAAATTCCAATTAAATGACCCAAATGTCTTTAGAGACTGTTTGTCTGAGAGTGTGGCGAGAATGCAATTATGTTTTCCATCTTGTGCTTGGATGTCATCAGTGTAGTGACCAGCAGCATGTCGTAGGTCCAAGTGTCGCAAAGGCGGCTACCTTTCACTTCTCTACTCTGCTTAAAATGTTGCTCTTTGTGTATTTCCAATGATCCACACATCTAACAGAAATCATTTACATTGTGTGCAGTGAAGCCCTTAAAGTAGCAAGGCTCAGCTAGACTCCCTGTTACACAGCCATTGTCATTGTGAGGTGGTAACAATGACTTTTATCCACCTAAGCGTCTCTTAGGAACAAAGCACCAAGGGTAATGAAAAAATATCTGCTACCCACCTCCTCTATCCAACTGAGAACAGGTGGAGAAGCAATGCTCTGTAACTGCCCCACGCTGTGCTTTAAAGAACGGTTCAAACAATTTAGTTTGTCAAAGGGGGACTCCTGCCCTACTTTCCCCAGCTCTCTGTGAATCTGCAGCTATTCTCGCTGCCTCCAGACCTCTGCTGAGACGAGAATGGCTCCAGAGACTGAAATTTGTCTATATAAATAAATACCTCTGTGTCTAAATACCCTGTTGGTTGGCTGATTAGGTTAAAAAGAAACTAAAATTGGATGTGAGTCTCATACTTACTCTACTGGTACCACTTGTACAAGCATGGCAGCAAAAATCGAAATAAGGGAGAGGAAGAGGAGAAGGATAAAGTGATGGCAAAAGAGGATGTGGTTTCCTAAGGGCAGACAGAGTAGGGAGAGGTTAAGGAAAATAAGAAAGAGGTAAACACACACAGAAGCACAAAGAGATAAGGAGTGGTGGGGGGAAAAAATGCTGATCCATGGTCCCTGTCTGGGAAGGCAAAAACAGAACATTGATTCTGCAAGATCCACAAATGAAAAATCCATTGGGGTAAGGAGCTATTCGCCCCTGTGGCAGAGACAGGGCACCGGCGGTCAGGCTCTCGTATCTCAGCTGACACCGAGCTGGGGCCTCTCGCTGGGTGGCAGTGGGCAGCGCCGGATCAGCTGGACAACAGCCAAAACCAACCAAGTCAGCAGGAAGCTCACTGAGAGCAAGATAGAAAGGAGAACATTTGGTTTTCGGCTTAGACAAACTCTCTTTTATTAGGGCCTGAGCAAAAGTGTGCGGAAACCTATTATTTTTGTAAAGATCATTAGTTTTCTGCCGTTGAATCACATTTTTGAGGGGCTTGGGATATACAAAAACTCACGAAAACTGACACACGCTTTAAAATTGGGAGAACGTTGCATAATTCTGCAATGACTGGGTTCAGGCGTTGGCCTGCAGGCTTCGTAGTTCCCCCAAACGTACGTCAGGTTGGAAAAAAGTTCCTTCGATGTTCACGAAATTTGGTGGGATCATTGCGCTCATGGTCAAAAACATATAAGTTAAAAAAAAAAACACCTGATAGTAAGTCAACCATTTTGGATTTTGTGTGTCAACTGTCATTTTCTGAACATGTTTGAGGACTTTAGGATGCAAAAACCCATGTGCAGACTGGTGATTTTTGTTTTTTGTTTTTCTTTATGTTGGCTTGGGTGTGGCATGGCGGCTTTCTAGCGCCCGCTAATTACTTTTAGCCTTTGAATGTAGTTTTGATGCCCTTGGTATACTCAAACACTCATGAAACTTGGTGCAGACATTAAAACCTGTGAACACTGTGAGAACATACAGTGATTGGGTTCATGCGTGTTTAGTGGTCTCTGTAGTGCCCATTAATGCGTGAAAGGCCTTAGTTGGAACATAGTTGCTCCAATATTCACAACATTTGGTACCCACATTACTCTCATTCATGCATTTTATGCAAACTTTTTTGAACTCTTCCTAGAGGATTTTTTGGATTCAATTCAAATTTGTATGATATAACGATATAATGATAAGATATATGACATAATGATGATGCCATAGATCATGTGACAGTCCCTCATTTTGGGCACTTTACAAGTATGGAACTTTTTGAAACTCTTCCTTGAGGATTCAGCAGATCGATCTCCAATGTTGTCAGCAGACTCTTAAGACCTTTGTGATGGTAAATTGTGAAGCTTCTGGGTTTTTGTGAAATGGCATAGCCGTGATGAGGCGGGCAATTTGCCATGACACAGGACACAAATTTCACATGCTGAATAAAAGTCCTTGAAGATATCTACATTCCCATATTGAGTATTGAGACCACCTACTGACAACAGGAAGTCAGCCTTATGTGACAAAGATCATCTATACATGATATACAGCAACATAGCATATAATTAGTATGTGTTTTATCCAGCGCCACATAGTGGACACAGGAAGTTGTGCAAAATTTGCAATATGGCATTTTCAGCACCACACGCTTCATGCAGAAAATAACATCTAACTCCAACCGGTGTCCCACTTGCAGCTTTAATTTCTTATCTATTTGTTAGAATAAAATGACCACATGATGGGCAAAATACAATTACAGAGCCACATAGAAAGTTTTAGCCTGTTATTTTCTATTCCTGCTTTGGTTGCCTGGCAGTTTGATCGCATTAATCCCTAACTGCACATCAGACCCTTGTGCCTAAAATTGAGGAAACATGGTCACTCCCTCTACCTGTAAAGAGCAGATAAAGAGGCCTTGCGTCTCTATCTGTGGTTCCATTTGAACTCCCTCTGTTAAACCAGGGGATAGAATTCGGGCTGGGGGGAGGGAGGTCTTTTTTTCCTCGTTACCACCCTCTGTCACTACATACACACACCACAGAAGCACTAATCTGTGCCCCTGATATGCTAATCCCTCCCACCGTCTTTTTAGATCACAGCCACACCTAAATGCAGAGAGGGAAAGGCGGGAGGAAGTCATTAAAGCATGCCCTGCAGGAGCCTGCCTGGGCCTGGCCTGGGTGAGATGGGACGGCAGCAGCACATTGGGTGTGTATGCACTGAGAGGGTGGGGGTGGGTCTCTGGGGAGAGGTAGTCACTGGCTCTACTCTGGTTCCCCCCTGGGGTAGTCCCGGTCCCCAGCAGACATGCAGGATAGCAATCAGACATGCAGGGTGTGGAGCAGAAAAAAATATGATGGTGCCAGTTGTGGTGGAAGTATTTGTGTGCATGTGGATTTGGGAGATTAAAGGTGACAGTGGTTGCTTTGCTTAAACCTGCTCACCTGCCACAATCTGTCAGTCACCAAAGGTGCTCAGCGAAGCGTACGGCACCTGTCATCAGTGAGTGTGTGTCACGGCGAGGCGCGTACTTTACGGCTGCACTTCTTGCTCTCTCTGTCATTTCACCTGTGTTTGTTCTGAAATATACTTTATATGTTCTTAAAAGAGGTACTCGGAAGCTCAATTCTCCATCGGGGCGTGCTCGTTTTACACATTACAGCAACCAATCATGATGTGCATATGTGTGACTTCCAGCGTTATCCTTTCAATTGATGTTGTTCTTTGTGGCACTTCAAAAACCTACAGATTAACATGCTTTTGAAAAACATCATCTGGCTGGTTGTGTGCGTTTGTGTTTGTGCACACACAGACATTTGTATTCACATTTGTATGAGAGAGAACGCTTAATATTGTTTGCAGTGTTCTTCCCTCCAAACTTCAAAAACCGGCAGATTAACATAATTCAAAGTATATAAATATATCTATCTAATGTGTTAGAGAGGAGGACAAAAAAGGGAAGGGGAAATAGAGACAGACAGACAACGTTTCTCTGCCTGAAGCACCTTAACTGATCATATATGTCTCCCATCAAAAGCTATGAGCTGTTTAATAGTTTGAATATAACCTCTTCATTTGTCACAGGCAATAATCACATTGTAACTCAGCTTTAATGGCGATGTGCAAAACCATAATGTGAAATCATACTGATTACTTGTGTGTGTGTGTGTGTGTGTGTGTGTGTGTGTGTGTGTGTGTGTGTGCATGCGTGGGCGGGCGGGCAGGGTTTGGATTTCTGTGCGACAAGGATCTCTGCACATCCCTTATTAAAGCTGGATATTATGACAACTCAGTTTTTTGACACATATTAAAGAGTGCATCTCATCTTTAAAGGCCCTCTGTGTTTTCTGTTGTTTTTTTTTTCCCAGAACAAAGTAACTGTTTTTTGACAATCTTAATCTTAGCGAGAATCCTGAGGGTTCGGAATTGCAGTCGCAAAGACAAAAAGAAAGAAGAAAAAGTGTTCAGATGAATGCTATGCAATACATTCTAATGAGCTAACAGGAGACGAGTGTTGCATTTGTATGCCCAGTGCATTCACATCCGTACCTCATAACTGCATTTGTTGTAAATAAATATGAGCAATCAGCTAAGAACGGCAATAAAGTGCCCATAAAGAGCTGCAAACAGTGAGATGGGAGGAAATTGCATTTCTGCACGGACAGACGGACGGACATGGAGAGAAGAAGGCATTACAGAAATACAAAAGAGAAGAGCTACAATCTTTTACCCTGACCTCTATATCTAAAGACTGGGCTGAAGGTCAGCAGAAAATAAAAAGTTCATGGTATTTAGACCATTTGAGCTCAACCCCGGTAACAAAGAGATAACAACAGGCCGCAGTGGTGGTCCTGGAAGCAGAGAAAAAGGGAGTCAGAAAGAGGTTAAAAAGAAGTGCTGTATCCTCGGCTCTCTCAGCCCTGCGGCATGGGGTCACCTCAGAGACTGGAGACTGAATTACCCAGCAGCCCCGGCCGCTCGCAGGATCAGGCGGACAAGGGGAGAGGACGAGAGGAGTTAATGAAGGGAAGAGACAGTTCGGGTCCCCCGAGGGCCTCTAGGCACCTGCCTGGCGAGCTTCCACCGCCCAACCTGCTCTGATTGGCTAATTATCAACATGGATTTAGCCCAGAGTGAAATCACTGATTGATTGGAGTGTTTTAAATCTGTTTTTGGTCTTTCGCTGCCTCTCCTCCCTATCTCGCTCTCTGTGGAAACTCTCGGTCCCGCTACAGGGACTCACGCAGCACAGCGGCAGCACAATAGCAGCATAGTAGCAGCAGGTGACCGGTCCTTCTGTACAATGTGGACACACGGCCTCAACTGTGCTGATTTTGTCTCTCAGCGGACGTATACGTCGCTTGTTAAGTGCTCAAAAAGAAATAGTTTGAATGTACAGATAATTACTAATTACAGCCTAATAAGTGACAGAACATTTTTCAAATGGGAGCGAGGGAAGACGGGTCACGACCTTACTCATATTGGGTCAACATAATTCCAGTAATAGATGTTGTTTGCTACCACTGTGGCTGCAGAGCTGTGATTAAATAAGTGTTGCTTATATTCATTCATCAGCGATTAAGTAGCTGCAGGTCCAGTAGGAGTCTTGCCTGGTTCATTAGACTTTACATTGGAAGCCAAGGGGAATTAATGCTGTGCAGCTTATGACTGTTAACATTAGTCATGATTGTTAATATGACTGCTGTTTCTCTGTAAAATGTTCTTGTCTTTACCACAGAGCCTTGGATTGAGTTTACTCAGTCTAGAGCTGATTTGGCTCACAGCATTTTCTCCTCTGATTGAATTAAACATTATTAATTCCTACAACATAAGCCAACATAGTTAATTTCAAAGCAGTCTAGAAAAACTGAGGTTTAAATTTGGTTTTGCTGGATATTCAAATGCATTACTATGTGGGAGTGCATAAGAAAAGCTTTCCTTTTGTTTTCTTTTCTGCCCCCAGTTCAACGTGAGTGCATGAGACACTGTGTTACTCCACTGGAAGAACAAGAGATGAAGAAGCAGCGGAAACAGGCTGAGCACATGTTGCTTGTGCAAGTATGCAAGTTAAGTACGTCTCCCTGTTTTGTTTCCATGTGTCGGATCAGTCCGGCTCCATTCTCTCTGCTGGGGGAGGGAGGAAACTCAAGAGGGTGCAGGCGCTGGATGTTTCTCTCAGTAGGACGGAAACACCCAGCTGAGCTGAGCTGAGCCGAGCCGAGTATTACTGGGAAGTTTGAATCCAAGCCTACATTAGGGGAAATGTAGGAGAATGAAGAGATGATCTCCTAAGGGGTGGTTACAACTGTTCAGGATGTCTCCCTCTATTTTGTTGCAGTGTATCCTGGGACAGGACATCTATAGCAGTCCTCGGAAGCCCCAGGGGATGCTGGGAGATTAGCATTGGCCTATCTCTTTAGAGCTGGGAATTAATTAAGTAATAATGAAAGCCAGATGGGGGGGTGAAATATGCATGAGTCCTGATTGGGACGTTTGTGATTGTGTAATCTAATTTCAACCAGCAGACCGTCCCTCTCAGCTAGGTAGAGCCACACACACACACACACACACACACACACACACACACACACACACACACACACACACACACACACACACACACACACACACACACAACAATGATTTCAACATAACCAAAGATCACATTCACTGTTGGCAGAATGGGTATGTTGAGTGTCTCATTATGTTAATTAAAATGAGGTAATCAGTGTGGATTAATCACCATAGTAATGAGGATTGAACAGCAGATTATGCCTTCCCACCTAATCCATATAATTGTATTTGTAGAAGCACGAGATTAATATGCTAGCATCCAATTAGTGATGAAATGATTGATTAAGCATGTATTTCACTTTTGGAGTGTGAAAAGTGGATTTTTTGCTTTTGTCTCTAACATTGCTCTTTGTTGTCGGAGGTGTTTGTGGATTCCACTGGGCTTGTCTCTGTGTCTCTTCAGTTTCTCCACTGGGCTCTCTTTCCTCTTTATTGATGGACTTAAAGGCCTGTTTGCAGCAAAGAGCTCTCCCTGTTCTCCTGAAAAATACTTCCTGTGGAAGACTGAAATGGAGTCGATACCAAACAAGAGATCAGTAGCCACGAGACACGCCACAAGAAAGACTGCCTCATTCTCAGTACACATGTGCAGCACGACCATGCAATGTAGGTTTTTAAGCTTAACCACAAATGTACACGCACACAAGGCTCCCATTTCCTCTCAATCACCTGCAGGTCTATCGACCCAGGTGCATCCTCCTTCCTTTCATTTATTTTGCTTTTTTTTTTTTTCCATGTATTGATTCGCGCATCAGTGTATTTGGAAAGCTGCACTGCATACATAGTGCTGGAATATCATGTTCTAGGTTTGACCATTTGTGTCCTTTTGCCTCTCCTGTTCTCAAAGCTTAACAGCCAGTGTAACAACGCTGTCTTTAATGTGCTTTAATTAAAAGAAGCTGAGGCTATCCATATAAATGTGAGGCTAACAACCTAAAAAAAAGGTGGGGGAAATGAGCTTTTTATGTTTCACTGTATGCTCTAGTTCGCTGGAGCACTGCAGTGGGAACCTCCAGTATTTAAACTGGTCCCCAGTGTTTGAACTCTGCTCAGAAAGCAGAACATAAAGCAGAGAGATGAGAGGATAGATGCAGAGAGGGGAGAAGAGATGAAAGGCTGCGGTGTGCCCTCCAAAGGGAACGTGGGAGCCCGGGAGCACGCTTACTCACAGTGTTTGATTGTTCCTTTGTCTCTTTTAGTCGCAGAAGGAGCTGCTTTAAAGCCCCAACACAGGAAATGTGACAGGAGAAGGACTGCAGGTCTGATGTTTCAAGTTAACATCCCTGCTGCTGCTCAACACATTGTGGGATTACTTTCTTTGGGCATCTGTACGGTTGCACTACAAAGCAGGTCAGAATCATAGAGATGGAGGTTTTGTTCGACCACCACGTCATGTAGAAGATGAGAGGAGCAGGTGTGTCTCTGACATCAGGTCTCCACCTTTTCAACCCGTCTGTCCCTATAAGCAGGTGCGATATTTTCTCATTAATTCCACCACGGGTTATGACCTACCTTACAGTATACTGGTGTCTTATTTGTTCTCTTGTCTGGCTCCTCCATCATTTCATTTTTTCTTCATTAAAGACAGAAAAATAAAACAAAACTAGAATTTAAATATCAATTCTCTGTCATTTTAGTGAGATAATATTTCACACTCCATTTTGCTACTTCTCTTTGCGATTCTCTTCATGTGGCAAGAGAAGTGGCCCATATTTCACACTTTTATTTCAATGTTTATTTGTCAATAAAATCCTGTGCTGTCCGTGCCGTGTGCTTTTATTTAAAAGCCTACTTTGCTGCTCCTTTGTCATTTACATCAGGTACTGTAAAAGAAAAGCTGTAACAAGTGATATTTCAGTCAATTCACTGGTAAAATGGCTTTAAGTGACTAAAATACTTCTGCTTTTTTTCTAGCTCATCACAACAACGTGACCGTATGCCATGCAGCGTCAGCTCCGCTCCCTGATCTGAGGCTTCTGTGGATTCAACCTCAACTAACTGCTTTGCATGGATTTGACGGGTATCCACAGACGGATTTGCATCCCTTGAAAAGAAAAAGCACGTCAACTGCTGGAGCACAGAGGTCACAGCTAAAAACACATACTCGGAAACAAGATGAACTCCTGATTGTTCTTCTAGCCTCTGGTTACTCCAGCAACGAGTCAATATATATTGATTATTCCCATTTACAGGTGTCCAATGCAATTTGTGGAAAGGCCACTGTGCTTAGATTTTCGTATTAAAAAGGGATGCAAACTTATATTTCATTTAATAATAAACATGACATTAATTATTATTGAGTGTAATAATATTCAGATGTTACACACTGTCATGTAGTGCTGAAAAAAGTGTGATTATTCCTTTTCTAACCATTTTCCATCCAGCTGGTGTTGGCTGCCTCCCACCCCCTGAAACGAGGTGATATTGGTACAATGGGAGACCAAGTCCGGGCAAACAAAGCGCGCCCACACCTGAGCTTTTTATAGACTAATAAGATGGCCTCTGGCTGGCGGTACTTTGGGGTCAGCTCCTGTGATATCCATACCTTCTCTACAGAAATCCACCCTATTATTATCAGCTTGATTGGCCATCTAGTCAGACACCTAATAATAGTGTCCATTTGGTTTGCGTGAGAAATGTGGAAACACTGTCACTCAGCTCTGTTTTTCCTCTTTCTCTTTATGCCTGAAAAGGTAAATTGGAACGTTAAGTCATTCTGACTGGCTGATATTTTGCTGTGAGCCGTGATGCCACCCTGCTGTGCCGTGTTGCATCATGGGATGCCACTGAGTCTTGTCCGGGCTAGCCGCACACGCAGTGAATCAAACAGTTCATCATGCATCTCGTAGGAAACAATTAACAATTCATCACTGGGATATTTGAGGCTGAGGCGATATTTCCTGTTTTTCTCACCACGTCTTGCAGTTTTGTTTTGTCAAAATTGTGAAGCGCTGCTTTTGTTTTGTTTTGTACAGCTGCTGGGAAGCCACTCACTTGTGTTAGGCGAAACTCAATTGTTTCATTTCAAATTCACCGAGATGGCTTTATGAATGTCAATGTTAGTGAAAGCAGAATTGTGCTTTTAAGCAGCCCTTGCTTCTGCTATATCGAAAATGGATTAAGTCTTGACACTCGTGTAACACATCAAATCAAACTGTAATTCTTTCACCTCTGAATATGAAGCAGTTCTTATGGAACGTGGCAGCTATATTCTGCTACGTCTCAATAACAATAATCGGTGCCGTTATGTTAATGACAACACGTACATCAAGCTGGCACAGTGATTTAGTTTTTGCCTGTCTCCACCCATTCTCGGAGGCAGGCAGAAGTGTAGTCGTGGCAACTCTCAAGTATTATTTCCATCCAGAGCTGTCAGCGTTTCCCACCAGATCAGGCTGTGATTAATAAAATGGGCCTCCTGGTTCCCTCCAGCCTATTCTCACCTTCTCCCTTTACGCTGCCTCTGCAGCACATGCTTGTCTCCTAGTGTCTGCACCGTGTCAGCTCCTCTCCTTATTCTCATTCTCTCCTTCTGGATATCGCTGTTGCCCCCTTTCAGCCTCCCCACCTGCATGAAAAAGAGAATTTCTTTCTTTTGCTCCCTTTTGCTTCTCTCTCTTTGCTGCTGCCTCTCCGGAGCTCCTGGTAAATGATGCATGGTAGACTCACAGCCGCTGAGCAATCATTAGTGAGGTGGCACAGGTGAACGGGAGCGATAGATGATGAAGAGAGGGAGGGATGGAGGGAGTAACAGAGGACAGCAAAAGTCATGTTTCCACCCTGAGGCGTTTCCACTATATCGTCACAAAACTAGAAGGTGTTTGTGTAAAACGCTAGTCGGTGGCATTTCTTATGCCGGTGGTCATTAATCTAGCACATACAGAAATGAAGCCATAATGTTGCTCTCTCAGATGAAACCCTGACTTACCATGTCCTAAAGCCCTGTACTGCCATAAAAAACACGTCTGGACTGGACTACCATAGGGAATGTGCTGAGCAGCCAATATTATGAAGTGCACATAATGCTTCCCTCATGAAATATCATCCCTCAACAATGCCCTGACGCCCCTCATCGTAAACAAAATTTGGGTTTATAGTTCATATCAGGGCTAATAAACTGAGACATTACCTGACGAAGCCCCACAGTGGGTAGGAAACTCCCGCATATGAAGCCTACCGGAGGCAAGATTCAGAGCACAGGATGTGTTCTTTCTCCTCCGACCCATCAAGTAAATGTATTCTGTTTGATATGAAATGACGCTAACATTGTGGTTTCTAATCGCTGATGATTTGATTGTCGCCTTCATAGCTGCCAGTGTCCCCACTTCCAACAGATGTTATGTTTAATTAGTGTTCGCACCCACTCTTCACTGCAGCTCACCACCGCACAACACTTCTATTTACACGCATCGCTCCCTCTCTCTGCTTCTACAACTCATACCATACAAACACAATATTGTACAGTAACAGTATTGCAAACACTTTTTTCCCTTTCACACACACAATGCATGGCATCTGTAGCCGGCGAGATCGGTGGTAGAACGTAAGTACATTTATTTAAGTACTGTACTTTTTCCCATTTTACACTTTCCACTACTACACTTGAGAGGGAAATATTGTACTTTTTACTCCACCACAAATAGCTAGTTAGTCGTTACTTTTAAAATTAAATATATTCATAAAAAAACATGATAAACGTTAAAATTACAATGCATTGTTAAAACAGTTAGGGCTGCTTGTCATGTTTAGATGCCTTTAAGTTGTTAGCAGTTCCACCAAAGGGACATTTCTCCTCTAAACGTCTCACATGGTTTACTGAAAAAAACATTAGAGGCCCAAAATAGGTAAAAACCTCCAATATTTCACCAAAACACTGGCGACAAGTCTGAAAAAATGAATCTAAGCCTGTGTGGCAGAACATTTTCTGTTTCTTCTTCTTTCCCATTAATTATCTCAGGACCCCTGGTAACCTCCGCTGGTAACCTTTGGATTAAACTAGCCACAGTATCTATGCAGAAATTTGTAAATTTAGCTTCACCTCAGCCTGTTACAGTAGTAAAATGCTGGTTACACATTCTTGCGTCATGTATATATATCTGAAATGAGCATGCTGACCAGCTAGTAGTAAACTACTCTTTCGTTTCATCCTCCTCGCCACCAGGAGACGACTTCTCCTGGAGGAGGGCGGGCTCTGGCTCTGGGGAGTCGGGGCAGTCCCTCGGGATCAGACCTCCTGTGCTAGGGTTTGAGCTGGTTGAATGCAAGCTAACTGGTAACCACTAACTGGAGGTCCAGCACCCGCCCTCCTCCCTGACGAGGGCAGGTAGTGGACCTTCAGTTAGTGGTTACCAGTTAGTTTGCATTCAGCCGATGCAAACTCCATTTCAGCCTCTTTAGATTTACCTTATAAATGAACTGTCAAAATGCAAAACACAGTAAACACAAAGATGGCTAACGTCAACTATCGTCCGACCCCACACTTGAAGATTTTGAGATAGCAGTTTTATTTTGTCCGGCTCTCAGAGTTTCAGCAGTTTAGTCAAATTTTACACATGCTTGCCCTGCTTAGTTAGTAGCTGTTTTTTATTTTTTTATAATAAAATTATTGTAATCTAAATTTAGATTGGTATGGAGCCAGTAGTAGAGGTGAAGTGTTGCCAGATATTACACACTGCACCTTAAAATACATTTAGCTGATGATAATTCTGTACTTGTACTTGAGTATGATATGTCATATGAATAACTTTGACTGGTAATGGAGTAATTCTACAATGTGGTAGTGATATTTTTATTTCGCTTAAGGATCTGAGTAGTTCTTCCAGCACGTGAGATACAGCTGATGTCCTAATGATCCAGGCTTCTCAACATGCATCTCTCAGTGTCTACTGTAGGATCCCTCAGCTGTGTGCTTTACAGTTATAGCCCTTATCGTAACAGAGTGAAGAAATGAAACAGCTGTAATCTCTGAGGGGAGCGGTGGTCTCTCTTTCTACACTCTTGCCCAAGTATTCAGCGTAAACGACCATCATGTGGGCTGCTGTTTGCTAATGATGTCTGTGTACGGCTGAGAGGAGAGCTCAATCTGATCGTGGCCATTAGAGAATAAGATGAGCATTAAGCTTCCTATCTTTCCTGGATATCAACAAATACAATTTGGATATGAAAGTAAATCCAACAGCGTAATAGTATCAACTGCGGTATGATGTTTGTGGCTGATGAATTCTGTATTTATAAATACGCTTTTATGGTCCCGTATGAGGACGAGAGAACAGATCTACATGTAAATCAGCTCTCCTAAGTTTAAATACACTTTTGAAAAGTTTTGATTTCACTCAGCTGTAACAGAATCGACCTTTCTGTATATGAGAATGATTTTGGTTTTGTTTGTCAAGGTGCTGTTTCTGTACCATGTGGCAGAGTTAGATGCATATTAAAAGCAGCTTGCAGACAGATTCTCTCACCGGTTTGCACATTGTTCTACACCTTTAATTGTATTAACTTTTTTTACCCCCTGAAGCAAAGGGAGAGCTGAGTTTCTAGGGCAACAATCAGTGTAATTGTCCTAAGTCTGACACATGCAATCTGCTAAAAGCCCCGAAGCCCAAAGGCCCAGGTGTACCCAGGGATTACAGCGGTAGAGGACAGGTGAAGTCAATGCACAGTGACAGGGACTCACTCATGCACTTGGTCTTTCTCTCAAACACACACAAACACACACACGACAGGCATAGATACTGTATCGCATGCACATATACACAAAGCAGCATAACCAATCTATCTGCATATGGTCAAGTGTCCTCATGGACAAATAAATACTGGAAAGGCCAGTGTTTACAGGTACACCCTCAAAGGGTCGGCATTGTCCAAAAAAATTTAAATAAAATAACTTTTTTTCTGAAGACTGAACAGTTTGTGAAAGAAAGTATTTCCAGTAAAATCTAGATTATCCAGAGCATTGGTGGAAGAAGTACTAAGATCCTTTATTGAATTAAAATTCCAAATATCACTATGTGTAAATACAATACATACAAGTAAAAGTAAATACAAATAAAAGTACTAAAGTATCTAAAATAGAAATACCCATTATGCAGCAGTGTTATATATATATATATATATATATATATATATATATATATATATATATATATATATATACATATATATACGTATATATATATGTATATATATATACATATATATACGTATATATATATGTATATATATATACATATATATACGTATATATATATGTATATATATATACGTATATATATATCAGCGGATTATTGTTACTGATATGTTCATGTGTAAACAGCATCATGTTTGTTTCAGATGGCTGAGGTGGAGCAAATGTACTTATTTTACAGTCTGATGGTGAGTTTAATCCATATCAATATATCATATCTTTGCATGTTAAAATATGTATTGTAAATTATAAGGCAACTACAGCTATCATCATTGTAGTGGGGTAAAAATTATAATTAATTGCAGTATATCACACAAATGTCCAGCTTTAATTTAAATTCAATCACATTTTTTATCTGTTCAACAAGAACAACGGGAGATTTGTCAAGTGTTAAGTACTCTTATAAACATAGGGGTGGCCAACTATGCTTCTATATGCAAATTTATGAACACATTTGTTATTGGAAATCAACAACACAAAGCAATGACAGATATTGTCCAGAAACGTTCACAGGTAGTTACTTTAGTATAAAACAATATGTTCAAATCATAACATGGCAAACTGCAGCCCAACAGGCAGCAACAGCTGTCAGTGTGTCAATGTGACTTGACTATGACTTGATCCAAACTGCATGTGATTATCATAAAGTGGGCATGTCTGTAAAGGGGAGACTCATGAGTACCCAGAGAACCCATTTTCATTAATATATCTTGAGGTCAGAGGTCAAGGGACCCCTTTGAAAATGGCCATGCTAGTTTTTCCTCACCAAAATTTAGTGCAAGTTTGGATTGTTATTTAATCTCCTTTGTGACAAGCTACAATGACGTGGAGTCCGTAAGTGTTCTAGTTTTTCTAGTTTCTTCTGATACCAGTATCTTCACTTAAAACTGAGCCTGCAACAACCTCTGACAGATTGATTGTGTTAACACATTAAAGAAATCAGTGCAGTTAAAATGGATTTGCATTAACGCCTTCACTTACAGTACTTACTAGGGTTGTGTATTTGCAAGAATCTGGCAATACGATACGTATCATGGTACAAGGGTTACGATTCAATATGTTACCATATATTACGATAGTGTAAGCAAGGTGATATATTGCGTTTATTTAAATATGACTTTAGGAAAACTATCGTAGTACAAAGAAAACACCACCATATACATAAAGTCTGAGAAAAAAAATACTTTTTTATGCAGTCAGAGCAGTGGGATCTGCATTTATCACATCCCTGTAACCTGTAACATCATAGCACAACTTTTTGTGCAATCTGAACCACTGACTGACACCAATCATGTAAACTATTAATTAAAATGTATGCAGTGTTTTTGAGAATGAATACAGTATCAAAATACATAATATTGTGATACTCAAGTGTATTGATATCTTCTTACACCCCTGATATTAACCTAACCTCTGAAATGTAGTGCAGCAGAAGTAGGAAAAAATGGAAATAATCAAGGAAAGTAACTCAAAAATGTACTTAAGTACTGTACTTGAGTAACAAAAGCATTGCTTCTTGAGACGACATGTTGCTGTTGAGGTTAAAATATAATGTTTCAATACTTTGTGCTTGCTACATGAAACTGAAACTTTGTGGATGGCTAAAGGAAATAGTTGTGTGTGATTTGGATGGCCTGAAACTTTAAACACGTCCAAAGAAAACGTCAGGAAACCCCACTGAAACTGCATTATAAATCTGTGAACATCCCTCCCTAAGCCAAATGCTAATGACGGATATTATTCATTTTTCTACAGATGATGTTTTCTTGGTCAGCAGAAAGCCAGCAGATTGGCTGCTTTATTTTGCTTTAGTCACTGCGACCAAAATCTATTAAACATGTTCTTCTCTGGCCTGCAAGAAATAATTAGTCTACTGGATAGGTCAACTTAATCATTCCTGAAAATAATATTCAATTATCTCCACGGCAACTTCTAGAGCACGCCTCCTATTTTTAGACCGCCTCTGTTTTACAGAGATAGGAAGTTTGATCCTTTTTATGTCAAGCCTACAACACAAAGCAGCGGAGAGTCAGCGGTGCTAAACAGTCCTCGGCAGATAACCTATCATGCCTTAATAATAGCGCTAGCTTTCTCATTGTCTCTTCCTCTGTATGGTGCACCACATATGAGCTCCATCCTACTCGATTACAGCTCTCCTTTCCCACAGCTTCCCTCCCCAGCTTTCCATTGGGTGCCCTTGACTTATATCTTCAATTAGTCTTGGCAAAGGGCACAACAAAATAATAACTTGGTTATGGCGAGTTCAACATCATCCCAGTAATAATTGGGGATATGTGTTGGCGGGAAGGAAAGAGAAGGCAAATTGTCTAGAGCTTAACATCCTGCATGACCTCATCAAGGTAGGAGACGTGCCACCAAAGTCAGTCACATAAAAACTGCTGAAGGAGCTCTTCACCCCCAAAGTGCTCCATATACCATAAGAAGCATTACTAAGTGAGGCGGTTAGGTAAAAGATGGTGGATAATGTCACATAAGTATATACTCAATATACTCATTAATGCTGAGCACAGAGCTATTATATGAAGGAACGGAGCAGTAAAAGTGTCGCAGGAACACAATCAGAAACTACAGCATGCACAGACATGTAAACAGAAAATGCATTTGCAGCTCCACGAGGCAAATCCGTCTCAAACACAACCTTGCGAACTCCATTTCACGCATAACCTCTCTCGCTCTCACCGTCTCTGTCAGTGTCCCCTCTCTCTCTCTCTCCGTCGTCTCCGTCACTCTCCCTCTCCCTCTCTCACCAGTCACAATAAAGACTTAGAGAATAAATAAATAATCCAGAGTGTATTCTGTGCTCCAGGAGACAGCATAATTGTCGTCGGAGTGGGGAGGCACTGGGAGTCATCACTTGTCCGGGCGAATTATAACCTTTGAAGTTGGATTTGAGCAAAGTACAGCAATGCTGTTCTGTTGCCAGATACTGTCACATCTTAGAGAGAGGCCTCGCTGTAGGTTCAGCAGTGTGCGTGCATACATACTGGCTCTTTCTCTGCCTCACCCCCATGCCTAAAACTCTGGGCTTTGCTGTGTTTTACTTTTATTTAATCTTGAGCATTTTACCCTAAGTTTTAAGCCAGTCTCTGTGCACAAGTCATGCAAAGATAAACCTTCCTCTCACTGGGCATCAGTGTGACTCAGCAACAGAAGAAATGGATGTAAGACTCAGTATGTATGAGCTGTAGAGTGACACTTCCCATAGAGAGTAATGTTGGGGGTAATAATCTGTGACATTTTCATAGATCATAAATCATATAGCAGATGGGTCACAAATTCAAGGAAAAAACAACATTAAAGGACCAGTGTGTAACCTTTTGTGTGATCTGTTGGCAGAAATTGAATATAATCACCTGAAACTATGAACTGTTGTGTTTTTGTTAGCTTAGAATGAGCCCTTCATAGCTACGTAGGGAGCAGGTTGTCTTCACAGAGTCCGCCATGTTGCTCCGCCATGTTTCTACTGTAGCTCAGCATGAGCAAACCAAACACTGACTCTAGAGAGAGCCATTCACGTTTTTACATTGCCTTAAGGCCACCGTACTCGCTTGTGACACTGGAAACTCGAGCCTTAGAGTGTAAAACTGTGGTACGGCAAGCTGCTGTCTGACTTCTGTTGTAGTGTTATTATGGTAAGGATGGTCTAGGTGAGGGGAACGACTTAGAAAGGGAGGAGTGAGCAGTGGGGTACTCAGCTGGTTGCAATCTGCAACCACATCACTAGATGCCGCTAAATCCTACGCACTGTACCTTTAATCCAGTCTCTATGTACAAGTCAAGTGAGGATAAACCTTCCCATCACCGGCCAGTCAGCAACAGAAGGAATGAATGTTAGACTCAGCATGAGCCAGAGAGTGATACTGCCCATAGAGAGTAATGTTGGAAGTAATAATCTGTGACATTTTCATAGAAATAAATTACTCCTTTTGTACATTTGATAGCTAATTCACTAAATCATATAGCAGACAGGTGACAAATTAAACATTAAGTTTCCAGAACAGCTTTAATGCTCCTTGGCATAGATACTCATGAACAGTTTTTTTCAAAATATATTTCCTCATTTGATGTTTTGATGAAGGTGGTGGACACACATTTGACACTGGCAACTGTAAACATATGAGTCGCATCATTTTTATCCTCATCAGACCCTTCCGCTGTATGGACACATTTGCACTTTTTATGTTCCCTTTCATTTATTTTCGTCTTCCCTTTCATTTGCACATCATATGCCCTGCTAATGAAAGCAATTTGCTGCTCCACAATTCAGTGTCGTGTAGGTATCTGGAGTGCACAGGAAGTTATGTGTTTACAGCTTCCAGAAGCATCAACAGTGATTTCTACATAATAAATTGAAGAGAAAATAAGCACTTGGACTGACGTGTTGCTGCAACACAAAGAAGAGAAAGAATTATGAACTCAAAAAGGACGCCACAAAAAAATACAACCAAAGATTTAGCCAGTATTACAAATAAAACACTGCTCCGACAATTGTAATTGGGGAGCTGAATTTAACCGATAAAGCAGCTTCAGTGCTAAAAGCAATGCTCACCTCTTCAGCATGCCCCCTGTGGTGTCCTCACCAATCATACACTATCATCATCACCACATCCAGTCATACAGGAAACGACTTATTTGATAATGAAGAGTTTCTGCTCTAGATCCAGTCAGGTGGTGTCGTCCTCATCGGAGCTCATTTATGAAAGGGTGCTCTCTTGTGGCCACCGGGAGTAAAATATGACCCAGGGATGCATCGGGAGGGATGGATTGACAGGAAGTATATTATGCTCTCGTAAAATACTCCTGGACTTCTTTTATAGACTCAAGATAGCTGCTGCTCAGACTATATCACATTATAGGAGCAGAAGAGAAAGGGGAGTGTCTGGGTTATTGCATTAACGTTATTATACTTGAAAGTAAACATAGGCTATTAGATAGATCTAGGCATATACAGATAGATATATTCTAATGAAAGAAACTCCCAGCCTCACTAGCCTGCAGTCAGACCTGCTGAATCCGGAGCGGTGCTGTGCGCTCTAGGGTCCGGGTTTTCTTTTTCTCCCCTCCCATCTATTTCCTCCTCGCTTTCCACTACTTTACCTTCACTTGTTCAGCCAGCACTCTGAGAGGAGGAGGAGGATGGTGTATGATTGGCCAGGCGGGGACTGGTAGTCCGCAGGCTGGCATTGTGCTCCGAGTTGATCCCCGTGTTCTTGTTTACACCTTGCGGACGGGGAGAAGACAAGACACCCAGGGGCGCCCCAGAACAGACGCGAGTCCAGTCTGCAGTGGACGCGGCTTTGGTGGTGGTACTTATTTTGTATGGTGGCAAAACCAAGTTTCTCTTTTGCCGGGGATCGGACTCGCTCGTTTAACCTCTGCATTCAGAGCAGCAATGCGTCAAACTTTTTGGTGACTTTTGTGGCACCTCTGCGCGTATGGCTCCGTGAGAATCAGGGTACAAGTGCGGCTGGAAGTGAAATGTAACAGGGATAGCAAATTGTTTCTTCATATTCACAGGGTGTGATATCTACGGACCTCTTCAAACTTTTATCACGGGCGGAAATTACACCCTTGCAATCTTTCAAGCTGCCTGGTGATGGATGTGTTTTGAGCGGTGAACTATTTACCAAAAACGACAGCCAACATCAATTACCGGACTCGTTGTTGGTATTTCCCTCATTCCTGAGAAGTCCTTCAGGAGGGAAAGACTTTGTTGGACAAGAGCCACCCGGTGTGTTAGAAGAAACCAGGTTTCGCTGTGTGGGGGAAACAAGGGACATTTCGCAACGGCATAGCCGGAAAAGATGCGCTCTGTTCGGATGCAGCGCGGCCAAGGTCTTGGTCCTCTGGTTCTTCTGCTCCTGGTCGGGGGATATGTCGTGTCTGGCACTGGTAAGTGGAGAAATTAAAGATCAGTTTATAGTCATTGACACATATAGTAGGCTACACGTGTGACATGATGAAACATTTACAAAATAAACAATTACGCACAGAGCTTGATTTTATCTGTTTGATCTGTCTAAATGTACCAATCAACGAGAAAATATTTAGATTTTTATACTTTTTACTAAAAAGTGTCCGACCTCAAAGTTACCCTCATACCCTAAATTTTACTCAATGAGAATTAAAAAAAACATGCCTTGGACTCTAGAGGAGCTACACATTAACAGTGCAGGGGTCTGGGGTCATCTGCTGACCAGCACTTTCTTTAACTCACAGCAAAGTCTTCAACCTTACAGAAGACCCGAGCTCTCTTTCTACTTGGAGCAGAAAAATCAAACTCCCCCGGTGTGCAGGGAGTAATTAAGGTTTTGCTCCGTGCCTTCTTGGCCTCTCCAAAAAGGAAAGTAAGACTGAGCTCTTGAAGTGCTTCAGGGAAAGAAATTCTTTCTTTTATTTATTTTCCCTCTTTGCAAGAGCTAATTTTACACAGGCTTGTTTTCAACCTTGGGGGGAGCAAGTTGTGTCTGAAATACTGAACACACCCAGCTGACCATAAACCACTGATACTCTTTTAATCATTATTTTATTAGACATTGTATTTCAGTCTGAGCAGAGCAGGCTTTGATCAGGGAAGAGCAGACTTCTATCAGTGGATTGCCCAGACTTAATGCCCTCAAAGACTGCAGCAGCTCTCATGGAGATGAAATCACATGTTACAGTACACAGACAAGGTGAGCTGATGTGACAGGACCTGGACACTAAGGGGACACTACCCATCTCCAGCTTTAGATGAACGATTTCATTCAGGCCTTGTGGTAGGCGAGCGTGGACTTCTCCCCTCCTTTTGCCAGATAGGATTGAAATACAAGGCAGCAATCTGAGGGTTCAGTGGATTGTGGATTAAGCTTGGTTTACAGCATGAAAAAAAAAAGAACAATGAGTGCAGGATCTACACAAGCTTTGCTAAAAGGCTGCTCCAAGAAATAAACCGGACTGTCTGGTGAGGAGGTCCATTTTGTCACTTAATGACAGCAGTAATCCTCTGGAGGACACTGACTGTCTGTCCAGGTCTATGGTCATTTCTTTGAATGCCACTAAGAGCCCCTCCGCTGTACCTCACAAGGTCCTTGTATGTGTATTATTCCCTGAACAGGCGGAGCAGAAAAGCAGCTTACGTTTATTAAAATTGTAGACCGTTCTGAAATCCTAGCATGAGAAATGTTGATATAAACAGTTGGGGATTGCGGTGAGGTCCTGTTAAGGGGAGCAGAGCCTGGGAGGAGGGGGTTACAGGGGACAATAGCTCAGTTGTGCCCCTGTAAAGTTTGTGTCTGAGAGAGAGGAAGGCAGAGATATATTTAGGGAATGCATGATGGGACGGACAGATTGCATTTATCTTCTCTCCCACTGTGTGTATACCTTTCCTCTGCCGCCGCCGCCCCTCAGATCCCTCCTGTCTCCGTCTCTGCCTGCATTGTGGATGTGCTGAGCTCACATTTCTGCTATGGTGCTCCTCTTTCTGTGTTGACATACACATTAATTACCCAGACTGCCAGGAACACTTGTCTGGAGTAACTACCCTGCTGTCCGCTGCCTCTCTCTCTGTGTGTGTCATTATTAATGGCTTCATCAGAATTAGAAAACTGACATATGGGAAGTATGTTTACACACAGTTTTTTGACATCAGGATTAATTGAAGACAAGCTGGTTCCCAGTAAGCCCTGAAGGGAGGGGGAGCAGGAGACCAGTGTCCAGACTGCGAGGTCAAGACAGGAAGAGAGCGAGGGTAGCGAAGAGGAGGCAGTCGAGTGTTCAGAGTTAGGCAGCGTAGCATGTCAGACACTCCCATAGAGGCTGGACAAATAGTGACACTCCTCTAGGATGTGCTGTCTCATTTGTGTGTGTTAAGTGTGGGAATCCTCCTGCTCCTGAATAACAGTGCAGCGGCTGACTCTTTAACATGACATGAGCTAATAACAGGCCACTGAAATATTTGTTGCCTTACTCTACGGTTTGGTTCGACCAATTCTGTAATTTTCTGACAGCTAAAGTATGAATTTTAGATGCACGAAAAGAAAAGGAATGTGACAACAAAGCTAACCTCTAACAGACACCAAAGTAGATTTGGCTTCAAAGATGCTCAACAGATTGAGATGTCAGATTAGATTAAAGTGTCTCTGAAACATGTAGTCATAACAAACGTGCTGCCAGGCTGTTGCATCTGCAGAGATTTGGACAGGTGGTCGGGCAGCGGGATAAAATAAACAGACTGACAGCTCTCTTTGGGCCATGCCACGGGCCTGACTTGTTCCTCAGGCAAGTCCTGCTGGCGGACCAGACCGGGCCACATTCTGTCCCGGAGCATGCATTAGTTTTATGGCCGTCAGGCGGCAGGGGATGGGATCGCTGGCCAGCCACTGCCCTCTCTGCTGTATTATTCATATGTGCAAAGTGGTCTTTGTTAATATTTAAAATGTGCTTATGATGCTCAAATTCTTGACATCAGAGACAGCAAAGGAGAAAGAAGTGGGAGGGGAGCAGCTGCTCTTGACCCGGATGGCTACAGGGGGGTAGTGTGGGATTTTAGGGTACCAATAAGCATTTATAGACTGGATAAAAGAACGGCAGCTCAAGCAAGCATGCCAATTGCAGCCGAGGGCTGTTGCAGAGGATGTGTGTGTGAACCAACAAGCAGAAGGGTTACGCAGGGTAATGCTATCCATCTGAAAGTGAAGACGAAAAAACAGAAAGAGGAGATGGAAGAGAAATGAATCCATGAGAGACACATTGAGATAGACTGATCTCAGGGCATGGCTTTTAAATATCCTTTATGAGAAAAGGGCGAAGAAGAGAACTCCATAGCAGTGGCATTCAAGCGTCATTAAACCTCTGGCACAGGCCAGAGAATGAGGCGGTGTGTGTGTGAGGAGAAATAGGTGGGAAAGAATGAGAGGAAGGCGAGTGATGTGCAGGTCAAAGCTAGCAAAGCAGCAGAAGAAACAGTGGTTAAGAGAGAGGAATATTGTCGAGGAGGGAGGCTGAGGGTGGAAAGTGAAAAAGAGACACACAAATCCACTTGGGGGATGTTTTATTAAGGCTCTTATCGATGGAGAGAGCTCACAGTATTAAGAGTAGACATGTTTAATGCTTTGCCAATACTGTGCATGTTAGACCGGACCATAAATCTGCAGCAAACAGCGAGGGCTCTGTAGGAGGCAAAATAGCGAGGTAAATGGAAGAAGGAGCTGACTGTAAAGAATGGAAAGAGGCACTGGCAGCAGAAGAAAGTTTCGAGCAGAGATTGGCAGACTTGAGATGAATATGATTTTAAGCACAGACCATTATTTTCCTCTGCAAAGACAATGTGTTCTCAAAGTATTTAGAGTTCGGGGTAATAATGATCTAATCAATACTGCTGAGCCTGCCTATTAATTCAAACTGAGTGTTATTTAAAAAGTGTACAAAATTACCATCAAGCGAAGCAGTTTAAATATTTCATGTAATACCTCCTTGGATTGTGGTTAAAAATGTCTTGTTTATCTCACACCAGATGGTCTCTCCTACCGGTGTGCCTTTCATATGAAACAGTAATAAAAATGCAGGAATGTTTCAATTTAATCCAAAATTTAAAGCCACTGATGTTTGAAATGTAAAACTGTTTTTGACCGAGGCTGTTTATCCCGAGGTCAACCTTTTTTTTTAATCACAAAATGTATTCTGTCAGTGACTTTTGAAGGTGAAACTTCGTGAATAAACCTCAAAGATTTTGATTCAGACCTTCAAATGGCCTGCGAGTGCAGTAAAAAAGTTGAGGGTGGAGTGAGAGAAGGGGGATGGATGGATGGATGGATGGGCCAGGGATGGAGGAGGGAGAGTTTCGGTGGCAGATGGGAGCTAAGTTGCTGCTGGGCCGGCAGGACAGGGTACCCCCTGCCCCTCTGTCCTGCCCTGTGGGGGGGAGATGGGTGGGGCAGACAGGGAAACAGGAAGAAAACCTCTGTGGGGTTCCATTGTGCTTTAGATGAATAGGAGACTCCACAGAGCTTTTTCTATCCCTTTGTGTGGGCTAAAGGGGGTGGCAGCAGCAGACACACACACACACACACACACACACACACACACACACACACACACACTCAGAACTCATTCACAACTTCGACACTTGCATGAGTGTGTGTGTTCGTGCTTCTTTAGATGTGTGTTACAGTTGCATAACCTCTCACAAACAGGTTAAGATCACACCTGCTTGTTGTAGCTGAATCTCATTACGATTGATATGCTAAGACGTGCTCAGTGACATCTGACATCAAAAGTACAACGCCCACCCACCCACGCACATGCACCCACACCCATACACCCACATATGCAAAATGGAGCCACATCCTCTGATGAAGAGGTAGCATTTATTTGTGTAATGGTGGAAGACCCGCTGGGTCACTTGGGAGGAGTGAGAGAGTGAGTGCAGGAATTTTCATTTAAGATCTCAGCAGCACTCTGGGCATCGTGACCAATAGGATCAAGAATCACTGCGGGGGGTCTTGCTAGATCCTGAACAACCCCCTATGATAGACACATACACACACACTTGATAAAAGTGGTTGCACTGAGGTCCATAGATCACAAGCAGTGTCAACACTTGATTGGCTGTGCTGTGGTCCAGCGCTCTGCGTGTGTCCTCGTCTAAAAAGGGAGGTTTTTTAGACCATGTAGATTTCCTCTCATCTTCTTAGCAGAGGCTTTTTTTTTGTCTTTAAAAGGCAGTTGAGCCAAGTCTACTCAGAGCTTAGACCACAGCCAGTCTGTTAATGCTTGTGTTTGTGTCTGTTTGTATCTGAGTGTGTCACGTGGGTTTGGCTAACTGGAGGAAAAGTCAGCTTAAAGTGTGTTAAAAATGTGCTGCATTAGGGAAGGCGATGGTGTTATTCTGACTTCCTTTTATGAATGTGGCACACAAAGCTACATTTCCCCCACATTAATAAATTGCCTTCACTTGTCCCCGCTTCCCCTTCCTCTTCCTTCAGTCAAGTTGATAGTCTCATCAGGTGTATTTATAGCTTTATAGTCTCACATATACCAACCTCTGTCATCCATATCTCTCTCGCTCTATCATTTTTTCTCCCAGCCAGCTCTCTGTGGTGGAGTTTGGGAATTGCTCTTTAGAAGGCACTGTGAAGAATCCCATTTCTCTGGGTGTAACGCTTATTAGGGTCCCATCTGCCCTCAGGGTGCTTATGAATGTAGGGGGGGGGGGGGGGGGGGGTATTTTGGGTTGTCGTGGGTAGGTAAAGGAGGGGAGTGAGGGGAGCTTTGTCATGCCTATGTGTAAGTGGATGTGGGTTCCACCGGGGGCTTGTGCGAGGTGGGAAGGGGCTCTTAACACTGCGGAGCACACACCGAGCAGCTGGTGTGTCTAAAGTGGGGGAATGACACACAGACCTCCCCGGAGAGGCAGCGTATTGAGCATACGCGTGCATATCTCCGGCTGAGAGAGGGAACGGAAATGATCCTGCCTCCTTCTGTCTGCATGGCAGGCAGCTAGGCAACAGCAGGACTTTCAAACAATTTTTTTTTCCTCCCTTGGGCTTTAAATCAAGGCGAATGATGGTTAATGAGTGTATTTGTTATTTGTGAGAGGTGGTGGGTGGAGTTGTGTGATTGGCTGCATGTCGGCAGTGAGCTGCTGTGTTATTTAATGTAGGGGTTGTCGTGGAGTTAAAGCAGTACACTCATTGCCCCTGTTAGTAATGGAGCGGTGATTGGCCATTTAATCAGAGGTCATCAAGGCCATGTCCAGACCTCTCCTTTCCTTGTCTCTTCTCTCCCTTCCTCTCTTAGAGAAGTAAAGGATTGCACAACTAATCGAATCTCAATCACAATTTTGGCTTCCCATGCATGTGATCGACCGCAATACTGATGTTTAAAATGTGTGCTCCGCTCATAGAAAACTCTGCTGCATATCAAATCAAGCGCTTCCTAAATTAACAGCCAGCCACCAGGGGGTGATCGAGATGTTTTGGCTTCACTTTTGGGGAGCTGTTATGCCGCTGCATGCCCCACAGTGGCAGCCCGTGAAGATTAATACGCTGCACACATTTTTCATTTGGAGATGCACTGTGAATAAGAGCCAGACTTATTTTGATGCAGAGGATTGTACATTAGCAGAGATGTAGAACAACAGAGAAATGAAAGCACTGCTTTGTTTCAAGTGCAATAATAACATTTTGTCCCTAACATCAGTAAATAATCATGATTTCAATGTTGATCAAAATATTTTTGGCCATAATCTTGCGGCCCTACTATGCCATATCTGGCTTCATCCCTGAAACATATGCAAGCACACACAGTAGGGGCAATAATCCCTATTTCTGCTCAGACACTCATGGATCACAACCATTGCAAAGAGAAGAGTGAAAGAATGAAATCTGCCCTCATCCACTCTTTAATTCCTCCACCCGTCTTCAGCTCCAGGACTTAATTCGTACTCCTCCGGAGGCTTTGACTGGGAGCCTCCAAACGCACAGTAAAGATTCTGTTCTCGCCTTGGATGCAGGTCTTAATCAAGGGCTGACAGGCGCCTCTTGGCTCGGGTTTGCATGTTTGCCGTGTGTGTGTGTGTGTGTGTGTGTGTGTGTGTGTGTGTGTGTACGTGCGATGGGTGCACGCTGATGGGAAGCCAGCCGTATTACTTAGGTATTACTCCCTTTTCTGCATGGGTCAGAGTGGGGTCACACTCCCAGTCTCAATCAGCACACAGCTCGCGATCACACACACCCATCTCCCTCACTTTGGCAGGGGCTCTCTGATTGCACAGGAGGAAACCTGGTTTATCCTCCCGGTTCATTCGCCGTGCCAGGTGTACGGGAAGTACGGCGCTACAAAATGCCACCAGGCACCGGCCGCTGAAGTGTCAGGAATCGTTTTAAATGAGCGCCGTGTGCGAAGTAGCGTGGGGCGAGGTCTGGTCTAATGTGACAGATGTACCTGCATGTAATTAAGGTTAGATTTAAGTGTATGAGCTCACACACACGCATCAAGTGTGTCAGCGGGTGTGGGTTTCAAGCTTCTTACCTGCTGCTGACCAGATGGGCTCAACAGCCGACCTCACGCTCACCTCTTCCCGCCGCTCCGGTTAGATTAGCTGGTGAGCTGAGCTATGGCACAAAGGCATTATGTGCAACACCCAATCCTGCACACATAAAGCACATATGCAGCCCTCATTCTTTATGTAGGATATTTAGGATGACAATATCCTGTGTGTGTCTGTGTGTGTCTGTGTGTCTTGTGTGTGTGTGTGTGTGTGTGTGTGTGTGTGTGTGTGTGTGTGTGTGTGTGTGTGTGTGTGTGTGTCTGGTTGGGCAACGCTCGTGGCCTGCTGTTAATGGGGATTATGAAAGCAGATGGACAGCCATGCTGACTGGTGAGGGTTCATTAACTCTGGGTGTCTCTGCTCTGACTCTGCTCTTGCTCAGCTTCACTTGCCTCCAATCCTCTCAGCAACACTGGTTAGTGTGTGTGTTTCTGTGTGTGTAGGTGCAGCAGGTAGAGAAAGCATCTCACGCAAGCAAAGGAAAGCCATATAGTATAGATGTTTATCGATCGGGGGATATGTGTGAGCTTGAAGTTTCTGCTTGGCTGGTTTCTGTGCAGTGGCTTACACTTTTGTTTTTGCGCTGTCATCCTGTTAACCTGCTCCCAGGTTAATCTGTGTTGCAGCTTTCCTTTGGTCGTCTTGTGTCAAAGGAAACATGTACAGCAGCAGGAGAAACATGTTTCATGTAATCACACTAGTGCTGGTTGAGGAGTTATGATTTAGCATGATGCTGATCTTCAGCAGAGGACCATTTCCATGTTCCATGGCATTTCACTGCTCTGCCGGGGGAGATGAATAGGTATAGTTATAGTGGGTCATTAAACACTGAGCGGTGTCTCTCCCTGTCTATAGCTTCAACCTTCACGCTGCAGCCAGCTCCTGCCCTCCTCTTCCACGACTTAATAAAAGAAACATGAATCACACAGGGACAGATAGACATACCTGTGGAGAGCCAGACAGACGGACAGACGGACTGGCAGATTCCTGGGCAGATGGGTTGTTTGGATCCCCTCAGAGACCTTGGCGCCATCAGACAGACAGACACACAGACAGAGGAGTAGTGTCATGCAGCCTTTGCAGAGATGCGACCAGGAGAAGGAATACACAGCAAAGTCAAAACAGTACAAATATAGTAACTGATAATTATGTTCAATCTATTAGATGTCAGCAGATAGTGAAATTGCTCATTACAGTTTTCCAGAGTCCAAGGTGTTGTCTTGAAATTGCTTGTTTTGTTCAACCAACAGTCCACAACCAAAGATATTCAATGTACGATGACATGAAACAAAGAAAAGTAGCAAATTCTCAAATTTGAGAAACTGGAAAAATCAAATGTTTGCGTTTTTCGCTGAATAAATGATTTAAATGAATATTTCAACAGGAAATGAGCTTCTTCGCTCTCTTGCCGAGAGTCGCTTGAGAAGATTGATATCGCTTTGATACTTCAGGGTTAAACATGAAGCCAGCCGCCAGTTAGCTTAGCTTAGCGCAAGAAATAGAATGGCACAAAACCACAACATGCTATTTTTTAAGTTTCGTCTGTTGTACGGATTAAAGGAACGAGAGCTTTAGAAGTGCTGGTAGGTGGATTATGTTACCTTTGGACAGAGCCAGGCTAGCTGTTGTGTACTCATGTGACAATATTATTATTATTAATATTTCTCAAAATGTTCCTTTAAATGATTAATCAGTTATCAAAATTGCTGCTTAACTCTCTACCTCTAACTAATTGATAATGAGGTAGCACCACTGGGGTGATATGACTCGATATTTCATGGTTTATCATTGCCGTTATGACATTTGTCATATTATGACACCCTTTTTCCTCTTTCGCTGATTACCACCTCAGTCTAACCACAGAGGCACAGAGGCGTCATTAACATCTACCTTTCTGGTGTTTTGCCCCATGTGCCCTTTAGAGTCAAGTAAAAAAAAATATTTCGCAGTGAATCAGCGACAGATTGTATCTTCTCAGCTGTGTGATGAGGTGAGAGAGTCTTCTTCTGTTAGATTTAAGCTAGGAGGCTATGAATGGCAGAATGAAATCGAACATTTATGTGTGCATGTCAGCGTCCACCCACGCCTGGTCAGTGTGTGTCTGCATACGCGTGCATGGTCCGGTCTGAGCATGTGCGCTGAGATGCGGTTGCTTCCGGCGTCCCTCTTTATGCTGTTGTGAGCATGAGTTTGTGAGTGACAGTTATACAGTGGTGTGGAGTGTGTAAATCTCCTCCCCTCTAAAGCTCTCAGCAGTGGGCCTTTACATTAACACAACAATTTACACATCTGTCCTGAGGCGAACAACGGGCAACTCTGAGAATAATGAAAGTCTCAGTCAAAGGTGTGTGTGTGTGTGTGTGTGTGTGTGTGTGTGTGTGTGTGTGTGTGTGTGTGTGTGTGTGTGTGTGTGTGTGTGTGTGTGTGTGTGTGTGTGTGTGTGTGGGAGAGAAATCAGTAGAGGTAGGAGAGACTCTGTAAACAAGAGACTGAGGAGGTTTATTAAAACTCCACCACCACTCACCATCCTTTTGTCCCTGTATTCTCTGTGTCCCTCACCTCCTCTCCCTCCTCTTTCAGCCAGAGGAGCGATTACATGCCTCTGTCTCTCTTGTCTTTCATCTCTCTCTGTAAAGAGGAGAGGAATGAAGGTCTTCTGTGGCGTGTAATTACACAGAGGGATCCTGGATGAGGGCGTCTGTCTCCACAAACAAAAAAAAAAAGCAACCCCCTCTTCCCCTAAATACCTCTTGATAGGGGGCGATCTAAATAGAGACATTTAACTACTTTTGATCCACCGCGGGGCCCCCTGTCTTTACCTGCCACTTATGGAGACCTAATAAGTACTATCACAAGTCTATTTATTTCATTAGAAGCACTGACACTAACATATGCATGGCTCAGCGCCAGCACCGTGGGAATGAAATACACAGCTCCTACCATTCATTTTAAGCACAGAGTCATAATCGTGACACATTTACAGGCCGGTGTTCCAATCTTACCCATGAGTCATATCGCTGAATGATTATGGAAGGGCGGGTTTTTATGGGCTTACATTGGTATTGGCTCAACCTCTAATTGGCCCAAAGCACATTTGCATTCTGGGAAGGTAATAATGGGGCTCTTTGGAGGCACTTTAAACGAGAAAGTCATTGCACTCTGACTTAATTCTGCTCATAGAAGTGCTGATGCCTCCAGATGGCTTTTTTACTGAGTGTGATATGGCCATTTTGTGTGCATGATCATACACTTAGCCAATACTTTGGGAATATCTAACTTGCTAGCAATGCCACCGGTCTCTTGTTAACCATTTTTGTATTATAATGTTTTCATTCCTTCTTATTTCTTACTCGCAGCTGAAGATAAATGCAAATGAGGCTCGCTGATATGACATGCGCACAGAAATACAGAATAGGTGTTGACACTAATTGGTTGTTTGTCATGAATCCAGTGGACAAATTAGAGATTTTTCTTTTCTCTCTTGTCCGTTAGCACCTCTTCCCTGTCTGTATCTAAATGTATGTTTGAGTGTTGTGTTGAGGCAAGCAAACAGGGGTCATACAGTGTGGTTTGACATCAGGTCGCTGAGGTCAAGCAGTTCTCTGTTTAAGAGATGGAGTCAGCCTGAATGCGTTTAACGTGTCTTTTTGCTTGTGTAAATCCGCCCCCATTCAAAGAGACTTAACTGTTTCTCTGAACTCGCTGGGAGATGAAGTGAGCGTTCTGGTGCAGCTCAAACAGACTTGGCGTCAGACAATAGACCAGGGTCCTCTGTTGCACTTAGCTGAAGCTGCTGAATAGACTCTGAATAGACCCGGAGTGGTGCGGCCATGCAGCTGCTGGACAATAGTCTGCTCAGCAGAAAGGCAGTCGGTGACCTCGAGGTCTGCTCCGGCCCTGTCCCATCTGATCCCTGAACCCTCACAACACAGAGTCAGCACCGAGAAGGCCACAGCAGAGACCCGGCGGTAATTTGAACAAATCAACCAGAAATAACAGATTGGAGCATGTTTAGCTTCAACAGTTTAGTTTCCAGTGGCTGGCTTAAAAGGAATAGTTAAACATTTTGTGTAATACATTTATTAGCTCTCTTGTTGAGATTCTGAACAGGATTGACAGCTAAAAACCACTATATCGCTATATTATGACATGCTGTCAACATACAGTAATGTTTGCTTACCTGTCCAGTAGGAATTTTTCCAGCTCGGGGTCCGTTTTGATATCATAAACCAAACGAAGGTCTCTCTATGAATCAACGCCCGATGTCTTTTTCCTCTTTTCCCTCGACATTGATCACATTCTTGTCTTGCTAAATGGACTACACTAGATATAACTTTGTTTTTTTGTGCTTCCATGGAGTGTATGTTGGAGTCGTGGAGAGTTGTGATTGGGGCTGGT
This sequence comes from Pterois miles, assembly GCA_947000775.1. Classification (NCBI taxonomy): domain Eukaryota; kingdom Metazoa; phylum Chordata; class Actinopteri; order Perciformes; family Scorpaenidae; genus Pterois; species Pterois miles. Next base: position 9,879,674 of record CAMQGK010000341.1, read on the forward strand.
CATTTGTTGGCGTAAGTGGACTCCATTCCTAACTGAAAGTTAGCTATTGTTGTACACCGTTAGCCCTGAAGTGAAAATTGATGTCGCATCCGTTTGATTTTCCTGGAAAACATCACGCATTTTTCACATTAAAAGCAGTCTACAGGGTGATAGAGGAAACTCAGAAAGTTGCTGAAGGTCTCATTTTTTAGGATAGGGTACAACCTGTTAACACATCGGCAATAAAAACGATTTAAAAAATGTGAAAAAATGCACCCTCCTCTAGGAGCATTAGGGCAGTCAGTTAGTCAGCTAAGATTTCATTGGTCAATTAGTCATTTTTAATGCTTTGGCACGCTCTCATTGCTGAGTGTGTTATTTCAAGGAACTGTGAGCACATCTCTGGTTTACAATAGATTTTAAGTGTTGCTTTTGTGTCATATGTGTTAGTCAACTATGAATTTCATTGGTCGAGGACAGCCGTATGGGACAAACAATCAGTGTGACACTGTTATACGAGTCCTGTACTTATAGCCCTGCTGAAATTAGTGATGGTAAGGTACTTTTTTGTTTGGCTGTGTAATCAGAAAATTGTTACTGTCCTTTTGTCCACATTATTCTTCTTAGGAGACTGGAAGGCAATAATGTTTTACACAGTGTTTACACTATGTATTTACACCCAAAATAGATAATGGGTTTAATGGTTTTTTGTCTAACTGGGTGGTGATATGTTTATAAATAAATATGGATCCCATTTGGAAATGAATGCACTGAATTTGGCTTTGTGAGTGAAAATGTTCAGGAATCCATCTCACTGAGGGAATCTCTCTTTGTTTGAGCAGGCAATAGGAAGCATTTTATGCTACTTTAATAATAGCAAATCTCTGAGCCTCAGACATACTCTCATTTCCCAAAATAAACACCTTCATCACTCTTACAGCCAAAATCAAACACAACTTTTCACAAATCCCACCATCAGGAATAAAAACATCCACACTCGGGCACTGCGACTCCCCTCCCTGCATTTGATCACAGGCGGCCTCCCCTCCTCCCCATTTGTGTTTATTCTAGGGATTATTCCGACCTAATCTCTTTAGAGCATAATTCAGATTAGATTTTGTGTTATTATTATTGCTATGTCCATTCCCTACTGTCCTGCTGGGATTTCCTGACTGCCATAGTGCTCCTGTGTTTGGAAAATTGATTAAACTGCTGACCACTGCCCTAGATAGCGCAGGATCTGGAAAGTGGATGAAAAAATAAAAGCAAACACAAATGATAACAGTGCTGCACATGTATTCCCTAATAGAACGATGGGAGTACGCATTCAGCGCGGTGGCAGCCAATGCAGAAATCCCCCTTTCCTGCATTTAACCTGCATTGATCCTACGTTAGAAGACTCTCTGCTAATTACCTGAAGCAAAAGTCTGCATGTGCGCAGTTAAAGCTGTGGCTCCATCTGTATTTGAGATGCCATATTGTTGAAAGTTGCTCAACGATTTCACATTCAGACGTCATGTTTAGTCTGCCTTTTCAAGATCGTGTTTAAACACCATCTGCCTTTTGCCTCCTGTTTCTATAAACCTGGGAATCTGAACGAGAGGACCCTTGAATAAATTAGAGTATATGCGTAAAAATTACAGTGAGTGCAGAAAATAAAATGCTTTCCCCGTCATTCATTATGTTTGTAGCAGGGAGGGTCTAATTATCATCGTTTTACTCTCCATTTTCCCTTAATACCACTATATGTAAATGATGCGAGCATCGTTGTGAACGTTACGCTTTATTATCAATAACATGGTGCCTCAGTTTATTTAGCCATTGTGGCTAGTGTGAGCCAAATGACAGTGAATCATCACATGAAGTCAGTAAAGTTGAAAATATGTTGTGTTATATGTTAATATGTTCTCTCTTACATAATTTTGTCTTTTTAAGTAAATGTGCTCCAAAAAAAGATGTTTTTTGCAACGGCAAGCACCTACTTTCACCTTTCACAGAACACACACCAGGTCCCTCAGTCCCTGAAATACTTTACATGACCTGCACTTTACGTCCTTCCAGTGCTCCCCTTTGCTTGCTTGTTTTTCTCAATTAGATGAATTATAGAATTGCAATGGGGAGCAGGGCCAAGGAGCGCTTATTGTGATGTTACCCAGAGGCACTCAGTCAATGAGTTGGAGAGAGAAACGGAGTGCTGTGGATATTTTGGGCTCGGTGCCTCACACCCCTCTGACTCCTAATGGACCACACAATATGCAACTTTAGCCTTACGCGTAAGAGAGCCCCGTGCATGTGCGTAAGGAAGAGAGAAGGAAGTGAAGCTTAGGTTTATTGCTCATATGTGGAGGTGGAAGGAGATGAAGGAAGGGAGACAGGGGAGGTGCGGGGGCTGTGTTTGTGCTAGCTGTTGGGGACTTGAGAGCAGACCAGGCTGCAGTGTACATTTCATTACTGTGCTCTCCTCCGGAGGCCCAGGTGTGTGTCACAACATCTTCTGTGTGGCAGCAGAGCGCCAAATGATTAGATGAGCTGCACCTCAGTAAAAGGATGCTATTGATCTCCACACCTAGTTATATGGACCACCTTGGAACATGATGTGTCTAAGACAAGACGGCGTGATGAATCTCACACTGTCCAAAATTGCCTCTTCTGCTCAGCTAACTTTCTCCCTTTTTCATCTTCACACTCCTTAAGTTGTATAGCTTCACCTCCCCCCCGTCCACTTTGCTTCCCCGTGTTGTTCTGCACCTCCTTCCTTTCCTTTTTTTTTTATTTCCTCCTCTGATCGCCTTGAGTGTCTCCACTGCCATAAAATGACTGGAGACTGCATAATGTATATTAATGTGCACGCTATAATATTTCACAAGGAGGAAAGAAAACAATAGCGCGCCGCTGTGTCGGGTAATTAAATTGATATTGTGATCTGTTGTTTTTCTACATGCACATGCAGAATTGTTGTGCTCTCTCCAGATCAGAGTGGGGCCATCTGTGAGGAGCCTATCACAGGTGGAGGTGAGAGGTCACAGAAGGGTGGCGAAGGCTGAGAGACCTTTTTATAGGCATATGTTTTAACAGTGTAGCATGAGGGAACATGAAGGTATTGTAATATTGAGTTGACAGAGGGCTGTGACCTCTGACCTACCGATTTGCACGGGATAAATTGCAGTGTTATGTTGATATTATGAGTATGAGCTCTCACAACAGACACCTCAACATGAATACTTAATGTTATTAACTAGCTTCAGTATTCTGTAGAGTTGATAAAGCTGTGGCGCCTGGCATAAATTAAGCGTATTTGCAGAGAAGCTCAAGCCTCGTTTCATTCACATCAATCATTTGCTGTTTGCTTTTTGGTCTGCTGCCCCTGGTGTGTTAACTATTCAAACGCCCCTCACATCTCACATGGTTGTCTGTAATGTGGTCAGCCATCCAAACACCACTCACCTACACTGTATGTTCTCCAGCACATCCCACACACACAGACACACACACACACTAAAAGATGGCTCTTTGTTGTCGTGGAAATTGGAAGTTGTGAAGTCAGTCAAGCTGAATAGATTGTAAATTGTAGGGAAGATAATAAAGACCTTTATGTTGGCAGCCTGCCATTGTGCTTCACAAATGACCCAAATGACCGCTGCCATATGAGGGTCAAGCAGTTCTATTCTTACAGTTTCCAGCACAGTGTTGCACTACGGGCCATCAGTATTAGGAAGACTGAACCACGAAACACCTCAGGGAAGATTTTCGAAAGTTTCTTACTGTTACAACACCTGCATACTTTGAACTCTATAGTAATGCAAACCAAAAATAATAAATAGGTGTTATCGGCCACTAGAAGCACCATAGATGTGGGTCAATAGGAGCCTATTACACCCAATATTAGGTTTCATCATCTATTCAAATGGAAGATCACCAAAATTAGGTATAAAAAACATGACAGTGACCTCTAGTGTCATTGTCTTTGTGTTCACAAGCATAAAGTTTCACTTTTGAAATGCAGTTATCTTTAGCAAAAACACAATGTTGTCCCTAAACTTCAGTTCGTGTTTCCTAAACCTAAAGAAAATGTGGCATTGCATTCAGTTTTACAATGTAGTAGGTGTAGCAGGCCCCTACTGACCCACATCTGTGGTGCTTGTACCATCCGATTACTCCTATTTAATGTCTAATTGAGTGATTTAAAGCCAATATATTCAATATTTTTGCATCAACAATGGACCAAATGACCACGTGTAATATGTAAGAGGTTGCTAACACTATAAGCTACTGAGAAATACAAAGAAAAACAAGAAGCAGCAACAAATCAGCTGGGACACAAACAAAAACATACAAGCCACATTTACAAAATGTAAACTTGTGTAACATTATTAAACTCTGTGTGGATGTATTTTGATGTTATTTTCGATCAGCTGTCTTTTGTGTTGCTATCGAAAGGAATGAATAACGTTAATGTTGAATTCACACAAGAGCAGCCAGGGAAGTGCGGCCGACGGCCTGCCGTGCAACGTCTATGAAAAGCTGCAGCGGCCGTTTGATTCTGGAACTGCGGCTTAACAAAAGTTGAGAAAAGTTTAACTTTTATCGGTGACTGCGAGGACCCACAGCCAATCAGTAAACAGATCCTGTGACTCCTGTTACATGTCAGTCCTTGTTGCGCTTGTTGTAGGACTCCCTCTTTTGCATTTTCCCTCCAACGCGATGCCACTTTTGTCACGTCAGCAGATGGTTCCCTTAATACATGTCCTAGCCATCTACATCTTCTTATCAATATTGTTTCCATATCCATGCACCCTGTTGTTTTGGTTAATTCACAGTTTATAATCTTCCTAGGCCAGCATATTCTCGTCATCTTTCTAAGGCGTGTATTTTGAAAGCTGGAAAGCTTGCCTATGTACAGTATGTTGACCTATGTTACAAAAGAATTTCTCCCTGCCTAAAACACATGAGTACACCTCCAGGCCACAGAAAACTTTAATTATTGTAACAAGCTGCACATCGTCTCTGCCTGGTGTGAATTCAGCGAAAGCTCCAGGATTGCTGGTAATGTCAGTTGTCAACCATTTAAATCTTCTTCTATATTTTCGCTAAAGAAATATCACTCTTTTCCACTAGCTCTTATCCTCTCAAGCTAAACCCAGACAGTGGATGGATATTGTAAAGAATTCAGCTTCTGAATGAGTTGCTGCTCATCACTGGAGAGCACAGGTATAGCAGCTTTTGAAGACAATGCTACAGAAGCGTACACGCTAGTATTGTAAGACTCTTTGGATCAGTGTCCACCTCACATCATAATAACACGTGAATGTGGAGCTGAGGAAAGCGTACTGTTTGGCAGGTGTTTATGTGCTACCTGGGATTAATTTTAGCGCTCTATGAGACTTTGATGCAGCGTCTTTGGGTGGCGTCGGCGCTTTAAGCTCAGAATTCTCCAAACGATTATACAAAGTTAATCTACATGAAGCAGAATAATCCAGACTGCAAACGGGGAGATGGGCCTCTGTATGCATGTGTGTGTGGTTTCAAACCCAAATACGTCATCTATACACAATTCCATAGATTGCCCCATAAATCCTACACAGAATAAAATCTAATCAGATCATGTAGTGTCCCATATGTTGCATGTGTGCTCCTGTTAATGCTGTTTATGGACTCCGCCTACACACAAACAGTCCCGGTCCAGACCTATCATACTTTTTTGTCCGTCAGCCTGTTCAATCTGTCATAGCAGTGGATTCAGCAGCTGACTTGCTTTCACCTTGTCAGATTCAAGGCAAAGCAGATTCTGGGTGTGTACATACATTTTGTTTATTACTTTCACCCAGTTCTGTCTTTCCAGGTCTTTGTGTGTGAGTTCATTTATCTAGTCTCTAAGCAGAGCTCTTTCTTTGGCTTTTCATCTTCAATAATCAATACTGGTCCTATGAATCCAGGTCATCTTGGCTCCTGTGGCTTCTCTGTCTCCTGTTCTCTCCCTCGCTCTCATGCGTTTATCAATCTCTGTCTCCATCTTTTGTCTTCTTCCTCTCTATTCCTGTCTCTTTCTTCCTCTTCCTCATGTTCTGTCTTCTTCCTCCCTCTGAAAAATGACTATGCCCATCTGGACAGAGCTCTGCACGGACCGTTACACGATTAGTCCTCATGTGGCACTTATTAAAAATAGATCGGAGTCAGAATTAGTCGAGACTTTGCTTCCTCTCCAGCCTTCCTCGTACAACACACTGAAGTCTATTGGCTAATGTTAGAAAAGGATATAAGATTGAAAGTGAAAAGTTGGCAACAAAATGGCCCTTTCCGTCTTGTGTCTTCTGTGTGTGTGTGTGTGTGTGTGTGTGTGTGTGTGTGTGTGTGTGTGTGTGTGTGTGTGTGTGTGTGTGTGTGTGTGTGTGTGTGTGTGTGTTTGTCAGGGAGTGTGTGTTTGTCAGGGAGTGTGTGTACTGCCTGCGGAGCTCTTCGCTGGGTGCTGTCTCATGTCGAGCGGTGTGTTTGAGAGGCTTGTCGAGGTAAAGCTCCTGTCAGCGCCTGGCCGGAGGGAGTGTACTGATGAAAGGCCTCTTCATCATCCTAATGGGATACACAAACCTCTTAACCAGCACTGCTGCCATGGCTTCAGCTGGGTGAAGCCGAAGAGAGAGAGAGCGCTGAGTGACTAGCTGGGCCACACACACCAAGGACCACACTGAAAACACACTCACGTGCACAAGTCAGATAAAAATGTATAGTGTAAACAAAACAATGCTGTTGGGAGAGGAGTAGTCGTGACTCCAGGCTGGCTCAGGTTTGTGAGAGGTTCAGTGGGCCAGGGCCATCAGGATCTGGGACAGGGAGTTAATGCCCTGCTGTCCACCGGAGCCATGGCCATGTGCCCCCTCTCTCCACTGGCATACATCCACAGTTAGGACCAGAAATATGAAAAAATTATACTAATTTTGACCATTTGATTTCGGGCACATTTGAGTTTAACATGCGAGAAAAGCAACAGTAGGGAACAGAAAAAACACCAGGATATCACAAAAAAGGCGTCCTTTCTATAGCCTCATTTTATTTTATCACACCTACACAGATTCATAGCTGGAAACTGCCCAATAAACCCACACAATCCGGTCTGCTGACCACCGAGCGGCTCCATTGGACCAATATTCACATTTTTCACCCGGATTTCTCTTGCTAGTCCGGGTACTGGAGCCAGCTTTTATAGCCTTTTAGGCCATCATCGTCCTAATCATTGCAAAGGGATGGTAATCCTGCCGGGCTTTTGCTTAGTTGGTGCTAAAATACTAGCGTGATAAACTAAGATGGTGAATGTGGTAATCATTTTAACTGCGAAATGTCACATTTTAGCCCGGGCTGTGAACATGACAGCCTTCTGCAGAAGTCCAGGTCAGTCCTCTCTCACTCATGTTAAGCTTTGGCTTACGTCTGTACGAGTATTGCATCCACAAGTGCCCCAACAAACCGCACCAGAGTATGATTAAGACTGACTCAATGTTGTCTTGTGAAAACGCCCTTAATCTTAAATAAATGTGCTGCACTTCCGCTACGCCACAAGCCCAAAAAGCTTCCCCCCAGATTCCTTTATATAAATGTTTTTACTGATAGTTGTAACCTACAATGTCTCATATATTCTTCGGTTGAAGTATCGAAAAACTTTTTGGAAGTGTTTTCGGACGTCTGAGGAGTTCCACGCGAGTTGGGTCGAAGGGTCTCGAGACTTTGCTTGCCGATGTGACCCCGGCCAGAGGAGGACACATGGTCAATGTTTGGATCAAATCACCAGCTCGCTGCGGGGGTCGACAGAGGGAGGAGAGTGGGAGAGGAGGAGAAGAAGCCAAACAGAGATTGAGAAAGAGTCTCTCATCATTATTGTCACAGTGTCACACACTTTGGCCACTCAGTGTCACCATCAGTCTGTGTTGGCCCTGGGCGTCTGGCGGGTGACACTCTGACTCTCTTTCCATCCATCTCTCCCGTTTCAGCCGATACACACATACACAAACATGTTTTCTCTCTCATTCGCAGCCTCCTATTTTGTTTGTCTCTGCCAAGGGGATTTTCGTCATGCTCTCTTCATCACCGCTCTCCGTCACTGCCATTCCAGCCAGTCCAGTCATGCTGGTCCTGCCCCCAGGCTCTGGGATGTCCTCTTTTCTCCATTCCAGCCCAGTCACCATCCTGTCCCCAGGTCAAGGACACGTTCCCAAAGCTGTGGTGAAGAGCAGTGGAAAACTTTGACATCAGGCAGGAACCAAAGCCTCATGAATGATTGATGAGTGCTGACTCATCACACAGGAGAAATAAACCCACTTTTTGACCTAAAACATAATGAATTTACATCCGTAGAGCAGAGCAGAGATGCACACTGGGCCATCCAGGTTGCCGGTAATGTTGCAGCGATGCCACCAGTCCCTTTGTGCGACGCAGAGATATCAGTTCTCACCGTTTCACAATCTGTTAGCAGCTGAGATTGCCAGATAAGGAAAAGTTGGCCTGGCCTAAACTGATAGTCGGTGAGATGCTTGTGCTTTAGTTATTACTTTTATGTTTTGCTGCTGCACTGCGCCGAGATTACCTGGCAGTCAAACAGCGTGTTGTGTTTTCCACTTCCTATCTTGAACTGCACATTTCCCTCTGAAGTTTTGCTTCCTCTGGGTTTAGATTATTTTCTCTTGTTTTCTGGTGGATTGGAGAAACAAAAAAAATACAGTATTTATTAGAAAATTGCAAAATGAATCCCTGTTTTTGAAAATGTAAGGAATAGGATAACAAACACGCAGATTTGTTTCACTGACACAAGAGGTTTGGATGGAGAGCGCTTCTCGCTTCTCCTTTCCTCCTTTCCTCTTTTTTGGCCTGATTTGAGCAAGTGTGTCAGAGTTGAGGCAGGGAGGGAAATTTATTTTGAGAAAATGATGAAGCGAGGTATAAAGGGAGTGAGGGGAAGAGATCAAAAGGATAAAACAACCATTAGCTTCTGCACAGGACCACTTTTGCTTACGAGACCCCGACATTCTGCACGGCCAGGAGATTGAATCTTGCCTCTATCTTCTACCTCTCCATTTGTCCTCCTCTGCTATCGCCACATCACCTCTCGTCATCTATCTCCTCCAACATGGATTTTCTGCCTATTAGTGCCCTAATCTTTTTCTGTCCCTTGTCTCCCTCGCTATCTATCTATTTCTCTGTGGATCTTTCTCATTTTTATTTCATATCTTGTCAAAATCGCCTGTTTTTAAAGAGTCCCTGTTACCCAAACCTTGTTTATTCATTTAACCAACAACTTGATATCATTGTCAATATTTAATCTTCAGCTAAGTTTTGCAGATGTTTTTTGTCATAGCCTGTTTTGTGATGGTAATGCGCTTGCATCATTTCAAACGTTCATTTCGCAAATATTTTATTTGCCAATTTTATAAAGCTCACAAACCATACCTCTCTCTCACACATACACACACAGAGGCCAGCCTACAGCATGTTGCTTGTTGTGTACTGCATATCTAGGGATTTCTCTGATGCAAGGGGACGCAATGAAGGAACAGAGTGACGCCAACCCCGCTGTGTTTGTGTGGGGTGTGTGCGTCGGTGCATGTTTTTTTTTTTTTTTTTTTGTTTTTTTCACTTTGTTTGTCCATATGTTGTCACCTCTGTCACTCTGACTTGGTAACTAGCTATTTGTTAGTGGGGCTGTCTGCATCAGCATGTCATGCACTGCACACTTTTATTGTGACAGGGAGGTCTGCTCGTGTCTTCGTATACACCGTCCAACCTTCTGTTTCTGCGTGCGAGTCCTACGAGAAGGCATGTGCGTGGCCCGTCGATCCGCTGTCAATCCGACTCATCTCCTCATCTGTTCATTAGCATGACAGAGGAGCTCTCCTGCCAAAGCAGTTAGTCACAAGAATCAGCCCCTGTCACAACACATTACAGCAGCAGGCATCTCTAATAGCGCTGGCAGTCGTGGCAACCATAGCCAATGCCCACAGTACGCACACACACACCACACACACACTCGTACCAATCAAGAGTAGCACTTGATCTGCACCCGGGGAGTGTTTCTGTGTCTCTTTCCATCTCTCTCTCCCCTGCTCCTTCCATTCACTCATCTTCCCTTCTTCCTTCTTTCCTTACTTCCTTCCCATCCAGCATGGATACCCACTTACAGCCTTGTTGCTAATCTCCCTCCTCTTCCTCCCCCTCTTCTTCCATTATCACCTTACATTAGTGAGGTTACCTGTACTTACCCCTCCATCTCTCCCATTTGCCTGTCCCTTCCCTCTCCTCGACTAGCTCTATTTCTGTCTCCCTTCCTCCTGCTCTCTGTCCTGATTTTTATTCCATCCGTCTTCTCCCCCCTGTGATGTTTTTGTTATCGCTCCTGCTCTTTAACCCCCACCCCATCACTCCCCTCTCTCTTCATTATCACCTTCTCTGGGCGTCTGGAGTGATTTGTACAGGAAGTTTGATCCGGCCATCTCCCTGTCACCGCAGAGCCGAGTTGTCATGTCAAATAATAAAACGTGCATATGTTGTGACGCCTTTCGCCGACTCTTCTCACACTCACAGTCCATGCCTGACTTAACATACTGCCACGTGACGGTACCACAATATCTCCAACAAGAACTACAGATTTTTTAAACAAAGGTGCGTCTTGAAATTCTTTAACAGACAAACTGTAAATGGATATGTGCTTGAAGACAAATGAAAGGGTTGTAGCGACGCAGACTGTTGGTTGGTGCAACAATTGATGGTGTTTGGGTGAAGGACATGTAATTTGACTGTCTGTGTGTCTCCAGTCTTACCGGAATCCCTAATTGGGGTGGACTTACTGGTTTTGTTGAGATTTGTGTATATGTGTGAGGTCATGTGTGCAACTCCACCCTGTGTGTGGGAGACAAAAAACATGGGGTTGAATGTGAGTAGATATTTACCTTTAAGGCAGGAGCTGTCAAGTCTTGTCTCAAGGAGTGGCCATCCGGACTGAATGGCATTTGACAACAACCCCCCACCTAAACATGTTTACATGCACATAAACACAGATATACGCCTGAGGTAGGAGTAGTAGTATTAGTAGTCATTTCAGGTTGTTCTCATACATCGTTCGTAGCTATGTAATCTGTATAGATCCCTTGAAATCAATTGGTATGTAATCCATGGAATGGTGAGTCAGGAAGTAAAAAGAGCAACAAAAGCCATGTAGGGAGGAGATCGAGGTGGATGGGGGCTCCAAAAACACCAGACTTTTGCCCAGGACAGTGTTTGTACCCCTGTGAAACCACAGTCAGTATTGTTTTATTTGCAAATAACTTCCATATTTATTGGTGCCTTCAAATGGGGTTGTGTTTACCGTGGTCATGAGAAGAGTCAATATGAACGCCCCCTTGTGGCGTTCCCAACATCATTAGTAGTAAGTTTCTGAATGTAATGCCGTTGCTTTGCAGCAGTGTTCTCACGACTTATATCATATATTGTGTACATGACTTTTTTTTTTTATTCAGAGTTTTTTGATTTTGAATGGGTTTGTACGTGACGAGTTGACATATCAAGTGAGACATTCCATTGGCAAAAATAAAATGAAATGGCTGCAGGACAAAGGAGATCCATGTAAGGAAGGGCAGAACACAGGTGACAATCCCTCACAGAAATAAGGCAATATCTTGAAGAAGAAGAAGAAGAAGAAGAAGAAGAATTTTTCCCACGAGGGGAAATTCAAATTTTTTTTTTTTCACTCTATTGTTAATTTATTACACGGTACATGCAGACCCGAACACACACATGCACAAACATGCAACAATGGAGAGATGTCAGAGTGAGGGGGCTGCTCCTGACAAGCGCCCCGAGCAGTTGGGGGTTTGGTGCCTTGCTCAGGGGCACCTCGGCAGTGCCCAAGAGGTAAACTGACACCTCTCCAGCTACCAGTTCACACTCAGTTCTTGGTCCATGTCAGGACTTGAACCGGTGACCCTCCGGTTCCCAAGCCAACTCCCTACAGACTGAGCTACTGCCGCCCCCAAAATCAGGTTCCACCGAGATTTGAACTCGGATCACTGGATTCAAAGTCCAGAGTGCTAACCATTACACCATGGAACCGCTGGAAGTAAATAAATAAATAAATAAATAAAATACAATATAGATAGGAAGTAGACAGAATAGGATAGCATAACAATCAAATTTCAGGGTTTTCAGACACTGTAATATAATTCCAAAAATCACCCCGGACAGGCCCCTTAGCATGGCTTCTGTCATTTATCCTGGTCAACATGGATTCATACGAGGCATTTGTCATAATTACCCCTTCTCTCATTCTGTTCAGTTGTGTACACGATTTCTAATGTTGTAAACACATGCTGACGAGTTTCATTTGACCAAATGAAATTGGTCTAATTCACTGGACCAAATGTTGTGCCACTTGCAGTGTTATTTTAACCCCAAACCACGATCTTTTCCTAAACCCCTAAGTATACCACTATTAAATCCCTAAGTAGTTTTGTAAACATAACCAAGGACCTGTGAGGATGGAAACTTATTTTGAAAAGACTGGAGCTGAAACTGACTTGCATGTCACGTTGGACATTCATAGGAAAACGCAAGAAAGCGAATGTGGAATAACTTGTCGTAAGATATTGTATGAGCCGATGTATCTGGATGCATCGAGTCATTGTGCAAACGCGCTATGTGCATACTGCAGAATCATTTAATTGTTAAAGGAAAGGATTCATGATTCAACTGAATGTCTCTTAAGAAGAGATTTTTAGGCAAAAAATAAGGCAGTGTGGACTATGTGCATGATGCCACATTTGCTATTTGTCCTCTGAGTGGTCTTTAAGTGTGAGTCTGCTTGTGTGAGCGGCAATCAGTTGGAGGAGCGATGAGAGAGGACAGAGGAGTGACCTGGTGAGGGGACGGGGAGGTGGAGTGTTGCAGAAGTTGGGAGAGAGGTGGATCAGAGGACAGGAGGAGGGGGGTGAACTCGCCTGTAGCCCCGCCGAGGCAGAGCAGTACAGTGGGATGGAGGGTGAGGCACGGGGGTGAGGGGGGAGGGTAGAGTGGGTAATTACAGGGGCCCAGAGAGGAGAGGCCTGTAATCAGCCTGCCCTCAGGAAGGAATGCAGCTCATCTTCTCATGTAATTACTGCCATTTAAACGGCCCCAGCTCCCAAACACTCATCCCACTGTACTGCTCACCTATTCACCATATGTACTAGCGCACAAACACACACACACACACACACTCACACACACAGTCACTGTGAGGCAATCAGTGACAGAGGACGGGACAGATTTTCAACAAGACTCCCAAATGGAGGAAGTGAGGTGGCAAAAGAAAGAGACAGACTGAAGACAATATGTGTGTGTGTAACTGCAGTGTGTGCACCATAGTTAATGGCTGTGTAGACTGCAGGCCTCTAGAGGAGCCGGCTCCATGTGAATACCCACCATGGCAACCTGCCACTCTGGGTAGATTTGTGCAACTCTCATCAAGCAGCTGTGCAGTGGTGGAGTGGACGAGCAGTGGCGCCTTACACTCGACACACAGTTCTGTCTGCACACAGAGTCTCATTCTGCCATATGAGTTTGACCTCCAAGTAATAGTTGTGACATTGGTCTGTAATTTCGAAAGGATAATAGGAAAACATTGTCTCACCCACTGTGTCCCCTGTCCCTCCCTTCCTCTCTCCTTGTCTCCTCACCCCTCTCCCCCTCTCATAGTGATTGATAGTGCTGCTTGTGTACGCCTGTGTTCCCATGCAGTAGGTGGTCGCCGGGGCACACACAAACAGCACAGGGCCACTTTTTGATGGGCTATGATTAATGAGCTCCATGGGGGGTGGCGCCCCCTAGCTGTGATGGAGCACACATTCAGCCGCGACGCCGCCCCCTACTCTATATCTATTCAAATACACCAGTAGCAGCAGTGGAATCACAGCAACAACACAAGCGCAAATCCTCTTAGTGCTCCCACTCTAGCAGTCACACTCACCCACACATTCAAATACACAGTCACAGGATCTCACTTAGAGTAGGCTGTTCCTTGCATACACAGTGGGTATATTTAATCCGTAGTCTCTTACAAACACGTCCACCATACCTCTCACACACACTGTTTCAACGCAGTGTGGGATCATGTGAAACGGCCAGTTATCAGTGAAAAACACCGCTGACTGTCATTGGGCCTTATTACTGTCTGAAACCACGTAGTTAATGTTAACATGTGTGTCTGTCTGTGTGTGTTTCCCCCCGCCATACCCTCCAACAGGGCTTATTAAGAGCCATTAAAACCAACCGCCAAGGGCTTATAGGAAAAAAAGAGAGCGAAGGTGAGTCCTTTTAAAAAAAGGGCAGGTCACACTTCATTTACAATTAGTGGGTTGTACACACAGATCTGTATATGAGGTCTTGGGAACCTCTGCATTTGTGTGTGTCTGCACATGTGTGTGTTATCATGTACTCAGGCTTGCGCTCTCCTGCCACCCGGACATGCTGGATGGAAAAGCGAAGCATTTCTGTCATTCTGCATCTCCATCACCCGCTCGGCCCTCTCCCTCTGACAATCTGCTTTCCAGCCTCTTGTACCTCCCTCCCTCCCTCTCTCTCTCCCTCTCTCTCTCTCTCTCTCTCTCTCTTGCTCTCTCTCTCTCTCTCTCTCTCTCTCTCTCTCTCTCTCTCTCTTGCTCTCTCCCTCTCTCTTTTGCTCTCTCTCTCTCTCACACACACACCTTTTCTATCCCTCATTCTTTCTCTGGCTCAGACAGATTGCATCTTTCTTCCTCACTTGCATTCGCTTCGTGCACATGCGCCTTGCACAATCAATTACACGCTCACCCTTGTATCTATCTGGGTAAAGCAGAGGAGGCTTCACACTCAACAGACGCCCTCATTCACATGTTGGAGCCATTGAAAGGCGTGACATTCCCACCGCTATTAACTTCCATCATGTTGCCGTTGTAGCTCACAAGTTCCCATATTATTATTATGTAATTCCTAGTTGACAGGTGTTTATGTCCTGTTGTGTCTGAAGTTGGTGTTGGGAAGTCAACAATTTCATCCATGTGTCCAATAAAACAAAAGGTCCAGAGCAGTGTTAGCCTCACACAGTGTTTCTGTGAGCTACTTTTGATTAGGGCTGAGCCGAATGCTTCGAAGCTTCGACCATGGCCTTGGTGTTCGACCTCCAAGACCTTATTCAGCTGCTTTGTTTTTTAAATCTTTAAAAATTTTCTGCAAAGCTTCGAACACCTATTATATAATAATGATATATAATTAATGTGTAAACATTTGGGCTGCCTTTGTCAACATTCGTCAGGGTTTTGGAGAAAAACTGTGAAATCAATATGATCAAACAAGCTATAAGAAGAAGAAGAAGAAGATATTCCTTTATTAGTCCCGCCAGGGGAAATTCAATTTTTTCACTCTGTTAACTTATACACACACATGCACAAACAGGTCCATATACATGCAACAATGGAGAGGTGTCAGAGTGAGGGGGCTGCTCCTGACAAGTGCCCCGAGCAGTTGGGGGTTTGGTGCCTTGCTCAAGGGCACCTCGGCAGTGCCCAAGAGGTAAACTGGCACCTCTCCAGCTACCAGTTCACACTCAGTTCTTGGTCCATGTCGGGACTTGAACCGGTGACCCTCCGGTTCCCAATCCAACTCCCTACAGACTGAGCTACTGAGCCCTATAATTTTTACAGTCAGCAACAGAGATGCAAAACTTATTACTTTGTTGTGTCCTCATATTCATACACTGTCCACTACACTCATTTAATTTGAGAAATATTTGATTGACATGAGTTGTATTTAATTGTCGTTAGAGATAAGGGGGGACTGACCTTGACCTCAACATCATTATGGGACTGTGTGTATTTGGTTGTCTGACTGCACTCTTTGTGGGTGGCTTATTTTATCTTTATTTGATGCAAATATGAAGCTGAATATGTGTATGATGTGTCTCTTGTGCATGTAATGGTTTTACGGTTTTACATGGGTTTCTGCAGCGGTCAGTCAGTTTTGGAAATGGCGAGTGGACCCTGATAAAGTGCACTTTATCAGGGTCCACCTGATATCAGAGGATCCACCAGCATCATTTCGCTCTGCTGGGAGGCACACTGGCTTTGCTGTTACTTATGACAGTGGCGGGAAAGAAAGTGGTGGATAAAACAGCGACTGTGTGTAAGCGCTGTGCAACACATTTGGCTTATGCTAGCGGTGATACTTCCAATATGATGAAGCACTTACGAAGACATCACTCTGGTGTGTAGCACAAGGAAGAGAGACTCGGTTAGGAAAGAGCAGCTTCTTCTCCCCGCAGCATTTAAACAGCCTCTACATGCAGATTCAGACAGGGCAAAGACATAACTAAAACACTGGGGAGGTTTAAAACCAAAGATATGCAGCCTTATGCAGTCGTGGAGGACGCTGCATGTGATTAACCTACTGGAGCCGTGCTATAATATTCCCTGTCGCCGACACTTAAGCAACACAGTAACTACCAAACAGACTAAAAATTGTGAAAGAATTGTCCAACACAGCCTACTGTACCTAGCTCTTACTATGGACGGATGGACATCCCGGGCTACTGAAAGTTACTGAACTGTGACTGGCTGTCCACCACACCACTTCAGAGTGGGAGATAAATGCTATGTTTTGCAGACGTGTCCCTTTTATGAGAGCCACACAAGTGAGCATCTCTCTGAAGCCTTTGACACAAGCAGTGATCGAATGGAAACGGCAGAGGGACAACAGCACAATCCCTGTCACCACAGACAATGTGAGAAACATCATGAATGCAGTCAATGAAATAGCTGGACCGGGGCCACAGAGTGGGTGCTTTACACACACTGTTAATCCTGCAGCCAAAAATGCAGTTTAACTAAACCAGGTATCCCGTCTCCTGGGGAGAGTGAGGAAGGTGGTAACCTTTTTGTATCGCAGCCACTCATGCCCTGAAAACCAAGCAGGAGATGCTAGAATTGCCAGTTCATAAACTACAACATGATGTGACAATGCATTGGAACACCATCTACGACATGTTGGAGCGTTATGCGGAACAGCAGGCAGCCATCTATTCCGCCCTGATGGACAACAATGTCATGAAGAATGCCAAGGACATTGCCGTCTTGACTGACAGTGAAGTAAAACTGGCAGAGGACCTCATTAAGATTCTCTGTCCCTCTCTAAGTCCCTCTGAAGACTGTGATGACCCCCATGAGCACAGAGACGCCCCCCTCTGTGTCGGTGATCATCCCTCTGCAAAAAAATGATACTGAAATCTATGGCAGCAAGTGATGAGGACAGCTCCACCATCAAAGATGTAAAGGCAGCCATCACTAAAAACCTGGAAGGTAGATACATAAACCCTAATGTTCAGGAGATAGCAACATCCCCGGATCCAGGGTTCAAGTCCTGCCTTACCCGGAGGAAGCCTCTCATCAGAAAATATACTATGATCTCACCAAAGACGTTCTGGAAATCAAAGAGCAGGTATTGTTTTATTGTGATATCTTTTTCTATCGAACTAAATTTAATATAATCTTAATCATCATTACCTCCACTGCTCTTTTTATCAGCATATTTGTGCATTTTCATTCTTCTTTTTCCCACTGCCCAATAGAGATTAGAATACTTTTTGTTTCTTTACTGCCATGATTTTTTTTTTTTTTTTTTTAATATTTGTTATTTATTCTGCAGGGTCAACCCAGTGGAGCCAGTCCATCCTCAGCAGACCAAGAGGCATCAGAGACATCATCTCCTCCCCAGAAAAAAATCTGCCATGGCAGAGCTATTTGGAGAGTCTTTTTACAACAGTGGAGACCACCACGCCTTTGTCCAGCATCATAATGGCCTCATATAAGGCCACAGGCTGCATTCCTGTGGATGCAGATCCACTTGCCTGGTGGAAAAACAATAAGCATAAGTACACTCATGTTGCCAAGCTGGCACGACGTTACCTCGCTGTTCTGGGTACGTCTGTGCCAAGTGAGAGTTTTCTCTACAGCAGGAAACGTTGTCACTGCGAGTAGATCTCGTCTTGCAGCCGAGAATATGGACAAATGTGGTTTACGCTGTACTTGATGTGGATGGCCTTAGGCCTCTGGGTTTTTTTATTATGCTTTAAATATCAGGGAACAGAGAGACATCCAGTATATTACTGTTGTTTAAAAGGTCTAGTGCTGGCTGACCTTATGCTTAACTTTCTGTTGATGTCCTGAGCCCATAATTAGTTTTTCTTCATTAATTCTTTTTAAATAACACAGTGGCTTTTTCCTTTTTGATAAGAAGTCCAACCATAAGCTTTGACAATGAAGAAGTGTTAATTTTCTTATGCCAGTTTATATTTGTGAAGACTAAAAGCTGTTTACTTATTTTGCCAAATAAATGAAAAGTATGTTGAAATTGAAACTGGAAGTTGGCCTCCTTGCTGTTCTATAAATGTACCAATCTGAAAACCGTGACCCCAAAACTGAGATTTGAACCGAACTGTGAATTTTATGAACCGCCCCACCCCTACAAACTATTCATTCATCTGTACAGCACCACCAGGGCGTTCTAGTGGTGTTACAGTTCAACAAGCCCACAGTTTAGTTTGTAATGCCTTTTTTTGGTCACATTAAGGAGAAGAAGCACATAACCATTTCCAATGGTCTCCAAAATATATACATAGATTGATAGTAATGAATGATATTTCTAGATTATTTGAAGCCATAACAATGGTTTTATACATGAATTAAGGCAGGCTAACAGGCCTATGTTTCATTTTCATTTCATTTCAAACATAGAAACAGAATAGAAAATTAAAAAAATAAAATGAACATTCAAACAAGTGGACAAACAAAAAAGTCATATTTACAGTCAATGACAAGCATAAGGAAAAAGAAAATTGTCAAACACTTGATGCCTTGGTTAACATATTCAAAAATGGGTGAGAAGAAGTACAAACTTAGATAATTGCCGTTTCTGTCTCTGGCACCTCATCAAATAAATAGCAGGCCCTTATTTGATAGCAGTGCAACAGTTCAATGAGCCCACATTTTGGTTTGTACAGTCATCGAACGGTTTGTTTTTTTACGGATCAGTTCTGCATCCCAAGTGTGCTTGTCAGCTAATCAGCTGAGTTTAATTACCAAAAGAAATGTATAAATTCCACCATGAGGGATTTTTGAGATGTAGCGGTGATTCTTCAAGAAAAAGCCCCAAATGTGTAACTATCCAACTGTAACTGTAACTTTGACGGAGCCTAGCTGCTTTCTCTTGTTTCTAGTGTTTGTTTTAAGCTAGACCTGTTGCTGTACAAGACACACAAAGATGAATCTGACATTGTTTTTATCTAACTCTTGGCAAAATGGCAAGTAGGTGTAAATCTAAATATCAGACCTTTCCTTTGGTCTTATAAAAAAAAAAGCTTGGCAATTTTGCTTGTTAGAGGGGGAAGAAAACACAAAGAGCTACAGGCAAAAAAAAAGGTAAGTATCAAGGAGGACTTGAAGAGGAATGTGTGTGCCTGCCTTTGTGAGACATGAAGTCTGTTAGTTAGAGAGTCACCATGGTGAGTACAAAGAAACCGGCTACAGAGCCATGTGGAGCCGCCACAGGTGTACATCTTAGTGGTAGTATCAAAATATCCAAACAAGTACTTTCAAAGGCAACGTGTGGAAGGCTTTATGAGAGAGCACACAGAGATGTGTCTGTGTCGCTCCGAGCGGGACGTCAATTTCTGCTTCCTGCCTCCTGTTGGCTCACAGCTACCATGATGAAATGAAAAATAATGGCGTATGTTAGTCACCGGTGAATCAACGACATTTCCTATTAGAAGATGACCAATTCGCCCCAGTCTGCGCTCAAACAGGCTGCTTATACTGTAAGCGTTTGTGTGAGGGCGTTCAGTCAGATGGGTGAACTGCATGACTTCTCACACCTCGTCTGCCTTTGTTGATGTGCGAAGTGATGCTGCGTCGCTGCAACCTGCGCTCGAGTCGCCTCACGCCCGGCCTCATGCCAACACACACACTGAGACTGTCCCGCTCACACGTTCAGTTGTTTTTCCATCAAATTCTCAACACTTGCTTTTTCCAGTCTCTTCACTTCATCTTTTCCCTCCCTGCTGCTTTCTTCCATCTCCTCCCGTAGCGAGTTGTTTTCAGGCTGATGAGGATGAGGTCAGTCTGAATATCAATCACTCAATATAATTGTCCTTTAAGGAAGGCAAGGAGAGACTGTCTCTCCCCATCCATCTCCGTCTCTTTCGACCTGCCTCTGCGTGCCATGCGTGACTCCACCCTAGGGCTCCCTCACAAGAATGATGATAATGAGGTAGATTGGGTGAGGATGATGGCTATGCTCAGCCCAGTCAATACTACATAATGTCTGCTGATCACTATTTACTGGCCTTGTTTCCTCTGTCATCAGCAGTGTTGTCATATTTGACTGTCTGTCCTCACAGCTGTTTGTCCTTAGTGAGCTCAGAGAACCGGTTGAGCTTCATGGCTGTGGGCTATATGCATGTGTGTTTGTGTTTAAGGCAGTAGGATGTCATTTGAAGTCTAGCGGAGCTGCACAAAATGCTTTGAATCCAGCAGGCAGCAGGGAAGGAGGACTGGAGTCAGGGGAGCGCCAGAATAAAAGCACTCCCATGTCAGACACCAAACTGGAAAGCGGAGGGGAAGAGGTGGGACAATGTGCTGTTTGTTTGTTTTTGACCTCATAGCATGCCTAAGAAAGAGAAAAAATGATCTTGGGAAACACAACCTGACCTCATGTCTTTTATAGTGTCCTTCTGTTGTTTGACTGCTTCAAAGTATTCTTCTTTATTCTCTTTTGTCATCTTCCCCCCACTTCTGAGTGCAGCGTTGGGATAGCGAGGGCACTGGAGGGGACAGTAATGACTAACTCTGTAAAGGTAATGATAAAGTACAGACACTTTAGATTCCACTCTGGCTAGAGGCGCTGGGGCTAAGAAAATTACAGTTTTTCGTGTGTGTGTGCGAGAGAATGAGAGGCGAAGGAAAAGAGAGGGTGGAGAAAGATAGAGGGCAGAAAGAACAACAGTCAGGCAAAGACAAAGACAGACATTGCTGTGATTCATTTTCTTTGCCAGTTATTATGGCAGCCCAGTATTGTGTGTGTGCATGCTCCATCATCTCTTTCCTCTCCGCTTGTCTATTAGTGTCTCTTGACCTGTCTTTGGCCAGCCTTCCTGTCTTGCTATCTTGTCACCTCTGTCCACTTTCCCTCTAACTCTCTCCCACGCAGTCCTGCCTCGTAGTGTGGCCTCGCTCCACCACTGTCACTCCGACTCTCGGTTACACTGCACTGAAGCGCTGCACTCCGACGGAGGGGACTCCTTCTTCAGCTTAGCATACATGAATAAGAGTGGTTGAGAATGTAGTGTATAAGCATAGGTTGTCATCTGGCGTCTCGGTCTTCGTGTGTGTGTTCCTGTACTCTGGGAGAGAATACCCAGAAGCCTGTGTTTGTGCTGTAGCTGTCTGCTGTCTGTCATTAGAGTAATAAAAGACTTGCTGTGATGCATGGCGAGGAGTTCTTGTCTTCCTCCATTCCGCAAAAATTGCCGGCTGCTGAGCTCTGATGGATGTTTGTACGCAGGCCCAAAACACAGGTTCCACTTTAAACCCTCGGCTCCATTATCCAGGAGAGAGACAGGAGGAGAGAAAGAAGCTGTCTGTCTGTGTCTCCTTCCTCTGTCATCCAAAAGTGTTTAATTAAACTGTGCCTCTCTGCAGGCCTCAGAACACACACACACACTGCACTGAGAGCGGTTTACCCAAGTACGCAGGGCTCTCCTCCCATTCTGTCTCCGTCTGAACCACCGTCTCTCTCTGTTTGTCTGTCTCTGCTGCCATTATTCCTCTGCCCCCCCCCCCCCATCCAACTCTCATCGCGCCTGAAGAGTGACAGGCTGTGTTTTTCAGCCGATGTTTGAACACTGAGCGATCAATGGCGGACAAAGGGAAAAGAGCGGGGGTGAGGGGCGGGGAGGGGCAACACAATTGGTTATTGACAGTGAATTCAAAGTCTGAAATACTGGAGGCGACAGCTTAGTAAGAGGAGAGCGAGGGGATGTGAGGAGAGAAAACAAGACAGGAGGACTGTGAGAGAGGCACGGAGATAAATGTGATTCGTGTGCAAGGTTAAGTATCACTTTGAGATGTGTTAACTTTCATTAATCCTAAATTTTTACCTGCATGTGCATCTACATGCTATAAGTGGCATGAAGTGCGACACCTGCCAGGGTGAGATGGGAGCAGAAACAAGAATGTGTGTACAGAAAATGGTGTATCACATTAAATAAGACATTTGAGGACGTTATTTCGGGCTTTGGAAAACACAGATTGTCTTGTTTTTAACCCCTTTCTGTCATTTTATAGATAATTTGATTAACTAAGTAATCGATAAATCAAGAAAATAATCAACAGATTAATCAACAATTTAAATAATCATTAGTTGCAGCCCTAAAGTGTCTGTACATTTGAATTCCCCTGAAATTTCTATTGTGGTACACTGTGTGCATCCAGTACAATCATGATGTGTAAATACATGATATTCACTGTGTGACCAAAAGAGACGGAGAAGCCAGCAGCCCCGATTAAACATGGTGAAACGTCATCTACACCCTCTTTGGAAAAACAGATTTGCAATTAATAAAGGAGCAGATTAGGTCAATGAAAATAGTCAAAAGGAGTCAAAAACATTATTTCATCATTTTATTTCATCATCTGTCATTTTAATTGGCGGTTGGGTTTTTAACCAACCAAAGAGAAATGATAGGTTTGCCTTGTAGCTCTCTCTAAATGTAGGCTACTAAATAATTTATTTCCTGTGTGTAACAATTAACCTAACCCCCGTGGTAGAAATGGAATATAATATTGATAAGTATGTTTTCTTTAGTCTGTAATCACCTGATAATAAGAATCATTGCATTTTTTTTGTTACCTTAGAATGAGCTGTTTCTATCTACATACTGAGGGGTCCCCTTTTCACGGAGCCAGCAGCCATGTTTACAGAGTAGCCCAGAACGGACAACCCAGACACTTTTAACTTTTCCTGCTTGGACTGGAGTCAGTAGCTTTACTCCCTCCGGAGTTAACCCCCATCACTCCACTCAGCTACCGGAAAACAAGACACGGGGAACTTCTGTTGGTCTTCAGGAGCTGAAGCATGTATTTCTTCACAAACAGCAACTTCCTCTGTACATTCACTTGATTTTCTCAAAACTAAACTGTCTTCTGCTTCACCACTCACTTCCCTATGCTACCTTTACAGCAGCTGGCTCTAGAGTAGGTC
Source organism: Pterois miles (assembly GCA_947000775.1). Taxonomy (NCBI): domain Eukaryota; kingdom Metazoa; phylum Chordata; class Actinopteri; order Perciformes; family Scorpaenidae; genus Pterois; species Pterois miles. The sequence continues at coordinate 9,902,945 of CAMQGK010000341.1, forward strand.
TGTTGTGTTTTCACATCGGCCACCATAGTTCTTACACACACTTGACACACCGCTAGATGCCGCCAAATGATACACACTGGACCTTAAAGCTTTTTTGTGGAATATTATTACTATTACTACATGTACAATCAATGATTTTAAAAAAAATGTGATGACACTTTTGTAAACTCATCACCTGACCATGCATTAAAGCATGCAGTGGGGAGGGTTCAGTTTGGGGTCACGGGTTAGTGAATAAATGTAGCTGGTGGAAGGTCCGTCTAGAGGAAGTCACAAGGATGTGTTTGCGGTTGAGACAGGCAGAGACAGATTAAGGATGACGGGTCCATCCTGGATGGCTTTTGAGCCCGGAGCAGCTGTTGGCCTTTCTGCCCGTCCTGTGGCCACAACGCTGCCAGGCTCTGAGCTGTGCTGCTTCAGCTTCTTTTTGTCCTGGCCGGCCCTCTTATGGTGGTGGAGGTGATTTTGGTGAAAAGATGGTGCTGTCCTTATATATGAAGAAGCCTGGGTTTGAATTGTGCCACAACTTTCTCTCCCACTTCCATCATGCTCTGTGTTCCTCATTGCTTTCCCATAATGTCTCAGACAATCTGTCAAGGGGAACAATGGGATGGGGGGGAGCGCTCCCTCTCCTAAAATAGGAGATGGTATCTTTCTAAGTAGTTTCTCTTGTTCCCCGGTTGTAGAATAACTGATCAGGTTCGGCTCGATACATTTTGAAAACTTAGCACTGCACATTTGTCTGCTTTAAGTCTCATTGTGGAAAAGGAGCCTCATCTGCCCTCACTCTTCTTTCTTTATCCACTGAATGTAGAGACTTAAAAAACGTAGCACCGTAAAGACTACCGTGTGAGAAAAGCACAATTACCCATGAGCTACGCCTGCATGTGTACTGGATTATGGAAAGTGCACTGGACTGGATATCCCTGTATACCTTTTTGGCATCTCCTGTCTGGAGCCGACCCCGTCAATCTCCTGCACTCCGCTCCAGTCTTCCATTTAATGCTTATTGAATTCAGATCATTTTCAAGTTTTCTTTTGGAAGGTCAGGCCCATTAACAATTTATAAGAACCTGGATTACCCGAAAGGGAAAGTCAGAAAGTGATGGCAAGAATTTTATAGTGGATAATAAGAACATTTCATTTGAAACAAGCCTTTATATAGTGTATAGTTGTATTTCTCTGCTATATGAGTGCTATACATGTTTGCCTCCAGGCAGACCATTATGGCTATCCTGTGGCCTGGTTGTTCTTCATGGCAGAGGCTACTGATGCAATCCTGTTGTTTGCAGCTGTTATGTAACAAGGTCTTCTCCATTCTGCCTGCTTTGCTTCAGTGTTTCGCTCAAATACACAATGATACAATTTATGATGGACAGGAGGAGTTTTGGCATGGGTTGAGCTTGCATCATATAGCCTGCCACCCTGCAGCCCTGTAAACAGACAAGGCTGACTGATACAGAATTTATGAGTCCAATGCCAGCACCAACAGCTGGGGAAGTGATGTGTTTGACAATTCTTGTCATTATATCTGTATACATCATTATAATACTCCAGAAACTGTCAAGTCAGTTTTACTTAAATAGATTAAAATCACATTTTTTTCATTGCAATTGGCAAATGTGCTGACCCTCGAACAGCAGTACATAGCAAAGTTATTCAGTATATCGGTTTTTATATTTTATCTGTTCAAAATGTACCTTAAATGGAGATTTGTCAAGTATTAAATACTCTTATCAAGATAGGGGTGGACAAATATGCTTCTTTATGCCAATGTATGTATGTAATTATTATTGTAAATAAATTAACAACACAAAACAATGACAGATTTTTTCCAGAAATCCTCACAGGTACTGCATTTAGCATAAATGTGCTGACTTGACTATGACCTGCCCCAAACTACATGTGATTATCATAAAGTGGGCATGTCTGTAAAGGGGAGACACGTGGGTACCCAGAGAACCCATTTTTATTCAGATATCTTGATGTCAGAGGTGAAGGGAACCCAGTTTTACCTTGCCAAAATTTAGCATAAGTTTGGGCCATTATTTATCCCCCTTCGTGAGAAGCTTGTATGAGATGATTGGTACCAATGGATTCCTGAGATTTTCTAGTTTCACATGATGCAAGTATCTTCACACAAGTGTTAAAATTGAGCCTGCTACCATTAATGCATTAAAGAAATTAGTGGCGTTAAAACTAATTTGTGCTGACGCATTATCATTACATTAACTCTGACAGGCCCAACGTCAGTACATATTCCTAAATCTATCTACCCCTATGAAATCTAGTAGCTAACAACATCCGCATTGATGCGCTGCCTGGGATCTACCCATCATTATTAAAGTAACAAGTCAGAGTGAAGAGGTCAGAGATATTGTGTCCCTCCTGTCAGGAGGAAGGTGTCACATAGAAAATGTCAGGGAATAATGTGTGATCAACAGGACTGGTTTGTAGAAGGTCAGCAGCTCTCCTCTCCAGCTGAGAGGCATGGGCTCATCCAGAGAGACCAGAGCATGGCCTGCGTTGACCAGATTACTGGCAATACACGGAGGCTAAAATATCACCGTGCCCCTCCATTTACAGCACAAACTGTCGCCACCTTAAATGTCTTCTTGAAATACACCAACATGGTTGCCTTAACGTATTTTTTGAAACACTGCTGACAGATTTGTTGCTGAAAGCTGGATTGAGACAAGGTGTCTTTATACACACACATCACACTCCCTCCAGGTGTGTGATAGCTTATTGATCCCTGAGGGACAAATTTGTCATTTTGCTTATTTCTTACCTCTTCAACAGTGAGGTCAGACATGGAGTCTTGCTGCACTGCTCGAGACACTTCATCTCAGGTCTTTCTGTTGACGGACATTCATTTTATGTGTTGTTCTGTGTTTTCAGAGAGCGACTACAGCGAGGCCGAGGTTCTCCCTGACTCCTTCCCGTCGGCGCCGGCAGAACCTCTCCCAGAATTTCTGTTGGAACCAGAGGATGCTTTCATCGTGAAGAACCGGCCGGTCCAGCTGCAGTGCCGGGCGTCACCAGCCACCCAGATCTACTTCAAATGTAATGGAGAATGGGTCAATCAAAACGATCACGTCACGAGAGAGAGCCTGGACCAGCTCACGGGTAATACTTACACACATGGAGATGTACTATAAACTACACACACACACACAGTAATGTCACCTTGTATTTCACAGACATAAACATCATACTCAATTACAAACATCATTTTCAACTACATAATCCATTAGTTCCCATAGGACTTTATGTGCACGTTAACTGCCTTTGGCCTGCAGCCAATGCATTATTTATATGCACTGTGAAAAATATGCCCCACTAATCTCTCGCCCTCTCTCTCTCCATCTCTCTCGCTCCCTCTCCCTGCACAGGTCTGGTGGTGCGGGAAGTGGACATCTCGGTGTCAAGGACCCAGGTGGAGGAGCTGTTTGGGTTGGAGGACTACTGGTGCCAGTGTGTGGCCTGGAGCTCGGCTGGCACCACCAAGAGCAACCGTGCCTACGTTCGCATTGCATGTCAGTACCAAGACTGTATTCATATATATATGTATTTATATGAGTGTGTGTGTGAATGTGAGAGGAAGGAAGGGAGACAGCAGAAGGGCAAATGTTTCCAACTTCTTGCTTGTCAAATGTGTCAGCTTAAGTATATATGCAAATAGATTAGTTGTAGCTCTCCATCATAGTCCCCCGTGGTAATGGGTGGCATAGTGTGATTGACACTATGCATGTTTATGAGGTTATGAAGGGAACAAACACAACACAGTGACAGAGGCTTTTTGGGGGCTTCGCCTGGTTGTGTGTATATGTGTGACAGCCACTGTCACAGGGTGTCACTGCTGTCAAGGCACAGCCTTCACTAACTGCTGACTACATGTGTGTCGCGCTCTGTAGACCTGAGGAAGAACTTTGAGCAGGAGCCGCTGGGGCGGGAGGTGCGACTTGAGCAGGAGGTGCTGCTGCAGTGTCGCCCACCAGAAGGCATGCCTGCTGCCGAGGTAGACCTCTCCCTCCTCACCCACACTCTCATTGCATTTCTTTCACTTTAGGTTTTGTGTTTTTGATAATAAAGTGTAATAGTTTACGATCATTTATATTTAGTGTATCTCAAGGGAGACAGCAAAGCCCAGATCTAAATAATAAGTTATAGAGCAGCATAAATATGATACACAAGGCAGCATAGTAAAGGGCGAGCCACTGAAGTCTGAGAGATTTAAATCCACTGACGTGGCACCATCAAGAAAAAAAAAACTCCCTGAAACATATAACAATCAGTGATAATATGCTGTGCTATTTAAGCAACATAGTTAAAAAGGGTTGTGCTGAAATTCACGTTGTGTCATGTTCTAACACTAAGCTGCTTTGACTGCACACCACTATATCAAACACTTTTATTTCTCCCATAAAACAGCAGTGCAACAAAGAAAGACAAAAAGAAGACAAATAATTCATAAATGTAGATTTTTATTACTCAAGTAAACATTTATGTTCTGCAAAACTGTATTGTTCTCTTCAGTGTTATTGTGTGACTTAAAAAACACCCAGCAGCAAAGTGTAAAAGCTCATGTTATGTGTTTTATGAGAAATGTATTGCTATGATTTATGTTCATTAGAAGAGAGGATGTGTTAAAAATAAAAGTGAAAAGAAAGCCACAAATTAGATTTTTCCTGAGCAAACTAAAAATGATCAAATATTGGCTGTTTGATCAATACCACATGTAGCATTGGAGCGTGTAGTGATAGCTCGATACTCTGCAGCAGGTTTATAGTGTTTACTGACTGGGACTGTGTGGCGTGCTGTCTCATGTTTATGCATACACACCTGTTGGTTTGTACAATGATTTATGTGAAGAGTTATCTGCCAAAAGAATTAAAGGAACCCATCATTCAAAATAATACATAATAACACAGAAGTTCGAGAGTACAGAGGTTGTTTTTTTGTTTAACTAAAATCTTGGCTGCTCCGGTTACTTTTTCTTCGTTTTCTATTTAGTGTGAAGATTTTTTTCAGCACGACAATGTCCTGAGAGGTGTGTATTTGTGTGTGTGCCTCTACAGGTGGACTGGCTGAAGAACGAGGACGTCATAGATCCATCGCAGGACTCCAACTTCCTGATCACCATCGACCATGATCTGATCATCAAACAGGCCAGACTCTCGGACACCGCCAACTACACCTGCGTGGCTCGTAACGTGGTGGCCAAAAGACGCAGCAGCACGGCTACTCTTATTGTTTATGGTAACACGCACGTTTTTTCTTCCTCTTCCATTTTGGGAAGATTTTGGGAGATTGGTTTATGAATCATGACATAACATAGTCATCCATGTGTTCCTGGTCAGATTGGTTTCATGATGCACTATGTTGAGTGATAATAGGTGACTTGCAAATGAAAAAATGCCATTTTAACAGCCCTATATTGAAATTTAAATCTTAAATTTTTGAATGAACTTTATTATTCTTGCACTTTTGCTCAAGTTTATGTAAATTTTAATGAAATGTAATTCGGAGGCCACCATACTCTTTTGAACTATCTATAGGAACTGCTACAAAGCCAGCCCAGCATTTGTGCACCACGCAATAAAACTACGGTAACGTCCACAGTTAGGATTCAGAAAAATGTCATTGTTGGGCTTAAAGTAAGAGCGTAAACTTTGAAAAATACGGTAACCTAGCATAAGTATGGAAAACACGTCACAAACATAATGTGACTTACCAAACAAAACACCCATCCACCTCCCCTCCCTGCCGCATGCCATAAGTGGTCTTTCTCCCTTTTTAATAAGCGTCACTAGCTCTGAACATATCATATTTACACAGATGTGTTTACACTGCAGTCAGTACAGACTACATGGCATACAAATGACACACAACAAGTAAGAAAGGTGTTCTTATTGCACACTAAATACTGTGCGCATTATCATATTCATTCATTCATTCATCTGCCTTTTCCTGTGAACGGGCTGACAAAGCTTATAACAGTTTTAGGCAGTTGGAGAAAGGGTGAATAGGATGAAAAAATTAGTGGAAAACATCACATATATTTAATAACTGATTTAAATGTTAAAATCTTTCAAAAACACGTTTTTCATCACTAAAAGACTTCCTACTTTGGATCATGCTTTTGGTTTCGTTTTTGGCGTATTCTCATTACTGTTCACATTGATCAGGCTTTTAACTGCCAGACTCCCTCACTGTGCCTGTCTGTGTGTCTCTCTGTCAGTGAGCGGAGGCTGGTCTTCATGGACTGAATGGTCAGAGTGTAACGCTCGGTGTGGGCGGGGCTGGCAGCGACGAACACGCAGCTGCACCAATCCTGCTCCTCTGAACGGAGGAGCCTTCTGTGAGGGCCCACCCTTCCAGAGAGTGACCTGCACCACACTGTGCCCAGGTGAAGATGACATACTCATCTGTAATATTTATAACGTCATCAGACAAAGTAGTCACGCACTGGAATATAAGGAACCACATTTCCCAAATTGGCCATTCTGCAGAAAGTGCTAGGATGAATTTTAACTTTTAGAACATCTGTTGACCCCTTTACACATTTTTCAAACAACTACATCCATGCAGGACAGAATAGCACTTAGTCGTGTAACTGCTTTGATTTCGTCATGAAAAGTCACCTACATCAGGAACATAGTGTTATCTGATTTACTGTCTCACACCATTCTTGCTTTGTCCCATGTGTCAGACCACCCTGTCTCCAAATACAAACCATAGAATACATTATGCAAATTGCAAAGTGACACACTTGAAGCCACTGCACATGCATCACGGCACATTATAAAGTCAAGGCCAATTCCCCTCTACTGTACCAGCACTGATGGAAGTATTTTTAATCGTTGGTTAGCGAGCTGTAAATTGACTCACATCTCTACTGTCTCATTCCAGTGGATGGAGGGTGGACAGAGTGGGCAAAGTGGTCCGCCTGTGGGACAGAGTGCACCCACTGGCGTAGTCGCGAGTGCCAAGCCCCCCCACCTAGAAATGGAGGAAAGCACTGCAGCGGCAGCATGATGGAGAGCAAAAACTGCACTGAGGGGCTGTGTGCACGCAGTAAGTCAGCAGAGCAAAGTGTCTGAACTGGGGTGGTTGTTAAATGTCAAAAGAGTATAAATATTGGCTCATATATATATATATATATATATATATATATATATATATATATATATATATATATATATATATATATATATATATATATATATATATATATATATATATAATTCTTCAGTTGGCCATTTAATACAGACTAGCATCATTAGTCCACATAGTTCAACTGTATAGAATCTGAAAGAAAAGGGTCTTTTAGGGGTCAACTCTCCAACGGCACATTTGCTCCTCCAGGTGTTCTTTGAACTGATAATTGGCGGTGGTCTTTTTGCTCATGATTCACAGTTTCATAAGGTGTATTGCGTTTCAAAGCTGTTTTGTATAGAACTGTATTCCCAAGGTGATTTGGCACTGCTGCATGGTGAGAGCGCGAACGATGCAGCGAGAGAGAGATGAAAAGTAACACAGCTAAATCGCAGACAGATGTTTCATGAGGCAAAATTTAGGTTCACAAAGAGAGAAGTCGAGTGATCCACATCTAAAAAGCACAGATGGAGAGAGAGAGAGATAAAGGAAATGAAGCAAGTGCAGGCAAAGGGATGAGTGGGAAGCGAGCATGACACGTCCGAGTTGAAAAATTAGCACAGGGAAGAGCATATGAGAGTGAGTTAGACTCACACTGACACCCAATGTGCAGCCTGTGATGAGCTGGGAGGAATCCAGCTGACAGTGCATTAGAATCTTTGAGATGCACATCCAAAGAGGCACTGAGATACATTCAAGTGCACACTTAAAAACACGTACACACTACATAAAACCAACACGTCTAAGCATGCAGACAACCCTCGTAAATGCACGTGTAATGGGGAAGGGGGGATCATGTGCTTCAACTCTATCAGACGTGCATGCGAGTCCTGACATAAACAGGCTTCTATGGAGCAGCCAGATTAGACAAATACACTTTCTGATTTGTCTGCGCGGAGCGGAGCGTTCTCGGGAGGCTGGCAGGAAGACATGCACTCAAGTCTCTCTCTCTGGCAGAGGAGGGAGATGGGAAGCACTGTGCTGTGGGGAATGTGGAAATGTGTCGCTTGGCAAACTACAGGTTACTGACTTATTCATCAATGTGATTATTCTGCGGTCACAAATTGTCCTGATGACACTGTCTGTCTGTCTTTGCGTTCCGACCATGCTTCAGACAGTCAAACAACAGCTGACTCTGATGTCTCAGTCATTGTTAATCCCTTTGAGGATCAGCTAAATACCGCAGTCATAAATGTAAAATGCTTCGAGACACCACAAACCATCATCTCCACTGCCTCCTAGTAGATTCTAATTGCTATTGGATGAAAGGAAAAGTCAGGGAGAACCATTTGGTGTTTTGATGATCCATGGGGGAGAAGGCTATCTTGCTTGAGATCTAGTAAGTGGCGCGATCCTGAAAGATGGTTTCGACATTCATCAAACTACTTAGGGATGATTTACATTGTTGGTTACCTTGGAAATGATTGATAGATTGGTATTGCCACTATAGAGCTGTTTTTTCCCCATGTAATGAAAGTGATAACATCAACCCCTCAGTCACAGCACCACGCTGTGAAGCAAATTTTCATAGTGGCTAAACAGCAGTGCTACAGCTTCCATGTCTGTCATGTGATACCATTGGGCTAAAAAAGACTTCATCCCAGAGACTAACATTGGGAAAGATGTCTGTAAAGTGGTGGATAATTTTCTTAGAGGTAAATCCCAGAATGAACACCTGAAAAGCTATTATTTAAATAATTTGGTCCTAAAAGTTGTAAAATTAACTAATAGACAAATCCAGAGTTATTTTCTTTCCTCTGTTTATGTGAATGAGACCCAGTCTGAGGGCTGCGAGGTGGAGTTAAAGGAAACATCACTGCGCTTGCTCTATGGGCCCAATGGATGCAGGAAATTTACAGATGATATGAATGCTTTATGCGTAAGATCGCCAGATGATCTGGGTACTTTATCACTCTGCGGTCGAGCCATTTTGGCTTCATGCGCCACCAAGCAACTCTCATAAGAATGAACGGGAGCCGCCTGCCCCCAACGCTGTATCCACTTCTCTTCACATATCCATGGATCACATACCCTGCAGGGTGCATAAAGACACAGTTTCAATGCTCTTGTTCAGAACTGTCTTTAGCTTTGCCAGTGTCGTCCAAATGATCCTAATCTCTCTCACACTCATTGCTACATTTGTTCATTATATAAACAACTATGCTGAACTTCATTCCACAGTGCCACATATTCTCATGCATTTCAAGAAGAGGTTATTATTTTTTTAGATATAAAAGTATGTTTTCTTGCTCGCAGTAGGCCTTTTATGTTTATACTTCGATTTTCATGTTGATGAGCTATTGTTTACTTTCCTGTCTCTGCTTTGTATTATGTTATTGTATCTTTCATTTGCATAACAACTAGTCCATCCATTTTTATGTTGTTGTGTTTTTTTCTTTTCTTCTTCTCTTGTTTTTTCTCCTGTTCAAACAGATAAAAAGATTTCTATTGAACATGCAAGCCATCGTAAGTTCACCTTCCCATGACTTCACTCTTTCACTGCTTCATACAGTTTGTGTGCGTGTTTGTGTGTGTTTGTCTGTGTGCTCATACAGATGAGGAGTCCTAACATCTGTGGTAGCACGTGGAGCGTGCAGCGTTGTGTGTTGAGCCCGGTCTATCCACACTGTATGTCACCTCAGATCAAGTCCAGTGCAGACATGCCTCACCTTCTTGTCCGGCCTGCTTATAAGTGTTGTTATCCCGTCTTGTCTAGTATGTTGACTAAGCTTAACATAGGTTCCTGAGCTGGCTCTGTGTTAGCACATTACATCAGTTACATAACTGAAACTGAGAAAAACGACAGCAGCAAAGAGATTAACAGATGCTGGTGTAATTAAACAAACTGCCCTAAAACAGTTCAAATCTGATGACTTCCAACATGTTGGAAGAAGAAAATCTGCAAAATGACACGACTCTAAGCTGAGACTCTGATTCATACAGGCTCTATATGGTGGAAGCATAGAGAAAAACAGTCGATTTCTGTCTGGCTTTCAGTTAATCTGTGATATAGTTTACATTTGAAGTGATGGTAATTCCTCTAGCTCAATGTGACGTGGGCTCAGGGGAGAGCAGCCACGGTAATGCACCTAATTCGCTATTGTTCCGTTTCTGGTAATAAGTGCGGATGGCTGTCGGATTCAGTTCCATCGCGCCACGTGAGCACGGGAGCTCTCCTCTGCCAGCCCGTCTGCCTCCGGCTTCCCTCTCCTCCACCCTTTCTTCTACTCTCACTGCTGCTCTGTGGTTTCCTCCAACTTCTTCCTCACTCGCTCCTGCTCTTTTAACGCGGGCCTTTTCCTCAAGCACTGCTATCCTTATCTCCCCTCTCCTCATCACCACACTTATAATCCGTCTGTCCTCTCAACAAATCACAACCTTATCTAACTCCTTCCTATTCCTTTTGCCAAATTGCCTCTCCTCCAGCTCTCTCCTCCTCTGTTTATACAGCCCCCCTCTTCTTTTTTTTTTTTACTATTCTTTGTCTGCCGCCAACCTCACTCATTGTCTGCTCCTCTTTTCTGCTGTGGTGTGACTGGCTCACATGTCTGGGTTGGGTACAGCTTGGCTAGTGTTGGGGAGTTCGGGCTAAGCAGGCTGTGGTGGGCCTGCTGACCAGTCACAGCCAATCACTCAGCAGGAGGAAAGAGAGGGAACCCAACAGTGAGCAGGTGAAGTTGTGGCCAACCACCCCGCCCCCCACCGGTTCCATCCATGGCGACTTTTGTTGTCATATGCGCCCCCCTGCCGGCTTGGAGGAGCTGTTTATTAATGTTGCTTTCCTGGATGATCTCTTTTAACCAAAAAAAAAGATGTAGCTAATGTAGCTAGAATCAAATTGAATGCCGAGTACACGCTGGCTGGCATATTGCCAGTTAAAGAATAGGTTTGAAAGAGTCATCGGTCACTGTGATTATTCCTCCTGTCCATACTGGCTCTGAAGTGATCCCCTCCCTAATGCGATTCCAATGTAACAGATGGGGTACAAAATCCACAGTCCTGTGTAAAAATGCATTATATAGTTCAGCTGAAGCTAAAATGAATTCAACAATCTGACTTAGTTGCATGAAGTGGATATTTTCCAGGGATGTACACTCCAACTTTTTCCTCTCCTGATACGAAAGCACTCTTTTTACCAACTTTTGAAACTCTATACCCAGCTGTATTAAAACTCATTGGCTTTGTTTATATAAGGTAACATGATGCCAGCGTAACTGTTCGCTGTGACTGATTTTATGCCACTCATAGCAGAAACAGAGAATTTTACGGTGACATCAAAAAAGTAACTCTATTTAATGTGGCTCAGTCACATCAATATTTGATCCACCTTAATGGGACTCCTATTATTTTCTACAGTTACAGTTGTTGTGCTTAATTACCTTCTTTTTGTTTCCCGGGCAGTGTTTCCTTGCTGAGCTGTGATAGTTTGAAAGTAACACTAAGAAGGGAGGGAAAGCAGCAGTGGGTAGAAACTGAGCAAATATGATTTAAAAAATGGACACTGTATCCTGACAGTTTTGCATGAGACAGGTAATCGGAAAAAAATTACGTACCTCTGTGTGCTCTGGTGCTCGTAACGGCATCTGCAAATTTTGCAGACTGGCGGAAAAGAACAAATCAGAGTGGAGTTGGAGCCTGCCGTCTCTGAGCAGCTGTCAATCACTCACAAACTCTGATCAAATGGTCAAACCAGGCAGCGCTGATCAGATATGAATCTATACTCTGTTACTATAATGCCTATTTCACTCACTACTGTTTAACTGTAAAATGGGAAAGTTTGTGACCAGACAGCCATGTTGACATAAGTTCAGGCTGGACGTGGGGTATGCGGTATAACACACGCAGTGTAACTGGAGCTGTGGTTGCGAATGGCTCACTTTCAGCGAGTGCAGACCAGATTTTACTGCGCAATGTGTTGTAGCCCAAAGATATGACTCGCTGACGACCTATGAGTGACCTCTCCTCTTTTCACCCTCCATGGATAAGGTGAGGGAACACTGAGCACCGCCCACCAGCTGGAGCAAACCTCATTTTACAGCTAAACAGTAACTACAAGATGTTTATGAAAACATTTGAGGTGAGAAATAGGCATTACAGTAACAGAATATAGATTCACATCTGATCAGCACTGCCAGACTTGACCGTTTGATCGGAGCTAGCGAGTGATTTACTCAGCCAATAGGAACGCTCTCTCTGAAATGACCTGTGATTGGCCAAAGTCTCCCATTACAGGCTACAGGCTACACATAGCCTGAAAACATAACACTTGAATTATAATATGCTGAAAGGATTATGGATTTTTTGCCCAATGATGCCAAAAATATTCTGCCCATTGCAGTTTTAAGCACTAAAAATACTGTAACTTAAATGCCCTATGTTAAAGTGAGATTTTCATTTGTTTTATATTATAAAACAGGTTTAAGTGCTATATGAATACTGTGAAAGTACTAAAACACTCAATCCACAGAGAAATGCACACAGCCTGTATTCAGAAACTGTAAGTTTGAATCAAGGTATCAGGATTTCTGTGCATTTGTGATGTGAATTACATAAACCATTAAAAATGTGTCCCAGTTTATTTCTGGTTGCAGTGTATTTGAATGACATCAGCTGACAGGAAGTAAACATGGACGCAATCTTTTGCCTTGCAACGCAATTCTGTTGAAATCTACTAAAACGGAGCGTTTCAGACATTACAGCTTGTGAACATGTTCTAGTAGAAACACAAAATACAAGCATGAACCTGAAAATTAGCATAATATGGGACCTTACATACACACATTTTATTTGACTTCAGACTGCTGAAGCATCACATTAGCTTCATCTAATGCATTTTGACACACAGAACAAGGACTCTGGATTTTGTCCCACATCACTTACACGCTAAGGAGGACGGTATGGACAGAAGGAACAATCACAGTGACCAATAACTCGTTCAGCGTGCATACTGGATGGGTCAGTATTGTTTTAAGATAGACTTGAAAAAATGTGAACCTTTCCTTGAAGGTTTTTCAACTGTGGCTGCCCATGAGAGAAAAGGGCTGCAACCTCTGATTATTTTAATCAGCAATTAATCTATTGATTACATTTCAAATAATCACATATACAATGTCAGTTTTTGAATATAGATAGTCAAAAGTGCCATCACAGTTTCCCAAAGCTCAAGGTCACATCTTTGAATTGATTGTTTTGTCCAATCAAAAATTCAAAGATATTGAATTTACAGTAGTAAAAAAAAAAGAGAGAAAAGCAGGAACCGGCCAATGATTTGAATTTTATCTTGATAAACTACTTATGATACTAATCAATTATCATAATTGCTGTTAATATTCTGATGATCAACTAAATCAACTACTCATTTCAGCACTATCTTGGACTACAATAACTTAATTTCTGCTACAACAAATCAGATGATATCTATTAATTGTTTTCTGCCCACCTGTGTTTCCCTTGTATTTGTATCTGTGTGTTTCCACATGTGTCCCTGAATGGTGTCTTGACCATCTGCCTTTCTCTCCCTCTTTCAGCGCTGGCCCCAGGTTTGGGTGTTGCAGTCTATGCTGGTCTGGTGGGGGCCCTGCTGCTGTGTGTGATACTGGTGTTGTGCGTGGGAGTGCTCACATATCGCCGCAGATGCCGCCATCTCCATGGAGACATCACTGATTCTTCGTCTGCTCTCACTGCCACCTTCCACCCTGGCAACTACAAGCCTCCCAGACAGGGTTGGTTCACACACAGACAGACGCTAACTCACACATACACCATTCAATACACATTCACACGCAATTTCCCTTTTATCATGTTTGTTTTCACAACTTTTTTTGTTCTTTATAGCGTATGTTCACAATCCATTTCATTATCACATTGCTATTTATATCGTCCCATAAATTATTACCATTATCTCCTCTCACTTAGTCAGTTCTCTGTTCTTTACCCTATTACATTTTTTACGTTTGAAGCATTTGTCATGGTATCCCTTCTCTTGTCCTTGCCATCAAATATTAATTAGCAGCATTAATCCATTTCACTCGCATCACTTTTAGCCCTCTTAGCAGCCCTGCCTGTGTCATTTCTGGTTTCTAGCTCCTCTCTTCTCCTATGTTCACAGATAACCCTCACCCTCTGCATCCCTCAGCTCCTCCGGATCTGACAGCCACAGCGGGGGCTTTCCGTGGGCCGCTCTTCTCCCTGCAGCAGGGGGTCAATGACAGCCCCCACAAAATCCCCATGACCACGTCTCCCTTGCTGGACCCATTGCCAAGTCTTAAAATCAAGGTGTATAATGCCTCCACTCTCTCCTCCCTGGAGCTCCCCGTTGACATGGGCTTAGGTGACGGGGAGATCCTCAGCCTGAAGTCGGTGGGTACTATGGGCAGAGAGCGAGATTACCACAGCCACACACTGTCCAGAGAGCCAGGGCTGAGCACCAGCGCCACCCTGGGTAATCTGGGAGGACGCCTTACTATCCCTAACACAGGTAATATATATTGCACGCAACAGTATTTTCATTTGCAAATTAAAACAGAATTTATATACACCCCGTGACAACCAGTGATTCAGGTAATCACCCATAAGACAAGATAATTCATGACACTTTCTCCCTTAGGTGTGAGTCTGCTGGTTCCCCCTGGCACAATTCCCCAGGGGAAGTTCTATGAGATGTACCTCATTATCAACAAGTGGGACAAAACGACGTGAGTGCCCTTCATCTTCGTTCCTCTATTTCTCTCATCTCCTTCGCAACCACGAGGCAAAACAGACCTCATTCTCACCTCAATCAGAAGTTTCTCCTTACATGGCTCGCCCACTGCGAACCACTTGAAGTTTGTTTGAAATTTCTACTAAATTTCTCTGTGTCTGAAACTTCTACACTAAAACTGGAGTGGTTTAATTTCTTGCCAATTTTCTGGAGGTTTGATATTCAGTTTGCCATGTTACAAAACCGTGTCGTGGCCATGATGTTCTTTTATAAATGAAAGTGTGATTTTTTTTTTTCCAACTGTTGATAACACCTAGTGTTCTCCGTGTGTGTCATATTTCCAGGCTACCCTCTGAGGGCAGTCAGACTGTACTAAGTCCTGTGGTGAGCTGTGGCCCATCAGGCATGCTGCTGAATCGTCCTGTGGTTCTCACTTTACCCCACTGTGCCCAGCTAGACACACCTACACCTGACTGGACCCTTGCACTCAAGACACAGACACACCAGGGGGCGTGGGAGGTGAGACAGCCTCTGACTTGCATCAAATAATATATATCTTGCTGGGCAAAGTGGCATCATTGAACCCGCCATCAATCTGTTTGCAGGAGGTGCTGACGGTAGGAGAGGAGACATTGTCGTCTCCGTGCTACCTGCAGCTGGAGGAGGAGTGTTGTCATGTTCTCATGGAGCAGCTGGGAACGTACAGCATGGTGGGACAGTCCTGCCCTCCACAGCCCGCCTGCAAACGTCTGCAGTTAGCATTATTCGCCCCTCGAGCACCCTGCCTCTCCCTGGACTACAGCCTCCGGATCTACTGCATCCATGACACCCCACATGCACTGAAGGTGTTGCTTTTGTGTTTGTTACTCTGTCTGTTCACCTTCTTACTGTTTACTTTTCTTCTTCTTGCCTTTCTGTTTCTTCATTTCTCCAATGTGTGAATGAATCTGTACTATACTTGCAGTGTGAGTATGAGAGGACCTATTATGCTTTTGTGCTATTTCCCTTTTTTAGTCTTAGTTTTTTGTGACTGTAAAAGGTCTGCAAAGTTCCAAAGTCCACACCAAAGGGAGTTACTCTCCCCACAGAAACACTGTCGCCAAGTAGTACATTTACGTATTACAAGCCTATTTGCTAGTTTAGCATGCCCTCAAACAAAGTTCATCAGAGTGGAGCTGGAGCAGAGACTGAAGAGTTAGGTTTGGTTGACCAGTCACAACAGATTGGGCCAGCTGACCAATCAGAGCAGACTACGCTTTTTGGGAAATGGGGACAGGAGCTCAGACAGAGCGTTTCATACAGAGGGTGAAAAGAGGTGCTGTAGCACAGCAGGTATGAGAAAAGTAAAGTATTTTTTTGAACATGAAAACATGTAAACATGCTCTAGTATAAACCCAAAACACAGGTAAAATAAGCATAAAAGGTCCTCTTTAATAAGTGCATTACAGGAAATGCTTAAAGTTGCAATAGACAAGATTTTTTAGAACTATGAATACATCACATGTCAGCTTTAGTTGTAAAGTACAGCTAAAATAGAGCTTTTTAGAACCATTTGGCATACAACAACTTAAAACACTATTCACAAAAAAAAAGAAATCCAAATAAAAGATCCACCCTGCTCTCCCAAATTAAACTCTGGTATCACATTGAATCTCCCTTACCCACTAGAAGCAACGACTCAAAATAGCACAGCACAATACAACCCCCCCAAGAAAACAGTAAGTGAGCACTCCATCCAGAGAAAGTTGGATTCGCTGACGTTAGATATTTTCCCTCTCTTGGTCCCTTTTGTATAAAGCATTCACAAACCAGCCAGGTTAGTAAACATGAGCATGCTGTGTGCAGTTTACTGGCATCACATTACATGATTTCTGGCTGCTCAAGTTTAAACAGCTTTCAGACTGTTAGCTCGTGCACATTTCTAGTTGGAGACACCAACTTAGAAAATGCACCGCACATTTTTAATTAAGCATGGTTTGAAATATGTTACAATGATAAACCCATAATGGAAATGATTACATCAGCGTGTCCCCTAAGCCCTTCTTCTCTGTGACTCTGTGCAGGAGGTGCTGGATTTGGAGAGGAGTCTAGGAGGGGTTTTGCTGGAGGATCCCAAGCCTCTGCTCTTCAAAGACAGCTATCACAACCTGCGCCTGTCCATCCACGACATTCCTCACACTCACTGGAGAAGCAAACTACTGGCAAAGTATCAGGTGAGACACTCAGAATACAGCAGATACTAGATAACAGCCTGTTGGTATGCGTAGTGCCTATAGATGTGGACATGTTCATGCCTACAGAGCATGAATCAGGAGCAGGTTGAATGATGTCGAGCCATAAAACTACTGATAAATTGTCAGTGTTACTTCAAGCCTAATAGGCAATGACAAATTCTTTAGTTTCAGTCGTACTTCAGCAGAATGGCTATTTTCTCAACAAATACAGTTAATGGACTATTCACTTCAGTTGTAAACATCCAAATCTTCGGCTGCATTCTCTTGGCGGCTGCACTGAGATTGCAGTGTGAACCCCCTCTGAATAAAAACAAGAAATCTGATAGTGGTCTTAATTTATGGACAGTGCACTGAGGAAATAAATTGTCCTCTGACACATGGAGACCCAGTTGGTGGAAACACCCAATATAAAAATAAAGCATATAGCACTCTCCTTGAATAGAAACTGTGCTCTAGATCCTTCCTGATTGTGCTGCTCAGGACAAAGCCACTTTAATCAAACATTTAATACTCTTATCAACATGGGAGTGGGCAAATAATATATGCTTGCTTTATGGCAATGCCTGTATACTATATATTTACTTTTGGAAATCAATGAATGACATAAAACAATGACAAATAATGTCCAGAAACCTGCACAGGTGCTGCATTTAGCATAAAAAAACATGCCCAGATCATAACATGGCAAACTCAAGCCCAACAGGCAACTATTACTTCATAAAGTAACTCCATAAAGTGGGCCTGTCTGTAAAGGGGAGACTCGTGGTTACCCATAGAACCCATTTTTATTAAAGTATCTTGAGGTCAGAGGTCAAGGGACCTCGTTGAATATGGCTCGTATGACATGGTTGGTGTCAATGGATTCCCTAGGTTTTCTAGTTTCATATGATGTCAGTAACTTACCCTAGCTTTAAAACTGAGCCCGCTACAGCCTCCAATTGTATTAATATGTTAAAGAAATTAGTGGCGTTAAAACCAATTTGGATTAATGCATTAATATCACGTTACCTTTGACAGCCCTATTCCTAACATTGCTCTTTAACAGGAGATCCCGTTCTATCACATCTGGAGTGGCAGTCAGAGACCCCTGCACTGCACCTTCAGTCTGGAGAGAGGGAGCCTGGCTGTGTCACAGCTCACTTGTAAGATCTGTGTCAGACAAGTGGAAGGAGAGGGACAGATATTCCAGCTGCACACGGATATTCAGGAGGTAATGGTGTCAACTTGAATAATGCAAATGAAGGGGCGAACTGTGTTTGCAATCCGACCTGTGGCCCTTTGCTGCGTGTCATTCCCCCTGTCTTCTCAGGCTCATGCTGCCCTAATAAAGGCAATAATGCAAACACAGATAAGGTTGTAATGAAAGCCACACAGTCACACCCAAAAAATACAGAGGTTGGTCTCAATGCTTCTCACCTTCTTGTCAATCCAGACTCTACCCCCACACTCGCCCCTCCCCTCAGGAGGCACCTGCCTGCCTTCCTCTCAAGTGGGACCCTATGCCTTTCGCTTGCCTGACTCCATCCGCCAGAAGATCTGTGCCAGTTTGGATGCACCCAGTGCTCGAGGATGTGACTGGAGACTCCTGGCACGCAGTCTGGGCTTTGACAGGTCAGATATGCCTCACATGTTTATGTGTGAAAGACAGCTTGGTCACGCACGATTCCAGTGTTGCTACTCAGGTTTCTAGTTCCTACTGTCAAGTGATAACTCAGAGTTGTGTATAAGGCGACATGTAGACATTCACTGTCTGAGGTTAGATGTATGGGGTTATGATTTTTTTTAATTAAAATATAGACAGACAACCGTGAAATATGTTTTGTCATATCTGTGTCATACTGATTTGAATCTGGAAAACATGACATGAATATTAAAGCTGGAGTAGACCGCGTATTTTTGGCATCATTGGGCAAAAAAATTCATAATAAGCTGTCACTATATTTTAATTATAATGTTCTGAGAGAAAACTAGATTTTGCACCTCCTCATGGCTCTGTTTTCAGACTTTTAAAAAAATCTAGCCCGTAACAGAAGACTTTGGCCAATCGCAGGTCATTTCAGAGAGAGAGCGTTCCCTCTGGCTGTTCTACAAATGCAGATATGTGTGCATGTCCCTTTGGTGAAAGCCTGATTCAACACCGGAACAGGAAAAGTTGCTATTCCAGCATCGGCAACGACTGCCTGCACTGCAAAGCAACCCAAAAAAGGAAGATGGATTTGTTAAAAAGAGGCTGACAATATTGGCAAAGCATTTCAGAAATGGAGAGAAAATGTGGCTGATAGTTTGGCCTTCTGCTAACCATCACCGCTGTGGTGCAGCCGTGACTGTTAGCAGAAGGCTGAGCTTTTAGCAGCATCTCTCCAACTCTGAGATGCATCTCCAATATTGTAGCTTGCGCAAGCCTCGAATCACGGTGTGTCGTCTCTAAGGGATTTTTCAGGCATACACGTTTGCAAAGAAAACAGGACCATAGCTCATCGAACTATTGCTATATAACAGCATTGGGATCACAATCGTGATTGGGATGATGTTTGAAATGAGTGCCTAGTGCTCGTACAGGTTGCAACAATGTGTGAGAGGGCTGTATTTTCAAATTCTGTTTTTTTTTTCCCTTTCCAGAAGTGCCTACCCCTTGAATTAAAATATGCTCAATGATTATGGACTTTTTGCCCAGTGATGCCAGAAATATATTGCCTACCACAACTTTAAATTCAGGAACTGTAAACAAAATAATTCAGAAGCTATTTCATATTGCTACGTAGCTAATCCTGCTTTGTGAAATGTGGGACTGTAGTTAGTTGGGTATCATTATTTGTCTGTCAAAATAAAGTGATGCCAGCAGTGTTTGCAACAAATAGTATTAATGACTTCAAATTATGTGTAATCAATAATGGAGTGCTTCATTTACTCTTTTTACAACTTTGTTTTTCATCCCCTCAGGTACTTGAACTACTTTGCAACAAAGCCCAGCCCCACAGGTGTTCTACTGGACTTATGGGAAGCTTGTCACCAAGCTGACGCAGACCTGGTCTCTCTGGCGACCGCGCTGGAGGAAATGGGCAAAAGTGAGGTGCTAGTTGTCATGACAACAGATGGGGATTGTTGATTGGTCAAGAAAGGAGAAAGCAAACCAGACTTTTTTTTTTTCACCGCCGTGATGAAAATAAGAATACCTGCCTATGAATATGCACAAATCATAAGCCCACAGAGCATTTTGGTCTTTTCACATGCACTGTATTACCTCTGCCTCAACTTCTTCTTTTTCACTGACCCCTGATCAGCCACTGTAGCTACAAACCCACCACAACCCACTCCCATGATAACTGCTAATCTGATTCAGCTTGAATTCTCCAAAGCAATGTTGCATCTGCAAAATGTGAATCCAATTTGAGGGCACAAAGGCGTAAAATGGATGTAAAGTCATCTGTTATATGTGGTGTTGACTGTCTTCTTCAAAGATTGAAAATTACACTATTCTTGTATATAAATAACAAAAGCTTTGGAACAAACAAAAAAAAAATCATATATTCAACACACTAAAGCACGCACAGTAAAACGAACAGACAAACACTAACACGGGATTATCCATGTTTCAGTAGCAGCATGAAAGTGCATGATTTAACACCATCTCACCTCATGGCAGGGGCCTTTGTTTTCTCCATTGTCATTCTGTGTGTGCAGTGACTGACAGGCAGTGCCGACCTGTCTAAAACCTCCTCAGGCTACAGACACACTCCAACACACACACACACACACACACACAGACACACACACACACACACTCTAGAATGGGCAAACTGGTCATTAACCAGCTCTGAATCAGATAGGCGAGGGTGTCTAACTGCTTCGGCTGCCCACAAATCACGAGGTCCGAACCCTCAACGTCTGAGGGCTTGAGCATGTCGCTTTGGGCTGAAAAAAAAAAAAGCTGCCTCTTCTTTGTGGTAAGAGGGTGAATTGTTAAGATCGTATAAGAATTGGCAGATAACAAAACCGACTGACTCTTTATATTGTACCAACAAATGCCTCAAAGCCTTGGCATATCATTCTGACTCACAGGGGTGTTTCTCTTTCATCTCTCCTCGCATTCCTCTATCGCTCTGCCACACTCCTCCGATCTGTCGAGAATAAACTGGAGGAAAGCTTTCTGGTCATCCCTTAAAAGTTTCCTTTGGGGAACGCTCTTTAAGTTATTATCCATATTTGTGGATTGTTTGTTGTTGTTTTTTTCATTATCATTGCTGTTCTGATCATAACAGAACGTCATCTGTCATCTGTGCTTGATTAGGCTGCTGTGTTTTATTTTTGATTCTAGTAGAGCAGGCCGAATGGCAGCGTTAGGTTCACAGTGGATGTCTCAGTTGTGAATAACAAAACCATGTTTATTTTGTTATTTGTGAAATGGTGCATCTATTCAAAATGTAATCTGTAAAAGATGATTAGAGGTGGTCAGACGTCCAGCTGAATTTACTGTATGCTGTCTCTCATAGGCATTTTTTGCTTTGCTGGACAGTTTCCATTGGCCAGAGATGAATATTACAGAATAGATTAGCCTTTCCTTGAGTCAACTAGGCAGCACGGGACCATAAAATTTACCTCAACGCTAACTGCATTTCAATCTATTCTCTGTCCACCAGTTGTATCTGTGTCCATCTGTCTATCTGTTGCCCTGTAACTCATTATGTCTCTCAATTTGATAACATATTGTTAACCGTTTCATTATGCCACCTGCTTTGTGGTCAGGGTCCTCAAGCTTTTTACATGATCAATATTGTTCTGTCAGTTATTGTTAGACAGGAACTGAAATGCTTTCATCTTTGTCATTACTTAAGTTTTGTGTTAT
The DNA here is from genome assembly GCA_947000775.1 of Pterois miles. Taxonomy (NCBI): domain Eukaryota; kingdom Metazoa; phylum Chordata; class Actinopteri; order Perciformes; family Scorpaenidae; genus Pterois; species Pterois miles. Next base: position 9,924,882 of record CAMQGK010000341.1, read on the forward strand.
CGAGTCTTTTTCTCCCTCACAGCAAAAAAAGTGTTTGTATCATTGAAACCACAGAAACCAAAACACAGGCAGTATCCCCCCTCTACAGCAGTGAGTCAAGTCACTGTTTCGTGTGAATGAACTGAAAACACAAGTGTGTATGTGTGAGTGAGTGGGTGTGTGTGGGCAGGTGGGTGTGCACGTACAGTATGTGCACACGCTTCAGATCTGTCATTTCTCTTTGTAAGTGCTATGCAAGTACAAAAGAAAAGCGAAGCATTTTGACTTCTTTTGTTTCCTGGAAGAGTAATTCTATTTTTTCAGATAAGGGCATTGACAGGGTTTTGATTTTGTATCCTGAAGTGGTTTAAGAGTGGTTTAACATTTTTGGTTATGGTGGTATGCATGGGAATTCTTCATCTGGACGGGAAGGATTGGATCACTGACCAAGGAGCCACTATAGAAAAAGCCCATGTGGGAAAACTCAACAATGTATGGTGCAATGGCTACAAAACAAGTTGTGACTAATATCATGAACTCGTGCCCTGCAGGTCTTTGCTTGTGAGGGAATATCTGAACACGACCTGTTCAGAACTTTGGATCCCTGAACACTGCAGGACTATTTTCTTTCCTCAAATCTTGTTACAGAGACTGGCTAGCTGTAGACTACAGTGTTTATTCGTCCATATTTCTTGAAAATCTGTTGGATCTTTGGCCATAGCTCTGGATAATTTATGCTGGAGCTGGACTGGATTCCTCCTTGCTCTCATCAAAGAGAAAAATTTAGCCTTTGTTCAAGAAGTCAGACATTTTTACAAAAAAGCTAAATTCAGTGACATTATTTTATCTCTGTAAAGTATCAATTGTAAATAAACGTCTAGCCTTCTTACCTGTAACTAAATATAATTTTTATGCAATAAATTATATTTCTTAGTTTAAGAACAGTGTGTTCTGTTGTCATTGAATTAAAGCATTATTGCAAAAACAGGGCTGTACGATGGTGCACTGTCGCCTCACAGCAAGAGGGTCGCAGGTTCAAATCTGGCTTCTTTGGAGCACCTTGGCCATCTGTGTTTTTGTGAATTTTGTCAATTTCACCCCATTCATTCATTATCCGTAACCGCTTACCCCATTCAGGGTCACAGGGGGGCTGGAGCTGATCCCAGACAGATCGCCAGACTATCACAGGGCTGACACAGAGACAGAAAACCATTCATGCTCACATTTACACCTACGAGTAATTTAGAGTGAACATGAGTTTGGAGTGTGGGAGGCAGCCAGAGAACCCAGAGGAAACCCACACTAACATGAGGAGAACATGCAAACTCCACACAGAAGGGCCCCGAGCTGGATTCGGACCTGCGACCCTCTTGCTGTGAGGTGATAGTGCTAACCGCTGCACCACCGTGCCACCCCAATTTCACCATTTCACTAAAATACAGCTACTGACCCTGCTCCGCTTTCCTTCACATCTCATTGGAAAATTCCCTTTAGGTCCATTTAGCTTGGAAAGCTTTTAACTGGCAGGCTGTCCAGGTTTCAGATTAACAAGGTTTTATAGACACTAATAGTGTCCTTTAAGGATTGACACTGTGTGCTTAGATCGAGCAGTCTAACCTATGTTTATTTTTTTTTTGTACAAGTGCAGGATGTGTGGGGATTTGTCAGATTAGACTCTTACATTGAGAACAAATATCCGAATGAGTCATCTGTGGAGAGAGTGCACTGCAGTTTGATCTTAATGACATTAGATTACATTAGATGCACTGCTAACTGATTGAGGACAGTTAGGATAAGATATAAAAGGTGACTGCATCAGCCCACTCCCTCACCTTTTACTTGTTAAGGAATAAATTGGCACTGAGAATAATATAAGTGTGTAAAAAATATTTTGATAACATTTTGCATGTATACACACATGGCGTACAGCGCTTATACAACAGATATTCTTCTGCACTGTGAAATGGTAATAGTGATTTTTGAGTCCACCTAAACAGAAATCAAAAATAAATATGTCACCATATGCACTGAGACATACAGTGCATTACAATGCTATGGAAGCATTTCATGAAAACACGTATCTATAGTGCTGAGCATTATAATCTGCAGAGTCGCACATGGAGGATGTATTTGATTTTAGGCTCATAATGGAAAGACTAATTAAACATTTTGGAGTATATTATTTGTGCAGATCTGTTGCTGCCAGGGGGAAACAGCAGTTAAGCAGCTGTGAGTTGGATAACCTCCACATTCATCGGGTGATTCATTTGGTAATGATCAGTTTAGTTCAGTGGTGTCCACTCATGTGTCACAGAAAGCAAAGTGTCTGCAGGTTTTGACTCCAGTCAAAGACACACAACCACCTGGTGTCATGTTTGGTTGTAGATGGCTTTTAGTCTTTTTTCTTCTTCCAGCTATTGTAATTGTTTTCACATTCCAGAGAGGTTCAATGCCATGCCACTGGATATGCTGTCATATGGCGCCCTCTCCTGGCAGATATGGTCAGTAACTCACACGTACCTTCAAATGCCAGCACACATTTAATTTCTTCCTTTGTTATTTATATGTGCTGTTGCAAAGACGGCTGGGTTGGGTATGGACTGGGTTATAATGTCTATGCTTTACACATTGCCATCCATATCTATTTTACATGATGGCCCATTTTACCTGACTCCATCTGATGTGTTATTATTATTACCAGCTATGAGTTAGTCATTTTGGACCTGGAACAGAAAATGAATTTACATGACCAAAACACAACAGTCAAATTTGATTTTATTATTAAAACAAACAGATGTTTCATAGAAAGCAGCAGGATTTTGAAAGTAGAAAAAACAGCACTATCAATCCTAGAAATCTGTTACAGCATGTTATTCTCAGCACAAAAGATCGTTTCCATCCTTCATTGACCCCTTTATCCCAGAATCTCCCGCTGATGTTAATCTCTCCCTGCATACTCAGTTATTTTCTCATAACTTCATGCAATATTTCTAATTAATTAAAGCTGTTAATAAATTGTCTCCTGCAGTTCTGGTGCAGCTATTAGGGGATGTTTTCATAAGGATGGCAGCCTGCTTGTATAGTGCTGACATATACAGAGTAAAAGGATGTCCACACCATGTCAAGGGGGTTCTCATGTCTGTCGACGATGCCCATCCGGGATCAAGAAGAGTCTGCAAGGACAGGGACCTCAGTGCGGGGGTCCACGCTGGATAGAAAAGGGGAAGATATAAGATGAGCGATAAAAGCTGTGATAGTAGGATTGGCAGGTACACCGACACACACAAAGGAGAGAAGAGGAGGTGGAGGGCAAGTATGAACCATCTCATATTAAAAGTAAAGATTTATTTCTTTAAATGTTTTCAGATACAGATGGATTATTAATCCGTTCACCTTTATTCTCTTGAGATTTTAACTGTTATTTCCCCTTGTCTGCATTTGAGGAAAGGACTGTAGAGAAGAAGAGAGGAGAGGAGAGGAGAGGAGAGGAGAGGAGAGGAGAGGAGATGAGGGCAATTAGGTCCAGAAACAGACAGAAGCATCACTGCAGACCCTTCCCACCCTGAACACAACATGTTTGAACCGTTTAACAACACTGTACGCCAAAACAACCAGACTCAGGAAGTTTCCACCCTCAGGCCATCACACTGATGAGCACTTTTATCAGTCATGTACTGTCAGTAACACACTAACACCAAAATATACACTTCTGCTGTTAGATGGATTGACATGAACTATTGATTGGATACAGAGCACTTCTGTTCTGAAACTGCTCAGAAATTCCCTTATTTTAAATCTAGTTGGAAAAGCCATCCATCCTCTGAATGCTCAAGGTCTCTAGTTTGTGGCTGTAAAGTTTCACGAGGCTGTGATTATCCTAGAGGTCACCACGGGTTATTTTATACAGCAGGTCAAGTTTCAATAAATGGTCTCACTAAATGAAATGGCTGCTGTGGGGACTAACATCATCACACATGAATATAATTGGGCTCATTGGATCCACAAGAGTCTCAGATTTACAGTGATTACCAATTTATGTCATTTCAAGACTGTTTAGATACTCCAGTATGCAGAAATATTCAAACACACCAATTCAGAATAGGCGAAAATAACACATTTAAACTGCATTCAATAAAACTAGATATGATTATCATAAATTGGGCATGTCTGTAAAGAGGAGACTATTTTCAAAAGGCTCCCTTAACCTCTATGTGATGCTCCTTTAGAGCATAGTTTTAAAAAAAAAAAAGCTGTGCCGCCTATTTTCTTGTGCATATAATTGTGATTATTTCAAAATCCAGCAGTAGAAGACCTGAGAGCTTGTGATAATAAAACGACAGAGTCTGCAACATAGGCTGGCCCCAAACCATTAAGAGCTTTAACAACAAGTAAGAGCTCCATTCTAAAATATATTGGCAGCAAATGGAGTGTTGCTAAAACCAAGGCAAAAATTATGTCACAGCTCTGAATAAGTTGAATTACTGTATTTTCAACGTGTTTAAAAGGGCATTGCAAAAATCTGATCCATTTGAAATAAAAGCATCATATGATACGTAGACTTTCAGCATCTTTAGGATAGGAATGGACATACTTGAGCAATGTTTCTGAAGTCATAAAAAGGTGTTTTAATCACCATCCTTATGTGTAAAGCCATAGACAGACAGATAGATAGATAGATAGATAGATAGATAGATAGATAGATAGATAGATAGATAGATAGATAGATAGATTTTTGTTTGGGTAAATGGTCATAACAACATTGCCACCTAGTGGTGACCTGTAAATGCCATGGAAAACTATAAGACTACAAATCCCACAGTGCTCCAGTCATAGTCAGGTGGGCGAATCATGGCTGAAGACGCCGACAGGAGACAGGTTACAACCGTTTACGTTTCCCGTTTAACGTAAAGGCAATCTAAGTTTGTTTAGCCTTTTATTTGTCATGTTTGTTTGTTATCTTTGGTTTGACTGTTGTTGTGTTTTGGAACAACCCTGATTTATTTTGGATGAACTGCACGAGCCATTCAACGTTAAACCAGCCTGAGAAGTCAAACAAATCGACCATCACTGTGAGTAGACCAAGAAATTAAATTGTTCAAAATGTCTGTTTCTGTAAAGCGTCTAAAGTGAATTTTAGAAAGCAACTGGAAGGAATCTGCGACACTTACTAATATTTTTTTAGGACATACTATACTATGACTTTATGACATATGCTACTGCAGGCCATGAAGTGTTGGCATGATATACTATGACTTTTTACTGACATACTACACTGATTTTTTTATGAGATATTGTACTATGACTTTTTACTGACATAATATACTTTTAATTTTTTTTATAACATACTTAGACGACCCCTTTTTTATGGAACATCATAATATTGATTTTTATACCATACAATGAATTTTGAGGACTTTCTCCCCTCTCACTCCCTCTCACTCATCGTAGCTCCAGCAGGGGACCCCAAACTTACTTTCCCGGGCCACATGAACCAGCTCTGACTGGGGGACCCTGAGGCGTTCCCAGGCCACTGTGGACATATAATTTCTCCACCTAGTCCTGGGTCTACCCTGGGGCCTCCTCCCAGCTGGACCCAGCTGACTCTTTTTTCAATATATTATGCTATTACTCTTTTAGGACTTTTTCCACATACTGTACTGTGACTTTTGTCAATATACTACACTGACTTTTATTATTATTATTATTATTATTATTATTATTATTATTATTTATGATATACTATACCATGACATTCTTTTATATTTGTTTTGACAGTCGATACTATGACTTTTTTTTTCTCCATGTATCATACCATGACTATTTTTTTTACATACTATTAGGACATACTATACACTCCTGATCAAAATCTTAAGACCAGTTAAAAAATTGCAAGAATTTTCATTTTGCACTGTTGTATCTAAGAAGGTTCTAAGTAGAGTTTCAAAATGCAAAAAGAAGAAATGGGAACAAGAGACCAAATGTTTTGAGCAGGCAATTTATTGAAAAGAACAATTTAACTGAAATAGGCTGTTCATCAGCTGATCAAAAGTTTAAGACCACATCCTTTAAAAGCCCAAATCTGTGCAAAAATTTGGATTCCATGTCATTTTCTGTCAAGTAATCACACTGTCAAGACCTCTTGATGGGAAAAGCAAAAAAACTCACTGCCTTCGAACGTGGCAGGACTGTTGAGCTGCATAGACAAGGCCTCTCACAGCGTGCCATCGCTGCTGAGGTTGGACGCAGTAAGACAGTCATTTTGCATTTCTTAAAAGATCCTGAGGTTTATGGAACAAAAAAATCAAGTGGTAGACCCAAAAAAATCTGACCGGCACTGAGCTGGAGGGTCCGAATGGCTGTCCGTCAAGACACGGGACGATCCTCATCCCAAATTAAGGCCATTACTGGTGCTGACTGCAGCCCAATAACCATCAGACGGCATCTGCAAAGGAACGGCTTCAAAAACAAAAAACGTCTTCAAAGGCCACGTCTCCTTCAACGCCACAAAATTGCCCGTTTGGCCTTTGCAAGGGAGCACCAAACATGGGACGTTCAAAGTTGGAAGAAAGTTTTATTCTCTGATGAGAAAAAAATTTAACCTTGATGGTCCTGATGGCTTCCAACGCTACTGGCATGACAAGGAGATGCCACCTGAGATTTTTTTCAACACGGCACAGCGGAGGGGGCGCCATCGTGATCTGGGGTGCCTTTTCCTTCAATGGAACAATGGAGCTCCAGGTTGTGCAGGGCGTCAAACAGCAGCTGGCTACGTGGAGATGTTGCAGCGGGCATCCCTCATGACTGAGGGCCCTCGTCTGTGTGCTGATGACTGGGTTTTTCAGCAGGACAATGCTGCAATTCACAATGCCCGTCTGACAAAGGATTTTTTTCAGGAGAATAACATCACTCTTTTGGATCATCCTGCATGTTCCCCTGATCTAAATCCAATTGAGAACATTTGGGGATGGATGGCAAGGGAAGTTTACAAAAATGGACATCAGTTCCAGACAGTGGATGCCCTTCGTGAAGCCATCTTCACCACTTGGAGCAACATTCCTACAAGCCTTTTGGAAACACTCGCATCAAGCATGCCAACACGAATTTTTGAAGTGATCAACAATAATGGTGGAGCTACTCATTACTGAGTCTGTTTTTGAGACTTTAATTTCTGTTTTAGATGTGGTCTTAAACTTTTGATCAGCTGATGAACAGCCTATTTTAGTTAAATTGTTCTTTTCAATAAAATGCCTGCTCAAAACATTTAGTCTCTTGCTCTCATTTCTTCTTTTTGCATTTTGAAACTCTACTTAGAACCTTCTTAGATACAACAGTGCAAAACGTAAATTCTTGCAATTTTTTAACTGGTCTTAAGATTTTGATCAGGAGTGTATAATGACTTTTTTCAACATACTACACAATGACTATTTTATTTTTGTTACTTTTTGTCATACAAACTATTACTTTTATTGGCATACTATACTATGATTTTTTTTACTGTCACTATACTGTGACTTTTTTGTCATACAGTACTATGACTTTTTTAATAAAACATTTAGACATTCTGTACTGTGATTTTTACATTTTTTTTGACATATAATACTTAAGACTTTTTCTAATAGATTATGCTATGGCTTTTTTCTGTCATCTACTATGACTTTTTTTCATAACTTTTTTCAACATACTATACAACGACTTCTTTCATGACTTTTTTCGACATTCTACACTATGACTTTTTTCGACATACTACAATATGACTTTTTTCATGACTTTTATTCATTACTTGCTTCGACATACTATACTATGACTTTTTCAACATACTATACTGTGACTTTTTCCATGACTTTTTTCAACATACCATACTATGATTTTTTTTCGACATACTATACTATGACTTTTTTCAACATACTATACTATGATTTTTTTGACATACTATACTCTGACTTTTTCATGACTTTTTCAACATACTAAACTGACTTTTTCAACATACATTACTGTGACTTTTTTCCGACATATTATACTATGACTTTTTTCATGACGTTTTCGATATACTATACTATGACTTTTTTTTGTAAAATTTTCCAACATTTCATGAAATGACTTTTTTCCACCATAGAATTATTTTACATGCTATAATACCACCGTTTTCATGATTTTTTTCAATATCAAAAAAATTTGACGTTTTCAATGAAAAATTTCGACATACAGTGAACCCTCGCTATAATGCGGTTCACCTTTCGCGGCTTCGCTGCTTCGCGGATTTTTTTTACAGTGCATTTATTGTGCTCTGAATCCTGATTGAAAAAGAAAGAGTGCCAACAACGACCCATAACGATGTTGTTCTCTCGGAGAAAGACTCCTGCGCAGCCTGCAGTTGAAACAGACGCTACAGCGCAGCGGAGTGAGGACGGAGAGGCTCAGCTGGAGGGACTGTGAAATACGCGAGTGACAATGTTTCCAACCTTGTATTCATTACTATACTTACAATACCGTTCTTTAAACTATCATAGTTATTTGTAAGAAAACGTTAATATTTTTATTTCTTAAACATATTTTGGGCCTGAAAACAGGTTTTGATTTTTGGTTTCATTCTATAGTACAGTATTGCATTGTAAAATAACAGTAAAAAATAAAGCTGACTGCTTCACGGATTTCACGCGGGTTATTTTTGGAACGCAACTCCCGCGATAAACGAGGGTTCACTGTACTATACTATGACATTTTTTTTTTTTTTTTAAATTTTCCAACATTTCACGAAATGACTTTTTTTCCAGCATAGAATCATTTTACATGCTATAATACAAAAGTTTTCATGATTTTTTTCAACATCAAAAAAATTTGATGTTTTCATCGAAAAATTTCGACATACTATACTTTGACGTTTTTTTTCTTTTTTTAATTTTACAACATTTCACGAAATGACTTTTTTCCAAAATAGAATCATTTTACATGCTATAATACTACCGTTTTCCTGATTTTTTTCAACATCAAAAAAATTTGACGTTTTCATCGAAAAATTTCGACATGCTATACTATGACGTTTTTTTTTGGTAAAATTTTCCAACACTTCACAAAATGACTTTTTTCCACCATAGAATCATTTTACATGCTATAATACGACCACTTCCATGATTTTTTTCAACATCAAAAAAATTTGACGTTTTCAGCGAAAAATTTCGACATACTACACTGACGTTTTTTTTTTTTTTTTTTTTTTTTTAAATTTTCCAACATTTCACGAAATGACTGTTTTCCACCATAGAATCATTTTACATGCTGTCATACGACCCTTTTCATGATTTTTTTCAACATCAAAAAAATTTGACGTTTTCATCGAAAAATTTCGACATACTACACTATGACGTTTTTTTTTGTTTTTTTTTTAAATTTTCCAACATTTCACGAAATGATTGTTTTCCACCATAGAATCATTTTACATGCTATAATACGACCACTTCCATGATTTTTTTCAACATCAAAAAAATTTGACGTTTTCAGCGAAAAATTTCGACATACTACACTGACGTTTTTTTTTTTTTTTTTTTTTTTTATTTTCCAACATTTCACGAAATGACTGTTTTCCACCATAGAATCATTTTACATGCTGTCATACGACCCTTTTCATGATTTTTTTCAACATCAAAAAAATTTGACGTTTTCATCGAAAAATTTCGACATACTATACTATGACGTTTTTTTGTCGAATTTTCCAATACTTCACAAAATGACTTTTTTCCACCATAGAATCATTTTACATGCTATAATACTACCGTTTTCATGATTTTTTTCAACATCAAAAAAATTTGACGTTTTCAGCGAAAAATTTCGACATACTATACTATGACGTTTTTTTTCTTTTTTTAATTTTCCAACATTTCACAAAATGACTTTTTTCCACCATAGAATCATTTTACATGCTATAATACGACCGTTTTTTTAAATTTTTTTCAACATCAAAAAAATTTGACATTTTCATCGAAAAATTTCGACATACTATATTATGACGTTTTTTTCTTTTTAATTTTCCAACAATTCATGAAATGACTGTTTTCATCCATAGAATCATTTTATATACTATAATATGACCCTTTTCATGATTTTTTCCAACATCAAAAAAATTTGACGTTTTCATCGAAAAATTTCGACATACTATACTATGACGTTTTCTTGTCGAATTTTCCAACATTTCGCAAAATAACTTTTTTCCACCATAGAATCATTTTACATGCTATAATACGACCGTTTTCATGATTTTTTTCAACATCAAAAAAATTTGTCTTTTTCATCGAAAAATTTCGACATACTATACTATGACGTTTTTGTTTTTTTTTTTTTTAATTTTCCAACACTTCACAAAATGACTTTTTTCCACCATAGAATCATTTTACATGCTATAATACTACCGTTTTCATGATTTTTTTCAACATCAAAAAAATTTGACGTTTTCAGCGAAAAATTTCGACATACTATACTATGACGTTTTTTTTTCTTTTTTTAATTTTCCAACATTTTACGAAATGACTTTTTTCCACCATAGAATCATTTTACATGCTATAATACTACCGTTTTCATGATGTTTTTCAACATCAAAAAAATTTGTATTTTTCATCGAAAAATTTTGACATACTATACTATGACGTTTTTTGTTTTTTTTTTAATTTTCCAACATTTCACGAAATGACTGCTTTCCACCATAGAATCATTTTACATGTTATAATACGACCGTTTTTTTTATTTTTTTCAACATCAAAAAAATTTGACATTTTCGTCGAAAAATTTCGACATACTATACTATGACGTTTTTTTTGTCAAATTTTCCAATATTTCACAAAATGACTTTTTTCCACCATAGAATCATTTTACATGCTATAATACGACCGATTTCATGATTTTTTTAGACATCAAAGAAATTTGACGTTTTCAGTAAAAAAATTTCGACATACTATACTATGACGTTTTTTTTTTAAATTTTCCAACATTTCACGAAATGACTTTTTTCTACCATAGAATCATTTTACATGCTATACTACGACCGTTTTCATGATTTTTTTAGACATCAAAAAAATTTGACGTTTTCAGTAAAAAAATTTCGACATACTATACTATGAAGGTTTTTTTTCTTTTTTTAATTTTCCAACATTTCACAAAATGACTTTTTTACACCATAGAATCATTTTACATGCTATAATACGAACGTTTTTATGATTTTTTTCAACATCCAAAAAATTTGACGTTTTTATCGAAAAATTTCGACATACTATACTATGACGTTTTTTTGTCGAATTTTCCAACACTTCACAAAATGACTTTTTTCCACCATAGAATCATTTTACATGTTATAATACGACTGTTTTTTTATTTTTTTCAACATCAAAAAAATTTGACATTTTCGGCGAAAAATTTCGACATGCTATACTATGACGTTTTTTTTTTTGGTAAAATTTTCCAACATTTCACGAAATGACTTTTTTCCACCATAGAATCATTTTACATGCTATAGTACTACCGTTATCATGATGTTTTTCAACATCAAAAAAACTTGTCTTTTTCATCGAAAAATTTTGACATACTATACTATGATGTTTTTTGTTTTTTTTTTTTAATTTTCCAACATTTCACGAAATGACTGCTTTCCACCATAGAATCATTTTACATGCTATAATACTACCGTTTTCATGATTTTTTTCAACATCAAAAAAATTTGACGTTTTCAGCGAAAAATTTCGACATACTATACTATGACGTTTTTTTTCTTTCTTTAATTTTCCAACATTTCACAAAAAAACTTTTTTCCACCATAGAATCATTTTACATGCTATAATACGACCGTTTTTTTTATTTTTTTCAACATCAAAAAAATTTTACGTTTTCAGCGAAAAATTTCGACATACTATACTATGACGTTTTTTTTTTCTTTTTTTAATTTTACAACATTTCACGAAATGACTTTATTCCACCATAGAATCATTTTACATGCTATAATACGAACGTTTTCATGATTTTTTTCAACATCCAAAAAATTTGACGTTTTCATCGAAAAATTTCGACATACTATACTATGACGTTTTTTTCGTCAAATTTTCCAACATTTCACGAAATGACTTTTTTCCACCATAGAATCATTTTACATGCTATAATACGACCGATTTCATGATTTTTTTCAACATCCAAAAAATTTGTCTTTTCATCGAAAAATTTAAACATACTATACTATGACGTTTTTTTTCTTTTTTTAATTTTCCAACATTTCACGAAATGACTTTTTTCCACCATAGAATCATTTTACATGCTATAATACGACCGTTTCCATGATTTTTGTTAACATCAAAAAAATTTGACGTTTTCGGCGAAAAATTTCGACATGCTATACTATGACGTTTTTTTTTTGGTAAAATTTTCCAACATTTCACGAAATGACTTTTTTCCGCCATAGAATCATTTTACATGCTATAATACTACCGTTTTCATGATTTTTTTCAACATTAAAAAAATTTGACGTTTTCAGCGAAAAATTTCGACATACTATACTATGACGTTTTTTTCTTTCTTTAATTTTCCAACATTTCACAAAAAAACTTTTTTCCACCATAGAATCATTTTACATGCTATAATACGACCGTTTTTTTTATTTTTTTCAACATCAAAAAAATTTGACGTTTTCAGCGAAAAATTTCGACATACTATACTATGACGTTTTTTTTTCTTTTTTTAATTTTACAACATTTCACGAAATGACTGCTTTCCACCATAGAATCATTTTACATGCTATAATACGACCGATTTCATGATTTTTTTAGACATCAAAAAAATTTGACGTTTTCAGTAAAAAAATTTCGACATACTATACTATGACGTTTTTTTTGTCAAATTGTCCAATATTTCACAAAATGACTTTTTTCCACCACAGAATCATTTTACATGCTATAATACGACAGTTTTCATGATTTTTTTGATCATCAAAAAGATTTGACGTTTTCATCGAAAAATTTCGACATGCTATCCTATGACGTTTTTTTGGTAAAATTTTCCAACATTTCACAAAATGACTTTTTTCCACCATAGAATCATTTTACATGCTATAATACTACCGTTTTCATGATTTTTTTCAACATCAAAAAAATTTGACGTTTTCAGCGAAAAATTTCGACATACTATACTATGACGGTTTTTTTTTTTTTTATTTTCCAACATTTCACGAAATGACTGTTTTCCACCATAGAATCATTTTACATGCTATAATACGACCGATTTCATGATTTTTTTAGACATCAAAAAAATTTGACGTTTTCAGTAAAAAAATTTCGACATACTATACTATGACGTTTTTTTTGTCAAATTTTCCAACATTTCACAAATGACTTTTTTCCACCATAGAATCATTTTACATGCTATAATACGACCGTTTTCATGATTTTTTTCAACATCAAAAAAATTTGACGTTTTCAGCGGAAAAATTTCGACATACTATACTATGACGTTTTTTTTTTTAATTTTCCAACGTTTCACGAAATGACTTTTTTCCAAAATAGAATCATTTTACATGCTATAATACTACCGTTTTCCTGATTTTTTTCAACATCAAAAAAATTTGACGTTTTCATCGAAAAATTTCGACATGCTATACTATGACATTTTTTTTTTTGGTAAAATTTTCCAACACTTCACAAAATGACTTTTTTCCACCATAGAATCATTTTACACGCTATAATACGACCGTTTCCATGATTTTTTTCAACATCAAAAAAATTTTACGTTTTCATCGAAAAATTTCGACATACTATACTATGACGTTTTTTTTTCTTTTTTTAATTTTCCAACATTTCGCAAAATAACTTTTTTCCACCATAGAATCATTTTACATGCTATAATACGACCGTTTTCATGATTTTTTTCAACATCAAAAAAATTTGTCTTTTTCATCGAAAAATTTCGACATACTATACTATGACGTTTTTTTTTTTTTTTTTAATTTTCCAACATTTCATGTAATGACTGCTTTCCACCATAGAATCATTTTACATGCTATACTACGACCGTTTTCATGATTTTTTTTCAACATCAAAAAAATTTGACGTTTTCAGCGAAAAATTTCGACATACTATACTATGACGTTTTTTTTCTTTCTTTAATTTTCCAACATTTCACAAAAAAACTTTTTTCCACCATAGAATCATTTTACATGCTATAATACGACCGTTTTTTTTATTTTTTTCAACATCAAAAAAATTTGACGTGTTCAGCGAAAAATTTCGACATACTATACTATGACGTTTTTTTTCTTTTTTTAATTTTCCAACATTTCACAAAATGACTTTTTTCCACCATAGAATCATTTTAAATGCTATAATACAACCGATTTCATGATTTTTTTCAACATCAAAAAAAATTGTTTTTCATCGAAAAATTTCAACATACTATAGTATGACGTTTTTTTTCTTTTTTTAATTTTCCAACATTTTACGAAATGACTTTTTTCCGCCACAGAATCATTTTACATGCTATAATACGACCGTTTTAATGATTTTTTTGAACATCAAAAAAATTTGTCTTTTTCATCGAAAAATTTCGACATACTATACTATGACGTTTTTTTTTTTTTTTTTTAATTTTCCAACATTTCACGAAATGACTGCTTTCCACCATAGAATCATTTTACATGTTATAATACGACCGTTTTTTTTATTTTTTTCAACATCAAAAAAATTTGACATTTTCGTCGAAAAATTTCGACATACTATACTATGACGTTTTTTTTGTCAAATTTTCCAATATTTCACAAAATGACTTTTTTCCACCACAGAATCATTTTACATGCTATAATATGACCGTTTTCATGATTTTTTTGAACATCAAAAAAATTTGTATTTTTCATCGAAAAATTTCGACATACTATACTATGACGTTTTTTGTTTTTTTTTAAATTTTCCAACATTTAACGAAATGACTGCTTTCCACCATAGAATCATTTTACATGTTATAATACGACCGTTTTTTTTATTTTTTTCAACATCAAAAAAATTTGACATTTTCAGCAAAAAAATTTCGACATACTATACTATGACGTTTTTTTTTTTTAATTTTCCAACATTTCACGAAATGACTTTTTTCTACGATAGAATCATTTTACCTGCTATACTACGACCGATTTCATGATTTTTTTCAACATTAAAAAAATTTGACGTTTTCATTAAAAAATTTCGAAATACTATACTATGACGTTTTTTTTTTTTTTTTAATTTTCCAACATTTCACGAAATGACTGTTTTCCACCATAGAATCATTTTACATGCTATAATACGACCGTTTTCATGATTTTTTTAGACATCAAAAAAATTTTACGTTTTCATCGAAAAATTTCGACATACTATACTATGACGTTTTTTTCTTTTTTTAATTTTCCAACATTTCGCAAAATAACTTTTTTCCACCATAGAATCATTTTACATGCTATAATACGACCGTTTTCATGATTTTTTTCAACATCAAAAAAATTTGTCTTTTTCATCGAAAAATTTCGACATACTATACTATGACGTTTTTTTTTTTTTTTTTTAATTTTCCAACATTTCACGTAATGACTGCTTTCCACCATAGAATCATTTTACATGCTATAATACTACCGTTTTCATGATTTTTTTCAACATCAAAAAAATTTGACGTTTTCATCGAAAAATTTCGACATACTATACTATGACGTTTTTTTTGTCAAATTTTCCAACATTTCACAAATGACTTTTTTCCACCATAGAATCATTTTACATGCTATAATACTACCGTTTTCATGATTTTTTTCAACATCAAAAAAATTTGACGTTTTCAGCGAAAAATTTCGACATACTATATACTATGACGTTTTTTGTTTTTTTTTTAATTTTCCAACATTTCACGAAATGACTGCTTTCCACCATAGAATCATTTTACGTTATAATACGACCGTTTTTTTTATTTTTTTCAACATCAAAAAAATTTGACATTTTCGTCGAAAAATTTCGACATACTATACTATGACGTTTTTTTTGTCAAATTTTCCAATAATTCACAAAATGACTTTTTTCCACCACAGAATCATTTTACATGCTATAATATGACCGTTTTCATGATTTTTTTGAACATCAAAAAAATTTGTATTTTTCATCGAAAAATTTCGACATACTATACTATGACGTTTTTTGTTTTTTTTTAATTTTCCAACATTTCACGAAATGACTGCTTTCCACCATAGAATTATTTTACATGTTATAATACGACCGTTTTTTTTATTTTTTTCAACATCAAAAAAATTTGACATTTTCGACGAAAAATTTCGACATACTATACTATGACGTTTTTTTTGTCAAATTTTCCAATATTTCACAAAATGACTTTTTTCCACCATAGAATCATTTTACATGCTATAATACGACCGATTTCATGATTTTTTTAGACATCAAAAAAATTTGACGTTTTCAGTAAAAAAATTTCGACATACTATACTATGACGTTTTTTTTTTTTTTAATTTTCCAACATTTCACGAAATGACTTTTTTCTACGATAGAATCATTTTACATGCTATACTACGACCGATTTCATGAGTTTTTTCAACATTAAAAAAATTTGACGTTTTCATTAAAAAATTTCGAAATACTATACTATGACGTTTTTTTTTTTTTTTTTAATTTTCCAACATTTCACGAAATGACTGTTTTCCACCATAGAATCATTTTACATGCTATAATACGACCGTTTTCATGATTTTTTTAGACATCAAAAAAATTTTACGTTTTCATCGAAAAATTTCGACATACTATACTATGACGTTTTTTTTCTTTTTTTAATTTTCCAACATTTCGCAAAATAACTTTTTTCCACCATAGAATCATTTTACATGCTATAATATGACCGTTTTCATGAATTTTTTCAACATCAAAAAAATTTGTCTTTTTCATCGAAAAATTTCGACATACTATACTATGACGTTTTTTTTTTTTTTTTTTAATTTTCCAACATTTCACGTAATGACTGCTTTCCACCATAGAATAATTTTACATGCTATAATACGACCGTTTTCATGAATTTTTTCAACATCAAAAAAATTTGTCTTTTTCATCGAAAAATTTCGACATACTATACTATGACGTTTTTTTTTTTTTTTTTTAATTTTCCAACATTTCACGAAATGACTTTTTTCTACCATAGAATTATTTTACATGCTATACTACGACCGATTTCATGATTTTTTTCAACATTAAAAAAATTTGACGTTTTCATCAAAAAATTTTGACATACTATACTATTTTGTTTTTTTTTTTTTTAATTTTTCCAACATTTCATGAAATGACTGTTTTCCACCATAGAATCATTTTACATGCTATAATACGACCGATTTCATGATTTTTTTAGACATCAAAAAAATTTGACGTTTTCAGTAAAAAAATTTACAACATACTATACTATGAAGGTTTTTTTCTTTTTTTAATTTTCCAACATTTCACAAAATGACTTTTTTCCACCATAGAATCATTTTACATGCTATAATACGAACGTTTTTATGATTTTTTTCAACATCAAAAAAATTTGACGTTTTTATCGAAAAATTTCGACGTACTATACTATGACGATTTTTTCGACAAATTTTCCAAGATTTCACGAAATGACTTTTTTCCACCATAAAATCATTTTACATGCTATAATACGACCCTTTTCATGATTTTTTTCAACATCAAAAAAATTTGACGTTTTCAGCGGAAAAATTTCGACATACTATACTATGACGTTTTTTTTTTTAATTTTCCAACATTTCACGAAATGACTTTTTTCCAAAATAGAATCATTTTACATGCTATAATACTACCATTTTCCTGATTTTTTTCAACATCAAAAAAATTTGACGTTTTCATCGAAAAATTTCGACATGCTATACTATGACGTTTTTTTTTTTTGGTAAAATTTTCCAACACTTCACAAAATGACTTTTTTCCACCATAGAATCATTTTACACGCTATAATACGACCGTTTCCATGATTTTTTTCAACATCAAAAAAATTTTACGTTTTCATCGAAAAATTTCGACATACTATACTATGACTTTTTTTTCTTTTTTTAATTTTCCAACATTTCGCAAAATAACTTTTTTCCACCATAGAATCATTTTACATGCTATAATACGACCGTTTTCATGATTTTTTTCAACATCAAAAAAATTTGTCTTTTTCATCGAAAAATTTCGACATACTATACTATGACGTTTTTTTTTTTTTTTTTATTTTTCCAACATTTCATGTAATGACTGCTTTCCACCATAGAATCATTTTACATGCTATAATACTACCGTTTTCATGATTTTTTTTCAACATCAAAAAAATTTGACGTTTTCAGCGAAAAATTTCGACATACTATACTATGACGTTTTTTTTTTTTCTTTAATTTTCCAACATTTCACAAAAAAACTTTTTTCCACCATAGAATCATTTTACATGCTATAATACGACCGTTTTTTTTATTTTTTTCAACATCAAAAAAATTTGACGTGTTCAGCGAAAAATTTCGACATACTATACTATGACGTTTTTTTTCTTTTTTTAATTTTCCAACATTTCACAAAATGACTTTTTTCCACCATAGAATCATTTTAAATGCTATAATACGACCGATTTCATGATTTTTTTCAACATCAAAAAAAATTCTTTTTCATCGAAAAATTTCAACATACTATAGTATGACGTTTTTTTTCTTTTTTTAATTTTCCAACATTTTACGAAATGACTTTTTTCCGCCACAGAATCATTTTACATGCTATAATACGACCGTTTTAATGATTTTTTTGAACATCAAAAAAATTTGTCTTTTTCATCGAAAAATTTCGACATACTATACTATGACGTTTTTTGTTTTTTTTTTAATTTTCCAACATTTCACGAAATGACTGCTTTCCACCATAGAATCATTTTACATGTTATAATACGACCGTTTTTTTTATTTTTTTCAACATCAAAAAAATTTGACATTTTCGTCGAAAAATTTCGACATACTATACTATGACGTTTTTTTTGTCAAATTTTCCAATATTTCACAAAATGACTTTTTTCCACCATTGTATCATTTTACATGCTATAATATGACCGTTTTCATGATTTTTTTCAACATCAAAAAAATTTGACGTTTTCATCAAAAAATTTCGACATACTATACTATGACGTTTTTTTGTCGAATTTTCCAACATTTCACAAAATAACTTTTTTCCACCATAAAATCATTTTACATACTATACTATGACGTTTTCTTTCTTTTTTTTAATTTTCTAACATTTCAAGAAATGACTTTTTTCCACCATAGAATCATTTTACATGCTATAATACAAACGTTTTTATGATTTTTTTCAACATCCAAAAAATTTGATGTTTTCATCGAAAAATTTCGACATACTATACTATGACGTTTTTGTTTTTTTTTTAATTTTCCAACATTTCACGAAATGACTGTTTTCCGCCATAGAATCATTTTACATGCTATAATACGACCGATTTCATGATTTTTTTAGACATCAAAATAATTTGACGTTTTCAGTAAAAAAATTTCGACATACTATACTATGACGTTTTTTTTGTCAAATTTTCCAACATTTCACAAATGACTTTTTTCCACCATAGAATCATTTTACATGCTATACTACGACCGATTTCATGATTTTTTTCAACATTAAAAAAATTTGACGTTTTCATCGGAAAATTTCGACATACTATACTATGACGGTTTTTTTTTTTTTTTAATTTTCCAACATTTCACGAAATGACTTTTTTCTACCATAGAATCATTTTACATGCTATACTACGACCGATTTCATGATTTTTTTCAACATTAAAAAAATTTGACGTTTTCATCAAAAAATTTCGACATACTATACTATGACGTTTTTTTTTTTTTTTAATTTTCCAACATTTCACAAAAAAACTTTTTTCCACCATAGAATCATTTTACATGCTATAATACGACCGTTTTTTAAATTTTTTTCAACATCAAAAAAATTTGACATTTTCGTCGAAAAATTTCGACATACTATACTATGACGTTTTTTTTGTCAAATTTTCCAATATTTCACAAAATGACTTTTTTCCACCACAGAATCATTTTACATGCTATAATATGACCGTTTTCATGATTTTTTTGAACATCAAAAAAATTTGTATTTTTCATCGAAAAATTTCGACATACTATACTATGACGTTTTTTGTTTTTTTTTAAATTTTCCAACATTTAACGAAATGACTGCTTTCCACCATAGAATCATTTTACATGTTATAATACGACCGTTTTTTTTATTTTTTTCAACATCAAAAAAATTTGACATTTTCAGCAAAAAAATTTCGACATACTATACTATGACGTTTTTTTTTTTTAATTTTCCAACATTTCACGAAATGACTTTTTTCTACGATAGAATCATTTTACCTGCTATACTACGACCGATTTCATGATTTTTTTCAACATTAAAAAAATTTGACGTTTTCATTAAAAAATTTCGAAATACTATACTATGACGTTTTTTTTTTTTTTTTTAAATTTTCCAACATTTCACGAAATGACTGTTTTCCACCATAGAATCATTTTACATGCTATAATACGACCGTTTTCATGATTTTTTTAGACATCAAAAAAATTTTACGTTTTCATCGAAAAATTTCGACATACTATACTATGACGTTTTTTTCTTTTTTTAATTTTCCAACATTTCGCAAAATAACTTTTTTCCACCATAGAATCATTTTACATGCTATAATACGACCGTTTTCATGATTTTTTTCAACATCAAAAAAATTTGTCTTTTTCATCGAAAAATTTCGACATACTATACTATGACGTTTTTTTTTTTTTTTTTTTAATTTTCCAACATTTCACGTAATGACTGCTTTCCACCATAGAATCATTTTACATGCTATAATACTACCGTTTTCATGATTTTTTTCAACATCAAAAAAATTTGACGTTTTCATCGAAAAATTTCGACATACTATACTATGACGTTTTTTTTGTCAAATTTTCCAACATTTCACAAATGACTTTTTTCCACCATAGAATCATTTTACATGCTATAATACTACCGTTTTCATGATTTTTTTCAACATCAAAAAAATTTGACGTTTTCAGCGAAAAATTTCGACATACTATATACTATGACGTTTTTTGTTTTTTTTTTAATTTTCCAACATTTCACGAAATGACTGCTTTCCACCATAGAATCATTTTACGTTATAATACGACCGTTTTTTTTATTTTTTTCAACATCAAAAAAATTTGACATTTTCGTCGAAAAATTTCGACATACTATACTATGACGTTTTTTTTGTCAAATTTTCCAATAATTCACAAAATGACTTTTTTCCACCACAGAATCATTTTACATGCTATAATATGACCGTTTTCATGATTTTTTTGAACATCAAAAAAATTTGTATTTTTCATCGAAAAATTTCGACATACTATACTATGACGTTTTTTGTTTTTTTTTAATTTTCCAACATTTCACGAAATGACTGCTTTCCACCATAGAATTATTTTACATGTTATAATACGACCGTTTTTTTTATTTTTTTCAACATCAAAAAAATTTGACATTTTCGACGAAAAATTTCGACATACTATACTATGACGTTTTTTTTGTCAAATTTTCCAATATTTCACAAAATGACTTTTTTCCACCATAGAATCATTTTACATGCTATAATACGACCGATTTCATGATTTTTTTAGACATCAAAAAAATTTGACGTTTTCAGTAAAAAAATTTCGACATACTATACTATGACGTTTTTTTTTTTTAATTTTCCAACATTTCACGAAATGACTTTTTTCTACGATAGAATCATTTTACATGCTATACTACGACCGATTTCATGAGTTTTTTCAACATTAAAAAAATTTGACGTTTTCATTAAAAAATTTCGAAATACTATACTATGACGTTTTTTTTTTTTTTTTAATTTTCCAACATTTCACGAAATGACTGTTTTCCACCATAGAATCATTTTACATGCTATAATACGACCGTTTTCATGATTTTTTTAGACATCAAAAAAATTTTACGTTTTCATCGAAAAATTTCGACATACTATACTATGACGTTTTTTTTCTTTTTTTAATTTTCCAACATTTCGCAAAATAACTTTTTTCCACCATAGAATCATTTTACATGCTATAATATGACCGTTTTCATGATTTTTTCAACATCAAAAAAATTTGTCTTTTTCATCGAAAAATTTCGACATACTATACTATGACGTTTTTTTTTTTTTTTTTAATTTTCCAACATTTCACGTAATGACTGCTTTCCACCATAGAATAATTTTACATGCTATAATACGACCGTTTTCATGAATTTTTTCAACATCAAAAAAATTTGTCTTTTTCATCGAAAAATTTCGACATACTATACTATGACGTTTTTTTTTTTTTTTTTTAATTTTCCAACATTTCACGAAA
Organism: Pterois miles; assembly: GCA_947000775.1. Lineage (NCBI taxonomy): Eukaryota > Metazoa > Chordata > Actinopteri > Perciformes > Scorpaenidae > Pterois > Pterois miles. The sequence goes on from CAMQGK010000341.1 coordinate 9,947,312, forward strand.
TGACTTTTTTCTACCATAGAATTATTTTACATGCTATACTACGACCGATTTCATGATTTTTTTCAACATTAAAAAAATTTGACGTTTTCATCAAAAAATTTTGACATACTATACTATGACGTTTTTTTTTTTTTTTTTAATTTTTCCAACATTTCATGAAATGACTGTTTTCCACCATAGAATCATTTTACATGCTATAATACGACCGATTTCATGATTTTTTTAGACATCAAAAAAATTTGACGTTTTCAGTAAAAAAATTTACAACATACTATACTATGAAGGTTTTTTTCTTTTTTTAATTTTCCAACATTTCACAAAATGACTTTTTTCCACCATAGAATCATTTTACATGCTATAATACGAACGTTTTTATGATTTTTTTCAACATCAAAAAAATTTGACGTTTTTATCGAAAAATTTCGACGTACTATACTATGACGATTTTTTCGACAAATTTTCCAAGATTTCACGAAATGACTTTTTTCCACCATAAAATCATTTTACATGCTATAATACGACCCTTTTCATGATTTTTTTCAACATCAAAAAAATTTGACGTTTTCAGCGGAAAAATTTCGACATACTATACTATGACGTTTTTTTTTTTAATTTTCCAACATTTCACGAAATGACTTTTTTCCAAAATAGAATCATTTTACATGCTATAATACTACCATTTTCCTGATTTTTTTCAACATCAAAAAAATTTGACGTTTTCATCGAAAAATTTCGACATGCTATACTATGACGTTTTTTTTTTTGGTAAAATTTTCCAACACTTCACAAAATGACTTTTTTCCACCATAGAATCATTTTACACGCTATAATACGACCGTTTCCATGATTTTTTTCAACATCAAAAAAATTTTACGTTTTCATCGAAAAATTTCGACATACTATACTATGACTTTTTTTTCTTTTTTTAATTTTCCAACATTTCGCAAAATAACTTTTTTCCACCATAGAATCATTTTACATGCTATAATACGACCGTTTTCATGATTTTTTTCAACATCAAAAAAATTTGTCTTTTTCATCGAAAAATTTCGACATACTATACTATGACGTTTTTTTTTTTTTTTTATTTTTCCAACATTTCATGTAATGACTGCTTTCCACCATAGAATCATTTTACATGCTATAATACTACCGTTTTCATGATTTTTTTTCAACATCAAAAAAATTTGACGTTTTCAGCGAAAAATTTCGACATACTATACTATGACGTTTTTTTTTTTTCTTTAATTTTCCAACATTTCACAAAAAAACTTTTTTCCACCATAGAATCATTTTACATGCTATAATACGACCGTTTTTTTTATTTTTTTCAACATCAAAAAAATTTGACGTGTTCAGCGAAAAATTTCGACATACTATACTATGACGTTTTTTTTTCTTTTTTTAATTTTCCAACATTTCACAAAATGACTTTTTTCCACCATAGAATCATTTTAAATGCTATAATACGACCGATTTCATGATTTTTTTCAACATCAAAAAAAATTCTTTTTCATCGAAAAATTTCAACATACTATAGTATGACGTTTTTTTTTCTTTTTTTAATTTTCCAACATTTTACGAAATGACTTTTTTCCGCCACAGAATCATTTTACATGCTATAATACGACCGTTTTAATGATTTTTTTGAACATCAAAAAAATTTGTCTTTTTCATCGAAAAATTTCGACATACTATACTATGACGTTTTTTGTTTTTTTTTTAATTTTCCAACATTTCACGAAATGACTGCTTTCCACCATAGAATCATTTTACATGTTATAATACGACCGTTTTTTTTATTTTTTTCAACATCAAAAAAATTTGACATTTTCGTCGAAAAATTTCGACATACTATACTATGACGTTTTTTTTGTCAAATTTTCCAATATTTCACAAAATGACTTTTTTCCACCATTGTATCATTTTACATGCTATAATATGACCGTTTTCATGATTTTTTTCAACATCAAAAAAATTTGACGTTTTCATCAAAAAATTTCGACATACTATACTATGACGTTTTTTTGTCGAATTTTCCAACATTTCACAAAATAACTTTTTTCCACCATAAAATCATTTTACATACTATACTATGACGTTTTCTTTCTTTTTTTTAATTTTCTAACATTTCAAGAAATGACTTTTTTCCACCATAGAATCATTTTACATGCTATAATACAAACGTTTTTATGATTTTTTTCAACATCCAAAAAATTTGATGTTTTCATCGAAAAATTTCGACATACTATACTATGACGTTTTTGTTTTTTTTTTTAATTTTCCAACATTTCACGAAATGACTGTTTTCCGCCATAGAATCATTTTACATGCTATAATACGACCGATTTCATGATTTTTTTAGACATCAAAATAATTTGACGTTTTCAGTAAAAAAATTTCGACATACTATACTATGACGTTTTTTTTGTCAAATTTTCCAACATTTCACAAATGACTTTTTTCCACCATAGAATCATTTTACATGCTATACTACGACCGATTTCATGATTTTTTTCAACATTAAAAAAATTTGACGTTTTCATCGGAAAATTTCGACATACTATACTATGACGGTTTTTTTTTTTTTTTTAATTTTCCAACATTTCACGAAATGACTTTTTTCTACCATAGAATCATTTTACATGCTATACTACGACCGATTTCATGATTTTTTTCAACATTAAAAAAATTTGACGTTTTCATCAAAAAATTTCGACATACTATACTATGACGTTTTTTTTCTTTTTTTAATTTTCCAACATTTCACAAAAAAACTTTTTTCCACCATAGAATCATTTTACATGCTATAATACGACCGTTTTTTAAATTTTTTTCAACATCAAAAAAATTTGACATTTTCATCGAAAAATTTCGACATACTGTACTATGACGTTTTTTTGTCGAATTTTCCAACACTTCACAAAATGACTTTTTTCCACCATAGAATCATTTTACATGTCATAATACGACCGTTTTTTTTATTTTTTCCAACATCAAAAAAATTTGACATTTTCGTCGAAAAATTTCGACATACTAAACTATGACGTTTTTTTTTCTTTTTTTAATTTTCCAACATTTCACGAAATGACTTTTTTCCACCATAGAATCATTTTACATGCTATAATACGACCGTTTCCATGATTTTTGTCAACATCAAAAAAATTTGACGTTTTCAGCGAAAAATTTCGACATACTATATTATGACGTTTTTTTCTTTTTAATTTTCCAACAATTCATGAAATGACTCATTTCATCCATAGAATAATTTTATATGCTATAATATGACCCTTTTCATGATTTTTTCCAACATCAAAAAAATTTGACGTTTTCATCGAAAAATTTCGACATACTATACTATGACGTTTTTTTTTTTCAATTTTCCAACATTTCACGAAATGACTTTTTTCCACCATAGAATCATTTTACATGCTATACTACGACCGATTTCATGATTTTTTTCAACATTAAAAAAATTTGACGTTTTCATCAAAAAATTTCGACATACTATACTATGACGTTTTTTTTTCTTTTTTTAATTTTCCAACATTTCACAAAAAACTTTTTTCTACCGTAGAATCATTTTACATGCTTTAATACGACCGTTTTTTATATTTTTTTCAACATCAAAAAAATTTGACATTTTCATCGAAAAATTTCGACATACTGTACTATGACGTTTTTTTGTCGAATTTTACAACACTTCACAAAATGACTTTTTTCCACCATAGAATCATTTTACATGTTATAATACGACCGTTTTTTTTTATTTTTTTCAACATCAAAAAAATTTGACATTTTCGTCGAAAAATTTCGACATACTATACTATGACGTTATTTTTGTCAAATTTTCCAATATTTCACAAAATGACTTTTTTCCACCATAGAATCATTTTACATGCTATTATACGACCGTTTTCATGATTTTTTTTGAACATCAAAAAAATTTGACGTTTTCATCGAAAAATTTCGACATACTATACTATGACGTTTTTTTTTTTCAATTTTCCAACATTTCACGAAATGACTTTTTTCCACCATAGAATCATTTTACATGCTATACTACGACCGATTTCATGATTTTTTTCAACATTAAAAAAATTTGACGTTTTCATCAAAAAATTTCGACATACTATACTATGACGTTTTTTTTCTTTTTTTCATTTTCCAACATTTCACAAAAAACTTTTTTCTACCGTAGAATCATTTTACATGCTTTAATACGACCGTTTTTTATATTTTTTTCAACATCAAAAAAATTTGACATTTTCATCGAAAAATTTCGACATACTGTACTATGACGTTTTTTTGTCGAATTTTACAACACTTCACAAAATGACTTTTTTCCACCATAGAATCATTTTACATGTTATAATACGACCGTTTTTTTTATTTTTTTCAACATCAAAAAAATTTGACATTTTCGTCGAAAAATTTCGACATACTATACTATGACGTTATTTTTGTCAAATTTTCCAATATTTCACAAAATGACTTTTTTCCACCATAGAATCATTTTACATGCTATTATACGACCGTTTTCATGATTTTTTTTGAACATCAAAAAGATTTGACGTTTTCATCGAAAAATTTCGACATGCTATACTATGACGTTTTTTTGGTAAAATTTTCCAACATTTCACGAAAACACTTTTTTCCACCACAGAATCATTTTACATGCTATAATACGACCGTTTTCATGATTTTTTTCAACATCAAAAAAATTTGTCTTTTCATCGAAAAATTTAAACATACTATACTATGACGTTTTTTTTCTTTTTTTTAATTTTCCAACATTTCACGAAATGACTTTTTTCCACCATAGAATCATTTTACATGCTATAATACTACCGTTTTCATGATTTTTTTCAACATCAAAAAAATTTGACGTTTTCAGCGAAAAATTTCGACAAACTGTACTATGACGTTTTTTTTTTTTTTTTAATTTTCCAACATTTCACAAATGACTTTTTTCCACCATAGAATCATTTTACATGCTATACTACGACCGTTTTCATGATTTTTTTCAACATCAAAAAAATTTGACGTTTTCATCAAAAAATTTCGACAAACTATACCATGACGTTTTTTTTTTTTTTTTAATTTTTCCAACATTTCATGAAATGACTGTTTTCCACCATAGAATCATTTTACATGCTATAATACGACCGATTTCATGATTTTTTTAGACATCAAAAAAATTTGACGTTTTCAGTAAAAAAATTTCGACATACTATACTATGAAGGTTTTTTTCTTTTTTTAATTTTCCAACATTTCACAAAATGACTTTTTTCCACCATAGAATCATTTTACATGCTATAATACGAACGTTTTTATGATTTTTTTCAACATCCAAAAAATTTGACGTTTTTATCGGAAAATTTCGACATACTATACTATGACGATTTTTTCGACAAATTTTTCAACATTTCACGAAATGACTTTTTTCCACCATAAAATCATTTTACATGCTATAATACGACCCTTTTCATGATTTTTTTCAACATCGAAAAAATTTGAAGTTTTCATTGAAAAATTTCGACATACTATACTATGACGTTTTTTTTGTCAAATTTACCAACATTTCACAAAATAACTTTTTTCCACCATAAAATCATTTTACATACTATACTATGACGTTTTCTTTCTTTTTTTTTAATTTTCTAACATTTCAAGAAATGACTTTTTTCCACCATAGAATCATTTTACATGCTATAATACAAATGTTTTCATGATTTTTTTCAACATCCAAAAAATTTGATGTTTTCATCGAAAAATTTCGACATACTATACTATGACGTTTTTGTTTTTTTTTTTATTTTCCAACATTTCACGAAATGACTGTTTTCCGCCATAGAATCATTTTACATGCTATAATACGACGTTTTTTTAAATCTTTTTCAACAACAAAAAAATTTGACATTTTCATCGAAAAATTTCGACATACTATACTATGGCGTTTTTTTGGTAAAATTTTCCAACATTTCACAAAATGACTTTTTTCCACCATACAATCATTTTACATGCTATAATACGACCGTTTTCATGATTTTTTTCAACATCAAAAAAATTTGACGTTTTCATCGAAAAATTTCGACATACTATACTATGACGTTTTTTTTTTTTTTTTTAATTTTAAAACATTTCACGAAATGACTTTTTTCCAAAATAGAATCATTTTACATGCTATAATACTACCGTTTTCCTGATTTTTTTCAACATCAAAAAAATTTGACGTTTTCAGCGAAAAATTTCGACATGCTATATACTATGACGTTTTTTTTTTGGTAAAATTTTCCAACACTTCACAAAATGACTTTTTTCCACCATAGAATCATTTTACATGCTATAATACGACCCTTTTCATGATTTTTTTCAACATCAAAAAAATTGGACGTTTTCATCGAAAAATTTCGACATACTATACTATGACGTTTTTTTTTCTTTTTTTAATTTTAAAACATTTCACGAAATGACTTTTTTCCAAAATAGAATCATTTTACATGCTATAATACTACCGTTTTCCTGATTTTTTTCAACATCAAAAAAATTTGACGTTTTCAGCGAAAAATTTCGACATGCTATACTATGACGTTTTTTTTTTGGTAAAATTTTCCAACACTTCTCAAAATGACTTTTTTCCACCATAGAATCATTTTACATGCTATAATACGACCGTTTCCATGATTTTTTTCAACATCAAAAAAATTTGTCTTTTTCATCGAAAAATTTCGACATACTATACTATGACGTTTTTTTTTTTTTTTTTAATTTTCCAACATTTCACGTAATGACTGCTTTCCACCATAGAATAATTTTACATGCTATAATACGACCGTTTTCATGAATTTTTTCAACATCAAAAAAATTTGTCTTTTTCATCGAAAAATTTCGACATACTATACTATGACGTTTTTTTTTTTTTTTTTTAATTTTCCAACATTTCACGAAATGACTTTTTTCTACCATAGAATTATTTTACATGCTATACTACGACCGATTTCATGATTTTTTTCAACATTAAAAAAATTTGACGTTTTCATCAAAAAATTTTGACATACTATACTATGACGTTTTTTTTTTTTTTTTAATTTTTCCAACATTTCATGAAATGACTGTTTTCCACCATAGAATCATTTTACATGCTATAATACGACCGATTTCATGATTTTTTTAGACATCAAAAAAATTTGACGTTTTCAGTAAAAAAATTTACAACATACTATACTATGAAGGTTTTTTTCTTTTTTTAATTTTCCAACATTTCACAAAATGACTTTTTTCCACCATAGAATCATTTTACATGCTATAATACGAACGTTTTTATGATTTTTTTCAACATCAAAAAAATTTGACGTTTTTATCGAAAAATTTCGACGTACTATACTATGACGATTTTTTCGACAAATTTTCCAAGATTTCACGAAATGACTTTTTTCCACCATAAAATCATTTTACATGCTATAATACGACCCTTTTCATGATTTTTTTCAACATCAAAAAAATTTGACGTTTTCAGCGGAAAAATTTCGACATACTATACTATGACGTTTTTTTTTTTAATTTTCCAACATTTCACGAAATGACTTTTTTCCAAAATAGAATCATTTTACATGCTATAATACTACCATTTTCCTGATTTTTTTCAACATCAAAAAAATTTGACGTTTTCATCGAAAAATTTCGACATGCTATACTATGACGTTTTTTTTTTTGGTAAAATTTTCCAACACTTCACAAAATGACTTTTTTCCACCATAGAATCATTTTACACGCTATAATACGACCGTTTCCATGATTTTTTTCAACATCAAAAAAATTTTACGTTTTCATCGAAAAATTTCGACATACTATACTATGACTTTTTTTTCTTTTTTTAATTTTCCAACATTTCGCAAAATAACTTTTTTCCACCATAGAATCATTTTACATGCTATAATACGACCGTTTTCATGATTTTTTTCAACATCAAAAAAATTTGTCTTTTTCATCGAAAAATTTCGACATACTATACTATGACGTTTTTTTTTTTTTTTTATTTTTCCAACATTTCATGTAATGACTGCTTTCCACCATAGAATCATTTTACATGCTATAATACTACCGTTTTCATGATTTTTTTTCAACATCAAAAAAATTTGACGTTTTCAGCGAAAAATTTCGACATACTATACTATGACGTTTTTTTTTTTTCTTTAATTTTCCAACATTTCACAAAAAAACTTTTTTCCACCATAGAATCATTTTACATGCTATAATACGACCGTTTTTTTTATTTTTTTCAACATCAAAAAAATTTGACGTGTTCAGCGAAAAATTTCGACATACTATACTATGACGTTTTTTTTCTTTTTTTAATTTTCCAACATTTCACAAAATGACTTTTTTCCACCATAGAATCATTTTAAATGCTATAATACGACCGATTTCATGATTTTTTTCAACATCAAAAAAAATTCTTTTTCATCGAAAAATTTCAACATACTATAGTATGACGTTTTTTTTTCTTTTTTTAATTTTCCAACATTTTACGAAATGACTTTTTTCCGCCACAGAATCATTTTACATGCTATAATACGACCGTTTTAATGATTTTTTTGAACATCAAAAAAATTTGTCTTTTTCATCGAAAAATTTCGACATACTATACTATGACGTTTTTTGTTTTTTTTTTAATTTTCCAACATTTCACGAAATGACTGCTTTCCACCATAGAATCATTTTACATGTTATAATACGACCGTTTTTTTTATTTTTTTCAACATCAAAAAAATTTGACATTTTCGTCGAAAAATTTCGACATACTATACTATGACGTTTTTTTTGTCAAATTTTCCAATATTTCACAAAATGACTTTTTTCCACCATTGTATCATTTTACATGCTATAATATGACCGTTTTCATGATTTTTTTCAACATCAAAAAAATTTGACGTTTTCATCAAAAAATTTCGACATACTATACTATGACGTTTTTTTGTCGAATTTTCCAACATTTCACAAAATAACTTTTTTCCACCATAAAATCATTTTACATACTATACTATGACGTTTTCTTTCTTTTTTTTAATTTTCTAACATTTCAAGAAATGACTTTTTTCCACCATAGAATCATTTTACATGCTATAATACAAACGTTTTTATGATTTTTTTCAACATCCAAAAAATTTGATGTTTTCATCGAAAAATTTCGACATACTATACTATGACGTTTTTGTTTTTTTTTTAATTTTCCAACATTTCACGAAATGACTGTTTTCCGCCATAGAATCATTTTACATGCTATAATACGACCGATTTCATGATTTTTTTAGACATCAAAATAATTTGACGTTTTCAGTAAAAAAATTTCGACATACTATACTATGACGTTTTTTTTGTCAAATTTTCCAACATTTCACAAATGACTTTTTTCCACCATAGAATCATTTTACATGCTATACTACGACCGATTTCATGATTTTTTTCAACATTAAAAAAATTTGACGTTTTCATCGGAAAATTTCGACATACTATACTATGACGGTTTTTTTTTTTTTTTTAATTTTCCAACATTTCACGAAATGACTTTTTTCTACCATAGAATCATTTTACATGCTATACTACGACCGATTTCATGATTTTTTTCAACATTAAAAAAATTTGACGTTTTCATCAAAAAATTTCGACATACTATACTATGACGTTTTTTTTTCTTTTTTTAATTTTCCAACATTTCACAAAAAAACTTTTTTCCACCATAGAATCATTTTACATGCTATAATACGACCGTTTTTTAAATTTTTTTCAACATCAAAAAAATTTGACATTTTCATCGAAAAATTTCGACATACTGTACTATGACGTTTTTTTGTCGAATTTTCCAACACTTCACAAAATGACTTTTTTCCACCATAGAATCATTTTACATGTCATAATACGACCGTTTTTTTTATTTTTTCCAACATCAAAAAAATTTGACATTTTCGTCGAAAAATTTCGACATACTAAACTATGACGTTTTTTTTTCTTTTTTTAATTTTCCAACATTTCACGAAATGACTTTTTTCCACCATAGAATCATTTTACATGCTATAATACGACCGTTTCCATGATTTTTGTCAACATCAAAAAAATTTGACGTTTTCAGCGAAAAATTTCGACATACTATATTATGACGTTTTTTTCTTTTTAATTTTCCAACAATTCATGAAATGACTCATTTCATCCATAGAATAATTTTATATGCTATAATATGACCCTTTTCATGATTTTTTCCAACATCAAAAAAATTTGACGTTTTCATCGAAAAATTTCGACATACTATACTATGACGTTTTTTTTTTTCAATTTTCCAACATTTCACGAAATGACTTTTTTCCACCATAGAATCATTTTACATGCTATACTACGACCGATTTCATGATTTTTTTCAACATTAAAAAAATTTGACGTTTTCATCAAAAAATTTCGACATACTATACTATGACGTTTTTTTTTTCTTTTTTTAATTTTCCAACATTTCACAAAAAACTTTTTTCTACCGTAGAATCATTTTACATGCTTTAATACGACCGTTTTTTATATTTTTTTCAACATCAAAAAAATTTGACATTTTCATCGAAAAATTTCGACATACTGTACTATGACGTTTTTTTGTCGAATTTTACAACACTTCACAAAATGACTTTTTTCCACCATAGAATCATTTTACATGTTATAATACGACCGTTTTTTTTTATTTTTTTCAACATCAAAAAAATTTGACATTTTCGTCGAAAAATTTCGACATACTATACTATGACGTTATTTTTGTCAAATTTTCCAATATTTCACAAAATGACTTTTTTCCACCATAGAATCATTTTACATGCTATTATACGACCGTTTTCATGATTTTTTTTGAACATCAAAAAAATTTGACGTTTTCATCGAAAAATTTCGACATACTATACTATGACGTTTTTTTTTTTCAATTTTCCAACATTTCACGAAATGACTTTTTTCCACCATAGAATCATTTTACATGCTATACTACGACCGATTTCATGATTTTTTTCAACATTAAAAAAATTTGACGTTTTCATCAAAAAATTTCGACATACTATACTATGACGTTTTTTTTCTTTTTTTCATTTTCCAACATTTCACAAAAAACTTTTTTCTACCGTAGAATCATTTTACATGCTTTAATACGACCGTTTTTTATATTTTTTTCAACATCAAAAAAATTTGACATTTTCATCGAAAAATTTCGACATACTGTACTATGACGTTTTTTTGTCGAATTTTACAACACTTCACAAAATGACTTTTTTCCACCATAGAATCATTTTACATGTTATAATACGACCGTTTTTTTTATTTTTTTCAACATCAAAAAAATTTGACATTTTCGTCGAAAAATTTCGACATACTATACTATGACGTTATTTTTGTCAAATTTTCCAATATTTCACAAAATGACTTTTTTCCACCATAGAATCATTTTACATGCTATTATACGACCGTTTTCATGATTTTTTTTGAACATCAAAAAGATTTGACGTTTTCATCGAAAAATTTCGACATGCTATACTATGACGTTTTTTTGGTAAAATTTTCCAACATTTCACGAAAACACTTTTTTCCACCACAGAATCATTTTACATGCTATAATACGACCGTTTTCATGATTTTTTTCAACATCAAAAAAATTTGTCTTTTCATCGAAAAATTTAAACATACTATACTATGACGTTTTTTTTCTTTTTTTTAATTTTCCAACATTTCACGAAATGACTTTTTTCCACCATAGAATCATTTTACATGCTATAATACTACCGTTTTCATGATTTTTTTCAACATCAAAAAAATTTGACGTTTTCAGCGAAAAATTTCGACAAACTGTACTATGACGTTTTTTTTTTTTTTTTAATTTTCCAACATTTCACAAATGACTTTTTTCCACCATAGAATCATTTTACATGCTATACTACGACCGTTTTCATGATTTTTTTCAACATCAAAAAAATTTGACGTTTTCATCAAAAAATTTCGACAAACTATACCATGACGTTTTTTTTTTTTTTTTAATTTTTCCAACATTTCATGAAATGACTGTTTTCCACCATAGAATCATTTTACATGCTATAATACGACCGATTTCATGATTTTTTTAGACATCAAAAAAATTTGACGTTTTCAGTAAAAAAATTTCGACATACTATACTATGAAGGTTTTTTTCTTTTTTTAATTTTCCAACATTTCACAAAATGACTTTTTTCCACCATAGAATCATTTTACATGCTATAATACGAACGTTTTTATGATTTTTTTCAACATCCAAAAAATTTGACGTTTTTATCGGAAAATTTCGACATACTATACTATGACGATTTTTTCGACAAATTTTTCAACATTTCACGAAATGACTTTTTTCCACCATAAAATCATTTTACATGCTATAATACGACCCTTTTCATGATTTTTTTCAACATCGAAAAAATTTGAAGTTTTCATTGAAAAATTTCGACATACTATACTATGACGTTTTTTTTGTCAAATTTACCAACATTTCACAAAATAACTTTTTTCCACCATAAAATCATTTTACATACTATACTATGACGTTTTCTTTCTTTTTTTTTAATTTTCTAACATTTCAAGAAATGACTTTTTTCCACCATAGAATCATTTTACATGCTATAATACAAATGTTTTCATGATTTTTTTCAACATCCAAAAAATTTGATGTTTTCATCGAAAAATTTCGACATACTATACTATGACGTTTTTGTTTTTTTTTTTATTTTCCAACATTTCACGAAATGACTGTTTTCCGCCATAGAATCATTTTACATGCTATAATACGACGTTTTTTTAAATCTTTTTCAACAACAAAAAAATTTGACATTTTCATCGAAAAATTTCGACATACTATACTATGGCGTTTTTTTGGTAAAATTTTCCAACATTTCACAAAATGACTTTTTTCCACCATACAATCATTTTACATGCTATAATACGACCGTTTTCATGATTTTTTTCAACATCAAAAAAATTTGACGTTTTCATCGAAAAATTTCGACATACTATACTATGACGTTTTTTTTTCTTTTTTTAATTTTAAAACATTTCACGAAATGACTTTTTTCCAAAATAGAATCATTTTACATGCTATAATACTACCGTTTTCCTGATTTTTTTCAACATCAAAAAAATTTGACGTTTTCAGCGAAAAATTTCGACATGCTATATACTATGACGTTTTTTTTTTGGTAAAATTTTCCAACACTTCACAAAATGACTTTTTTCCACCATAGAATCATTTTACATGCTATAATACGACCCTTTTCATGATTTTTTTCAACATCAAAAAAATTGGACGTTTTCATCGAAAAATTTCGACATACTATACTATGACGTTTTTTTTCTTTTTTTAATTTTAAAACATTTCACGAAATGACTTTTTTCCAAAATAGAATCATTTTACATGCTATAATACTACCGTTTTCCTGATTTTTTTCAACATCAAAAAAATTTGACGTTTTCAGCGAAAAATTTCGACATGCTATACTATGACGTTTTTTTTTTGGTAAAATTTTCCAACACTTCTCAAAATGACTTTTTTCCACCATAGAATCATTTTACATGCTATAATACGACCGTTTCCATGATTTTTTTCAACATCAAAAAAATTTTACGTTTTCATCGAAAAATTTCGACATACTATACTATGACGTTTTTTTTTCTTTTTTAATTTTCCAACATTTCACGAAATGACTTTTTTCCACCATAGAATCATTTTACATGCTATAATACGACCGTTTCCATGATTTTTGTCAACATCAAAAAAATTTGACGTTTTCAGCGAAAAATTTCGACATACTATATTATGACGTTTTTTTCTTTTTAATTTTCCAACAATTCATGAAATAACTCATTTCATCCATAGAATCATTTTATATGCTATAATATGACCCTTTTCATGATTTTTTCCAACATCAAAAAAATTTGACGTTTTCATCGAAAAATTTCGACATACTATACTATGACGTTTTCTTGTCGACTTTTCCAACATTTCACAAAATAACTTTTTTCCACCATAGATTCATTTTACATGCTATAATACGACCGATTTCATGATTTTTTTAGACATCAAAAAAATTTGACGTTTTCAGTAAAAAAATTTCGACATACTATACTATGACGTTTTTTTTGTCAAATTTTCCAACATTTCACAAATGACTTTTTTCCACCATAGAATCATTTTACATGCTATAATACGACCGTTTTCATGATTTTTTTCAACATCAAAAAAATTTGTCTTTTTCATCGAAAAATTTCGACATACTATACTATGACTTTTTTTGTCAAATTTTCCAATATTTCACGAAATGACTTTTTTCCACCATAGAATCATTTTACATGCTATAATACTACCGTTTTCATGATTTTTTTCAACATCAAAAAAATTTGACGTTTTCATCAAAAAATTTCGACATACTATACTATGACGTTTTTTTTTTTTTTTTAATTTTCCAACATTTCACGAAATGACTGTTTTCCACCATAGAATCATTTTACATGCTATAATACGACCGATTTCATGATTTTTTTAGACATCAACAAAATTTTACGTTTTCAGTAAAAAAATTTCGACATACTATACTATGACGTTTTTTTTGTCAAATTTTCCAACATTTCACAAATGACTTTTTTCCACCATAGAATCATTTTACATGTTATAATACGACCGATTTCATGATTTTTCTCAACATCAAAAAAATTTGACGATTTCATCAAAAAATTTCGACATACTATACTATGACTTTTTTTTTTTTTTTTTAATTTTCCAACACTTCACAAAATGACTTTTTTCCATCATAGAATCATTTTACATGCTATAATACGACCGTTTCCATGCTTTTTTTCAACATCAAAAAAATTTGACGTTTTCAGCAAAAAATTTCGACATACTATACTATGATGTTTTTTTTTCTTTTTTTAATTTTCCAACATTTCACAAAATGACTTTTTTCCACCATAGATTCATTTTACATGCTATAATATGACCGTATCCATGATTTTTTTCAACATCAAAAAAATTTGATGTTTTCAGCGAAAAATTTTGACATACTATACTATGACGTTTTTTTTCTTTTTTTAAATTTTCTAACATTTCAGGAAATGACTTTTTTCCACCATAGAATCATTTTACATGCTATAATACGAACGTTTTCATGATTTTTTTCAACATCCAAAAAATTTGATGTTTTCATCGAAAAATTTCGACATACTATACTATGACGTTTTTTTTTTTTTAAATTTTCCAACATTTCACAAAATGACTTTTTTCCACCACAGAATCATTTTACATGCTATAATATGACCGTTTTCATGATTTTTTTAGACATCAACAAAATTTGACGATTTCATCGAAAAATTTCGACATACTATACTATGACTTTTTTTTTTTTTTTTTAATTTTCCAACACTTCACGAAATGACTTTTTTCCACCATAGAATCATTTTACATGCTATAATACTACCGTTTTCATGATTTTTTTCAACATCAAAAAAATTTGACGTTTTCAGCGAAAAATTTCGACGTACTATACTATAACGTTTTTTTTTTTTTTTTTAATTTTCCAACATTTCACGAAATGACTTTTTTCCACCATAGAATCATTTTACATGCTATACTACGACCGATTTCATGATTTTTTTCAACAATAAAAAAATTTGACGTTTTCATCAAAAAATTTCAACATACTATACTATGACGTTTTTTTTTTTTTTTTAAATTTTCCAACACTTCACAAAATGACTTTTTTCCACCATAGAATCATTTTACATGCTATAATACGACCGTTTCCATGATTTTTGTCAACATCAAAAAAATTTGACGTTTACAGCGAAAAATTTCGACATACTATATTATGACGTTTTTTTCTTTTTAATTTTCCAACAATTCATGAAATGACTCATTTCATCCATAGAATCATTTTATATGCTATAATATGACCCTTTTCATGATTTTTTCCAACATCAAAAAAATTTGACGTTTTCATCGAAAAATTTCGACATACTATACTATGACGTTTTCTTGTCGAATTTTCCAACATTTCACAAAATAACTTTTTTCCACCATAGAATCATTTTACATGCTATAATACGACCGTTTTCATGATTTTTTTCAACATCAAAAAAATTTGTCTTTTTCATCGAAAAATTTCGACATACTATACTATGACTTTTTTTGTCAAATTTTCCAATATTTCACGAAATGACTTTTTTCCACCATAGAATCATTTTACATGCTATAATACTACCGTTTTCATGATTTTTTTCAACATCAAAAAAATTTGACGTTTTCATCAAAAAATTTCGACATACTATACTATGACGGTTTTTTTTTTTTTTTTAATTTTCCAACATTTCACGAAATGACTGTTTTCCACCATAGAATCATTTTACATGCTATAATACGACCGATTTCATGATTTTTTTAGACATCAACAAAATTTTACGTTTTCAGTAAAAAAATTTCGACATACTATACTATGACGTTTTTTTTGTCAAATTTTCCAACATTTCACAAATGACTTTTTTCCACCATAGAATCATTTTACATGTTATAATACGACCGATTTCATGATTTTTCTCAACATCAAAAAAATTTGACGATTTCATCAAAAAATTTCGACATACTATACTATGACTTTTTTTTTTTTTTTTAATTTTCCAACACTTCACAAAATGACTTTTTTCCATCATAGAATCATTTTACATGCTATAATACGACCGTTTCCATGCTTTTTTTCAACATCAAAAAAATTTGACGTTTTCAGCAAAAAATTTCGACATACTATACTATGACGTTTTTTTTTTTTTTTAATTTTCTAGCATTTTACGAAATGACTGTTTTCCACCATAGAATCATTTTACATGCTATAATACGACCCTTTTCATGATTTTTTCAACATCGAAAAAATTTGACGTTTTCATCGAAAAATTTCGACATACTATACTATGACGTTTTTTTTCTTTTTTTAAATTTTCTAACATTTCAGGAAATGACTTTTTTCCACCATAGAATCATTTTACATGCTATAATACGAACGTTTTCATGATTTTTTTCAACATCCAAAAAATTTGATGTTTTCATCGAAAAATTTCGACATACTATACTATGACGTTTTTTTTTTTTAAATTTTCCAACATTTCACAAAATGACTTTTTTCCACCACAGAATCATTTTACATGCTATAATATGACCGTTTTCATGATTTTTTTAGACATCAACAAAATTTGACGATTTCATCGAAAAATTTCGACATACTATACTATGACTTTTTTTTTTTTTTTTTAATTTTCCAACACTTCACGAAATGACTTTTTTCCACCATAGAATCATTTTACATGCTATAATACTACCGTTTTCATGATTTTTTTCAACATCAAAAAAATTTGACGTTTTCAGCGAAAAATTTCGACGTACTATACTATAACGTTTTTTTTTTTTTTTTTTAATTTTCCAACATTTCACGAAATGACTTTTTTCCACCATAGAATCATTTTACATGCTATACTACGACCGATTTCATGATTTTTTTCAACAATAAAAAAATTTGACGTTTTCATCAAAAAATTTCGACATACTATACTATGACGTTTTTTTTTCTTTTTTTAAATTTTCTAACATTTCAGGAAACGACTTTTTTCCACCATAGAATCATTTTACATGCTATAATACGAACGTTTTCATGATTTTTTTCAACATCCAAAAAATTTGATGTTTTCATCGAAAAATTTCGACATACTATACTATGACGTTTTTTTTTTTTAAATTTTCCAACATTTCACAAAATGACTTTTTTCCACCACAGAATCATTTCACATGCTATAATATGACCGTTTTCATGATTTTTTTAGACATCAACAAAATTTGACGATTTCATCGAAAAATTTCGACATACTATACTATGACTTTTTTTTTTTTTTTTTAATTTTCCAACACTTCACGAAATGACTTTTTTCCACCATAGAATCATTTTACATGCTATAATACTACCGTTTTCATGATTTTTTTCAACATCAAAAAAATTTGACGTTTTCAGCGAAAAATTTCGACGTACTATACTATAACGTTTTTTTTTTTTTTTTTTTAATTTTCCAACATTTCACGAAATGACTTTTTTCCACCATAGAATCATTTTACATGCTATACTACGACCGATTTCATGATTTTTTTCAACATTAAAAAAATTTGAAGTTTTCATCAAAAAATTTCGACATACTATACTATGACGTTTTTTTTTTTTTTTTTAATTTTCCAACATTTCACGAAATGACTGTTTTCCACCATAGAATCATTTTACATGCTATACTACGACCGATTTCATGATTTTTTTCAACATTAAAAAAATTTGACGTTTTCATCAAAAAATTTCGACATACTATACTATGACGTTTTTTTTCTTTTTTTAATTTTCCAACATTTCACAAAAAAACTTTTTTCCACCATAGAATCATTTTACATGCTATAATACGACCGTTTTTTTTATTTTTTTCAACATCAAAAAAATTTGACATTTTCATCGAAAAATTTCGACATACTGTACTTTGACGTTTTTTTGTCGAATTTTCCAACACTTCACAAAATGACTTTTTTCCACCATAGAATCATTTTACATGCTATAATACGACCGTTTCCATGATTTTTGTCAACATCAAAAAAATTTGACGTTTTCAGCGAAAAATTTCGACATACTATATTATGACGTTTTTTTCTTTTTAATTTTCCAACAATTCATGAAATGACTCATTTCATCCATAGAATCATTTTATATGCTATAATATGACCCTTTTCATGATTTTTTCCAACATCAAAAAAATTTGACGTTTTCATCGAAAAATTTCGACATACTATACTATGACGTTTTCTTGTCGAATTTTCCAACATTTCACAAAATAACTTTTTTCCACCATAGAATCATTTTACATGCTATAATACGACCGTTTTCATGATTTTTTTCAACATCAAAAAAATTTGTCTTTTTCATCGAAAAATTTCGACATACTATACTATGACGTTTTTTTTGTCAAATTTTCCAATATTTCACGAAATGACTTTTTTCCACCATAGAATCATTTTACATGCTATAATACTACCGTTTTCATGATTTTTTTCAACATCAAAAAAATTTGACGTTTTCATCAAAAAATTTCGACATACTATACTATGACGTTTTTTTTTTTTTTTTTAATTTTCCAACATTTCACGAAATGACTGTTTTCCACCATAGAATCATTTTACATGCTATAATACGACCGATTTCATGATTTTTTTAGACATCAACAAAATTTGACGTTTTCAGTAAAAAAATTTCGACATACTATACTATGACGTTTTTTTTGTCAAATTTTCCAACATTTCACAAATGACTTTTTTCCACCATAGAATCATTTTACATGCTATAATACGACCGTTTTCATGATTTTTTTCAACATCAAAAAAATTTGACATTTTCATCGAAAAATTTCGACATACTATACTATGATGTTTTTTTTTCTTTTTTTAATTTTCCAAAATTTCATGAAATGACTTTTTTCCACCATAGAATCATTTTACATACTATAATACGAACGTTTTTATGATTTTTTTCAACATCCAAAAAATTTTACGTTTTCATCGAAAAATTTCGACATACTATACTATGACGTTTTTTTCGTCAAATTTTCCAACATTTCACGAAATGACTTTTTTCCACCATAGAATAATTTTACATGTTATAATACGACCGATTTCATGATTTTTCTCAACATCAAAAAAATTTGACGATTTCATCAAAAAATTTCGACATACTATACTATGACTTTTTTTTTTTTTTTTTAATTTTCCAACACTTCACAAAATGACTTTTTTCCATCATAGAATCATTTTACATGCTATAATACGACCGTTTCCATGCTTTTTTTCAACATCAAAAAAATTTGACGTTTTCAGCAAAAAATTTCGACATACTATACTATGATGTTTTTTTTCTTTTTTTAATTTTCCAACATTTCACAAAATGACTTTTTTCCACCATAGATTCATTTTACATGCTATAATATGACCGTATCCATGATTTTTTTCAACATCAAAAAAATTTGATGTTTTCAGCGAAAAATTTTGACATACTATACTATGACGTTTTTTTTTTTTTTAATTTTCTAGCATTTTACGAAATGACTGTGTTCCACCATAGAATCATTTTACATGCTATAATACGACCCTTTTCATGATTTTTTTCAACATCGAAAAAATTTGACGTTTTCATCGAAAAATTTCGACATACTATACTATGACGTTTTTTTTTTTTTAAATTTTCCAACATTTCACAAAATGACTTTTTTCCACCACAGAATCATTTTACATGCTATAATATGACCGTTTTCATGATTTTTTTAGACATCAACAAAATTTGACGATTTCATCGAAAAATTTCGACATACTATACTATGACTTTTTTTTTTTTTTTTAATTTTCCAACACTTCACGAAATGACTTTTTTCCACCATAGAATCATTTTACATGCTATAATACTACCGTTTTCATGATTTTTTTCAACATCAAAAAAATTTGACGTTTTCAGCGAAAAATTTCGACGTACTATACTATAACGTTTTTTTTTTTTTTTTTTAATTTTCCAACATTTCACGAAATGACTTTTTTCCACCATAGAATCATTTTACATGCTATACTACGACCGATTTCATGATTTTTTTCAACATTAAAAAAATTTGACGTTTTCATCAAAAAATTTCGACATACTATACTATGACGTTTTTTTTTCTTTTTTTAAATTTTCTAACATTTCAGGAAATGACTTTTTTCCACCATAGAATCATTTTACATGCTATAATACGAACGTTTTCATGATTTTTTTCAACATCCAAAAAATTTGATGTTTTCATCGAAAAATTTCGACATACTATACTATGACGTTTTTTTTTTTTAAATTTTCCAACATTTCACAAAATGACTTTTTTCCACCACAGAATCATTTTACATGCTATAATATGACCGTTTTCATGATTTTTTTAGACATCAACAAAATTTGACGATTTCATCGAAAAATTTCGACATACTATACTATGACTTTTTTTTTTTTTTTTAATTTTCCAACACTTCACGAAATGACTTTTTTCCACCATAGAATCATTTTACATGCTATAATACTACCGTTTTCATGATTTTTTTCAACATCAAAAAAATTTGACGTTTTCAGCGAAAAATTTCGACGTACTATACTATAACGTTTTTTTTTTTTTTTTTAATTTTCCAACATTTCACGAAATGACTTTTTTCCACCATAGAATCATTTTACATGCTATACTACGACCGATTTCATGATTTTTTTCAACATTAAAAAAATTTGACGTTTTCATCAAAAAATTTCGACATACTATACTATGACGTTTTTTTTTTTTTTTTTAATTTTCCAACATTTCACGAAATGACTTTTTTCCACCATAGAATCATTTTACATGCTATAATACGACCGATTTCATGATTTTTTTAGACATCAAAAAAATTTGACGTTGTCAGTAAAAAAATTTCGACATACTATACTATGACGTTTTTTTTGTCAAATTTTCCAACATTTCACAAATGACTTTTTTCCACCATAGAATCATTTTACATGCTATAATACTACCGTTTTCATGATTTTTTTCAACATCAAAAAAATTTGACGTTTTCATCGAAAAATTTCGACATACTATACTATGACGTTTTTTTTTTTTTTTTTAATTTTCCAACATTTCACGAAATGACTTTTTTCTACCATAGAATCATTTTACATGCTATACTACGACCGATTTCATGATTTTTTTCAACATTAAAAAAATTTGACGTTTTCATCAAAAAATTTCGACATACTATACTATGACGTTTTTTTTTCTTTTTTTAATTTTCCAACATTTCACAAAAAAACTTTTTTCCACCATAGAATCATTTTACATGCTATAATACGACCGTTTTTTTTATTTTTTTCAACATCAAAAAAATTTGACATTTTCATCGAAAAATTTCGACATACTGTACTATGACGTTTTTTTGTCGAATTTTCCAACACTTCACAAAATGACTTTTTTCCACCATAGAATCATTTTACATGTTATAATACGACCGTTTTTTAAATTTTTTTCAACATCAAAAAAATTTGACATTTTCGTCGAAAAATTTCGACATACTATACTATGACGTTTTTTTTGTCAAATTTTCCAATATTTCACAAAATGACTTTTTCCCACCATAGAATCATTTTACATGCTATAATACGACCGTTTTCATGATTTTTTTTGAACATCAAAAAGATTTGACGTTTTCATCGAAAAATTTCGACATGCTATACTATGACGTTTTTTTGGTAAAATTTTCCAACATTTCACGAAAACACTTTTTTCCACCACAGAATCATTTTACATGCTATAATACGACCGTTTTCATGATTTTTTTCAACATCAAAAAAATTTGTCTTTTCATCGAAAAATTTAAACATACTATACTATGACGTTTTTTTTTCTTTTTTTAATTTTCCAACATTTCACGAAATGACTGTTTTCCACCATAGAATCATTTTACATGCTATAATACTACCGTTTTCATGATTTTTTTCAACATCAAAAAAATTTGACGTTTTCATCGAAAAATTTCAACATACTATACTGACGTTTTTTTTTTTTTTTTTTAATTTTCCAACATTTCACGAAATGACTTTTTTCTACCATAAAATCATTTTACATGCTATACTACGACCGATTTCATGATTTTTTTCAACATTAAAAAAATTTGACGTTTTCATCAAAAAATTTCGACATACTATACTATGACGTTTTTTTTCTTTTTTTAATTTTCCAACATTTCACAAAAAAACTTTTTTCCACCATAGAATCATTTTACATGCTATAATACGACCGTTTTTTTTATTTTTTTCAACATCAAAAAAATTTGACATTTTCATCGAAAAATTTCGACATACTGTACTATGACGTTTTTTTGTCGAATTTTCCAACACTTCACAAAATGACTTTTTTCCACCATAGAATCATTTTACATGTTATAATACGACCGTTTTTTTTATTTTTTCCAACATCAAAAAAATTTGACATTTTCGTCGAAAAATTTCGACATACTATACTATGACGTTTTTTTTTCTTTTTTTAATTTTCCAACATTTCACGAAATGACGTTTTTCCACCATAGAATCATTTTACATGCTATAATACGACCGTTTCCATAATTTTTGTCAACATCAAAAAAATTTGACGTTTTCAGCGAAAAATTTCGACATACTATATTATGACGTTTTTTCTTTTTAATTTTCCAACAATTCATGAAATGACTCATTTCATCCATAGAATCATTTTATATGCTATAATATGACCCTTTTCATGATTTTTTCCAACATCAAAAAAATTTGACGTTTTCATCGAAAAATTTCGACATACTATACTATGACGTTTTCTTGTCGAATTTTTCAACATTTCACAAAATAACTTTTTTCCACCATAGAATCATTTTACATGTTATAATACGACCGTTTTCATGATTTTTTTCAACATCAAAAAAATTTGTCTTTTTCATCGAAAAATTTCGACATACTATACTATGACGTTTTTTTTGTCAAATTTTCCAATATTTCACGAAATGACTTTTTTCTACCATAGAATCATTTTACATGCTATAATACTACCGTTTTCATGATTTTTTTCAACATCAAAAAAATTTGACGTTTTCAGCGAAAAATTTCGACATACTATACTATGACGTTTTTTTTTTTTTTTTTTTTTAATTTTCCAACATTTCACGAAATGACTTTTTTCCACCATAGAATCATTTTACATGCTATACTACGACCGATTTCATGATTTTTTTCAACATTAAAAAAATTTGACGTTTTCATCAAAAAATTTCGACATACTATACTATGACGTTTTTTTTTTTTTTTTTAATTTTCCAACATTTCACGAAATGACTGTTTTCCACCATAGAATCATTTTACATGCTATAATACGACCGATTTCATGATTTTTTTAGACATCAAAAAAATTTGACGTTTTCAGTAAAATAATTTTGACATACTATACTATGACGTTTTTTTTGTCAAATTTTCCAACATTTCACAAATGACTTTTTTCCACTATAGAATCATTTTACATGCTATAATACTACCGTTTTCATGATTTTTTTCAACATCAAAAAAATTTGACGTTTTCATCGAAAAATTTCAACATACTATACTATGACGTTTTTTTTTTTTTTTAAATTTTCCAACATTTCACGAAATGACTTTTTTCTACCATAGAATCATTTTACATGCTATACTACGACCGATTTCATGATTTTTTTCAACATTAAAAAAATTTGACGTTTTCATCAAAAAATTTCGACATACTATACTATGACGTTTTTTTTCTTTTTTTAATTTTCCGACATTTCACAAAAAAACTTTTTTCCACCATAGAATCATTTTACATGCTATAATACGACCGTTTTTTTTATTTTTTTCAACATCAAAAAAATTTGACATTTTCATCGAAAAATTTCGACATACTGTACTATGACGTTTTTTTGTCGAATTTTCCAACACTTCACAAAATGACTTTTTTCCACCATAGAATCATTTTACATGTTATAATACGACCGTTTTTTTAATTTTTTTCAACATCAAAAAAATTTGACATTTTCGTCGAAAAATTTCGACATACTATACTATGACGTTTTTTTTGTCAAATTTTCCAATATTTCACAAAATGACTTTTTTCCACCATAGAATCATTTTACATGCTATAATACGACCGTTTTCATGATTTTTTTTGAACATCAAAAAGATTTGACGTTTTCATCGAAAAATTTCGACATGCTATACTATGACGTTTTTTTGGTAAAATTTTCCAACATTTCACGAAAACACTTTTTTCCACCACAGAATCATTTTACATGCTATAATACGACCGTTTTCATGATTTTTTTCAACATCAAAAAAATTTGTCTTTTCATCGAAAAATTTAAACATACTATACTATGACGTTTTTTTTTCTTTTTTTAATTTTCCAACATTTCACGAAATGACTTTTTTCCACCATAGAATCATTTTACATGCTATAATACTACCGTTTTCATGATTTTTTTCAACATCAAAAAAATTTGACGTTTTCAGCGAAAAATTTCGACATACTATACTATGACGTTTTTTTTTTTTTTTTAATTTTCCAACATTTCACGAAATGACTTTTTTCCACCATAGAATCATTTTACATGCTATACTACGACCGATTTCATGATTTTTTTCAACATTAAAAAAATTTGACGTTTTCATCAAAAAATTTCGACATACTATACTATGACGTTTTTTTTCTTTTTTTAATTTTCCAACATTTCACAAAAAACTTTTTTCCACCATAGAATCATTTTACATGCTATAATACGACCGTTTTTTTTATTTTTTTCAACATCAAAAAAATTTGACATTTTCATCGAAAAATTTCGACATACTGTACTATGACGTTTTTTTGTCGAATTTTCCAACACTTCACAAAATGACTTTTTTCCACCATAGAATCATTTTACATGTTATAATATGACTGTTTTTTTTTTTTTTTCAACATCAAAAAAATTTGACATTTTCGTCGAAAAATTTCGACATACTATATTATGACGTTTTTTTCTTTTTAATTTTCCAACAATTCATGAAATGACTCATTTCATCCATAGAATCATTTTATATGCTATAATATGACCCTTTTCATGATTTTTTCCAACATCAAAAAAATTTGACGTTTTCATCGAAAAATTTCGACATACTATACTATGACGTTTTCTTGTCGAATTTTCCAACATTTCACAAAATAACTTTTTTCCACCATAGAATCATTTTACATGCTATAATACGACCGTTTTCATGATTTTTTTCAACATCAAAAAAATTTGTCTTTTTCATCGAAAAATTTCGACATACTATACTATGACGTTTTTTTTGTCAAATTTTCCAATATTTCACGAAATGACTTTTTTCCACCATAGAATCATTTTACATGCTATAATACTACCGTTTTCATGATTTTTTTCAACATCAAAAAAATTTGACGTTTTCAGCGAAAAATTTCGACATACTATACTATGACGTTTTTTTTTTTTTTTTTTTTAATTTTCCAACATTTCACGAAATGACTTTTTTCCACCATAGAATCATTTTACATGCTATACTACGACCGATTTTATGATTTTTTTCAACATTAAAAAAATTTGACGTTTTCATCAAAAAATTTCGACATACTATACTATGACGTTTTTTTTTTTTTTTTTAATTTTCCAACATTTCACGAAATGACTGTTTTCCACCATAGAATCATTTTACATGCTATAATACGACCGATTTCATGATTTTTTTAGACATCAAAAAAATTTGACGTTTTCAGTAAAAAAATTTTGACATACTATACTATGACGTTTTTTTTGTCAAATTTTCCAACATTTCACAAATGACTTTTTTCCACCATAGAATCATTTTACATGCTATAATACTACGGTTTTCATGATTTTTTTCAACATCAAAAAAATTTGACGTTTTCATCGAAAAATTTCAACATACTATACTATGACGTTTTTTTTTTTTTTTTAAATTTTCCAACATTTCACGAAATGACTTTTTTCTACCATAGAATCATTTTACATGCTATACTACGACCGATTTCTTGATTTTTTTCAACATTAAAAAAATTTGACGTTTTCATCAAAAAATTTCGACATACTATACTATGACGTTTTTTTTCTTTTTTTAATTTTCCAACATTTCACAAAAAAACTTTTTACCACCATAGAATCATTTTACATGCTATAATACGACCGTTTTTTTTATTTTTTCCAACATCAAAAAAATTTGACATTTTCATCGAAAAATTTCGACATACTGTACTATGACGTTTTTTTGTCGAATTTTCCAACACTTCACAAAATGACTTTTTTCCACCATAGAATCATTTTACATGTTATAATACGACCGTTTTTTTTATTTTTTTCAACATCAAAAAAATTTGACATTTTCGTCGAAAAATTTCGACATACTATACTATGACGTTTTTTTTGTCAAATTTTCCAATATTTCACAAAATGACTTTTTTCCACCATAGAATCATTTTACATGCTATAATACGACCGTTTTCATGATTTTTTTTGAACATCAAAAAGATTTGACGTTTTCATCGAAAAATTTCGACATGCTATACTATGACGTTTCTTTGGTAAAATTTTCCAACATTTCACGAAAAAACTTTTTTCCACCACAGAATCATTTTACATGCTATAATACGACCGTTTTCATGATTTTTTTCAACATCAAAAAAATTTGTCTTTTCATCGAAAAATTTAAACATACTATACTATGACGTTTTTTTTTCTTTTTTTAATTTTCCAACATTTCACGAAATGACTTTTTTCCACCATAGAATCATTTTACATGCTATAATACTACCGTTTTCATGATTTTTTTCAACATCAAAAAAATTTGACGTTTTCAGCGAAAAATTTCGACATACTATACTATGACGTTTTTTTTTTTTTTTTTTAATTTTCCAACATTTCACGAAATGACTTTTTTCCACCATAGAATCATTTTACATGCTATACTACGACCGATTTCATGATTTTTTTCAACATTAAAAAAATTTGACGTTTTCATCAAAAAATTTCGACATACTATACTATGACGTTTTTTTTTCTTTTTTTAATTTTCCAACATTTCACAAAAAACTTTTTTCCACCATAGAATCATTTTACATGCTATAATACGACCGTTTTTTTAATTTTTTTCAACATCAAAAAAATTTGACATTGTCATCGAAAAATTTCGACATACTGTACTATGACGTTTTTTTGTCGAATTTTCCAACACTTCACAAAATGACTTTTTTCCACCATAGAATCATTTTACATGTTATAATATGACCGTTTTTTTTTTTTTTTTTCAACATCAAAAAAATTTGACATTTTCGTCGAAAAATTTCGACATACTATACTATGACGTTTTTTTTTCTTTTTTTAATTTTCCAACATTTCACGAAATGACTTTTTTCCACCATAGAATCATTTTACATGCTATAATACGACCGTTTCCATGATTTTTGTCAACATCAAAAAAATTTGACGTTTTCAGCGAAAAATTTCGACATACTATATTATGACGTTTTTTTCTTTTTAATTTTCCAACAATTCATGAAATGACTCATTTCATCCATAGAATAATTTTATATGCTATAATATGACCCTTTTCATGATTTTTTCCAACATCAAAAAAATTTGACGTTTTCATCGAAAAATTTCGACATACTATACTATGACGTTTTCTTGTCGAATTTTCCAACATTTCACAAAATAACTTTTTTCCACCATAGAATCATTTTACATGCTATAATACGACCGTTTTCATGATTTTTTTCAACATCAAAAAAATTTGTCTTTTTCATCGAAAAATTTCGACATACTATACTATGACGTTTTTTTTGTCAAATTTTCCAATATTTCACGAAATGACTTTTTTCCACCATAGAATCATTTTACATGCTATAATACTACCGTTTTCATGATTTTTTTCAACATCAAAAAAATTTGACGTTTTCAGCTAAAAATTTCGACATACTATACTATGACGTTTTTTTTTTTTTTTTTTAATTTTCCAACATTTCACGAAATGACATTTTTCCACCATAGAATCATTTTACATGCTATACTACGACCGATTTCATGATTTTTTTCAACATCAAAAAAATTTGACGTTTTCAGCGAAAAATTTCGACATACTATACTATGACGTTTTTTTTTTTTTTTTTTTTTAATTTTCCAACATTTCACGAAATGACTTTTTTCCACCATAGAATCATTTTACATGCTATACTACGACCGATTTCATGATTTTTTTCAACATTAAAAAAATTTGACGTTTTCATCAAAAAATTTCGACATACTATACTATGACGTTTTTTTTTTTTTTTTTAATTTTCCAACATTTCACGAAATGACTGTTTTCCACCATAGAATCATTTTACATGCTATAATACGACCGATTTCATGATTTTTTTAGACATCAAAAAAATTTGACGTTTTCAGTAAAAAAATTTCGACATACTATACTATGACGTTTTTTTTGTCAAATTTTCCAACATTTCACAAATGACTTTTTTCCACCATAGAATCATTTTACATGCTATAATACTACCGTTTTCATGATTTTTTTCAACATCAAAAAAATTTGACGTTTTCATCGAAAAATTTCGACATACTATACTATGACGTTTTTTTTTTTTTTTTAAATTTTCCAACATTTCACGAAATGACTTTTTTCTACCATAGAATCATTTTACATGCTATACTACGACCGATTTCATGATTTTTTTCAACATCAAAAAAATTTGACATTTTCATCGAAAAATTTCGACATGCTATACTATGACGTTTTTTTGTCAAATTTTCCAATATTTCACAAAATGACTTTTTTCCACCATAGAATCATTTTACATGCTATAATACGACCGTTTTCAAGATTTTTTTTTGAACATGAAAAAGATTTGACGTTTTCATCGAAAAATTTCGACATGCTATACTATGACGTTTTTTTGGTAAAATTTTCCAACATTTCACGAAAACACTTTTTTCCACCACAGAATCATTTTACATGCTATAATACGACCGATTTCATGATTTTTTTCAACATTAAAAAAATTTGACGTTTTCATCAAAAAATTTCGACATACTATACTATGACGTTTTTTTTTTTTTTTTTTTAATTTTCCAACATTTCACGAAATGACTGTTTTCCACCATAGAATCATTTTACATGCTATAATACGACCGATTTCATGATTTTTTTAGACATCAAAAAAATTTGACGTTTTCAGTAAAAAAATTTCGACATACTATACTATGACGTTTTTTTTTCTTTTTTTAATTTTCCAACATTTCACGAAATGACTTTTTTCCACCATAGAATCATTTTACATGCTATAATACTACCGTTTTCATGATTTTTTTCAACATCAAAAAATTTTGACGTTTTCAGCGAAAAATTTCGACATACTATACTATGACGTTTTTTTTTTTTTTTTAATTTTCCAACATTTCACGAAATGACTTTTTTCCACCATAGAATCATTTTACATGCTATACTATGATCGATTTCATGATTTTTTTCAACATTAAAAAAATTTGACGTTTTCATCAAAAAATTTCGACATACTATACTATGACGTTTTTTTTTTTTTTTTTAAATTTTCCAACATTTCACGAAATGACTGTTTTCCACCATAGAATCATTTTACATGCTATACTACGACCGTTTTCATGATTTTTTTCAACATCAAAAAAATTTGACGTTTTCAGCGAAAAATTTCGACATACTATACTATGACGTTTTTTTGTTTTTTTTTTTAATTTTCCAACATTTCACGAAATGACTTTTTTCTACCATAGAATTATTTTACATGCTATACTACGACCGATTTCATGATTTTTTTCAACATTAAAAAAATTTGACGTTTTCATCAAAAAATTTCGACATACTATACTATGACGTTTTTTTTTTTTTAATTTTTCCAACATTTCATGAAATGACTGTTTTCCACCATAGAATCATTTTACATGCTATAATACGACCGATTTCATGATTTTTTTAGACATCAAAAAAATTTGACGTTTTCAGTAAAAAAATTTCGACATACTATACTATGAAGGTTTTTTTCTTTTTTTAATTTTCCAACATTTCACAAAATGACTTTTTTCCACCATAGAATCATTTTACATGCTATAATACGAACGTTTTTATGATTTTTTTCAACATCCAAAAAATTTGACGTTTTTATCGAAAAATTTCGACATACTATACTATGACGATTTTTTCGACAAATTTTCCAACATTTCACGAAATGACTTTTTTCCACCATAAAATCATTTTACATGCTGTCATACGACCCTTTTCATGATTTTTTTCAACATCAAAAAAATTTGACGTTTTCATCGAAAAATTTCGACATACTATACTATGACGTTTTTTTTTTTTTTTTAATTTTCCAACATTTCACGAAATGACTTTTTTCTACCATAGAATCATTTTACATGCTATACTACGACCGATTTCATGATTTTTTTCAACATTAAAAAAATTTGACGTTTTCATCAAAAAATTTCGACATACTATACTATGACGTTTTTTTTTCTTTTTTTAATTTTCCAACATTTCACAAAAAAACTTTTTTCCACCATAGAATCATTTTACATGCTATAATACGACCGTTTTTTTCATTTTTTTCAACATCAAAAAAATTTGACATTTTCATCGAAAAATTTCGACATACTATACTATGACGTTTTTTTTTTTTTTTTAATTTTCCAACATTTCACGAAATGACTTTTTTCCACCATAGAATCATTTTACATGCTATAATACTACCGTTTTCATGTTTTTTTCCCAACATCAAAAAAATTTGACGTTTTCATCGAAAAATTTCGACATACTATACTATGACGTTTTTTTTTTTTTTTTAATTTTCCAACATTTCACGAAATGACTTTTTTCTACCATAGAATCATTTTACATGCTATACTACGACCGATTTCATGATTTTTTTCAACATCAAAAAAATTTGACATTTTCATCGAAAAATTTCGACATACTGTACTATGACGTTTTTTTGTCGAATTTTCCAACACTTCACAAAATGACTTTTTTCCACCATAGAGTCATTTTACATGTTATAATACGACCGTTTTTTTTATTTTTTTCAACATCAAAAAAATTTGACATTTTCGTCAAAAAATTTCGACATACTATACTATGACGTTTTTTTTGTCAAATTTTCCAATATTTCACAAAATGACTTTTTTCCACCATAGAATCATTTTACATGCTATAATACGACTGTTTTCAAGATTTTTTTTGAACATGAAAAAGATTTGACGTTTTCATCGAAAAATTTCGACATGCTATACTATGACGTTTTTTTGGTAAAATTTTCCAACATTTCACGAAAACACTTTTTTCCACCACAGAATCATTTTACATGCTATAATACGACCGTTTTCATGATTTTTTTCAACATCAAAAAAATTTGACGTTTTCAGCGAAAAATTTCGACATACTATACTATGACGTTTTTTTTTTTTTTTTAATTTTCCAACATTTCACGAAATGACTTTTTTCCACCATAGAATCATTTTACATGCTATACTATGACCGATTTCATGATTTTTTTCAACATTAAAAAAATTTGACGTTTTCATCAAAAAATTTCGACATACTATACTATGACGTTTTTTTTTTTTTTTTAATTTTCCAACATTTCACGAAATGACTGTTTTCCACCATAGAATCATTTTACATGCTATAATACGACCGATTTCATGATTTTTTTAGACATCAAAAAAATTTGACGTTTTCAGTAAAAAAATTTCGACATACTATACTATGACGTTTTTTTTTCTTTTTTTAATTTTCCAACATTTCACGAAATGACTTTTTTCCACCATAGAATCATTTTACATGCTATAATACTACCGTTTTCATGATTTTTTTCAACATCAAAAAAATTTGACGTTTTCAGCGAAAAATTTCGACATACTATACTATGACGTTTTTTTTTTTTTTTTTAATTTTCCAACATTTCACGAAATGACTTTTTTCCACCATAGAATCATTTTACATGCTGTCATACGACCGTTTTCATGATTTTTTTCAACATCAAAAAAATTTGACGTTTTCAGCGAAAAATTTCGACATACTATACTATGACGTTTTTTTTTTTTTTTAAATTTTCCAGCATTTCACGAAATGACTTTTTTCTACCATAGAATCATTTTACATGCTATACTACAACCGATTTCATGATTTTTTTCAACATTAAAAAAATTTGACGTTTTCATCAAAAAATTTCGACATACTATACTATGACGTTTTTTTTTTCTTTTTTAATTTTCCAACATTTCACAAAAAACTTTTTTCCACCATCGAATCATTTTACATGCTATAATACGACCGTTTTTTTCATTTTTTTCAACATCAAAAAAATTTGACATTTTCATCGAAAAATTTCGACATACTGTACTATGACGTTTTTTTGTCGAATTTT
Organism: Pterois miles; assembly: GCA_947000775.1. Classification (NCBI taxonomy): domain Eukaryota; kingdom Metazoa; phylum Chordata; class Actinopteri; order Perciformes; family Scorpaenidae; genus Pterois; species Pterois miles. The sequence goes on from CAMQGK010000341.1 coordinate 9,980,440, forward strand.
CCAACACTTCACAAAATGACTTTTTTCCACCATAGAATCATTTTACATGTTATAATATGACCGTTTTTTTTTTTTTTTTTCAACATCAAAAAAATTTGACATTTTCGTCGAAAAATTTCGACATACTATACTATGACGTTTTTTTTTCTTTTTTTAATTTTCCAACATTTCACGAAATGACTTTTTTCCACCATAGAATCATTTTACATGCTATAATACGACCGTTTCATTGATTTTTGTCAACATCAAAAAAATTTGACGTTTTCAGCGAAACATTTCGACATACTATATTATGACGTTTTTTTCTTTTTAATTTTCCAACAATTCATGAAATGACTCATTTCATCCATAGAATCATTTTATATGCTATAATATGACCCTTTTCGTGATTTTTTCCAACATCAAAAAAATTTGACGTTTTCATCGAAAAATTTCGACATACTATACTATGACGTTTTCTTGTCGAATTTTCCAACATTTCACAAAATAATTTTTTTCCACCATAGAATCATTTTACATGCTATAATACGACCGTTTTCATGATTTTTTTCAACATCAAAAAAATTTGTCTTTTTCATCGAAAAATTTCGACATACTATACTATGACGTTTTTTTTGTCAAATTTTCCAATATTTCACGAAATGACTTTTTTCCACCATAGAATCATTTTACATGCTATAATACTACCGTTTTCATGATTTTTTTCAACATCAAAAAAATTTGACGTTTTCAGCGAAAAATTTCGACATACTATACTATGACGTTTTTTTTTTTTTTTAATTTTCCAACATTTCACGAAATGACTTTTTTCCACCATAGAATCATTTTACATGCTATACTACGACCGATTTCATGATTTTTTTCAGCATTAAAAAAATTTGACGTTTTCATCAAAAAATTTCGACATACTATACTATGACGTTTTTTTTTTTTTTTTTAATTTTCCAACATTTCACGAAATGACTGTTTTCCACCATAGAATCATTTTACATGCTATAATACGACCGATTTCATGATTTTTTTAGACATCAAAAAAATTTGACGTTTTCAGTAAAAAAATTTCTACATACTATACTATGACGTTTTTTTTGTCAAATTTTCCAACATTTCACAAATGACTTTTTTCCACCATAGAATCATTTTACATGCTATAATACTACCGTTTTCATGATTTTTTTCAACATCAAAAAAATTTGACGTTTTCATCGAAAAATTTCGACATACTATACTATGACGTTTCTTTTTTTTTTTTTTAATTTTCCAACATTTCACGAAATGACTTTTTTCTACCATAGAATCATTTTACATGCTATACTACGACCGATTTCATGATTTTTTTCAACATCAAAAAAATTTGACATTTTCATCGAAAAATTTCGACATACTGTACTATGACGTTTTTTTGTCGAATTTTCCAACACTTCACAAAATGACTTTTTTTCCACCATAGAATCATTTTACATGTTATAATACGACCGTTTTTTTTATTTTTTTCAACATCAAAAAAATTTGACATTTTCGTCGAAAAATTTCGACATACTATACTATGACGTTTTTTTTGTCAAATTTTCCAATATTTCACAAAATGACTTTTTTCCACCATAGAATCATTTTACATGCTATAATACGACCGTTTTCAAGATTTTTTTTGAACATGAAAAAGATTTGACGTTTTCATCGAAAAATTTCGACATGCTATACTATGACGTTTTTTTGGTAAAATTTTCCAACATTTCACGAAATGACTTTTTTCCACCATAGAATCATTTTACATGTTATAATACGACCGTTTTTTTTATTTTTTTCAACATCAAAAAAATTTGACGTTTTCAGCGAAAAATTTCGACATACTATACTATGACGTTTTTTTTTTTTTTTAATTTTCCAACATTTCACGAAATGACTTTTTTCCACCATAGAATCATTTTACATGCTATACTATGACCGATTTCATGATTTTTTTCAACATTAAAAAAATTTGACGTTTTCATCAAAAAATTTCGACATACTATACTATGACGTTTTTTTTTTTTTTTTTAATTTTCCAACATTTCACGAAATGACTGTTTTCCACCATAGAATCATTTTACATGCTATAATACGACCGATTTCATGATTTTTTTAGACATCAAAAAAATTTGACGTTTTCAGTAAAAAAATTTCGACATACTATACTATGACGTTTTTTTTTCTTTTTTTAATTTTCCAACATTTCACGAAATGACTTTTTTCCACCATAGAATCATTTTACATGCTATACTATGACCGATTTCATGATTTTTTTCAACATTAAAAAAATTTGACGTTTTCATCAAAAAATTTCGACATACTATACTATGACGTTTTTGTTTTTTTTTTTAATTTTCCAACATTTCACGAAATGACTGTTTTCCACCATAGAATCATTTTACATGCTATAATACGACCGATTTCATGATTTTTTTAGACATCAAAAAAATTTGACGTTTTCAGTAAAAAAATTTCGACATACTATACTATGACGTTTTTTTTGTCAAATTTTCCAACATTTCACGAAATGACTTTTTTCCACCATAGAATCATTTTACATGCTATAATACGACCGATTTCATGATTTTTTTAGACATCAAAAAAATTTGACGTTTTCAGTAAAAAAATTTCGACATACTATACTATGAAGGTTTTTTTCTTTTTTTAATTTTCCAACATTTCACAAAATGACTTTTTTCCACCATAGAATCATTTTACATGCTATAATACGAACGTTTTTATGATTTTTTTCAACATCCAAAAAATTTGACGTTTTTATCGAAAAATTTCGACATACTATACTATGACGATTTTTTCGACAAATTTTCCAACATTTCACGAAATGACTTTTTTCCACCATAAAATCATTTTACATGCTGTCATACGACCCTTTTCATGATTTTTTTCAACATCAAAAAAATTTGACGTTTTCATCGAAAAATTTCGACATACTATACTATGTTTTTTTTTTTTTTTTTTAATTTTCCAACATTTCACGAAATGACTGTTTTCCACCATAGAATCATTTTACATGCTATAATACGACCGTTTTTTTCATTTTTTTCAACATCAAAAAAATTTGACATTTTCATCGAAAAATTTCGACATACTGTACTATGACGTTTTTTTGTCAAATTTTCCAACATTTCACAAATGACTTTTTTCCACCATAGAATCATTTTACATGCTATAATACTACCGTTTTCATGATTTTTTTCAACATCAAAAAAATTTGACGTTTTCATCGAAAAATTTCGACATACTATACTATGACGTTTTTTTTTTTTTTTTTAATTTTCCAACATTTCACGAAATGACTTTTTTCTACCATAGAATCATTTTACATGCTATACTACGACCGATTTCATGATTTTTTTCAACATCAAAAAAATTTGACATTTTCGTCGAAAAATTTCGACATACTATACTAGGACGTTTTTTTTGTCAAATTTTCCAATATTTCACAAAATGACTTTTTTCCACCATAGAATCATTTTACATGCTATAATACGACCGTTTTCAAGATTTTTTTTGAACATGAAAAAGATTTGACGTTTTCATCGAAAAATTTCGACATGCTATACTATGACGTTTTTTTGGTAAAATTTTCCAACATTTCACGAAAACACTTTTTTCCACCACAGAATCATTTTACATGCTATAATACGACCGTTTTCATGATTTTTTTCAACATCAAAAAAATTTGACGTTTTCAGCGAAAAATTTCGACATACTATACTATGACGTTTTTTTTTTTTTTTTAATTTTCCAACATTTCACGAAATGACTTTTTTCCACCATAGAATCATTTTACATGCTATACTATGACCGATTTCATGATTTTTTTCAACATTAAAAAAATTTGACGTTTTCATCAAAAAATTTCGACATACTATACTATGACGTTTTTTTTTTTTTTTTTTAATTTTCCAACATTTCACGAAATGACTGTTTTCCACCATAGAATCATTTTACATGCTATAATACGACCGATTTCATGATTTTTGTAGACATCAAAAAAATTTGACGTTTTCAGTAAAAAAAATTTCGACATACTATACTATGACGTTTTTTTTCTTTTTTTAATTTTCCAACATTTCACGAAATGACTTTTTTCCACCATAGAATCATTTTACATGCTATAATACTACCGTTTTCATGATTTTTTTCAACATCAAAAAAATTTGACGTTTTCAGCGAAAAATTTCGACATACTATACTATGACGTTTTTTTTTTTTTTTTTTAATTTTCCAACATTTCACGAAATGACTTTTTTCCACCATAAAATCATTTTACATGCTGTCATACGACCCTTTTCATGATTTTTTTCAACATCAAAAAAATTTGACGTTTTCATCGAAAAATTTCGACATACTATACTATGACGTTTTTTTTTTTTTTTTTTAATTTTCCAACATTTCACGAAATGACTTTTTTCTACCATAGAATCATTTTACATGCTATACTACAACCGATTTCATGATTTTTTTCAACATTAAAAAAATTTGACGTTTTCATCAAAAAATTTCGACATACTATACTATGACGTTTTTTTTCTTTTTTTAATTTTCCAACATTTCACAAAAAAACTTTTTTCCACCATCGAATCATTTTACATGCTATAATACGACCGTTTTTTTCATTTTTTTCAACATCAAAAAAATTTGACATTTTCATCGAAAAATTTCGACATACTGTACTATGACGTTTTTTTGTCGAATTTTCCAACACTTCACAAAATGACTTTTTTCCACCATAGAATCATTTTACATGTTATAATATGACTGTTTTTTTTTTTTTTTTCAACATCAAAAAAATTTGACATTTTCGTCGAAAAATTTCGACATACTATACTATGACGTTTTTTTTTTCTTTTTTTAATTTTCCAACATTTCACGAAATGACTTTTTTTCCACCATAGAATCATTTTACATGCTATAATACGACCGTTTCCATGATTTTTGTCAACATCAAAAAAATTTGACGTTTTCAGCGAAAAATTTCGACATACTATATTATGACGTTTTTTTCTTTTTAATTTTCCAACAATTCATGAAATGACTCATTTCATCCATAGAATCATTTTATATGCTATAATATGACCCTTTTCATGATTTTTTCCAACATCAAAAAAATTTGACGTTTTCATCGAAAAATTTCGACATACTATACTATGACGTTTTCTTGTCGAATTTTCCAACATTTCACAAAATAAATTTTTTCCACCATAGAATCATTTTACATGCTATAATACTACCGTTTTCATGATTTTTTTCAACATCAAAAAAATTTGACTTTTTCAGCGAAAAATTTCGACATACTATACTATGACGTTTTTTTTTTTTTTTTTTTTAATTTTCCAACATTTCACGAAATGACTTTTTTCCACCATAGAATCATTTTACATGCTATACTACGACCGATTTCATGATTTTTTTCAACATTAAAAAAATTTGACGTTTTCATCAAAAAATTTCGACATACTATACTATGACGTTTTTTTTTTTTTTTTAATTTTCCAACATTTCACGAAATGACTGTTTTCCACCATAGAATCATTTTACATGCTATAATACGACCGATTTCATGATTTTTTTAGACATCAAAAAAATTTGACGTTTTCAGTAAAAAAATTTCGACATACTATACTATGACGTTTTTTTTGTCAAATTTTCCAACATTTCACAAATGACTTTTTTCCACTATAGAATCATTTTACATGCTATAATACTACCGTTTTCATGATTTTTTTCAACATCAAAAAAATTTGACGTTTTCATCGAAAAATTTCGACATACTATACTATGACGTTTTTTGTTTTTTTTTAATTTTCCAACATTTCACGAAATGACTTTTTTCTACCATAGAATCATTTTACATGCTATACTACGACCAATTTCATGATTTTTTTCATCATCAAAAAAATTTGACATTTTCATCGAAAAATTTCGACATACTGTACTATGACGTTTTTTTGTCGAATTTTCCAACACTTCACAAAATGACTTTTTTCCACCATAGAATCATTTTACATGCTATAATACGACCGTTTTCAAGATTTTTTTTGAACATGAAAAAGATTTGACGTTTTCATCGAAAAATTTCGACATGCTATACTATGACGTTTTTTTGGTAAAATTTTCCAACATTTCACGAAAACACTTTTTTCCACCACAGAATCATTTTACATGCTATAATACGACCGTTTTCATGATTTTTTTCAACATCAAAAAAATTTGTCTTTTCATCGAAAAATTTAAACATACTATACTATGACGTTTTTTTTCTTTTTTTAATTTTCCAACATTTCACGAAATGACTTTTTTCCACCATAGAATCATTTTACATGCTATAATACTACCGTTTTCATGATTTTTTTCAACATCAAAAAAATTTGACGTTTTCAGCGAAAAATTTCGACATACTATACTATGACGTTTTTTTTTTTTTTTTAATTTTCCAACATTTCACGAAATGACTTTTTTCCACCATAGAATCATTTTACATGCTATACTATGACCGATTTCATGATTTTTTTCAACATTAAAAAAATTTGACGTTTTCATCAAAAAATTTCGACATACTATACTATGACGTTTTGTTTTTTTTTTTTTAAATTTTCCAACATTTCACGAAATGACTGTTTTCCACCATAGAATCATTTTACATGCTATAATACGACCGATTTCATGATTTTTTTAGACATCAAAAAAATTTGACGTTTTCAGTAAAAAAATTTCGACATACTATACTATGACGTTTTTTTTTTTTTTAATTTTTCCAACATTTCATGAAATGACTGTTTTCCACCATAGAATCATTTTACATGCTATAATACGACCGATTTCATGATTTTTTTAGACATCAAAAAAATTTGACGTTTTCAGTAAAAAAATTTCGACATACTATACTATGAAGGTTTTTTTCTTTTTTTAATTTTCCAACATTTCACAAAATGACTTTTTTCCACCATAGAATCATTTTACATGCTATAATACGAACGTTTTTATGATTTTTTTCAACATCCAAAAAATTTGACGTTTTTATCGAAAAATTTCGACATACTATACTATGACGATTTTTTCGACAAATTTTCCAACATTTCACGAAATGACTTTTTTCCACCATAAGATCATTTTACATGCTATAATACGACCCTTTTCATAATTTTTTTCAACATCGAAAAAATATGACGTTTTCATTGAAAAATTTCGACATACTATACTATGACGTTTTTTTTGTCAAATTTACCAACATTTCACAAAATGACTTTTTTCCACGATTGTATCATTTTACATGCTATAATACGACCAATTTCATGATTTTTTTCAACATCAAAAAAATTTGACGTTTTTATCAAAAAATTTCGACAAACTATACTGTGACTTTTTTTTTTTTTTTTCATTTTCCAACACTTCACAAAATGACTTTTTTCCACCATAGAATCATTTTACATGCTATAATACGACCGTTTCCATTATTTTTATCAACATCAAAAAAATTTGACGTTTTCATCGAAAAATTTCGACATACTATACTATGACTTTTTTCTTTTTTTTTTTATTTTCAACACTTCACGAAATGACTTTTTTCCACCATAGAATCATTTTACATGCTATAATACGACCGATTTCATGATTTTTTTAGACATCAAAAAAATTTGACGATTTCATCGAAAATTTTCGACATACTATACTATGACTTTTTTTTGTTGAATTTTCCAACACTTCACAAAATGACTTTTTTCCACCATAGAATCATTTTACATGCTATAATACGACCGTTTCCATGATTTTTTTCAACATCAAAAAAATTTGACGTTTTCAGCAAAAAATTTCGACATACCATACTATGACGTTTTTTTTCTTTTTTTAATTTTCCAACATTTCACAAAATGACTTTTTTCCACCATAGAATCATTTTACATGCTATAATATGACCGTATCCATGATTTTTTTCAACATCAAAAAAAATTTGATGTTTTCAGCGAAAAATTTTGACATACTATACTATGACGTTTTTTTTTTTTTTAATTTTCTAGCATTTTACGAAATGACTGTCTTCCACCATAGAATCATTTTACATGCTATAATACGACCCTTTTCATGATTTTTTTCAACATCCAAAAAATTTGACGTTTTCATCGAAAAATTTCGACATGCTATACTATGACGTTTTTTTGGTAAAATTTTCCAACATTTCACGAAAAAACTTTTTTCCACCACAGAATCATTTTACATGCTATAATATGACCGTTTTCATGATTTTTTTCAACATCCAAAAAATTTTCTTTTTCTTCGAAAAATTTCAACATACTATACTATGATGTTTTTTTTTTTTTTTTTAATTTTCCAACATTTCACGAAACGACTTTTTTTCCACCATAGAATCATTTTACATACTATAATACGAACGTTTTTATGATTTTTTTCAACATCAAAAAAAATTTTACGTTTTCATCGAAAAATTTCGACATACTATATTATGACTTTTTTTTTTTTTTTTTAATTTTCCAACACTTCACAAAATGACTTTTTTCCATCATAGAATCATTTTACATGCTATAATACGACCGTTTCCATGCTTTTTTTCAACATCAAAAAAATTTGACGTTTTCAGCAAAAAATTTCGACATACTATACTATGACGTTTTTTTGGTCAAATTTTCCAACATTTCACGAAAACACTTTTTTCCACCACAGAATCATTTTACATGCTATAATACAACCGTTTTCATGATTTTTTTCAACATCAAAAAAATTTGTCTTTTCATCGAAAAATTTAAACATACCATACTATGACGTTTTTTTTCTTTTTTTAATTTTCCAACATTTCACAAAATGACTTTTTTCCACCATAGAATCATTTTACATGCTATAATACGACCGTTTCCATGATTTTTTTCAACATCGAAAAAATTTGACGTTTTCATCGAAAAATTTCGACATACTATACGATGACGTTTTTTTTCTTTTTTTTAATTTTTTAACATTTCAGGAAATGACTTTTTTCCACCATAGAATCATTTTACATGCTATAATACAAACGTTTTCATGATTTTTTTCAACATCCAAAAAATTTTACGTTTTCATCGAAAAATTTCGACCTACTATACTATGACGTTTTTTTCGTCAAATTTTCCAACATTTCACGAAATGACTTTTTTCCACCATAGAATCATTTTACATGCTATACTACGACCGATTTCATGATTTTTCTCAACATCAAAAAAATTTGACGATTTCATCAAAAAATTTCGACATACTATACTATGACTTTTTTTTTTTTTTTTAATTTTCCAACACTTCACAAAATGACTTTTTTCCACCATAGAATCATTTTACATGCTATAATACTCCCGTTTTCATGATTTTTTTGAACATCAAATAAATTTTACGTTTTCATTGAAAAATTTCGACATGCTATACTATGACGTTTTTTTAGTCAAATTTTCCAACATTTCACGAAAACACTTTTTTCCACCACAGAATCATTTTACATGCTATAATATGACCGTTTTCATGATTTTTTTCAACATCAAAAAAATTTGTCTTTTCATCGAAAAATTTAAACATACTATACTATGACGTTTTTTTTCTGTTTTTAATTTTCCAACATTTCACGAAATGACTTTTTTCCACCATAGAATCATTTTACATGCTATAATACGACCGTTTTCATGATTTTTTTCAACATCAAAAAAATTCGTCTTTTTCATCGAAAAATTTCAACATACTATACTATGACTTTTTTTTTTTTTTTTTTAATTTTCCAACACTTCACAAAATGACTTTTTTCCACCATAGAATCATTTTACATGCTATAATACGACCGTTTCCATGCTTTTTTTCAACATCAAAAAAATTTGACGTTTTCAGCAAAAAATTTCGACATACTATACTATGACGTTTTTTTTGTAAAATTTTCCAACAATTCACAAAATGACTTTTTTCCACCATAGAATCGTTTTACATGCTATAATACTCCCGTTTTCATGATTTTTTTGAACATCAAAAAAATTTTACGTTTTCATTGAAAAATTTCGACATGCTATACTATGACGTTTTTTTTAGTCAAATTTTCCAACATTTCACGAAAACACTTTTTTCCACCACAGAATCATTTTACATGCTATAATACAACCGTTTTCATGATTTTTTTCAACATCAAAAAAATTTGTCCTTTCATCGAAAAATTTAAACATACTATGCTATGACGTTTTTTTTCTTTTTTTAATTTTCCAACATTTCACAAAATGACTTTTTTCCACCATAAAATCATTTTACATGCTATAATACGACCGATTTCATGATTTTTTTCAACATAAAAAAATTTGACGTTTTCATCAAAAAATTTCGACATACTATACCAGGGGTGTCAAACTCATTTTCATCCCGGGCCACATCAGCTTCATGGTTCCCTTCAAAGGGCCGGTTGTAACTGTAAGACTATATAAATATATCTCCTCTAGATCATATCATAAAATTGCCTCTGAATTTGATTCGTATTAGTTTTAGTTATAATATATTTAATAACTAGCTCTGAAGACAAAAAGTTATTTTTTTTAAATTCAGGGCTTGATTCCCAGAATTGTACATTTACATGAGTCAGCAGCGACTTTGTGCAGGCGGGATTCATTCAGTCTGGATGCGGAGGGGTGAACAGCTCTGACTGCAGCTAGGAGGGACTGCTGACAAGGACCGGGCCCCCCTATGAGAGCTTTGGGACCAGGGAGGGGTCCACGGCAGCACCCGCTGCTCATCGAGAAGAGGAAGAACGATATCTGCTTTCTCCATAACACCAGAAAAACTCATTAGATTTGGCCCTAATTTCTTTTTTGAAAGACCCGCTAGAGGAGTCTGAAAACTGGCTAAATATAGCGACTTAGTCGCTAAGTAGGCGTCACAGCGCTGTTGCTGGAAACCCTTGATAATGAGACGCTACAGTGCGCATGTCACAAAATCGAGATGCATTGTGGGATATGCAGTTTAAAGACAGTACTTCTGTGAAGCGGCATAGAATTGAATGATATGCATTCTATATTCTTTGCAAGCCCTCGCGGGCCACATAAAGTGAGGTGGTGGGCCGGATTTGGCCCGCGGTCCTTGAGTTTGATACGTGGTATAGTATGTTGAAAAATTTCATGAAAAGTAGGTCATCGTAAAGAATCTTGATGTTAACAATCATATTATAGTATGTTAAACAGTATGATGATAAAAAAAAAAGTCAAATTATGTTGAAAAATTTCACGAAAAAAAATGTCATGGTATAGTATGTCGAAAAATTTCATGAAAAGTAGGTCATCGTAAAGAATCTTGAAAAATTTCATGTTAACAGTCAAAAAAAATTATTGTAGTGTCGAAAAAAGTCATAGTACAGCATGTCAGAAAAACTCATAGTATAATATGTTGTAAAAGTCATGAAAAACTTCGTAGTATAGTATGTCAAAAAAGTCATGAAAAAAGTCATAGTATAGTATGTCTAAAAACAACATGAAAAAAGTCATAGTACAGCATGTCAGAAAATCTCATAGTATAATATGTCGTAAAAGTCATGAAAAACGTCATAGTATAGTATGTCAAAAAAAAGTCATAGTATAGTAGTCAAAAAAAGTCATAGTATGTCGAAAAAATTCATAGTATAGTATGTCGAACAAAGTAATGAAAAAAGTCATAGTTTAGTATGTCGATAAAAGTCACAGTATAGTACTTCAAAAAAAGTAATGAAAAAGTCATAGTATGGTAATTCGAAAATAAAGTCATAACAGTCATAGTATAGTATTTCGACAAAAGTCATAGTATAGCATGTCGAAAAAAGTAATCAAAAAGTCATTGTATAGTATGTTGAAAAAAGTCATGAAAAAGACCTAGTATAATATGTTAAAAACTGTCATGAAAAAGTCATTGTATAGTAAGTTGAAGAAGAAGAAGAAGATATTCCTTTATTAGTCCCACGAGGGGAAATTCAATTTTTTTCACTCTGTTGTTAACTTATACACGGTACATGCAGACAAACATGCAACAATGGAGAGATGTCAGAGTGATGGGGCTGCTCCTGACAAGCGCCCCGAGCAGTTGGGGGTTTGGTGCCTTGCTCAGGGGCACCTCGGCAGTGCCCAAGAGGTAACTGGCACCTCTCCAGCTACCAGTTCACACTCACTTCTTGGTCCATGTCGGGACTTGAACCGGTGACCCTCCGGTTCCCAAGCCAACTCCCTTCAGACTGAGCTACTGCCGCCCATCAAAGTCATGATAAAAGTCATAATATAGTATGTCGAAAAAAGTCATGAAAAAATTCATTGTATAGTATTTCGAAAGAAAATTTGTCTTACCATAGTATGACTTATGTTTATTTTTTGACTTATTAGTATTACATTTATATATATGGGGCAGTTTTTGGGGCGGCAGTAGCTCAGTCTGTAGGGAGTTGGCTTGGGAACCGGAGGGTCACCGGTTCAAGTCCCGCCATGGACCAAGAACTGAGTGTGAACTGGTAGCTGGAGAGGTGCCAGTTTACCTCTTGGGCACTGCCGAGGTGCCCCTGAGCAAGGCACCAAACCCCCAACCGCTCGGGGCGCTTGTCAGGAGCAGCCCCCTCACTCTGACATCTCTCCATTGTTGCATGTTTGTGCATGTGTGTGTTCGGGTCTGCATGTACCGTGTATAAGTTAACAACAGAGTGAAAAAATTGAATTTCCCCTTGTGGGACTAATAAAGGACTATCTTCTTCTTCTTCTGCTATAATATATACTAGTATTTGACATACTATGATTTTTTAAATTTTTTTATATACTATGCCATTTTTCAACTGAGTTTCAAGTTATAAATCACGGTCAACTATGTTTTAAAATCAATATTTCAAAAAATATAAAATGAAGGTATTCTTTTAAGCCATATAATTTTATGTATGTAATATTTTGCTTGGATAGTAATCATGTTATTAATTAGTTAGTAATCAAATTTCATCTGCAGAAATATTAGGATTGCTGACGATGAGTAATATCTCAATTTGCGTTAGTTTAATTTTTTTTTAATTTGTTGAGAGGTTGTTCTGTAAATGAAACCAACACTTGGAGATTTTTTCCAAATCAGTACATCTGGGCATTTTGACATACTGTAGAATTTTCTTTTGTTTGCATTCTGCATACTACATTTAAATTTGTACATATTTCTAGTATAGTATGCGGTTTCCAAAACAGCCAAAAGTATATCCTACCTCTGGGGTCCGAGGTTAATTTGTAAACACATGCTTTTATTTTAGAACCGGAAAAGAATTAGACTTCCGGTTTGTGGGTTGCTCACTTGTTAGTTTTAAGAGTTTATTTGGATTTCAGAATAGTTTTAAAATAAAGCTCGAGCCACAATTAGTGTTTTGAAAATTCATTTGCGTTGTTTTTGTGTAAAATGTACGTTTTTGACTGAGTCTGGTTTAGATTAGTGTCGATAACGCTTTTAGTCTGAAGGATGCGTGCCGGAAGTCTTATTGTTGTTGCTGCTGCTGGTTGGAGTTTGTTGTCAGCTGACCAGAAATGAAGTGGGCTGTGAAATGGATTTTTGTCATGATTTTTGTGTCAGTGTAACACTTGTAAAAAAGGCAGAAACAACAGCCAGGGAGTCTCCAGCAGTCAGGTATGTTTATAGTTTATCTAATTAGCCGGGTCGAGTTGGTTTAGCTAACTGCTACGTTTATGGATAGCTCACTTCAAATGCACACGCCTGGGAGCTAGACTTAGCTCGCTGTTTACAGCGGTGTCCACGCCAAACAAACTCGACATGGTGTCAATTCACCCGAAGACCAGCAGAATAATTTCGCAATGAATAGTTACAAAACGTATTTGAAAACAGCTGTCTGCAGTGACCTGAGTTATGCTGTGAATTAAGTTGCTCGTGTAATTGCTTTTTCTTTCTTGAGTAAACATCATGTGAAAACTGGTTCCCCATTAGTGGCACACATGATACGTAAGGATGCAAGGTCAGCTTTGTTTTGTCATGTCAGCCTTCCTTTAACCTCCTGAAATAGTTAAAGTAATAGTCTTATATTGTGCAAGCAAATGGCGCTGATGATGTGTCTTTTTCTGTTTCTGTCAGTGGCAGAAATAGGACCACAGCTCTCTGATTGTAATCGATTCTACCTCATGACTGGTCCTACATGCATCATTTACGACTTCAGTTTGACTTGTGAGGCTGTAGTTTTCAAAACGTGTGCAGGTTTGAGAAACTACCAATTGCTGAAAGTCAGTAAAATGGTTCAAACAATCACATGCCTTAAGAAGATGGTGTGGTAAATGCTGAATTAGTATATGTGATGGAGCATTTGAAGAAAAACCCTGTGTGGGACTTGCCCAGTCCTGACTCCAGTTGTGTACAAGTCCAGGACAGATTCCTGCTTTGGGAGATCAGTGGGTTAACATCCACACACTGCTGCCAAATAGCAACGATTCCAGCGCCCTCATTAATATTGTTGTTGCAACAGTGGCGCAGTGAGAAAGGACAATGTGTTTGTGTCACATTCCACATCATCTGAATCACGATGAGCCATTTTCAGTTTGAGTATCTATAAAGGGCCACATTTTGAAGATAGTTTAAGGTTAAAGGTGATTCCTTGCATTACAGACTCACAGGATCTGGACAACTGGACTGATCTCTACCAGCTACAGCACAGAGATCTCTCCAAACTATGGCTTCACAACAAGCGTGAAGTGTGTCTTTTACTTTCTGGACAAGCCCAAGTAAACGTAAGCAGCATTCAAACCTACTTATTGTAAAACATTATTATTTCGCAGTGATTCATTTTAACTCTTTTTCTTCTTCTTTTCTTTCACAGCTTTCTGTTTACCACAACCTTCCCCTTTCTCTTTAATTTGTGTATCCTAACTTGTGTCTGTGAAAATGGACGGCACTGAGCCTATTCCCTCCAGTCTCAACTCTGCATATGTTCCAACTGCTCTTGGCAACCACCATGAATCTGAGGATGAGGAGAGCGAGGACCAGGGTCCCTCTGTCTCACTCCTGCCCAAACATTCCTCCGTGTCCCTGGCCATGCGCTACAGTCCAGAGGACTCTTACTGTTTGGTGTATATCATCTTCTTTCTGATGGGCATCGGCTCCCTGCTTCCCTGGAACTTCTTCATAACAGCCAAACTCTACTGGTACTACAAACTGAGTAACAACACTCACAGCGGCAATGAGGAGCAAAGTTCAAACCTCAGCGTGAGTGAGAGGAATATTGAATGCAACCATGTTGTTACTGTGCATGTGTGCACAAGAAGATGCACATTTGCGCAATTCTGCATGCTTTTCCTAGAACAGTCACAGTCCTGTGACAGATGTGGGGACTGAGTGTCCTTTCACATGTGACAGAAATCCATTGCAACACAATTATACAATTAGAAATGCTTAAAGGCTTGTTGGGGGCAACTAAAGATGACGGTAGAAATGGGTAGAGTTGGGGTGGTCAGGTAGATCTGCTTCCAGTTTATTTCTTTGTCTCAAGAGTGGATGAGGTCTATAGATTTATGCTATTCTCAGATTAATGCTTGATTTTATTTGACGTAGAAACAAAAGCAAAGATAAGGAAGGAAAATGTGTTTGATTTATGTTTCTCTCCGTTTTCACATCCCCTTATTTTATGTGAGCAAATTCAAATGTTTTGTCCTTTCTGAAACTACTTACAGGACTACTTCGAAAGCTATCTGTCCATTGCCTCCTCGGTGCCCTCTGTGCTGTGTCTGATACTCAACTATGTCCTAGTTAACAGGTAAATTCCCTACATACTGTACATGCACACACAGCACATTCCTCTCAGATGTTTTTCTTGATCTCTGGGTGTTTGGATGTTGACAGTTTGTCATAACTTGGGCCTTACAGATTGTTGTTTTGAACAGCATTTCTACAGCAGAGTACATTTTATATTATTTGTGGGGATAATTAATAGCTTGCTGACCCACATTTGTCCAGCAGCACCAAACATGCTTTTTTGTGTTTATGTTGGTAAACTGATCTTTGATAAACTCCCGCCTAATCCTACTACATCTGTGTGTGTGTGCGATGTTGGTAGGGTGTCTTCAAACGTGCGGATCCTGTCATCCCTGTTTGTGATCCTCTTGGTGTTTGTGGTGACCACGGTGCTGGTGAAGGTGGATGTGTCAGACTACACTACAGTATTTTTTATTGGCACACTGGCCAGTGTGGCTATCGTCAGCGGAGCCTCGAACCTCTTCTCTGGCAGCGTGTTCGGCATCAGTGGGCATTTCCCCATGAGGATTTCTCAGGCTCTTATATCAGGTACAATCCTCATTCAGGGAGGGGTGGGTGATATGGCTGTACTGTATATCAAGAGATGGCATGTTTTGTGGTAACTCTATAAATGAATAGTCTATATGAAATAATCACATGATAAAGCCTATTTTGTGTGAATATAATACTTGATAAATGAAGTAGTATACACAATGCTCTGATTTTAAGAACTTGAGTACAAAATGAACATAAATGTTTTAAATGAAATTCTAGAAAAAAATATATAAATATAGACCTAGTCCTATATTGCTATAGAAACGATATAGAAAAATATATATGATAGACTTTTTTATAACATTTTGTCGTTGTATTTCCCAGCCCTACATTGAGGTCTTGTCCTTTCAGTATTTACACAGCACCACTGTGCAAATGTCTTGAAACCATAGAGCATTTATTTTTCATTATTTTAATTTATATATTTAGCAGCTACTTTAAAGGTTTATTGATTAGATAATTTGTCTTAACATCATTTATGTCCCACACACTGTGTGTGGTGGTGGTATCAGTCTGTCTTTCCGTGAGTGGGCACACTCTGGTGGACACAAGATGTAATACGCTATAGAAACCCTGCTTTGGTGCACCGTGTTGCGTATTAATGAACAAACAATGATGTTGCTGAAACAAATTTAGATCTGTAATGCCATAAATAGAAGTTTACAGCATTGTTTTCTGTTTGTATTATGTAAATCCAGTATAGCGACACAGATATACTGTATTTTTCAAGTCGTTAATGGGTTTATTTACTGACCTTATTACCATCCATTCTTAACGTCCTTTCTCATCTCAGGCCAGGCCATGGGAGGCACGTTGAGTGCGATAGCATCATTAGTGGACCTGGCAGTGGCGAAGGATGTGACAGACAGCGCTCTGGTCTATTTCCTGACAGCCGACATCTTCATCCTGCTCTGCATCATCACATATCTGCTGCTGCCCAAGCTGGCGTATTCAAGGTTAGTAGCAGTCAAAGATATTCTGGTTCTCACACATACATCAAATCTGTATTTTCATTTACAAATGTAGGCAATAACACCGTCCCTTGTCCTGTAAAATTGATTATAATCTGAATCTCTGGATATACTACAGATTACAGATAGTTCAAATTCTACACATAGTGGGATTAAATTGCTTCATTATAACTGTTTCCTATTACGGTTATTTTGTTTGTGCATTTTAAATTTGCAGCAGCTGTTTGTCAAGTCAATGACAATGCACATAATAAACAAATCATTATTTTAGGGTTCATTTAATACTGATTTTTAAGACAACAGTATTGAAAGGACTCTACAGAGAAATATAACCTTTTTTCTTACCTTTAGCTTGATCCAGTCGGTTTGTTATTGTATCCAAGTCCACTGCTGCCTGCAGCACTCTCGCTCAATACTTAGCCAGTTAAGGCACAGTACATGTACAAATAGCGTCCAGACTGAAAAATACAGAAATTATCCTTTAACCTGGCCTTGAAGGCAGCATTATGAAAATAGAATTATAAAACTAGTGTTTAGAGGGCAGGTTCAGCACATCTTATCAGAGATTTTAGATATACTCATTACATGCTGCGCACTGCTTCTCTCTAGGCACTACATGCAGGCAGCAAAGTGCTCCAGCTCAGGAGGGATGAGCGAAGCAGCAGCAGGCACAGGGAGCAGAGCCTCCGTTCCACCGCTGCAGGCTATCCTCAGGAAGACGTGGGTGCTCGGCCTGAGCGTCTTCTTCGTCTTCTTTATCTCTATCATGATGTTCCCTGCGGTGTCCTCTGGAATCCAGTCTGTCGATAAAGACAGCGGCAGCCCCTGGACAAACACTTACTTTGTGCCCCTCACCAGTTTCCTCCTGTACAATGTGGCAGATTTCTGCGGTAGGCAGGCCACAGCCTGGCTGCAGGTCCCTGGTCCCACTAGCAGAGTCCTGCCGGTACTGGTGCTGTGTCGCTCCGTCATGGTGCCACTTCTCATGTTGTGTAACTATCAGCCAAGGCACCACCTTCACACTGTGGTTTTTGCCCATGATGTATACCCTGTGGTCTTTAACTGCCTGCTAGGTCTCACCAATGGCTACCTAGGCACTCTGCCAATGATCTACGGCCCTAAGGTTGTACCTCGAGAGCTGGCAGAGGCCACA
This sequence comes from Pterois miles, assembly GCA_947000775.1. Lineage (NCBI taxonomy): Eukaryota > Metazoa > Chordata > Actinopteri > Perciformes > Scorpaenidae > Pterois > Pterois miles. Next base: position 9,998,863 of record CAMQGK010000341.1, read on the forward strand.
GGAGTGGTCATGTCCTTCTTCCTCACTCTGGGACTAGCTGTGGGATCTGCTTTCTCGGTGCTTCTGGTGCGCTCCATCTGACAGGACTTTTGTGCAATACCCTAGTCATGTACAGTGGTATCGTTGAGCTATACAGCCGATTTTAACCGGACAGTACAGTCTGAAGAATACCAGAACCTCAAACCGCTGTGATGCCAAATGCAGCAGTAAAGCCGGTTGTCTGCCATGAGGGAAGGGTGCTGATAAGCTTCTCATTTCTACTTTTAATCCAAAAGCCTCAACAACTTCATGTCACATTACTGTGTATTATGTTTACACTGATGACTCATGATGTGAGTCTTAGGAGTGGGACTTGGGCTCTACATTGTAAAATCAGGAAGTGGCTCTTCAAGCAACATGAACAATCATTGCAGTCCATAAGGGACACCTCATTAAATGTTTTTTTTTAGTATTGCAAAACATACATTGTGTACATTCAAGGGGTGAAAATTTGTGGAACATGAGTTATGCAGAAGGTGCTAGATATTATTTTATTGCAACTGTCAAAATATGCAGGTGGCAAAGAAGCTCCACATTTTAATGAGGGATTCAGCAGGTACACGAAACATGTTGGTGGTTGATTTGTGTCAGAGTTTAAACCTTGTAAGTGATCTTGATCAGACTTTATAAACCGAACATTTACAGTAAGTTTGATATCTGTCAGCATTTTTTAATGTGCACTTTAGGCTGCAGTACATTCAAAGTGACTGAAAGTAGACACTAACCTTTAAAATAGTTCTTAATCTTAAACCTACAAGCCTTTGTGGGCATAACTAGCTTTTTTTTTTTGAAAAGGGGTTTCAAGTGTATCATCTTTGCAACTTGGGTTTCCTTTGTTATACTTCTCAGAAACTGCAAACTACTGCCAAGCCACTTTTAAAAAAGGTTCACTGTTGTACATCACTTATCTTTATTACACTGCTTTGTTTAATACTCAATTCTGATAGGTCAATCAGCATTCTACGGTATCTGTGGCATTTTAATCTTCAAATTGATTTTCCTACTGTAGTGAAATGGACAAATTTATCAAGAAATTTATTGTAGGCTGTCATTAGGAAAATAGTCAGCAGTATACAATCTGCACGTTATAGGCTAAAACACAATTTTGGCATATTTGTATTGTATATCAAGAGTTAAGTGTACTGTTGACAAGAGTTCTTTAAATGACCAGACATAACTGGCTGCTGCTGCACAAAATTCAGTTTCCTGGTATGCAGAAGTAGGTTTTTATGAACTGAATGAAAATACTGAGCTAAAATCAGTTTACAATAAAGGAAAGAATTGAAACCAAGTGGATTTGGATCACTTTAATTGTTAAAAATTTACAGATCAATTGGCTCGAGGTTTAAGGCTGACAATCAAATTTGAGATCTCTCTGTACGTTAGAAACAGTGACTTACAAACAGTAGGAAGAGTGCAAACAATGGGAGGTGAGTGGGAGGTGCACTGTTAAGCCAATTACCTCCATATCAGCTCCTTAAAACAAGAACACACATTTTCTCACTACAAAATATAAATTTGTTTAAGGATCAGACATACTGCTAAAAGTAATGATAGCCATTCTTAACACACTGAGCGGTCTTTCTCTCCCCCGTATCTAATCAGTTCCTATAGGGAGAAGGAGTCAAATACGGATGTGGGGGACCCATCAGAACAGCCACCTGATGTGGTGTCGACATTATACAATTTGTGTTCTCCCATTAAGTACAACCCACATGATGCAAATCTGCACAAAAGTGAAGTTTTGACTTCTGCTCAGTTAAGCAGTAACAGGCCAAGCTGAAGACCACTATACACCTCATCACTCCAACCCTCCCCCCCAGAAAAAAAACAAATGTCCAGTCCCTTTCCACCATGACATCATTCAAAATATCAAAGTTAATTTAAACAAACCAGTCATTAAAAAAAGAAACAGGACAAAAATTAAAAGTGGCAAGCAGCACTACAGTATTTTTTCTTTTAATTCCCTATGGGTCAGTTTGTGCTTCCTCTTGCTTTATACCCACACATGGCGTTTGCAGTGAGCCACAGCCTAAAAGATAGAAAAAAAGTGGTCAGACTAGCCTCAAAGCAAACTTGTACTTTATTTACTGCAGAGTCATAGTCTTTTAAAAAAACTGTTAAACTATGGGTGAACAACTCATCTGGGTGTGGTAAACTGCGGGTGGGGTAAACTAGTTGCGTACAGGCAGGGTAAACTAGTCTCGTACGGGTGCGGTAAAATAGTTGCGTGGTAAACTAGTCACGTATGTGTGTGGTAAACTAGTCGCACGGTAAACAAATCACGTACATGCGCCTGGGTGCGGTAAAATACGGGTGCAATAAACTAGTCATGCTGTAAACTACGGGTGTGGTAAATTAGTTGTGTATGGGTGCGGTAAACTACGGGTGTGGTTAACTACTCGCGTCTGGCTGTGGTAAACTATGGGTCTGGTAAACTAATCGCGTCTGGGCGTGGAAAACTATGGGTGTGGTAAACTACTTGCGTCTGGGCGTGGAAAACTATGGGTGTGGTAAATTACAGGTAAACTACTCGCGTCTGGGCGAGGAAAACTACGGGTGTGGTAAATTACTTGCGTCTGGGCGTGGTAAACTACTCACGTCTGGGCGTGGTATACTACGGGTGTAGTTAACTACTCACGTCTGGGTGTGGTAAATGACGAGTGTGAGTGTAGAAGACTATGGGTGAACTACTGCCGTCTGGGTGTCAATGTATAACTACAATACTCACATTGCATCGAGTTGCTGTCTCCATGTTCTTACACCAGAAGGCAGGTCCCCAGCTGCACTGCTCTGTTCCCAGCAGCCTGCGCACAGCTTCAGGACAGGCTCCCAATTTCTGTTAAACACAGATCAGATACTGAACAGGGGTGCATGCCTGTCGTGCAAGCCAAATATCCCATTTATTTAATCTATGACAAAAATAAGTGAGTACTCATGTCCTGACAGAACCACAGGAAGCTTCTTGACAATTATGATTAAGTGTTCACATAACTTGTCTGGTTATTTTGTTATGAATTAATCTAGTTTACTCTTACCATGCACACAAAGTCTGGGTCGAGCATCTGGAGAAGCAGCTGGATAAGCAATGGTTCATACTCTTGAACCATTTGGTCACACTGTTGACAGAGACAGTGTTTAATACGAGGAGGATAAGTGAGCTAAGTGTTACACAAGGGAAGGCGATCAAACTATTACTCACCTCAGTCTGGACAGTGCTGGGCAGGAAGCTGCATACTTTCCTCACAGCCTCTTCAATCTGCACCTCAGTTGCATTCTTCTCCAGAATACGATCGATGTAAGTAACAGCCATCTTGCACGCCTGGCAGTAGCCACCAGCCTTGAAGCGAGTCTGGTCGAGTGCAGCTGGAAAGCATTAAAACGTATCACTGTTATCACCCATGTGTGGAAATTAGGGCCTTCAAAAGTTAGTGTGACACTTGATAATATGTTAATGCAGTATTTGTTTTAACGCCACTAATTTCTTTAACACATTAATGCAACTTGCAATTTTTGGATTGAGGTGCTTTGTTTTAAAGATACCATCATCTTATGAAACTAGAAAATCAAAGGAATCCAACCATGTCATGCTATGTTGTCAAGAGGGAGGCTAAATAACACTCCAAACTGGCATGGCCATTTTTAAAGGGGTCCCTTGACCTCTGAACTCAAGATATGGGTACCCACAAGTCTCCCCTTTACAGACATGCCCAGTTTAAGATAATCAGATGCAGTTTGGGGCAAGTCATAGTCAAGTCAGCATACTGACAGCTGTTGTTGGACTTGAGTTTGCCATGTTATGATTCAAGCATATTTTTTTAAGCTAAATGCAGTACCTGTGAGGGTTTCTGGACAATATGTTATTGTTTTGTGTTGTTAATTGATTTCCAAATATAAATACAGTATACATACATTTTCATAAAACAAGCATATTTGGCCACTCCTGTGTTAATAAGAGTATTAAACACTTGACAAATCTCCCTTTAAAATGTACATTTTGAACAAATAAAGTGATTAAAAGGTGATTACCTATGGCCAATCATGCAATTATTTTTTTTAATTGACAGCCCTTGTGGAAATACATTTGGCATTCACAATACAATAATATGACACTCAATGGAGCAACTTCCTATTTTTAGATAAGTTTGATTTTTGAGATCACACATACGCCGGTCAAAAATGAAAAATAGAGGACATTGCATAACTTAACAGCAAAGTTAAAACAGAGCACATTATATTGCATGATTCTAGCATGAGAGCGCCTCACATGGGACAATAGTTTATATTCTTTCTAGAGGGAAAAAACAATTCAATCAACATATCCTGTGCTTTTTCCGTAAACTTTGAACCAAACATCTCTACATCTACATAATTTTACTGCAAACATTCACAATCATTTCCTGTGAACTCTTGTTCTAGTACTTGCAGTGTCAGTATAAAATTAAACTGGAAATTTATAACCTCTCTTACGTCTTTTACATCTCTCGGTCATCAGCAAAACTAACATTTATATTCGGTGTGTGGTGAGGTGAGAACTTACGGACAAATGTACGGCTGGCTTCGTTGCAGAGTGCCAACACTGTGCAGACAGTCTTGGGGTCAGCCTGCTGCACCAGCAGCTCAATTATGGCCTGGCCGTAGGTCTCAATCAGGTCTTTACACTGGGTACTGAGAGTAGAGGGCAGATATGTGCACACCTTCTCCACAGCTTGAATCACCTCCTCCTGAGACAGGGACAGATGGATTAGAGCTGAGTCCAACTACAAAACTGCTGTCAGCATACTGTTGGTGCAGATAGAGTTTATTTTATGGCCATATAGCACACATCCCACCTCTGTTTTCTGATCCTCCAACATAGTCTCCAACTGTTTCATCACAAACTCACAGATGGCACACGTTGGGGAATCACGGACACGCACCATGGGCTGTAACACAAAGAGGCACTGTCTTATGTGCATGTACAGTGCTATGCTAAAAAACGTTTTCTTCTTTTGTCAATATCAAGTAGTAATCAGCAGTCGGGCGCCCACCATGACTTACCTTAGCAGACTTGTCAGTGGCAGACTCAACCTTGGTGGCAGGGACGAGCTTGATAGCAGGTATAGCCTTGGAAGCAGGTAAAGTCTTGGCAGCCTGCAGCTTCAGCATGGGAATGGACTTCTTCATAGCAGTACAGAAGCCAGCATCGACACAGATATCCTTGGGTTTCTGTGGACACAAACAGTTACTTTAGGATACACACCAAAAGTCTAACTTGCCATACTGCATGCTGTTAGCATAAACTGTCTACAATCTGCATACCATTCCACATTACCACCCATGCAATATGCAGAAGTTTCTATGCTAGAAAAACTAAAATAAAAAGACATCAAACACAGCTTACATTTACCAGTACAAAATACACAGCAACACACACCCATACTGGCAAAAAATGTTTATGATGCAGCTCTCAGGCATCCAACATAATCAGCCGACATCAGTGTTGAACCACCATATACAGCACAATAACAATGGTGGTTTTTTTACTACAGTGTTAGTAAAGACCGGTGCATCTATTTGTGCAAACTATGTCCTGACATCCAAGCATACTTTAAAAATATGACAGCACTGTATGCTCAGTGGATGTGAAGAAACAGGAGGCTCTTAATGTGGCCCTTCACTGTAGTGTTCCAACTTAACTGAGGTGTCAAAAGTCATTAGCACAGTATTCAGGTTAAGTAGTGTCACTATTAATAAGATCATCATTTACATGCATCTCTACAGGGTCAGGTGAGTAGTGCTAGGAGTGAACAGCACAAGAAGCAAGAGCTAAGGGTTAAGAGGCTACAGGCTGAATACAGAAGGACCTACCTGTTCCTGGGGAGCGGCACATAAAAAACCCCAGAGCAGGAGAAAACAGAGCAGGACAACATGAATGAAAGCAAGAAGAGTAAAGAAGGAACACAGGGCGTAAAAAATTTTTTTTTGCTTCAGCGATGTGAATAACTTGAAGTCAGCAGGACAGGTGGTGCTGCAAGACTGAATGAGCTTAGCACTACTAAAACATACAAATTATCACTAAGTTTTGATGATTAAGCTTGTCATTGAATATTAGAACATGATGAGCACATTCATGTTATAATGTGGCTTAATTATGCGAATACAAAAAAGGTTTTCCTAAACTTCTTCTGAATCAGTTAGGGACATAAAGAGGGAGGATTATAACACTCACCATGGACATGAGCTGCTGAACAACGAGGCTACCATACTGGCTGATATACTGCTTGCACTGCAATGAAGAAAAACACTGTTAACTACAGAAGGCAATTTCTGCAGAAATTACCGTGTGAATGCTGGAGCAAGTTGGAAAAGTGGGAATGGGTGTGATCACTGTGAATGTCATTGAAAAGTTGAATAATTACAATACTGTATAAAAGATGTGGCATATTTTAAGTTTTGTTGAAAACCTGATGCTACACGACATTGCTGGCTTTAAAAGTTGTATTAAAGATGTAGATATCTTAAGGTGGAGTTTGAATCATTAGATAAGAGTTGAAAATTAATGAAAAAGCAGCTGATGTAGTATGAATGACTTTTAGAGCAAGGACAAGTGATTGTGATGAGTTGAGGTTTCCTTTAATTGTCTTGGAGTGAACAGGGATAAAACTATCACTGAGTTTATTTTTGAAAAACTAGGTCCATCCCTTGTTTCCAGTTAACATTTGTGTTTCTAACAGATGATGTAATAGTTATTTTTAAAATGATTTTTTTTATTCTTAAATGACTTTGTGAATTGTTTTCTATGAAAATGTACTATAATAAATAAACTTAATTATTAATTAATGTACAGTGACTGCTGTGGGCTTTTATTTTGAAAAACATGCCTCATCCTGAGCTTCCTGTTATGATACAGTTACTCTGTGAAGATTTTATATCCCATGTCCTCCACTCCAAGTATTTCTAAAAAAAAAAAAAAAAAATTGCAAAACTACATTGTACACACCATGTACACGGCACTGTAAAATGCAGTTATACTACCCCGTACAATCGTCAATACAGCCTAATTGAAAGTTTGAATAATATCCAGAATTAATGTAAGATGTGAAACATTTTAACGTTTGAGTGGCGTTTCTACTCAGTATTGAGTTTAAAAAGCAGGAAGTGTGAAAATGTGTCAAATTTGAAGTGTCCTAATAAAGAATTGTGGCAGTAGAAGAGCACAGTTGTGAACCAATAAACAGCATTTTCTGTAATTTCTTTTCTTTTGTTTGACAAACAAAAACATGCATTTAATTAAACCTCCACTAAGGTTCAGCTCTCACCATTGCAGCCAAGCCTGGCCCCAGCTGGTCACATTGATTCTCCAAATTCTCAATGAGAGAGTTGATAAATGAGGTGTTGGTCTTGGCTTCTTCTTGTGCATCAGTCAGGAACTTGACGCAGTCCTGGCACACAACATCAGTTTCCTACGGGGAAGGTAATGTAGCGCCAAATTAAGACAATATTCATCAACAAAAAACGGGAGAATACTGAAGGGGGTTAAACAGTGTACCTTCTTTGAACTTTCTTGTTTGGCGGCCTCCTGCTTGGGGCTCTCCTGAGGATAGAGGAGCTGGGGCACATTGAGGAGGAAGGGAGACCTTTGCTGGGAGAGGTCCACCTGAGGGATTTCATTGGACATGAGCTGCTCCTTGGCATGAGCCTTAGCCAGGGCTGCCTGCTGAGACTGACACAGCCCGATGGCTCCACACACCACACCAGGATCCTCCTATTAAAAAAAACAAACAAAAACAAAACAAAACAAAATTTTAAGTTATTTATGTAAAGTCATTTTATATTTAAGGGCTTTTCTTAAAAAGGTTTTGACTGCATGTTAGTATAAGCATAAGTAAATAACTCCCAGCTTTAAAGTCTGGCTGACAATCAAATGAGTTTAAAAGAAATCCAACTTGGACAAGATATCTAGAAAGGTCTCACTTTTTTTTTTTTTTTTAGATAACTCACATTTTTAATAGGAAATGTAAAGCAGTGTCTCTTCTATCCCCATCATTGTAGCAGGTGAGAGATGAAACAAAGAAAGCAACACCAAATGCTCCCAGTCATGAGGTTTAGTATTACACAATGTCTACTCTGTTCCCATTGAGACTTGGATTCACTTCCCCATCAATAGCCCTTATTCAGATCGCTGCACTTTGCCCACAGCCACTTCTCTTTTCCGCTCTGACACCAGGGGTAGATGGACCACTTATTAAGAGTCTTAGATGAAGCCCAATGATAAACTGATCTCCAATAAGCTTTTGCAAACCTTATGATGGCACCATTGAAATGCTAACTTATCTGGTTAATTGTTACATCTTCCATCACAGGTTTTTCCATCTATATGCAAACTGAAAACACACTAAGACTTGGGGGAAAAAAACAGGTTGACAGTGCTCACCAGTTCTCCTTTAATGATTCCAATGAGGATGGGATAGTAGTTATCCACAATCTCCTTGCATTCTGCAGTCAACCCTTCATCGGGGATGAGCTGGCATGCCTTCTCCAGGTACCCAAGAACCTCAGCCTGCAATTACAGAAATACCCAAACATCAGTCTTCCAAATCTCATTTGCATATCAGGTTTTCTCAACACACCAGGGATTTTTTTTTAATCTTACCTCAGTGGCATTGTCCTTCAGTATCTGCTCCACCACGATCAACACCTCTTTACACAAGTCACATGGCACTGATTTCTGAAACCAGACAATTGTGTGTGAAATGAAATGAGGGAAATGAGGGAGAAAGAGGGGCATGTGACATCTGTTGGTGATACATTACAGTATCATTTTTAGAATAAGTGAAAGAACATGAATGGCACTTTCACTGTCATAGAAAACAAAAAGAAAAGGCTCACCATCTGGGGCTGGTTCCAGACGTTCTGCTGGCAGTGAGTCACCGCTCCGCACAGAGACGCTGTCTTTACATTCTGACACCAGTAGGGGGGGCCACGAGCACACTGCTCAGTGCCCAGCAGAGGGGTCGCTACAGCTGCCAAGTAGAAAAGAGACAAATGTCATAAAACACACAAGACAACCATATTCCTGGATTTATTATGACTGCTTAAAGAGGAAAGTAAGGCACAAGCACAAATGGACTTTGATTCTCCAGATTAAATAGTCAGTTTCTTCCTTTATGAGGCACTGCACCCATTTGTTTGAGGTTATACCAGACATCATTCTTCCAACACACTTTTCAATAAAAAAAAGCCAACTTAAACCTTGTCCACTGAGTTTTAAGATGTTTTGCATATGACAAAAAGCATTGTTTTTTATTTAAAGTAGAGCTGGGTGATATGGCCAAAATCTTCTATCATGATATATGTAAGATTGTATGTCAATAACAATATAAGATATGATAAGATAAGATGAACCTTTATTAATCCCCGGAGGGAAATTCAGAAATATGTACCAAGATATAGCATATAGTCTTCTGGTAAGTCAATAAATAAAGTCTGTATGAAATAACCACATGGCAAAGCCTATTTCTGTATACTCCTGTGTGAATTAAATGCTTGACAAATGACAAGTACTATTTTCTTATTTTAAGAACTTGAGTGCAACATAACATAACAGTTTTAATTGAAATTATAGAAAAGGAGACATAAAAATAGGCCTAGCCTGTATTGCAATAGAAACAACATAGAAAAATAAATCTGCAGGACATTTTTCATAGTCTTGACTTGACATCATCATGTTGTACAGCCCTAATTTAAAGTGAACTTAATTTAATAAAATGAATTTATAACTCAGAGTACTTTCTTGATTAACAGATTAGTTGTTTGGTCTATAAACTGTCAGAAATTGGTAAAAAACGATGTGTTTCTTAAAGGCCAAGAGGACATCCTCAAATGTCTTGGTTAACCCACAACTCAAAGACATTCAGTTTACTGTCATAGGGGAGTAAAGCAACAAGAAAATATTCACAGAACAAGCTGGAATCACAGAAGTTAGACTTTTTTCTTAAACTATTACTCCTGATAATCAAAACAGCTGTTGTTGCAGGTCTACAATAGAGCCCTGTTGTTGAGGGCTAAGAAAAAAATCAGTGGCCTTGCCCTGTGAAGCTAGAACTACTTGATACACCAGTAGTATTGTGGATAAATACTCTAAAACTGTTTTATAACAGCCATAAAGGAAAAAAAGACTAATCCTATTAGCTTAAATTGCTAAATCGCATTACCATGTGTCACTAAATCTGGCATGATTTCCCACCAACCAACCAACCAACCAGCCAGTAAGCAAAAGACCAAGAGGAAGCAGGCCTATCCAAGAGAGAACTCATTATTTACAAATGCATCACAGTTGCAAAAGTGGGTATTAGTGTCATATGATGAAAATATTAGCATTTGGGTCAATGCTAAAAAATAAGTAATGTTCACAGTTCCCCATTTAGCCATTTACTGAAGTGGAACAAAAAGTGATGTGGGAAAGAACCTAACAGTTTGCAGCACTGCTTCCTGTTTTCACTACTGCTCTCATAAACCCTCCTCGAGAAAAAGGAGGTAAATACAGATCATTTCAACCTCACCTAACTCAGAAAAACTACATTAGTATTAATAAAATGCAAAAACTAAAACGATGTGTCTAATAGTAAATAAAAGCAAACAGAAAATAAACTGATAAGTATGCAGGGGTTGCCCAAGTCCAGGGAGTAGCCTTTGGCGATAAGTGAGGCTGCACCAACAAACCTTCAAAATCACCCATTTACACCACAGTGAGACCCCTCCTGCTTATCACTTATACCAATAGAGTTACAGTGCAGGCAGGGCACTCCCACATGAGTCACATGAGCAGTCAGAAAATAACAAGCTGTTCTCAAGCAGACAGACTGTACCAATGAGGAGGACATCTCTGCACAGCTGTCAACAGTTATGACACAGAATATATGTCTTTTACTTTTATTGGCTTTATGTAATCAGATTGAAAAAAAAAAAAAGAAAACACATTTTACTAGAAGTCAGCAAAAAGAAAAAGGCTGACATAAACAGTCCTGCTCACTTTCTGTGGCTGTCATTCTGAAACTGAAAAGTCATAATGTGAGTGAATCAACGTCACATGACACACTGAAGCACAAAGGCCTTCAAATAGGACTCAGATTTCCTTGTTCCATAACAAGTGGTCTGTTTAACAGTTTCAGCATAGCAGCTTCACATCAGTTTAAGTACATATGTTGGATATGACTAAGCCCTGTGTTTATTACCCGTCATGCAGGAATGTGGAAGCGCAAACACAACATTAAATAAGCTTATTTTTCAGCCTGAAGATAAGCAGTAAATACAAAGTACAAATACCATGACTTGAAGAAATCAACATTGCCAACAGACTGCAAAAAACACATCTTGTGCTCTGATAAGAAGCATTTACACAGATCCATACTTCAAATGCCACAGGGCCAAGTCAGCAATATGCAACTGTATAAATAGCCTAACTGTTCACTGACCCAGTTGTGTCTGAAAATATGGATAAGATAGTTAAGCTATTAGTGGCAAACACCAGATACCACTAACTTAAAACAAAGATAAAAGAGGAGGAACAAAAATAGAAAACACAACTTCAAAAAAGCTGAAATGAAAGTCACTGGTTTAAATGATCCTCTCTGAATTTCCTCATGAAACCAAACCAAAGGTCAACAAACCACATACATTATCTGATCAAAACAGGCAGGTCAGGGCGGTCAGCTGCTGATTTACCGGTAACTAGACTGTGGTGATGTTCAGTAAAATAAATAAGATACAAGCAAGATACAACACTGCAAAGGGGGGTTAAAATCAAATTTAACTAAGAGTAGGTGCTGTGGTATAACCACGCCTTTTGCTCAGTCTTCTTGAAGAATTACTAAATGGGGAAATTAAAGGCTGATTTATTTAAAGTAAAAGACAAAGGCACACCTAGCTACATGTTGTACTTTCAACACCTGCCAGCACTGAGTTGACGAGCAACACTGCTAAGGGTCACCAATTAACACGGTCACTCGCTCAAGCGAAACACCGGCAGGCTAATGCTAGCCGAGCATTTACTGCTAGCTAACGTTAGCCGAGCGGGCCAACAATAATGCGACAATAACGCCTTAAAACCTCAAAGGCAAACAGTCAAGACTCACTGAACCGAACATCTTCACATATTTAGCACATTAGTTCAACGAGAGCAAATGCCGGATTCCTATTTACAAAATAACGTTAGCATAAACCATCTCATGTTTGTTAGTGTTTACCAAAGCAGACGCTACTTAAGACACTTCCGTTGTTTTCATGTTGAAACGCAGCTAGCTAGCTAACTAGCTAGCTAGCTAGTTACACAACCAGGAAGCCTTTAGTGCGAACTGACCTCTATTTGAATAGTTTGATCGAATACGTACAAAACGCCCTTTTCGGTGTGTGTTGATATTACCTGAGGACACGAAAAGCAGAGTTAGGAGCAGCATGACTCCGCTGTTTTCCGGGTTCGTCTGTCGGTGTTTTCTCGGTGGAGGCTGAAACTGGTTTGAGAGCGGTGAGAACTGCAATGCAGGCGGAGGGGCTTGTTGATGCCTTTATGAAGCTTCACTGTCAGCTGACTCCACCACAAGACACGTGACTCTGCCCTCTCTAGTGTCTGATGTGAGCTTAAAAGTGTCTTAAAATCAAAACGTACTTGAGAGACATTTAAATCAAACATACTAAATACCAGGCGTGTGAACCAATGGATATACAGCTTATGTTTCTGCACCAAATACTCGGGGTTTTATAGTTTTTACTCTGCACAGCAGTAGTTTCAGTGGTGGCTGAGTGATCACTTCTTAAAATGTTTTTTTTTCTCAGTATGTAAATAGAAATCCATTTGAAAAACAACACAATTTAATGCTAATTTCTATCCACTGAGTTAAAACCTACTTTAATTTGTCCCTGGTGGATGAATGGTGTGATTACTGTGGGATTAGGCATGGCCAAGCAAAGGTGGACTCACACAGTTCCAGCTAACAAAGATAAACACGCCTCAGAAAACCCCTGAAAAACCTTAGTCTTTCTTAAAATATTTTTTTTCAATTCTTAAATAAAAAAAAATACTTATTATTAAAAAACTTGAAAAGAGTAAATAAATATGGCAAATAATATAAAAAATAAATAAAGAAGCAAAACAGAAATATCAATTTAGGTCACATTATATCAGTGAACTAATGGCTATATTAATTTCTAATATCATTTTTGCCACATTTATTTGCATTTTGTAATAAGTAATTTGCACTGTGGTTATTTGTTATATATTGCAGGCGTTAATATAAATATTTGTGCATATTTCTTATATTCTCATTTAATTACTTTTAGTACTTACCTATATTACTTTACATATATTGTGTTTATATTGTAGCATTATGTATACATATATATGTTATTAATTTATTTTTGGTTCTGTCCACCAAACTCAGCCACTTAGAAAAAATAAGAACTGCATAAACCACATAGGTCTGGAATGAAAATAAGAACTGAAACTGCCATCACATTACTAAACATCATGTGGTGCACAATGTCTAAAATATTTTAACAAGAGGTCAAGAAAAACTTGCAACTAAGATAGAAAAAAGGTAGTTTATTATGACATGACATCCAGATGTAGGTCAACAGCTATGGAAAAGGTCAAAGGGGGAAGCATCACACTGTACATCTTCTAGATAGGAGCTGTGAAAACCTGTAAAACAAAAGGGAACAACCATTACATAAGGTCAAGTTACAGCACAGTCAGCACAGCATGATCTCTATAAACACACTGACTCCATGAACACATTTAATGAGGCCATTGTAAGATTGCCCTGACCATATTTTACAGCCTGGCGGATACTGATTTTTTAAGGACTGTACCAATTTGAGATATTTTATCATATACACATTAACAATGATTTTTTTTTTTTCACAGAACTGCTGAGATATAGACCAACTGTATATATATTTAAAAAAAAACGTAAAATCAAAAGAAAGAAAGAAAAATATTCAACGAAGGCTTTTTTTGTGGAACAGCGGCTGCTCCTTCTACACCAAAGTGTGTGTAGATGCCAGGATTGGTTGAATCGTGACAGAATTATTTGATTACTTGTCAACTATTAAATTAATTCTTAACTATTTTGATAATTGGTTTGAGTAACTTTTTAAAAAAAAAAAATTCTCTGATTTCAGCTTCTTAAATGTGATTTTCTGGTTTCTTTACTCCTCTATGAGAGTAAACTGAATATCTTTGAGTTGTGGACAAAACAAGACATTTGAAGACATCGTCTAGGGCTTTGGGAAACAATGATCAACATTTTCCACCATTTTATAGACCAAACAACTATTGACTAATTGAGAAAATAATCAACAGATTATAATAATGAAAGTAATCATAAGTTGCAGCATTAGATTATGATGTAAATGGCTTCACATCACAGAATTGTGACGAATGTCTATCTGGAGTTATGTAAAAGTCTCATATGACTGTTCAGACTGAGGTTGCATTGCAAAAAAAAGCTGACCTGTATCTGAATTAGTGGCCAAAACCAGAGTTGAAAAGATCAGATTCCATGTGGTATGTGCTGTTCACACTGTTGAAAAAAGATCTGAGTCACATATGCATTTATATAAATAAATAAAAAATCTTATTTGGGCCACTATTGTTTGTGTGAACATAGTTTAAGAGCTCTAAATTACAATAGGCATGTGTCATTGAATTTGAAGTTTTACTGAATAAGTTATTCATTAATTGATTAAGCAAATTAATAAATGTTGAAAATATTATTTAATTACAGCACTAAATCCACGCAAGGGACAGATTCCCAACTTTATGGCAACTTGTGCACACAGGTGTGGATGAAAATGTCACTCCTGCTCCAGCTGTGGGTTTCCTTTTTAAACAGGTACAATTATAAGAAGAAACACTATGTCATTTGTTTTATCACTCTATGTATACCAGAATATTCTGGGTGGACGTTGAACATTGTTTAAGAAGGAAAACTGGACAAACAATTCAATTTACAGTTTGGACAATAATGAGAAGAATAAAGATTTGATGTTTTTTGTATATTCTGGGGGAAACTGCACCACAATTAAAAACATGAAGAATAAGAAGGCAACCAGAACCAGCTATGTGTTTGATAAATTTATTATGGACTTTTATGTCAATATAGTTGCATCTCTCTACTGTTTATTGTATTTTATTTTTTACGCTTTAATATAGCTCTTGCATAAACAGTTCTGACTGTACATATTGTTTTTCTAATATTCTGTTAATAAAACAAAATGTATACAGATACGAAATGATCCATAGATTCTATCCAGTGAAACATTTATTACAAAAGAGTGACACAGATGTTAGAATTACATCCTGAAACTTGCTCTCATTTATTTTGGTCCTGTATGAGCTGAGGAAAGATTTACAAGTTTATACTTGACAGTATTATCTCTGATTTTGCATTTTACTACAGAAATATTATTTCTGGTTGCTATGATTACAGCGGCAAAGACAGTAATGCCCTTTTTCTTATTAATCTAATTTGAATTGTTGAAAAAAATCACATTCATATAAAAGCCTTATTTTTTGTATTTATGAAGGAAATGGAACAATGTCAAGGATTTCTTCCTCACAAAAAACTTTTCAAGTGAACTTGCTGTCATACTCTCGCATTATTTTTAAGTACTTTATGTTGGATTTGTTTAATTTCGGTAGTCCTTTTTATGTTTGGCGTTTGTTTCTGTTGTTTTATGCTTCATTTGTATTTGATTCTAATGTTTTCTTCTGTTTCTTTGTTTACTGACAGTATGAAATAAAAACTATTAAAAATGTAATCAGATACGTGGTTAGTGCTGATGGCTTTACCACCTTCAGCCTCTCCTCACATTAAGTCACCGTTGGAGTCCACAGCAGTTACTGTGGGAAACCTGGTCGTCCTTCTTCAGCACAGTGGGCCTCACCACGTCCACATCTCGGTGCAGGTGATCCAGCAAGCCCGTGAGGATGCTGGGGGCTGCGTAGAAATCCACCAAAAAGTAGGCCCCTCGACTGTGCCTCTCGTTGTGTTTGGTTATCTTGTAGGGCAGCAGTCTCTCCCCCAGGTTCTCCAGGTCCCTCACCACCGCGCCCCGCTCCATCAGAGTCACCACTGTCCGCCGGAGAGCAGCCGATGTCGCCGGCCGCTGCATCGCCTTCAGGATCAGGGCCAGCTCGTAGCGAGGCATGGCTCCGGCGAAGAAATCCTCGATTCACACGTTTAATTCAGCTGGCAATGTGTTGGTGTCATTGTCAGATAACCGAGACGGCCATGTTATGACACGCGGGACAGGAAAGGTCTTTCGTGATGACGTATAAAGTATGCGCCTGTTTTGAAAACGACATCAGAACGACATGACTATTTAGATATGAAAAATAAGATTGTATAAAATATGGTACTGCCAATAAACTACTGCCAAGTCAACACATTTTCATGTCATACGTATTTTCAAACCAATAAAATCCAGAGAGGAAAATTAGATTGCTACACGGGACCTCCTGGTGTCACCCAAGGCCTATGGAAATAGGTCATGGACGGATATAGATCCAGAGTAGTACACATGCGCAGTGTAACTGAAGCGGCTATATTTGGGCGTGTGGACTTGATTTTGCTGCGCATGCGTTGTACCTCAAGTATGACTTATTGATGACGCATCGACCGGACCGAAATATGTTTTACAGAGCTACATGTATGTATATGCGTAACATCATTTATTTTTTGGAGAAAATAGTCGGTGCAGATCAGATTAATGAATTATGTCATATATATAACCCATGGTTATTCACCTTTTCCTTTCCGTATATTCTATTTGTTAATAATAATAATAATAATAATAATAATAACTTTATTTGTATAGCACTTTTCGTACAAAAGGAAATGTAGCACAAAGTGCTTTACAATCAGCACTCACACAACTCACACAGTCAACAATAACGTTACATCATGACAAAACTAAATACTGAGGAAATACTAAGAAAACGCCATCTTGAATTAAAAAGAAATAAACTGAGGTGAGGAAACACAGGAGAAAATTTGAAAGTATTAAAACAATAAAAACAAATACAACTGAACACATTTAAAAATATGTACAACAAAATAAAATAAAATAGAATACCCAAAATTGATTAAATTAAAAAATTGGGGTTAGTTTTAGGTATCTGCATTTATGTATAAAAAAGTTATTTAATAATAGTAAATTGTTGATACAGATACCAAATTTGGCCGTTTTCTCTGTCAGTGGTGACAGCTCAATCCCAGCTCTGCGGATCTTTCTAGAAAACTTCACTGACAAAATATGAATGTTTATGTTGCTCCTGTATTGAAAGTATGAAACAAACAAACAAACTGAGAGGCCATGGCTGTCGTCATCACTATGCGCCTGCGCACATGCCCACAAGTGCCGTTCACTTCCTTCCTCCCCTTCCAGAAGGAGCGTGTCGAAGATGGCGGAGCAAAACTCGAAGCCGAGTGATCTTTACAGATGCGTATATTCGTTTCTGCTGGAGAACAAGTTCACGAAGGCGGCCCAGCAGTTTCTCAAACAGACTAAAGTGGTAAGCTACGCCCCGTGTGTGGCTGACAGTCAGTGTGTCTCCTGCGTTGACGTGAAGTTAAGACAAGACTACACGAGGAGTAAACCTGTAGTGATGTAACGTATAGAGACCGTACGGCCGCCGATGAAGTTGGCACGTGTAGAGGGACACGCACAAGTTGTGTTTCAGCGGCCTCTTTCTTACACTGTAACGTTCATATCGGTTATATTGTAAATGGGAATTATACAGTGAAGGTTTTGCATTGTAGGGAATTTGAAATTGTGTAAACATTTAAACTTCTCGTGTGCTTCACGTGTTTCTCTGCAGACTCCACAAGATCAAAATGAAGAGAGCCTCATTAACATCTACAACTTCTGGGTGAAGTGAGTTGATTATTCCTCCCTCATTTAATCCTAAAGCTTAGTGTCAATAAACTTGGAAAATATGTCCAAGCCAGCTTTGGGTGTTCTCCGATCAGAACATATCAGAACACTGTTTTGTACTGTAAAGCCAAGATCTGACACTTATTTGATGTGCAAACCCTTGAGTTTGTGATTAACTGTGTGGGTTTATCAAGCTTAAATTTGTTAAACAGAAAGTATACAATTTAAAATGGACCATGGACAATGGTTTGGTTAACTTAATAGTATATTAATAGTAATGCTGATCAATGCATTTTCCTTGTAAACATGAATTAATCTATAGAATTACCCCTCCTGCTTTCCAGCAGTAGCTCCATGATTTGGTAAATGGACTTGCATTTACAGGATATAATGCTTTTTTAGTCCTCTGACCTCTCAAAGCTTCCATGCAAGGTGCCAACCTGCCTGTCAGGATCTAATCTAAATACTGTTTGTCTCTAGTTGTCATCAATATGCTCGGTCAATCTTCTGTTCAGCTTGAGGAGAAACTGGTCCAAAATAAAATCGAAGCTGTTTCTTTTACAAATGGCAGGTGAACTCTTACTTAAAGGTAGATTCTTTCGTGTAATATCACTGTGGGTCTTCTTAGGTCTCCTGAAGCCAAGAAACGAAAGGCGCCTCCTACCAAGGATGAAGTTACAGATGGTCCATCAGCCAAGAAAGTAAAACCCAGCGCAGAGAGCTCCAGCAGCGAAGAGTCGAGCAGCGATGACGAAGAAGCAGTTGCAGAACCAACTAAGGCAGCTCCTACAGGTAATATCAGTATATTTAACATAGAATACTGATAACTGGTTGAATTATGTCAGTTATGTGTCATTCTGAAACCTTGTGTTGCATTATCGGACTACATCTCTCTGTTATATCTCTCTGTCTGTCTTTAGCAGCCAAGGTGGTGCCTGCTAAAGCAGCAGCTGTTAAAGCAGCAGCAGCTGCTAAAGCTGCATCCAGCAGCAGTGAAGACTCCAGTGACTCTGAGGAGGAGAAGGCACCTGCAAAAGCTCCTGCAAAAGTAGGAGTAAGCATCAAAAATTAAGATTCATCCAAGACCTAGTCATTGGCGCAATGCTATGTTTGCTGGTTTATGCTATTGTTAAAATGCAGTTTCTCCACGTAGGCTCCCGTGAAGCCGGCTACTACTCCTGCTGCAGGCAGGAAGAAGGACACCAGCTCCAGCAGTGAAGAGTCTGACTCTGAGGATGAGCAGCCCGCCAAAGTCCCTACACCAAGTGAGTTCAGAGCCAGAAGTCAGTCATGTTGCAATGCAACCATCTTAAATTGTGAATGTAAATTGCACTGATAATGAAAATGTGTTTTATCTAATTTACCTCTAGAACCCAAGGCTGGCACAGTCACAGCAGCCAAACCAACTGTTCCCGCTAAAGGTGCAGCTCAGAAAAAGCAGGAGAGCAGCAGTGAAGATAGTTCCTCAGATTCTGAAGATGAAGAACCTGCCAAGGTATGCAAAAGAATCTGGCCACAGAGGTTAGAAAAGCGTAGAGCAACTCAACCAAATGGTGAATGTATGAGGTAAATGTATACACACTTACTTCTTATGTCTGGATAGGCTCCAGCCAAACCAGCTCCAGCTAAACCAGCCCCAGTAAAGACTGCTGCTGCAGCTGCTGAATCAAGCAGTGAAGACTCTTCATCTGAAGATGAGGCTCCGCCCAGTAAAAAAACCAAAGCAGGTGCATAAAAACATGCTTCTTTTTTTTTTTTTTTTTTTACCATTATATGCTTCAACACACAACTAAACAAACCAACAATGTCTAGTAACAAAAGATGTGTGGAAAATGTAACATTGACACTTGCCAGCACCTTTTATTTGGAGGCCATAATTAGGCATGCTGCGCTAGTCCATGTTACTGGTGTTACACAGTGGTCAGACAACGGACACTGCAAGATTTAAACCCAATGCTATAAGGGAACTATAACGTTAATGAGGTAATAGTCGTGAGGAGGACGGAGTGGTAGCGAAAGTTTTACCGGAGAGTCCAGACCAAAGATCAAAGTGAGCTTGTTACACATATTGACCGTCATCTTTTCTCTTAAAATGTCTGGTGTAATCTGTAACACTGGTGTGTTAGATGTTAATGATGCTGATTAGATTCTTTTGTCTTGGTAGGAGCGTACAGTGCAGTCCCCCCTCCTGCTTCAGTCCAGAAAACTCCAGCTGCACCAGCAGCCAGCAAAGCCAAGGACAGCGACTCTTCAGACAGCAGTGATGAGGAAGAAGAGAAGAAAGTAGCTGGTAAGAAGTGCCCACTTTTCCCAGCTCTAAGTATCAGTGTCTTTCATGGCATGTCTAACAACACTGTAATTCTCACAGTGAAACCTACACCGGCAAAGACCACTGCTGCCAAACCTGGTGTGCCCAAACCTGCTGCAAAGAAACAGGAGTCCAGCTCTGAGAGCTCAGGTAGTAATCAGAATCCCAGTCTGCAATTTTCTACTCTGCGGGATCCAGTGTCCATCATGTGACACATCTTTTTTCATGCTTGTGTCTTTCCAGATTCAAGCTCAGATGAAGAGGAGGCAAAGAAGCCTGCAGCCAAAGTTACCCCAGCTAAACCCACCCCAGCCAAGGCAGCATCTGCTAAAGAGGAAGACTCAGATTCATCAAGTTCAGAGGACGAAGAGGAGACTAAGAAACCTGCAGTGAAGGTGACACCTGCTAAGGCTGCGCCAGCTAAACCTGCTGCAGCTAAAGTCCCACCTGCTAAAGACGACACCTCAGAGGATTCCAGTTCAGAGGAGGAGGAGGCTGCAAAGAAGCCCACAGCTACACCTGCACCCGCCAAGACTACCCCTGCTAAAAAAGACGAGTCCTCAAGCTCAGGTAAAAGACATCAGATTTTGAGCATGAGCTCTGCATTAATTTGAATGCAATGAAGTCTGCATTCACGAATGATATAATGTTCAGTTTTTGTTGTAACTGTTTGACTGAAAATGGTGGTAGGATTTGTTGCATTACACAGCTTTAGTTCTAGCTGGGCATACCTAATAAACTGGCAACTGAGCGTACGTTCATGTGTGCATCTGCAAAATGCTCATAATATTATTTGTCGATTCAGATAGCAGCTCTGAAGATGAGGCTCCAGCAAAACCTGCTGCTAAAACTGCAGCCACACCGACACCTGCTGCTGCCTCTAAACCCCCGGCCAAGGCAGCTGAGAGCAGCTCTGATTCAGAGGACTCTTCTGAGGATGAGGAAGAACCAGTGAAAGCCAAGCCAGCAGCTAAGCCTGCAGCTAAACCAGCTACGCCAGCCTCAAAGCCTGCAACACCTGCAGCAAAGCCTGCTGCTGCAGCAGAAAGCAGCTCAGATTCTGACTCTTCCTCTGACGATGAGGAACCAGCAGTCAAGGCTAAACCAACAACAGCTAAACCAGCTACGCCAGCCTCAAAGCCTTCCACTCCTGCAGCAAAGCCTGCTGCAGCAGAAAGCAACTCAGACTCTGACTCCTCTTCTGAAGATGAAGAACCAGCTAAGGCTAAACCTGCAGCAGCTAAAGCAGCTACTCCAGCATCAAAGGCTGCTACTCCTGTGGCAAAGCCTGCTGCTGCTGCAGAAAGCAGCTCAGACTCTGACTCCTCTTCTGAAGATGAAGAACCAGCTAAGGCTAAACCTGCAGCAGCTAAAGCAGCTACTCCAGCATCAAAGGCTGCTACTCCTGTGGCAAAGCCTGCTGCAGCAGCAGAAAGCAGCTCAGACTCTGACTCCTCTTCTGAAGATGAAGAACCAGCTAAAGCTAAACCTGCAGCAGCTAAAGCAGCTACTCCAACATCAAAGGCTGCTACTCCTGTGGCAAAGCCTGCTGCTGCAGCAGAAAGCAGCCCGGACTCTGACTCCTCCTCTGAAGATGAAGAACCAGCTAAGGCTAAACCTGCAGCAGCTAAACCTGCAGCAGCTAAACCTGCTGCAGCTAAACCTGCTGCAGCTAAACCTGCTGCAGCTAAACCAGCTGCAGCTAAACCAGCTGCAGCTAAACCAGCTGCTCCTGTGGCAAAGCCTGCTGCTGCAGCAGAAAGCAGTTCAGACTCTGACTCCTCTTCTGAAGATGAAGAACCAGCTAAGGCTAAACCTGCAGCAGCTAAAGCAGCTACTCCAGCATCAAAGGCTGCTACTCCTGTGGCAAAGCCTGCCGCAGCAGCAGAAAGCAGCTCGGACTCTGACTCCTCTTCTGAAGATGAAGAACCTGCAGCGGCTAAACCTAAAGCGGCTAAATCTGCAGCGGCTAAACCTGCAGCGGCTAAACCTGCTACTCCTGTGGCAAAGCCTGCTGCTGCAGCAGAAAGCAGCTCGGACTCTGACTCCTCTTCTGAAGATGAAGAACCTAAAGCGGCTAAACCTGCAGCGGCAAAACCTGCAGCGGCAAAACCTGCAGCGGCAAAACCAGCTCCTCCTGCAGCAAAGGCTGCTGCTGCAGCAGAAGAGAGCAGCTCTGACTCAGACAGCTCAGACTCTGAGAGTGAGGCAGCCAAACCTGCAGTCAAGAAACAAGTTCCAACAGCAGCGGCCCCCTCTGGCACTCCCACAGCCACAAAGGCAGCTGCAGCAAAAAAGGCAGAGGAGAGCAGCTCCGACTCCTCGGACAGCTCTGATTCAGAGGCAGAGACAAAGTCCACTCCTAAGCCTGCAGTCACCAATGGTAAGGCAGCAACACCAAAGACGGCAGCAAAGCCAGCAGAGTCCTCATCAAGTGGCAGTAGCTCTGAAGAGGAAGAGGAGGCCAGTAAAAGTACTGTAAAACCGTCTACACCTGCCACAACACCCAAGACGACCCCAGCAGCTAAAGAGAGCAGCAGCTCTTCAGACAGTTCATCAGATGAGGAGGAAGCACCACGCAAAGCAGCCACAGCACCCACCACCCCCACAACAAACGGTGAGTCTCAAGCAAGTACTGAACATGTATATGGCCATTCAACAAGGAAATTTAATGTATTAATAGGTAAACAGCACACTAATATGAGCATGTTTTCCTCTGGTGTATGCAGGTACCAATGGAAAGAGAAAAAGAGATGAAGAATCTTCAGAAAGCGAAGAGGAAGAAACAGAAGTCAAGACACCGAAAAACAAGAAAGCAACAACCACACCACAGACGTTCCCTAAAGCCAACAAGAAGGTAAGGCCTACTGGAGACTGGAACTTGCTCCTTCACACTTGAGTTTCCTGAAGGAAAAAGAGCCATAATTTGATAGAGATGACTTGTCTTTCAGGCCTCCAACATACCGTTCCGTAGAATAAGAGAGGAAGAAATATCAGTGGATCCCCGCCTTACAGACAACTCTTTTGATGCGAAGGTGAGCTCAGTAACCACTGCGAGCATTCTTACAACAACACTAGGATTGCTGAGATGACCCAGTAATTTCCTTGCCTTTGCTATTCCAGTTTGGAGCCGAGGGGGACTGGGGCCAGAAAGCGAACGAAGTGCTCAGGTTCACAAAAGGCAAGTCGTTCCGGCATGAAAAGACAAAGAAGAAGAGGGGAAGCTACCGCGGCGGCGCCATCTCCACCACAGTTAACTCTATTAAGTTTGACAGTGATTGAGGACCTTCCCTCCCACCTGGACTTGACTGTACCTGTGTGATCAGGACTCTCCGTTGTCAGCTTCCTCCCCCTATAAACAGTCATTACTACCCAGCAGCGGCAGCACTCTGACAAGAATGTGACCCGTAGATCTGAGCTGGCACTACATTTAGTTAGCTGCCTTTAGTTTGTAATGGAGAGCTTTTGTTTGATCTGAAGCAACAGTTAGTGGAGCTGTGGCAGCAGGAGAGAGATGTTCAAATGCTAAAGGTTGACATCCATGTGACATTACAACTTATAGCCACTAGGTGGCTGCAGGCCACCTGTTCATGGGAAAAAGCCAATGTGTGTTGGGCCCCTTTTTTGATTGTTTTGACTATGTTAACCAGTACTTTATTCTCAAATGACGAATGTCTTGTCATTTATATCTAACACCATTTTTTTTTTCATTTATCAATGTATGAAAGAGCGATCCATCCCAACAGCTTGTTTATGATGGGTTAACAAATGGCTGGTATTGATTTTTAACGGATCACATGGATTCTTTGTTTGTTTGGTTGTCAGTTTTTATTTGGCCACATTTACTAGTGGAGAGGGTCTGTGCTCTGTTTTTCTCTTTACATTACACAAACATTTGGGGAGTAGAACTGAGTTTTATACAGTGTATTTATTACGTTTTATTCCATTTCAATGTTTAGGACCTCGGATGGTGTGTTCCATGCTAATCTCAAGCCATTTTGCTTAGCAATTATTGTTTTTCTGATGTTAGGCTACCCCTGTCTAACCCTCCTTAATCTGTTCATCAGATTTGTTATTCACCCCAGTGTAACTAAGAGCCATGTTTGAAACAGTTATTTGAATTTACTGTATGAAATTCTGTGAACGTCTTATTTTTTTATTAATTTGTGTAGCAACCTCAAAGATTAAATGTTGGCGTGATTGGAATCACAACTTTAAGGCTTTTTTCTTTTAATCCTCTGTTTAAATGACACAGACAGTCCTCTCCTGTCTTCAGTTTCTCACTGAGCTGTGTTTTACGTACACAGAAAGGTGGAGGAAGTCAATGTTTTTAGTCGGCATCTACAAATTACAAGCATGCATGTCAACAGTCATTAGCTCTGTTATGGAATTATATTCCTGGAAAGATGTCAGATCTGTCATGTATCTGCTTTTTTTTCTGACATTAAAGAGTATTCGGGAGTCGGCCTGTCTATAGTAAGTCAGTTCCTCTGGAGGGGACGCAGACTGGACATTGAGCATCTTGAAGCTTTCATGAAAGCCACTAGATGGCAGTCAGGTAGCTCTTTGTGCCAGTAAAGACCCTCATGAACATGTGAGACTCAGTGTACAGTATGTGAAGTGACACCTTGTTACAACAAGCCATAGGACAGTTGTGAGGGTAGCTGTTGTCCAGGCTTTACACTCAGCCCACTGTGACGGATGCCCTGTCTCATAACAAACAAGGGAGAAATGAAGCCGGTCAGGAATTGCGGGTGGAGCGGTAACGGCAGAAGGCCACTCTTTTTAAAGGGATATTTCAGCATTGCACTTCCATAAGATTAGGAAGCATACTGAGACAGATTAAAGATGCAACAGCTGAGTTGACTCAGAGACTTCTAGTCCCTAATATTGGTCAATTGTAGGGCTGGGCGATAACAAAATTCTCTATTTATTTTGCGGTGATATTGTAGGGTTGACTATCGGTGCTTTTACAAAATGTTTACACAGATTTTTGAAGAATAATTTTCAGAAATGTGGATTTAACGATTAAGCACGTAAAGGCAAACAATAGAACATCTAGAAGTCTGGTAAATTCAGAAAATGACTTCACATCACTATAATGCAGCAACACTTGTTTTTGCTCCCATTTTTTATGCACTGAAGTCAAAGATCTTAAACTTTGTCTATGTACACAAAAGGCCTATTTCTCTCAAATATTGTTCAGAAATTTGTCTAAATCTGTGTTAGTGACCACTTCTTTGCTGAAATAATCCATCCACCTCACAGGTGTGGCAAATCAAGATGCTTATTATACAACATGATGATTGCACAGGTTTGCCTTAGACTGGTCACAATAAAAGTCCACTCTAAAATGTGCAGTTTTATCACACAATACCACAGATGTCACAAGTTTTGAGGGAGCATGCAATTAGCATGCTGACTGCAGGAATGTCCACCAGAGCTGCTTCCCGTGAACTGAATGTTCATTTCTCTCCCATAAGCCGTCTCCAAAGGTGTTTCAGACAATTTGGCAGTACATCCAACCAGCCTCACAACCACAAACCATGTGTAACCACACGAGCCCAGGATCTCCACATCCGGCATCTTCACCTGCAAGATGGTCTGAGACCAGCCACTCAGACAACTGATGCAACAATCGGTTTGCATAACCAAAGAATTTCTGCACAAACTGTCAGAAACTATCTCAGGGAAGCTCAGCTGTATGCTCGTCATCCTCACCGGGGTCTCGACCTGACTGCAGTTCATCATCGTAACCGACTTGAGTGGGCGAATGCTCACCTTCAGTGACTTTGGAGAGGTGTTCTCTTCAGGGGTGAATCCCAGTTTTCACTGTACAGGGCAGATGGCAGACGTGTATGGCATCATGTGGGTGAGTGGTTTGCTGATCTCAGCGTTGTGAATCGAGTGGTCCATGGTGGCGGTGGGGTCATGGTATGGGCAGGCATATGCTATGGACAACGAACACAGATGCATTTTATTGATGGCATTTTGAATGCACAGAGATATCGTGACGAGATCCTGAGGCCCATGGTTGTGCCATTCATCCACCCCCTTACCTCATGTTGAAGGATCTGTACAGTTCCTGGAAGCTGAAAACATCCCAGTTCATGCATTGCCTGCATACTCACCGGACATGTCGCCCATTGAGCATGTTTGGGATGCTCTGGATCGGCGTCTACGACAGCATGTTCCTGTTCCTGCCAATACACAGCAACTTCACACAGCCATTGAAGAGGAGTGGACCAACATCACACAGGCCACAATCAACAACCTGATCGACTCAACGTGAAGGAGATGTGTTGCACTGTGCGAGGCAAATGGTGGTCTCACCAGATTCTGACTGTTTTTCAGATTGCCTTCCAATAACGTTCAGTGTAACTGGCCATACTGGGAATCCTCCCGACAGCTACTGTAGATACTGAAGTCAGTCCAGAGAAATGCAAGAGGTTTCTTTTGTGTTTCACCAACAGGAGAACATGTGACTCCACATCTTTTTATAAGAGTTGATAGTCACATAAAGGAGCTCTACCTGTCAGCTTTGTGACACACGAGCCATGAAATCGATCACTTTTGAAGCTATTCCCTTCATACTGTCCCCATCAAGTAATTCAGTTAGGCCTTTTATACAGTTGTCACTTGTGTTTGATGAATTATGAAAAGCTCTCTGGCCACAGGTAGGCTACTTTTTTTTTACAACATTCGCTGGAGAAAGATAACCTGGAACACTGATTCCTCCAATGTTCAGAATCATCTTTAGGTTTTTGGGCAAACATGCTGTACATTAATCTGATTTTAGCGATAAAACTTCACTCTGTAACCAACTTCTTTTAACAGCTATGATCCAGTCACTTTTAATTAAGCCCTGGTGTTATTCCACCTGATTTGTCACCTCTTACTTTCTGTAAATTCTTCTGTATAACCATAGATGTCCTTTGGGTGCCACAAGTCTCACTTCTTCAGCTAAACATAATCATTTGGCCACATTAACCCGTCAAAACAATCTTGTTTCGCCATTACGTCAATGACGCTCAGCTGCGGTTCCCACAAAACCCTGCCAGTCCAACCAGCTTTTCCTCTGGGATATTGAATCCTGGATGTGTCAGAACATTTTACAGTACAGCAGCAGTGATAAACCTGAAATGATTTTAGCAATTCCTGTCACTCCCTGCTCTTGCAGAGACAGGCGGTTATATATTGGTGTTGTCAATAAAACCCGAAGGTTCTTGACAGTGATGGTAGAGCAATGTTGGTGGATTGTATCAGAAAATGACAGAAAAGTCAGTTTATTACTCTCAGTACGCACAAATCGCAGTAGATTGGATCATCAGAAACATTTCTCAAGTTTTAGCAGCCTTCCTTTTAAAACCTTGTGGAGAAACGAAGAAAGTGTTTCTTTAGGCTGAACATTTAAGACCAGGGGTTCAAAGTCAGAGTTTACCTGCTTAGTTTCTCAAATGCTATAGAATCATGATTATCTTATCTGATCCCACGCACTCAACTGAGCCATCCATCTCTCCATCCATCCATCCATCTGCGATCGCTTATCCCATTAGGGGTTGTGGGGGGGCTGGAGCTGATCCCAGCTGGCATTGGGCGAAGGCGGGGATCACCCTGGACAGGTTGCTAGTCCATCGCAGGGCACATAGTGACAGACAACCATTCACACTCACATTCACACCTATGGGAAATTTAGTCATCAGTTAACCTGCATGTCTTTGGACTGTGGGAGTAAGCTGGAGAACCCGGAGAAAACCCACGCTAACACGGGGAGAACATGCACACTCCACCACTGTGCAGCCCTCAGTTGTGCCAAGATAGCCTGATATTGCTGTGTGACATAATTTCAGAGTATACCAAATATAAAACTACCACCTCTCGGTTGTGCACTAATGCTAACCAGTCAAGCTGCATCTGTGTCAGTCCAAAATGTCATCACTTCTTCATTTTATCCTATTAGACATTAGTGTGATTAGTGTGAGATAATCAGAAAATGAATTCTTGAGTTGTGGCCAAAGATGTGTTTCTTGAGGTCTTAGTGACCTTTGACTACCAAAATCTAATCAGTTCATTCTTGAGTCCAAGTGGACGTTTGCCAGATTTGAAGAAATTCCCTCAAGGTGTTCCTGACATATAGCATTCATGAGAATGGGTCGGACGTGTGGCAATACTTGCGTATGTACTTATAGATGGACAGCCTGAAAATGTAATGCCTCAGCCTCGGCTGTCCCCAGACATTTATTAGTTTTTGACTCTGGCACAGAGAACTACTGTATCTCTTTAACCAAATGACACAAATTTATACTACTCTATGTGATCTTAATTTGAATAAACAATGTAATAACTCAAATATATTATTTTTTTCCACTTATTGAGCTTCTCCCAAAATGATTTGGATCCCCTGAGACCCGCCTCCCACTTTGAAAACCTCTGCTTCAGATTGAGCTGACTGGATAATCTCTTCTTACACTGCAGCAATAATAACAATAAATAAGGTTTATTATTGTTGCATTAACTTATAATACATGACAGATGGCACATAGCATTATAGCCTAATGGAGCGTACACTCGCTGCTTTCAGCTTGATGAAAAAGCTTGATTCTTACGCACACTTGACAAACAGCCCGTGCATTGTCCGTACAGTTTATGCATCTATACTCTGAGGAAATGGAGTGTACATTTCGGTGCATGCACATAAAGAGCTGTTGACTTTAGAGGGAGGTCTGCATTCACTCCAACTATAGCCCCCACTCCCAAGTCTGACAGCAGTTAACCACTGGGCGATGCTTCAGATTTCTCCAAGCAGGGAGATCTGACAGAGCGTGCATGCTGGGGGTTTACACGGCTGAGCGGTGTACACGGCTGAGGGGGTGCGGTGGTGCAGCTGCTGTAGAGCTGTTACCGGCTGATTTCTCTGTGCAGATGGAACTGTTGTCGAGCGACTCGATGAGGTTGGAGGCGATGTTGCCGGCAGCATGTTGGAATCTACCAAGACACTACGAGCTACAGGAACCTCTAGGAGTTTAAAGCAGAAGAAACCAGTGCTTTGCTTTTCTGCAAATTAGTGCTGAAAAATAAGTCGATTAATCCAGTGGTTGTCTAACCAGGGGTCTGGGGACCCCCGGGGATCCTTGAGGTAGTTCCAGGGGGTCCCCAGAAAAATGGGGAATAACTTATTTTCACTATTTAATTCACTATAGAAGTCAGTCCAGTAAGAGTGACTAGACTGATCGCAGGTTTCACTTTTGCAATGGTAGCTGTCAATAATACATGTTTTCAGATGAAGGGCCCTCTAACAAAATCTTATCTTCTCCTAATGTTTATCAATTTAGTGGTGCTTGACACGAAAAAAGCTAATAACCACAGGGTTTATCAATGGAGAAAAAAATGTATATATATATTTTTAATTGTTAAATTCATTTATCAGGAACAAGCTCTGGTTTCAGCTGCTTTTCTCTGTTTTATATCACTGTAAATTGAGTTTTTTGGGGGGTTGGACATTTTACAGACTAAATAATCAGTTAATAGAAAAAGTAATCAACAGGATTGAATGAGCATTACTGTTATCTACATCCCCAGCCGGCTGCACGGTGGTGCAGTGGTTAACACTCTCGCCTCACAGGTTCGAATCCGGCTTGGGGCTCTTCTGTGTGGAGTTTTCATGTTCTACTCGTGTAAGCGTGGGTTTTCTCCGGGTACTCCGGCTTCCTCCCACAGTCCAAAGACATGCAGTTTAGGTTAATTGATGACTTTAAATTGCCCGTAGGTGTTAATATGAGTGTGAATGGAATGGAGTGAATTTGTCTGTCTCTATGTGCCCTGCGATGGACTGGCGACCTGTCCAGGGTGAACCCCGCCTTCACCCAATGACAACTGGGATCGGCTCCAGCGACCCCTAATGATAATACCTCTCAACATTTTTCAGTTGTAACACATGAAATACAAAACAATACACTCCGTTTTCAGTTCATTCCTCTTCCACAAATCCATCAAATCCTTCATCATCAGTGTCTGAGTTAAACAGTTGGGCGATTTTAAGTGCGCCTTATAGTGCGAAAAACACGGTAAAGTGTTTTTTGAACATTAAAGAAAGTAAACATGTTCGAGTAGAAACCTTAAATACAAGTATGCACCTGAAAATGAGCATAATATGTCCTCTTAAATAAAATGCATTGCCACAAGAATGAAAACAGGGCTGGTCTTCAGCTCATAAAAAGTTGATGTTTTGGAGATACATTTTTCACAGGAGAGCATGTTTAAAGGTAAGTGCTGTAAAGTTTATGTAACAGCGCGGATGTTCTGCTAAAAATCATTTTACGATCCAAGTGATTGTCACGCCAGGCTTAATCTCTGGAAAGAGCACGAGCGAGGAATACTGATGAGAGACCCTTCAACCTAATCTCCTGCCTTGCAATCACTCCTGAGCACCACTTCCGTCTGTCAGTCGCAGTGTGTGCAAGAGAGCCAGCCGGCTCGTTTCAGGCCACTGCAGCACAGTGTGTACCGAGGGGCTGCAGGACACTCTTTTAATGGGCAGCAGAGGCTGAGGACTGCCCATCCTGTCCATTTCAATTAGACAAAACTGCTGACCACTCCCTCACACACGCACACATTAGCATCTTTTTCTCCCTCTGGCACACACTCAAAGACACGGCATACAATCAGCCATGCAAGTTTTGCTTTGAAATGTTACACCCAGTTTCATTACACATGACAAACAACTTCCTGGGTTCCCCATAGATTAGTCTCACTAATCCCCCACTGTGCTTTTCCCTGAGTCAAAGACTGAAAATGAGAACATGGCGGGACAACAATCCAACTTACGAGTCAAGCAGAACACAGTCGCTCATAAATAAAGCTTAATCAGTTCTACGTTATTAAAAACATCTTTAATAGAGCATTTCTTTTTAACATCCGTCTTATATAAAGTGTTTAAGTGGGCAACAATAATTAGAAGAATACACACTTTGAACAGTACATTGTAGAGCAAAACAAGCATCATTGATCTTCTATGGGACAAAGTAAGATGCAGCTGGAGCCAGGTGCTAACAAGATTACAGACGTCTGCGCTGTCCCACGAAAGAAATAACTAAGGGTCTGTTGTCAGTATAGAACAGACATACTGCGGCATTTACACTGCTGAAGGTCAAATAAAATTGATCCCTCTTATCTTTTGCAGTAAAACGTGTTAAATGCAAATATAAAAGTGCGTTTTTTAGCGTTTGACCAAGGTTAACAGTTACCTGATGACAATGCATTCCTCATGGCAAAAATAAACGTATAGCTTAAAATGTACAAATACCCATGATGCCTTGGACTGGCATGCTGGAGAAGCCATTCAGGACACTGCACTGCGTCAGCATGCTTCAGTCACTATATTGATAGTTTTAACTACAGCGACATGCGTTAATGACTGATGATGCCCCTCAGAGCTGCAGTCCTAATGACTTCATTGGATTAATTGTCTAAGTTGCAGAAATCTGTTGAAGGTCTTTGATGCTGCCGGAGTTGTTGCTGCTTTATTCACACACCGTCTTTCTCTTCCACTCACCCGTTGCCTCCCGTCTCTTTTATGTCTTCGGTGTGGCAAAATCCCAGGCTGTATCCTGGGCGCACTTCCACATGGCACGTACCAGCCGAGTGAAGCCCATGTCTTTGGGTTTCTCCAGCCCACGCATGAGCCGCTGCTTCATTATGGCTATGAACTCCCTATTACTAAGTTCTCCGTTTCCTAAGGAAGACGGACGGGCAAAGGGGAGTGAGGAGGAGGAGGAGGAGGGGGGAGAGAAAGTGTGATGGACAGGGGAGAGATGATTAAATAATAGAAGAAGAGTAAATAAGAAGAGGTGACTTCCAGATGATTTCCACCTGTCAGTTGAGGCATTATTTGCATTCCATAACTACTTACCATCGCAGTCGAACAGAGCGAACACCACGTCACACACATGGTCTGACAGCTCTACTTTGGCGACGGTGCGGGCCACCTGCTTCATGGTAACTGAGACACAGAGGGAGGGAAGCACAGACAGACAGATTCACCATTTGTGGAAAAGAGAAATAAAGGTGCGAGTCGCACAAACCAGCTCATAAATGGCTCGTGTCGAGGACATTGTGTGCGAGTCAAACTGCTTGGGATCGATAGCAGGCGGGACTCCCGTTCACCGGGTAGACTATCTGATAGAGAAAGAAAGTGACAGAAAGGAGAAGGACATCTAGCTCAGAGTGAAACTGGCTGAGAGGAATGAGAAAAAGTCTCTGGGGTCATTTCAGAAAAAACAAATAGATAGAAATAAAAAAAAAAAAAAACCTCCACAACTTCAACCAGACTGACTGATTATTAGATTTCAAAAGGTGCACACGTAGAGGAGCAAAGTTAAAGAGAAACAGGGGAGTATGAGAAAGAGGAGAGGGCGAGGATAAAAAGAATAATATCTGACAAAATTTCCCTGCAGATGGCAAGAAAAAAAAAAACAGCTGAATCACTCCACCAAGAGTCTCATTAGTGGCCTTCTTTTCTACCTTTAACAATGTGCAGCTCCAGATAACACACCCACAGAAACTGTTAAAAGGCTGTGAAATTATCAGATTTGAGAGGAGAGTGAGATGAAAGAGATATAAGACCAAAAAGAAGAGAAACAAATATGCAAAAGAGGAATACTTTACCCACAAAATGACCATTTGTATGTCAATTACTCATCCCAATGTTGCCTTGTTTTTCTCACACAACTTGTAAATTATAATCCACGTCTCATTTATCCAGTTGTACGCTCATTACTTCCCAAACATATGTATCTTTGCTAAAACCTAACTATTCAAAACACTTTCGCATAAACAGTGAAGTTGCGCCTGCGCCAGAGGAACTACTCATCCATGCAAGTGTTTTAAAAGCAGAGATGCACATGTTCAGGAAGTAGTGAGCACATGACTGGATAAATAAGACTTGGATTATACCGTATGCGTTGTGTGAGAGTTTATAAACTGATGTGATATACTTCTGCTGTTGTTAAAAGACTTAAGCTTTGAAGACCGCATGGACGACGGGAGGATGGAGATAATACATCTAGGGCTGCACGGTTTTGAAAAAATATCTAATTGTGATTATTTTGACTGATACTACAATTGCTAGTCAATTTCAAGTCAATTTGTAGTCCAACATCACAAATTTGAGGGTGTTATAGTCTGTAGAGGATACGACACCCTCTGTCCTTTCCGGTACAACCTTCTCATCAGATGAGGAGAAACTCCCCTAAAAAAAACCCTTTAACAGGGAAAAAAATGGGAGAAACCTCAGGAAGAGCAACAGAGGAGGGATCTCTCTTCCAGGACGAAGTGAGTGACAACATAATGAAAATACAACATATGACACACACAA